>CM018035.1:13500426-14700426 GCA_008638375.1 Nyssa sinensis | reverse complement strand
TTAGTCTTCTAAAAAGTAGCAGGTTATTGCTCTTTCAACAGCAGAGGCAGAGTACATTGCAACAGGAAATACAGCTACTCAAGTAGTTTGGTTAAGGCGGATGCTTGGTATTTTACAACACAAGTAGGATGATCCTACAACAATATTTTGTGATAACAAGTCAACCATTGCATTAACGAAGAATCCAGTTTTTCATGGGAGAAGCAAGCACATTGATATCAAGTTTCACTTCATTCGTGACTTGGTGAATGACAAGGAGATGCAGCTTGAATCTTGTCCTTTTGAAGAATAAGTTGTAGATATTTTTACAAAGCCTTTCAAAACAAATTCTTTTTTGAAGTTGAAGAGATTAATTGGCATAGGTGAAGCTTGAAGCACTTTGGTTTAAGGGAGGCAATGTGAGCCTAATTAAACCAAGTTAGTATAGTTTTGGTAGGACTCTTAATGTTGGGTCCTAATAGTATCTAATATGTTTTATCCCAATGGAACTAGGAGTCTTTATCCTAGTGAAAATATTATTATTAGTTTGAATAGGATTAGAAGTCCTAATTGTATTAGGATTAGATTTTATATAATCTCTCTCTCTCTCTTCTCTCTCTCTCTCTCTCTATATATATATATATATATATATATATATATATGGGCACTGTGAGCCGATGTGCTTGTGTGTAATGGTCTCAAAAGTTCTACCTATGTTAAAAAAAAGCTTGATGCTTGATTGAGTTCTTTTTTAATAAAATATATTATTTTGTCATTCTCAGTAATAGTCTTATCTTTCTTTTTTCTTTTGATTCTTTATTTCAGAAACTATATTTTCTTTTCTCTATCCTCTAAGGTTGTCGTGATTTAATCAAACAATATTCTTACTTTGTTTCGTTTGAATTTATGAAAAATTTATAGATTCAACATTGGTGGTGCCGACCCGTGGTCATAGGCGAAGATTTTTGCTCGCGAACTGAGATTTTTAAGGGGTGCTCAAAAACCTGATGGGTTTGGAGAATATGACTTGCGTAAAGAAGCAATGTTTTCAGACCCAGCCTGTTCATCGAACCAGAAAAATGTCCGGGTTACTGGGTTATCAGGTTCAACCATCGGGTCAATCGGAATCAAACCGTGATGTCATAATTATGTAATTAATAAATTTTATAATACATATTATTAATATTTTAAATTTAAAAAATTATACAAAAATTACTAAAAATTATATAAAAAAAATTTACAAAATATGAATTTTCTTAATATGTAAAACTTCAAGAAACCTAATTAAAACAAATATCAACAAGAAACGAAACCCATGTGGGCGAATTCTCTGACAGATCATATTCTTTATTATTACAAAATAATAATAATAATAATAATAATAATAATAATAGTACTCAAGCTAAGTTCAGATTTTTCAGAACATAATTCAAATTCATTTCAACAACAAAACCTCCCAACTGAAACAAACTCAAAGATTCAATTTTGATGGAGAAAATCCATAAATGTATCCAATTCAAAACCCTAATTAGCTCAAAACAGCCAAACAGAACCTAAATCGCCTCCAAACAACAAAACAACCAATACCCATAAATTAAAAGGTGATTAAATTCATATAGAAAACCAGAATCCAAAACCAACCCACCAAAATTTGCCTTTGACAAGAAGTAAACCAGATCTGACGTTTCATCCACAAATATACACAGAACTAAAACATATATAGAATCACATCCATAAACCAAAATCACATCGGGAGAGGAAAAGAAAGAGGCTTACCTGGGGAAAGAAAGGGAAAGGTGCTCAAAGAGACAGAGAAGCACAGCAGAAGCCCATTACAGCAGTGACTCAGTCCCCCCAAGAAAGACCTCATGTGGGCTCTCCTGGTCTCCCCCACCCTAGGTTTGCCAAAAGCCAAAAGCCACAAGGGTTTCACCGTTTCAGTCGATCAAGGATTGGGCTGCGAGTTCTGGTTGTTGATCACTTGATTGAAGGCATCGAGATGCAGAGAAAGATTGTTGATTGAAGGCATCGAGATGTAAAGAATGGAT
Source organism: Nyssa sinensis (assembly GCA_008638375.1). Taxonomy (NCBI): domain Eukaryota; kingdom Viridiplantae; phylum Streptophyta; class Magnoliopsida; order Cornales; family Nyssaceae; genus Nyssa; species Nyssa sinensis. The sequence continues at coordinate 14,698,399 of CM018035.1, read as the reverse complement.
GGGTTTCACTGTTTCGAAGGACTGGTCACTGGGCTGCGACTTGCGACTTGTAAGTTCTGGAAACAGAATGAGGGATTCGGTCCTTTTTATAGATAGAGAAGAACCGATGTGAACCGGTGACCCAGTAGTGGGTCACCCGGTTCAACGGTCGGACCGTCCGGTTTTACTTGTTTTCTATTTTTAGAACGGTTTTGAACTTAAAACGGGTTTATGGGTTAAACCGAACCGTTTTGTGGACCGGTCGACGGTTCAACAGGTTGAACCGGCCGGTCCAGTCCGGGTTTTAAAACATTAAAGAAGTAAATCATATATATGAATATTATTATCATTTTGAAAAAGGTAAAGGTGACAACTCATCAAATTGAACCATGAGTTCAAAAACCAGAACAAAAAATTATCCTTCAGCTTAAAACTAGAAAGGGCAGACTTCGAAACAATTATCCATTTAAGAAACATAACCCAAATTTAAAATATCTAATTTTGAAATATATGTTATTTGGGCAAAGTTTTTTTTGTCAAAATATTTTTATTTAAGCTCTGTGAAAATAATAATTCATGTTTTTCTTAAACAAAGGAAATTATTAAACTTAATTGTTTAATTTCTATTCAATAAAGGATTCAAATACGAATTTGGATTAGATTTATATAATTATGATTATAGAAATGGATTTAAAATTTTTTTTTTCCTTGTTATTGGAATGGCTTTGGATCGCTCCAATTTGGCCCCATTAAAGGCGATTAAAGGCGTACACACTGGGCTAGACAATTGATGATAGTTTTACATAATAATTTAAAATAAAAGTTTATCATCTTAACTAAATTTATTTGAAGAAATAATTATTATATAAAAAATAATATTATAATTTGATGTGAATTTGGATTATCTCGTGTGATCTAAAGTTATTAAAGTAAAAAGAATTTACAACTTGTGTTACGAGTTTCATAATTACGATCGTCACATAGAATTATTTTCATTTATAACACTACTATTGGAGTCGTATATGTAGGTTTTACAATTTAAATTCAAGGGTCTAACGATAGTTATCCAGTGAGAGTCTTACTAAGAATAATAAAACCGAGAACCGGAGATGATACAAATATCTTGTATTTGCAATGTGTAATTTCTACCACTATCTTGTAACATACATGTAGAGATATATTAGTAGTAGTGATTAAATACTCAACTCAATCTCTTACTTATCACTATAAGAGTTATATCTAAACTCTCCACACACATCATGTAAATGGTCCATTAAGTATAGTTTTGGGTCTAATTTGGCCTAATATCTAACATATAAAATTGATAATTTTTAAAAAAATCAAAACTAATCATATAAGGATAAATATAGTATATTTTTTAAACTAATAATGGTAAGACTTTGAAGATAAAATATTATGTATCTAAAAGAATATCAATTTAAATCGCATTAAAATCATGCCATATTTTACGATCGGCATAGATGAGACTTAAACTTGAAACGTTTTAATTTTATTATTAACGTTTTGACTGTTGAGACACACTTCCAAATGGTGTCAATATAAAATTCTTAAAGAGTACATTCTAATAAAATTACATTAAAAAGATTTATAATTAGTAGGTTATATATATATATACATATACATATATAAAGTAATGCTATTTGTTTTAAATTCTGCATTCTAAAATAAACACTGATAAATCGTTAAATAATGTGTTAAAATATAACAAATAAATTTATGTCACAGTAATTGAAATACAAAATTTGAAACTTAAGACATAATATTATTGATATAACTATAAATGTGAGTATGTAATGAAGGGCCTCAAGTTGGTCTTTTGGACTAAATGATACCATGCCCATTGGTTCCCACCAAATCATTTGACGATGTATGTGCAAAAAGCTTGTCTACTTTATGGCCATAAACGTGGCATCTTGAAGTTTTATGAGAGGGCAGTACACAAATAAGGAGGATAATTTAATTTAATTTTATTTGTCAAGACTCCGACTTACTCTTGTATTTAATAAAAAAAAAAAAAGATGTATAAAAAATTATGTTAACTTAATTAGATTTGAAATGAGATTGAGACGAAGATATTACATAATTTTTTAATCATTTTATAAAGTTATGCATTTGTTTAAAACTAATAATATTTTTCTAATTTTTTAATAATATACATATTCTTATTTTAATATATGTAATTTTTTATTTGAATATATTAATTAAAATAAATAAATATATATATAATTAAATAGATATCACGACGAGAATCCGTGTCATTTCATCACAGAATTTAAATGAATTTGTGAGGCCAATTTTTTGTTGGACATGATTGAAAGAGGAAACTTTTTAGCGTGAACGTGTCTTATTATCATTCACATACAAAAAATAATACAAGAAAGATAGAATATTTATTATTAATCTTTTTTATAATTATTATAAAATCTTATATTATATATATATATAGACAAAACAAACACATAAGAAAATCTTTTATTATATTTCTCGTCTCCACCTTCCTTCCATCTTTGTCTAAAAATTAATTTTTTTTTAATTTTTAAAAACAAAAACTAATTATTAATATTATTAAATATATATATATATTTAAATTTATATATATACAGATATGATAGATATACACATATTTAAATTATATAAAAATATGAAATAAAATATAAAAAGTATTAATAATATTTATATAATTTAAATATAAACCTTTATTCATTCCCACTCTAAATTATTGAATTTTATCTCAAACCCCTTGTCGTCAAAAAACGAAAGGGAAAGGGGTGAACGAAACAGGACAAATTATCAAACCTACCCGCACATACGGTCACTGGTAGGACAAGTAGTAGGCGGCCCTGGCTTCACTCTCCACCACAGAGTTGTATCCTAACGTGTTCATAACGCAGCCATTTATGACAGTGCTGTCTCTCTCTCTCTCTGTCGCACATTGTACAAGCATATAATTTAGTGCGAGCCGTGACAGTTAGCTCGAATAGTTGCACCTGCTTGCTTAGGTATGAGCTGGCACTGCCCTATGTAATGCTCCATGCAATTCTTTCAAATGCTCTCATTTAAGTTGCATTAATACTTCTAAATAAAATCTTCAGATCATATCATCTACCATATGAATCCAATACCAAGTTGTAATCAATCATGGTTTTTATTTTGTTTTTTTCAAAATCTTTTCACTTTTTTTTTTTTAATGTTAACCAAAAAAAGTTTGTGCAAATAAATTGAACAACTATGTTATATTGACTTCACATCTCGTCAAGATATGATATAAAATTAATATAATATTATTAATTTATTTGTATAAATGTTTTTAATAAACAAATCTAGTCAGCATAATAATACTCTTGTTTAACAAGGCCTTCACTTAAATATACAAGTTACTAGTTTAACTTTAGTTTAACTTTAATGAACTTCAATATTATAATATATCATAAATTTTCTAACTTTGCTTGTAACTATTAACAAAATCAGCCTAAAGTTTTAGTAGCTAAGTGACATTTCATGTTTTTTTTCATAAGAGAGACTGTAAATTTAATTTTGTTTAAGTTAGAGTATGTGGTGGAATGCAGAGGCAGATCTAGGGGATGGCAAAGGGGGAGCTGTGACCCCCCCAAAATTTTAAAAAATTAAACTTTTGCCTAATAATTTTACTAATTTCTTTTTAAATTAAGATTTGGCTCCTCCAAAAATTGTTAAATTTTGTATAAGAATCCTTTTTAAATTTATAATATATACACCCAAGCCCCTAAACATAGTTTCTGGATCTGCCACCGGTAGTATGTTTACTTCAAACTTATGGGGGGTATGAGTTTATTCTTTCCAATTATGACTAGATTTATTTGTAAGTTACACCGATAAACAACCCCTCTTTTGGTTCGTATATATATTTACAAATGAACTTTGTTAAATTTAATCGCCAATGAATTATGCTGCACCGGTTAAGACTTAGGCTTTTTGAGTCCAAAGCGTGCTTGTAGCAGCATTTGGATAATTGTCCAACTCTCAATCTTTCTAAATATTAATTCCAACCCTCACGATTTCTCGTTAGGACTTTTTTGATATAATAAAGGGAGATTCAATCATAGATCATCCATAAAGTACTTAATTAGTATTTAGTCTAATCCAAAATATTTCGACTCAAAAAGTCTCTAAGTATTTTGTTGACAAAAAATGCTCCCCGTGTCAAAATACGGTGAAAACAACTTTCTTGCACACAGCCCATGCCCACCCACTTCCATGCCATCATATTTTCCTTTTGAAATTTTAAAATTAAATAACTTGTAACATATAAATCTATTTTACATAAAAAATTATATATTTGGACTCTAAAAATCGAGATATATCAAATAAGATCTATATTGCATTTGAAAGTTTGTCAAAAAAATTGTGTTTTTTTCAATAGAGAAATTTTATTTTGCACAACACAAAAAAATTTCTCTGTTTTGTGGAAAGGAAATTTCTCTATTTGAAATATTTTGTGGATAGAGAAATTTCTCTATCTAGTTTAAACAAAGAGAAATATTTATTTTTTTGTGAAGTGTACTTGTATTAAAAAAATGCAAACACAAATTGTACACAATGTCACGACCCGAGACCCACCTTGTATGGGTCTCAAATCGCCAGCCCAATCTGACACTATTGCCGAACTGGGTATCTCAACTTGCTACACAATCAGTGCTACTAACATGCAACAACTAAGTAGCGAAAGACTTAAACAATTAATAAATAAAAGTTGCATGTGATATATATAATGTTCTTAAAATGCGGAATACAAAATTCTTTAACAATTGTTCATCCCCAAGACGTGGATAACATGGGAGAGCTACAAGACTTGTACTAAATATTACACTGCAACTTCAAAAGAAATGTCCACCTCTTAGCTATCAGGCTCGAGGGTCTGTTCTTGAGATCTGTGCCTGAAAAGTCAAAAATAGCATCTGTCTGAGCTATGAAAACTCAATAAGTAATCCTTTACTCTGCCATGTGTACAAGTGTATAAAAGAGTGCTAGTCAGTCAATGAATATATAAACTCAATATCAGATGATAGAAGTCAAATGATAAGAAAATGAATTTGCTATGCTAACAATGTCATACTGTTATAATCATGAGCTATATCAAGTATAAAATGTAAACACTCAACTGAAAGTTGTAAAGTCTCATGATCATTCATAACAATATAACATGATCAAGTTATGAAATCAACAATAAAGGATAGTGATATCAAAACTGAGAGATGCACTAGTGGGGCCCGAAAATCCCCTTGAGCTCGTATTCAGTTCCACTCGGGTTATATGAATACTGCTCTGTATACAAAGTGACTCCATGTCCCATGCCTCGCATAGCGATGTAGCAAATGTTCCACTCGAAACCTGGACCCGAAGGTCATAAATAGCATCAGATGAAGATGTGACTGAGCACAAATTTGGCACTAATAATATATCGGGATCATGCTATCTTCCACGAAGAGTATAGTGGAATCATAACTGGTTCTAGGCAAATCTGACGTAACAATAGATTTCGAGGCTATGGTTACTAGACTGTTTCAAATATAACTGTCTAGCCCTTACGGCCTTAGGTACAAGTGTACAAAAAGAAATTCATGCACAAGTGTACAATCATGATCAAGATGTATATAGAAATCAATAACTAGTTCTCACATGATAGGGTAATATCAATGTGGCTAAATAAACGCTAGTATGTATAGAATACAAATAGCAATATGTACAAAAACTATTGACATGGCTTGTAAAGTAACACATGCAGAAATCGTATTTTACTTATCTTTTACTGTCTATAAAGTAGAAGGGTCTAGACTGCCTTCTCATTGCCTTTCTGTGTTCCTAAGATTCATAAAATATATCTCAGTCTATCGCTACATGAATTATGTTATTCATCAAATTTTATGCCTCTATACTATAAGTTTTTCTTTTACTAGAATAGACTCTATTATTGAGTCCGAAACGTCGAAGAAAGTCAGTTTAGGCTTTCGCGGAATTCAATTCGGACATCTGTGCTAAAAAGGGTAAAATAATCATTTTGCACTTTTACGTGTCTTTTATTTTTCGGGACCCCGTGTCACGCCTTGAATTCTAGCGAACCCAAGGCGCGAGTAACGAAACTAAAAGAAGATAAAATAAATAAAGAAATAAAGGACAATCACATGCATCTCAATACTAACTCAATTTAGGTTCTGATACAATTCCATAAACCTTACCCATTATTTCACGACATACAAATTAACATGCATAGTTCAGGGTTTATGCCCTTGTACAATATCAACACATGCCTCAAGGGCCAAAACACTTCAAGTTCTTTCTTTTACTAAGACATCACCAAATCTCATATAGCCGAGGCGTCATCTGAAATGGTATCCCACGAATGGGTCAGCTTAACTGCTGGTATAATATAATGCTAATGTAAGGAACAAAATTAAGGCGTAACATGTGCAAGTGTACATTTATATCTACATGGCATTTAATATCATTCATATAGTGTACTAGTAATAATCTACATGCCATCCAACTCATTAACATAATTTAAGGCGTGGCATGTGCAAGTATACATTTATATCTACATGGCATTTGAGATCGTCCATACAATGCACTAGCAATAATCTACATGCCATCCATACAAACTCTATACCACATTCATGAACTCATTGATACGATGTAATAAAAATGTGCATGACACACCCACACAGTTCTATACCACACCCATGTCAACTCTATGTCACACTCATGTCAACTCCATGCCACACCCAAGTCAACTCTATGCCATGTCAATTCTATGCCACACCCATGTCAACTCCATGTCATGTCAACTCTATGTCACGTCAACTCTATGCCACACCCATGTCAACTCTACGCCATGTCCATGTCTCGTTTTCGGAACAAATCCGATGGAACCTGAACGCCAATACAATATCCAATTTTTGGGTCTTTCACCACAGGGTCTACACCCTCACAATGCATAACATCACGTGCTCAACCCACACTATGCTTTCAATGCATCACACCATGCCAATATGCCTTGATTCTACCATGCAATAACACAATCTCAGATAAGCAATTTACCAACACATGGAGCATGCTTTTAAACAATGTATTCCACTTAAAACAATCACAACATCTGAATAATAGACCTCTTCCTCATGAATGTATGCAATACAAAATCACGTAAGCACGTACTCAAGTCATGTATTCACCATCTTAACAACTTATCAATAACATAAACCACGTACAGCACCAACGCATAAAACGAATTATATCTCCATGGAGCAGTAAGAAACACATAAGCAACGTAAACGATCAACTCAAGGTTTCTTTTTAAAAGCAACATTCCTTATGTGATTTTCTAACATCAAACAAATAAATATATGATTCATTTAATCAACATGCAAATCATTCCTAAACTTAATTATATTCCTTACTTAACACAATATATCATACTTGATGGGTTGGTCTCAACCCTAAAAAATCGTGCTCGCAGTGTAGCCGAGCTAATCACTGAGAATGTAGTCCGCCTACTGTATCTACCAGAGAGTCAATCAGTCTTCTCCTTTCCCTTCGGTGTTCCTAAGATTCATGAAATGTAACTTAGTCCATTTGCTATTTGAATTATGTTATTCATCAAATTTTATGTCTTTATTTCATGAGTTTCTGTTTTACTAAAATAAACTCTACCATTGAGTCCAGCACGTCGAACAAAGTCGATTTAAACTTTTGCGGAATTTAATTTGAACATTTGTGCTAAAAAAGACAAAACGATCATTTTACACTTTTACGGGTTCTTACTTCTTGGTATCTCTTTTCGCAAATCGGACTCCACGGTTAAGTCCAAAATGCTCGAAATAATAAAGTTTCACCCTTCTTTTATTTTAATCTGAGTCCATTGGACTACTTTTCGACTTAGGGGCATTTTGGTAATTTTTCCTTTAAATAATTATTTAATTAAATATTATTTTATTCACTTGGGTCAATTCACAATGAACCCTAATTCTTGGGTATAATTAAAATCTCACAAGTTCTATTCTAATCTGCCCATAATTTTTTTTTTCCAAAATTCTTATACATTTCCATTGTTTTTCCTGTACGTTTCCATTGTAAGCCAATAATTGGATAGCTTCTTCTTTTCAACCAAACATCCCCCAAACTCAAATCTAAGATTTTTTCCATAAAGTAACAGTGTTGGGCAGTTATCTGAATGGGTGGGTCCGGTCGAACTCAACCCGGCTTGGCCCAATTAAAATCACGACACTCAGCCACTAAGCTGTGTTTCTTTCCCAGTAAGTTCCTTTTTCCCTCTCATTCTAGATCGTTTTTTCTTGATTTCGAATTTGCAATCTAAACCAAGTTCTATGCTGAATGAAATCCTACAATCAATCTAATCATTCATGCTTCAAAAAAAATCTAAAACTAAGGTTCAGTATCTTACCCTGCTGCGTAGCAATGGCCCAACGATGGGTCGACCACCATGATTTGTTCTATCAGTTCTTTCAAATAAAACCACCCGACCCTCTTCGATCTCCAGTAGCCAGATGGCCCCAGTTTTATCAAATACAACGGTTGATTTGATATCAACTTCTTGAACTTCCCCTCCCGTCGTCTGTTCACCAAAACACTTGCGAGAGTTCTCACTCCGGAGACTGCGATGGCCCAGTCGTAGCCGTAACCCCATCACCACAACCGTTCATTAATCCAAATGACCTTCCCAACCAAATTGACACACAAAATCCCTCAAAAACCGCAACTCAATGTCTCAACAATCGATCATAGATTCAAAGCCATTCATGTAAAAAAAAATGCAGCTCTCCCATTCATCCATGATTTTCCAACAGAAAAATCAACAAGGGAAAAACCTTACAAAATCAGGAGTCTTGTTGCAGAAAACTTAAAATGGGAAGTAAAATAGAGAGAAGGCCCTTCTGGCAGGGCTTATCTGATAGAGGTAACCAAAATTTTCACCGCCACCATCGCCGCCTTCCCCATCAACCCATCGCTGCTCCATCGTCTTCACGATCAGGATTTTGGGGTCGGGCGCAACATCATCGGCACTGCTACTGGTTACAGCGTCGAACCGCCCTATGGATCGTGCTCAGTGCCATTACCACCTCCATCGCCCACTGCCTCATCTGATCAACGGCCCCTCGACACCACGCCATTGACAATCGTCCCATCTGCTGTTGCTAATCCCAAACCCATCGCTGCTTGTCAATAATAAACCCGGTGGTGTACGAAACCCGACAAGCTGCTCAGTATCGAAAACTCGACAAACCGTGATTCGAAGCACTGACCACGGCAGAAACGACCCTGTTCAGCGCCATCCCCACCTCCTATCGTCGCCCCTCAAGTTCTGCGGCTCACACCCCTGCTTCGTCGCCTCTGCCCATTTTTTTTTTCTCACGCTTTCCCCAACTTCTCCTCCTTTATCAATTTCCTCTGAAATTTTCTCTTTAGAGAATAGGGCACCAACTCTCTTCGTGCATTTAGAAGCTTCAGGCTTCTTATTATTTTATCTTTTTCATATATGTATATATATATATATATATATATATTTTGGTCGGCAGCCCCTTCTCACTAATTCCAACATCTTCTTCCCAGAAGCATTCCTGAATATAAAGACGTACATATATATCTTTTTATATATAATATGTGTAAATGTTTATTATATATATTTTATATCTTACCATATTAATATTTTATTTCATAAAATATTAATTTATGAATAGCAATAAATTTGGCTTAAAGCCAAGACTCGGTATCATAATTATTTAGTTTACCAATGTTGGGTGCCTTAGTCATCTCTGCACAATTTTCATGATTATTTCACTGTATCGATTTAATATTTTATTCCATAAAATATTAAATTATAACTTGCCAATAAAATCGGAAATTTATTCTACCATCATTGGGTCCCTGTTAATGGCTTATTTATTTTCATATAATTTTCACAATTAATTATTCACATTAGTCCATTTGTCCATCTCGGCACTTGGTTGACTGAACCTAGTTAATTTTCGAGCCTAAATTATTTTCAATGGTTCCGGACTAGTTTTATATTTTCTAATAATTAATCCCATCACAGGCTTACAGCCCTATCGGCAAACGAGAAATTTACCCTCAATTTTCCAAGTCTCTACTACCCCGTCTTGCAAAGCGGAGTCTCGCAAAACAGGACCTCACCATTGGTCTTATAATGTCCGAGATAGGCAAGATACACTAATTACTTGTTTAATTTGGACTTTGTATTATTTAACTATTATTAAATTAATTTAATATAATTTTTATATAATATATATATATATATATATATATTTCGACACAAAAATAAGCACGGGCTTGACTGTCCAAGTGGCTGTATATATATATATAGCTATTACTTTTAACACGGGCTTGCCTGTCAAAAGTGGTTTGGGCTTAGGCTTGGGCTTTCTTCCATGAGTCAGGGTTTTGATCCCTAGGGGTTGTGCCCCTTTTATTTTTTTCAACCTTTTCTGAAGCCAAACAACGGCTAAGGCCCAAAATAAGGGATAGGTTATCCCTATCCCTACTCCGTGTATTTAACTTAATTTCTTATCACTGTAGCCAAACAATCTCAATTTAACTTAAATTTAAAACTGTTTAAACTAAACGACGCAGTATTAGCCCTAAACACTACCAAACGACGCCGCATCTCTACACATTGTTCATCATCCCCCCTAACCTTCCGATGAAGGTCCGGTAGCGTTTCGTCGCCATCTCTGGCGACGGCGAGTATTTTTCAACTAATTTTTAACTGTTTTCGAATGCAGTTTTCTTCCATTTTTTACAAGGATCACATATTTATCATTAGCTTTTGATTTAATCTAACCAAACCCTACGAATATGGAAGAATTCATAACTCCGACTGACTGTATTTTTCTAATTTCGTGCATATTCCTTTGTTATTTTTACTTTTTTCTTTTACTAATCTTTTTCTGCACTACAGAGGATTAGTTCCTCATTGATCAACCAAAGTCTAAAGCATAAAATTACAAAATCTAATTTTTATCCTCTTGACCTGCAACTAGGATTATCTTGCTCATTTCTTAACCTTTTTCATTGATTTTTCTTGCTAACAAATCATCATTTCATGTTCAATATAGCCTTACAATTCAAACTTAACAAATCATGCTAGAATCATAAAACAGGTTTGATGCTACTCACCTATTTTTCTGATTTTCTTGGTGTTGTATCCTTCCTCCACTTCTGTTTCCTTCTTGGCTCAACCTCTGGACTTTCCCAAATGTTCACAGCTTCTCCAAGTCACTATTTTCTCTCTGTTTTCTAGTTCACGCACACATACATATATACAATAGAACCCACTACTTTGGTCTCTCTTTTTACCTCAGTTCTCTCTCTCTCTCTCTTTAGCCCTCTTTGTTGACCTTCACTTCTGATATTTCTTGTTTTTTCTTATTTCCTCTTTCTTGTTGAGCTTTTTCTTTAAATGTGTACATGATATTTGTATATATGTACATATTATATTACACACACACTCACACCAACCGACATTCACACTAGCATGCTCCTTGCATGCTGCATATGTGTGTATATAATTGTATACTTATATATATATATATATATATATCTTGTATTATATACTTGTTATTTTAATACATGTATGTATATATATATACATATATAAATACATATCTCATACCTATATATATTCATATATACACGTATATACTAGTTTCTAAGCACGTATACATACACTGATATTTTATAGGCTACGCATATGTGTGTACATATGCATGCATGGGAATGCATGCGTGCACGCATTACGAGGTATGGTTCTGGGTTGCTCGGGCATTGCCCAGCACTGATTGTATAACTGACACTATTCACATTCCAAAATCGTACAATACATATGATATCATGATATAGAACTAACAACTCGGGTTATAACTGATAGTACACTACTCGACCCGATCTACCTCGATCTACGTGCTAAACTCGGGTCAGGGTATTACACACATGGTCATGCTTAAAATCAAAAGATGAAACAAAGATAAAATTATGAGGAATACATAACTAAACAAATTTCTAACAAATAGCAACAGAGAAATTTTGTTGATTGCTAGATAGAGAGATTTATCTGTTGGAAAAAACCAATGATTTCAAAACCGGACCGGACCGGACGGTTCGACCGGTTGAACCGTCGACCGGTCCAAGGGACGGTCCGGTCAAGCCCAAAAAACCGTTTCAGCCTCAAAACCGGTCTTAAAATGGAGAACCGTCCGAACCGGGCGGGTGAACCGGCGAACCGTTCGACCCGTCACTGGGTCACCGGTTCGGACCGGTTCACCTCTAGGTATATATAAAAAAAAAAAAACCCTATGTCTCTTTCTCTGTGAATCCCTCATTTCCCATTTTCCCTTTCTCTTTCTCTGTTTCTCAACTTTCTCACTTCATCTCATCAGTCATCAGACTCATCACTTGAACGGTTGAACCCTTCATCTCATCTCATCAGTCTCAAGGTAAATCGGTGACAGCGGACGGCGCGACGGCACAACGGCGACTCGCACAATCGGTTGAACCCTTCTTCCGTTCTTCGTCCATCGTTCATACTTCATAGATCGGTTGGGGGAGTGTTTGAGCCGCAAAAGCTGGTGGAGTACATTAACAAGCAAGCAGGGAAATACGCAGTGATTTTGAAGCAAACAGCAGAGAAGAAAGAACAAGAAGAGGGGAAGGGGGAAAAAGAAGAGAAAAAGTGGGACCCTAACCATGATTATCCTTCTGAACTTGTGTATGCTCCTCATCTCTTCAATGATGAAAATCCTAATTCTTGCTCAGTGATGTAGACATATATAGAATTAATCATCCATGTTAGAAAATTAAGACGAAATTTGAGGATTGGAGAACGTTTTCTTGATTTGGAAAGTGGATCGGGCCTCCTCTCAGATCTTAGTTTCTTTCCTTTTCTCATCTGTGTCTTCCTCAGGACCTCAATTGGTAAATTATTCTTTACAGTTTACACCAAAATAAATAATTATTCTTAGAAAATTCATATTTTGTAAAAAAATTTTATATAATTTTTAATAATTTTTGTATAATTTTTTAAATTTAAAATATTAATAATATATATTTTTAAATTTATTAATTACATAATTATGACATCACGATTTGATTCCGGTTGACCCGACGGTTGAACCGGTAACTCGTAACCCAGTCATTTTTCCGGTTCGATGAACGGTCCGGTTCTGAGAACATTGGAAAAAACACCCAAATTACATGTATATTAAATTTCTCTATCTTATTATAAAAAAATGAATTGATTCATTTATCTGGTTGATAAAGCAATCTATGCAAATTGAATCTCCACCAATAAAGCATGGCTCGTATGTATACACATTGTCACAAAGAAATCATATTTGAAAATTTTCTAAACCATTTAAGCATTCCAAAGTAATTCAAAAAACTCCAGCGTGTAATATGGCCCAAAGGCCAAAATATTCCATCGTTTAGAACTCCATCAGAATGAGCTCCAGGTCGTCTAAGTATTCGTCAAAGGCCTCCACTGGTTCATTACGCCAAAGCATTACACCATCAATATATAGAGTTCATTACGATGTGTTGACGAGCTTTGATTTTTTTTTTTTAAAAAAAAAAAAAAAAAAATCCATCGTAATGAACTCCAGCGTGTAACTCAACACATCAAGTTCCTTGCGATGCCACACCATCAATATCACTGAGTTCCTCACCACGTTAGAAACAATCTCCAGCATTCAATGAGAGTAGAAACATTCAAAACCAACCGAAAGTAGAAGATGTTGATAAAATCAGAGATAAATGGCTGCAGATCTGCTTGGTTCGATCTAATTCGATCTGCAACAGCCATGGGTGATATGGAGCTCTTTGAGATCTATTTGGTTTCATAGAAAAGTGGTGAGAAAATGGATATTTGAGAGTGGAGATTCAATGGCCATATTTTCACCACGGGAGTGGAGATTTGGCGTACAGAGAGATCGTAAGAGTAGTCGAGAGAGAAGATGACTCGAAAGGGAAAGTATGTAGATTAGATAGTGGCAATTTAGTCAATAAAAAAAATATAACTTTGCCATATCCTCACTTTTAGATTTAGACTTTTAGAGTTAAAAGGAGTTTTTCTTTAGACCTTAAAAATTTAATATTTATTTTGAGAGACCTTTCAATAATTAATTTTATAACAAATTTATATAAGGGAGTCAACTTCCTATTTTTTTAATATAAAAATTAGATGGATCAAACTCTTTTATGACATTTACACGATTTATTAAAAGAAAAAAGAAGATAATAACCACCAATAATGAACTAGTATTTACCTAGTAATCCATTAATAATTTCAAATTTTAATACCAAAATTATCCTAATTATATAATATATATTAGTAATAAAATAATCTAATATATGAAAGTGTTTAATTAGAATTAGAAAAGATACACTTCAGCCATCCCCTTTTGAAATAGCTTTTCAGCCAATGAAAAATAACAAAATCCTACCAAGATCTCAAATTTTAATGGAATTTTTTTAAAAAAATATTTTTGTGACAAAAAACTTGCTAACTTGAAGGCCCCGTTTGGATATATATATATATATAAGAACACAATTTTAAAAAAAAATTTCTGTGAAATTTGTTTGGCAGCAACAGTTTTCTAAAACAATCCCTCAAAAGAGATTTGAAATGATTTAAAGAGGGAGAGAAAGGTACGAGAGAGAGAGAGAGAAACCTATATTCCCGAGGTGCCACAACTAACTTTTGCTCCAGAAACATTTCGCGCACATACCCTCTGTTTAATACTCATGCAAACCGTATATTTTTTTTTTACTTTTGGGACAAAATTTTGATAAAGATAAGATTATTATACCCAGTGATGGAAGAAATTTTTAATTAATATTGTTAATTATGTTAGGGATATAATTAAAAAATATAATTAATATTTTTTAATTTTCAATATGTGAATGAGTTGTTTAAAATTATTACATGGGCCACTTATAATGAACTTAATTAATTTAATGAAAAGAAAAATATTGTGTATTTTAATATAAATTTCATATATTTAAAAAATAAATACCCACCCCAAGCGAATAGGACATTGATCTTAAATCCGTTAAAGGTCTTATTCGTTGAAAAATCAGTTGATCTTCCTAAATAAAGATCATGTAAGCCATGTCTTTTATTGGATGACGGTTTCCTATAAAAAAAAATAAAATAATCAAGGCTTACCAGTATATAATAATAATTTTGAACAAAAAAGAATTTGAATGGACTAAGCACGCGGTAGGAAACGGCAAATATATCCGTTAGCTTGGCTTGTCAATGGATCAATGTTGGATGTTTACCTTATAGTAATTTAGATAAAATTTTTTGAAAAATATTTTAAAAAATTTTGTAATTAATTTTTCAAAAATTATAAAAATATATTTTGATATAATAATCTAAATTTAAAAAAAAATTAATTAATTTCAATTTGAAATTAAAAATCTTATTTTAAAAACATAACCAAACATAACTTACTTTTTTATCTTTTTTCAAATTAATCAATCCAAACAATGGTTCAAATTCCAAGAAATTACTTAAAAACACTTCTCAAAAAAAATTTCTTAAAACTCTAACTCTAAAAACTATCCAAACAAAGTCGAAGTCTTTTAAGAACATGAGTGTTAGAATAAAGAATCACATATCGAGTAAGATCGAGATACATCTTTGATGGGACTTGAATTGAAAATCTACTAAGAACATAACATTTTATTCTCAAAGTTTTATCACTTAAACTAACTCTCTAAGAAGAATAGCAAAATTATTCATAATCCAAGCTTAAAACAAAATTAGCAGAGATCCCTCAATTTTTTGTGACTAAAATATCCCTCTAATGTATTTTCTATACTAAACGAAATAAACTCCCATAAAATCTAGAACACTTCCAAAATTTTTTTACAAAACTTTAAAATTCATTAACTTATAATTTAAAAATTCTTTTGTAATTTTTTTTTTTTATATGTATGTAAACTCTAAACATCAAGATCTATCCAAAAAAAAAAAAATCTATATTGCGTAAGAAATTTAAAAAAAATAAAATAAAATTGCTTCATAAACTGTAAAATTTTACCATCTCTTAAAATAAAAAGTGTAAAATTTATGGTTTAAAGAAGATAGTGAATTTCAATTTCGTTATGAATTTTTGGTTGTTACTATTTTATTCAATTTTTTTAGTTGCATTTTGAACGTCAAAAAAATCATTCAAGTAGTGAAACTTGTAAAATAAAATAAAATCATCATCTGAAAAAAAAAAAAGAATAGTTAAATTTAAAATTTTATGAAACTGTAAGATTTTAGAATTTTCTGCTTCATCATTTTGAACATCCATACCATGCTCATAGATCCAAAGAAATATGAAGAATTTCAATTTTTTTTCTATAGTCCAAAAGTTAGAAAAAGAAAAAAGAAAAATAGATTTCCTAGAATCCAAATAGAGTAAAGACAGTGGAAGACCTGTGGGTTCTTCCCATTCTCGCAACAACAAAACATGTTACAGAAGGAGATCATGCATCGCATCAATCATAGATTTGCAAATTGATTGTGGTATCGTAGTGGTTTGATACAGAGGGAAATTGAGAATGGGAATGAGATTTGTGGACGATGGTATTGTGTGATGGAGGTCCCGAGGCTGTGGTTAGTGGTGTTCACTAGGTGGGTGGTGGCATTAGGAAGTTTTCTGGTAGTAGCAGTGATGGGTGTCAGTGGTGGTCCGGCGATGCAGTCGGTGACGGTTGTGACGGGTTTTGATAGTTTGTGGTAGTTTATCACAGGTCTCTAAATTGGTTGTGATATGGGGAGCTTTGAGAGAGGATAGAGAGTTTGATACAAAGGGAGATTGAGAATGAGAGAGGTAGAATTTGTGGATGATGGTGTTGATTAAAAAATCATATCTCATATAAATTCAAGCTTACAGCAACATTACCGTCAATCATGACCCAAATTCAACTAGTCCGGACACAAATTGATGTTTGTTTGTTTTTTATTACATGAATATCATTTTTAATTAAAAATAAATATACATTAGGTGTGGCAAAAGTCACAAAACTGTGATAGTTTAGACATGTAACAGAGTTTGAGAATAATTTTCATATCTAATTTGGAATCAACTACTGTTATTTTCAAAAGTGGCAAAACTAATAATTTTCTTTCTTTCTCAACAAAATGGCAATTGATGCATTCTAGAATCCATAACCTTCACCATGAAACAACGAGAAGCTTCGCCATGAATGAACCAGACAAAATTTCATTAGTTGGGTTCTTGAACCGTTTCTCATGAAACAGCTTCGCTTTTGCATCAAAACCTACCCTCTCCCAGAAGCCCATGGACCAATAGGTTCTTCATTACACGATGATGATAATTCCACAAAAGATTAATTATTCATTGAAGTAAATAATCTTATAAAAAAGCACATCCTTATTAGAAATGACAACCGAAGGCATTCAGAATGAGATGTCCATTCTCTAACTCTAACCCTATTTACATTCTCCGTCCCGAACTCACCCCACCAGTACTCTTTATATTTTTTTTTCCCAAAGTGAAAAAAAAAATTGGTAGGAAAATTAAAAATGTTATTGTCAAAACAACCAATACAAGAAAAAATAATTTAGATGTTATATGAAAAATTTTAAAACTAATTTTATAAAGTGTTATTGATTAATAAAACTAGTGTGCAAAGAGATAAAAAAAAAAAAAAAAATTAAAATATAAACGAGACAGGATGACCATCTCCCAACTCCGTCCTAAACCCAAAAAAATATTGATAATAATTAGAAATGTTAAACTACCTCACTAACCTCATAATTTAAATTAACATTTTCTTATATAAATTCATAGATTAGACAATGTATCCTATTTTCAAAAAGTTGGAAATTGATTGAAATGACATTTGTACCCTCAAATGACAAAAAAAAATATACAAAATTGTTGCGGGGGGGCAATAAAGCAAACACCTTAAAAATAATGGAGAAACAAATTGAGCGTATTTTTTATTGATTACTCCTCAACTTACAAACCGAACTAGCCACACAATATATAGACTTTGATAAAACTAACTGATAAGGATAAACACCACTTAAACTAAATCTATCCATCTAGATCAAACTCTATCTAAAAGATAAAGATACGTAAGATAAATATGACTAATTAATAATCTGAATTATCTTCAACGTCCCCCCTTAATTCAGATTTTTTATTTTGTTTGCCAATGCCCAACATGTCCTTCAACTTGATAAATGATTCTAACTTCAGAGGCTTTGTGAAAAAGTCTGCCACTTGTACTTCAGACTTGCAATAAACGAGTTGGAGCTCATTCTTCTTCACCTGATCACGTAGGAAATGAAAACGCGTATCGATATGCTTGCTTCTTCCATGAGTAATTGAGTTCTTTGCTAAATCAATAGCTGAAACATTATCAACAAAGATTTTTGTGGGTCCGCTGATCTGAACATGAATTTGACCCAACAAATTTCGTAACCAAATTGCTTGACACGCACTTGAAGCTGCTACCACATACTCTATTTCACAGGTTGAGAGAGCCACAATAGGTTGTTTCTTTGAAGACCATGAGAAAATAGTTGAGCCATAGTAGAATGCATACCCAGAAGTGCTCTTTCGATCATCTTGATCTCCTCCCCAATCACTGTCAGAGAAACCTACAAGATCACCTTTGGCCTCTGAAGGATAAAATAATCCATGGTCATAGGTGCCTTTTATGTAACGCAATATTCTCTTTGCAGTTTGTAGATGGGATTGATGAGGTGATTCCATAAACCTGCTAATCAAACCGACCCCATTTGAAATGTCCGGTCGTGTGCATGTTAAGTACTTCAAGCTTCCAACCATTCTTTTAAAATATGTGGGATCCACAGCTTCATCACTACCTTCCTTCTACAACTTTGTTCTAGTTTCAACTGGAGTTTTCACAGAATTACACTCAAGCATTTTAAACTTCTTCAAAATCTCAGTAACATACCTCTTCTAGCAAATAAAAATTCCATCCTTACTTTGTACAACCTCAATGCCGAGAAAATAAGACATAGGACCGATATCTGTCATCTCGAACTCACGCATCCTATCTTGCTTAAATTCTTCCATCATGCTGAGATTGTTGCTAGTAAAAATCAAATCATCCACATAGAGACAAACAATCAGCAAACTACAAACAACATTCTTCTTTGCGTACAGGGCATGCTCACATGTGCAATATTGAAATCCATATTCCTGAAAGAAAATGTCTATGCGTTTGTTCCACACTCTTGGAGCTTGCTTCAGCCCATAGAGGGCTTTCTTAAGCCTATAGACTTTGTTTTCATCACCCGTTTTCACGTATCCAGTAGGTTTCTTTACATAGACTTCTTCATCAAGGTTCCCATTTAAAAATGCCGACTTCACGTCCATTTGATGGATGTTCCAACAATTTTGTGCAGCCAATGTACTCACCAATCTCACAGTTTCAATTCTAGCAATAGGAGAAAATATCTCTTGATAATCAAGACCAGGCCGCTGCTCGTAACCTTTTGCAACTAACCTTGCTTTGTATAGGTCAATTTCACCATCCGGCTTGATTTTGGTTTTGAAAACCCATTTCACATCAATTGCTTTGTGTCTTTGTGGGATGTTAGTGAGTTCTCACGTGTCATTTCTCTCTATTGCTTTTATCTCCACATTCATAGCTTCAACCCATTTCTTGTTCTGAACTGTCTCTTCAAATGTGATGTCAATTTCACCATCCGGCTTGATTTTGGTTTTGAAAACCCATTTCACATCAATTGCTTTGTGTCTTTGTGGGATGTCAGTGAGTTCCCACGTGTCATTTCTCTCTATTGCTTTTATCTCCACATTCATGGCTTCAACCCATTTCTTGTTCTGAACTGCCTCTTCAAATGTGATGGGGTCACAATCTGCAAACATAGTTAGGTGCACTAGATCTCCATTAGTATCAATAACATCATCGGAAATTACCTCAAAATCAGTTAATCGTGTGGATGGCTGTAGATTTCGCTTTGGTCTGCCAGCATTTAATGGAACAAGTGATGTGATGTTGATACTTCATGGGCAGGAGCTGATTGTGATTCTTCATTAGCTGGAACACTTTGTGATGCAATGGCTTCATCTTCAAGGTCAACGAGAATAGAACTTTGTCGTGAATCATGCTCCACCTCTTCGCCCCAGTTCCAAGCATCCTCTTCATCAAAAATTACATCCCTACTCACAATTATTCTATTTGTGATGGGATTAAATAGTTTGTAGCCATTAATATGCCCAGATTTGTAGCCAATGAATATTGTTTTTTCTCGCCAGTCATCCAACTTCGTCCTCATTGCACTCGGAACATGAGCATAAGCAATTGAGCCAAACACCTTCAGATGCTTTACACTTGGTTTGAATCCGCTCCAAGCCTCTTCAGGTGTGATATTTTGCACACTTTTGGTTGAAAATCTATTCAACAAATAAACAAAGCATGAGACAACTTCAGCCTAAAAAGTAATTGGCATACCTTTGGCCTTTAACATGCTTCGTGTCATATCCATGATGGTTCGGTTCTTTCTTTCGGCGACTCCATTGTGCTACAGTGTGTATGGAATTGTAACTTCATGTTCTATTCCCTGATCTGCACAATACTCAACAAACTCATTGGAAGTGTATTCACCCCCAACATCAGTCCGCAAAACTTTTATAAGGTATCCACTTTGTCTTTCAACTAGGGCCTTAAAATGTATGAAATAATCAAAAACTTTAGACTTACTTTTCAAAAAATAGACCCATATTTTCTGACTAAAATCATCAATAAAGTCAAAAAATATTTGTTCTTTCCATTCGACATAATATTCATTGGGCCACACACATCAGAGTGTATTATTTCAAGTGGTTTTGAGGCAAGCCAAGCCTTTTCAACTACAAATGGCCATCTATGTTGCTTCCCAAAAATGCATCCTTCACAAAATTGTTCAGGATGATTTATAAGTGGTAACCCTTCACCATATTCTTTTGAGCCAGCAACTTTAAGCTTCAAAAATTCAAATGGCCAAATCGAAGATGCCACAACCAAGAATCATCTTTTACAATTGCATTTAAACAAGGATAAACATCATTCTCAATTTCAATGCAGAACATACGATTCTTTGTTAGTGGAGCTTTAAGAATGAGTTTACCTTTGTTATCAGCCATGGTAATCTGATTATCTCGAAGCTGCATATCATACCCTTTCTCCAACAATTGTCCCAAACTCAATAAATTGCTTTTCATACTCGGGACGTAGAACACATCAGATATATATTGATGATTTCCATTCTTCAGTTGAATGAGAATTCGCCCTTTTCCCATCACTGGGATTGTACTATCATCTGCAAACTTGACTTTGGATTGCACTAATTCATCTAAATTAACAAATAATTCTTTCTTGCCGCACATGTGGTTGGTACGGCCGATGTCCAAGAATCACGTGTTGTAGTCAGAGTTCTCCATTGTTGAGGAAACCATCAGTAGAGTGTGATTTTCTTCACTTGCGCCTATTTAAGCATAACTCGCATGTTCTCCATCCTGATTCTCCTTTTTGAATCTGCACTCAGATGCATAATGACCAAAGTGATGACATTCATAGGATTTAATATTTGATTTATCATATCTTCCTCGCCCTCGTCCACGTCCACGTCCACGTCCACTTTTTGAATTCCTATTATTTGAATCTGACTGAGGGCACTCATGCCATCCGAATCCCGCATTATGTCCATGGTTGCTCCTACCTCCTTGTCCACCATAATAGCCACCACGTCTTCCTCTACCACGATATCTGTTAGTTCCCTGGCTTTTTTTAACTTCAGAATCTTCAACACTTTTCTCGGTTTTGATTGAGGCTTGACTTTGAAACGCCTGCTCAATTGGCTTCTCGATGGACTTCTCATTCATGCGATGTTCATGAGCTTTCAAAGAGCCCAACAATTCTTCAATCGTAATCTAAGACAAATCTTTTGATTCTTCAATCGCCACGACAATGTGTTCAAATCTCATTGTCAAAGTCCGCAAAATCTTTTCGATTAAAGTCACATCTTCAAGTTTCTTCCCCATCCATTCGCATTTGATTCACCACAAAGAGTGCTCGAGTAAAATAATCTACACACTTTCAGATTTCTCCATCTGCAAAAGTTCAAATTGTCACCGTAAAGTCTGGAGTCTCACCTTCGTAGCCTTCTCATCTCCCTTGTATGATTTTTCCAAAATATCCCATGCTTGCTTTGCTGTGGTTGCCCCTGATATCTTCTCAAAAACTGCTTCATCAACAGATTGATAAATGAGGAACAACACCTTCCGATCCTTCCTATTGTTCTCTCGCAAGGCTTCTCGTTGGGCTGCTTTGCATTCTCTCCAGGATCAGCAAATCCATTCTCTACAATTCCAAGAATCTCTTGGATAGCCAAACAGCACCTTCATTTGAATACACCAACGACCAAATTTATTCCTATGAAACCTTGGAAGATTGGGCTGAATGGAACCATTACATGCAGACATTTAGTGTTCTATTCATCGCCGTTTCAGATTCACGAACTGGCTGATGAACTGACTGATGAGGCGTCAGTTGCAGAAGCTAGAGATGGTGAGACAGTTTAAAATAAGGCTGCGGCAAAAAAAGGGTTGATGATGATCTTAAAAAAAAGGGTTTCTGCTGTTTTATAAAAAAGGGACACTGCTGCGGCAGAGATTTGAAAAAGGGGACACAGGCTGCGGCTAAATTGGGAGAACGGCAGAGATTTAGAAAAGAAAAAGAGAAGAGCTGCGGCAGAGATTTTAAAAAAACAATAAAAAAGAAGGGCGGCCTGAGAGAGAGAAGCAAAGAGAAGAAAGAGATGGGAATGGAGGTGATGACGGCGGTGGATTTTCAGCAATAACGGGAAAAGGCTTAACCCAGGCTTAACCCTGAGACCAAAGCAGGTAGCCGAACTGCTGGGGAAACCGATGATACCGAAGCAGGTTGAGTTCAATCGGTTTGGGGAATTTTGTTGTGGCTGATGGCAACTCCTCTGGCATACAGCTGGCTGCACGGCACTGCTTCGTTCTTATGGCAGTTTCTGGCGCTGAAATAGTCCAGCTTGATAAAGATAATTTACTTGATCAATGTTTAGATGCTTTATATGAGATCAGACTTCTGGCGAAGAACAACCCAGAGAAACGAATCAAGATCGCCCACGCCGGTGCGATCAAGCCATTGATATCTCTGATCTCATCGTCTGATTCTTAACTTCGCTCTGATATTAATTTGTTGGGGGCAATAAAGCAAACACATTAAAAATTAAAAATAATGGAGAAACAAATTGAGCGTATTTTTTGTTGATTGCTCCTCAACTTACAAACTGAACTAGCTACACAATACATAGGCTTTGATAAAACTAACTGGATAAACACCACTTCAACTAAATCTACCCATCTAGATCAAACTCTATCTAAAAGATAAAGATAACAACTAACTAAGATAAATATGACTAATTAATAATCTGAATTATCTTCAACAATTGTGAACCCAGTCCTCGGACTTTGAAAGTAGGTTCGAACAAGCACACATATATACACACACAAAAATACATATATCTCCAAGTAGGGACTGCATAGCCATGAAAAAAACAGGGCACTACCTTGTTTCCAGCCAAGGAGGTCTTATCTCTATCAAGGCTCAAGTTCAACAAGCCTTCCTAATATTGTCTCCAAGTCTTCCATAGCTATTGTTGTTAACTTTTGATCTGGAATTTTGGCAGTTTTCTGATATCTATATTAATTCTTCACTATGGGATGTCAAATTTCAACACCAGTCAAATGACAAAAGGGTTTCAAGAAAGTGGAAGGATTAGAGGCTTTATATGATATTGCTGCTTGTTTTTAAGGAGGGTAATCAATGGCGGATACAAGGGGATACACATGGCCCCTAAAAATTTAGATATTATACTTTTTATCTCTAATTTTGTTAAATTTTTTTAACAAAATAGAATTCGGTCCTTTCAATTTTTTTTTTATGAACCTTCCTAAATTTTAATATCTGATTTTTCACCCTCTCAAAAATTTAAATATTATATTTTTTATCACTATCCCCTCCAAATTTTTTTTTATATATTCATATGAATCCTCTATATTTATATACCAATAATTTGATCCCTAACTAGAATTTATGAATACGCCCTTAAGGGTGTAATCGTAGAACAATGATCACAGAGGTAATAGATGGAAACTTAATGTATTCAGGAAATGAAGTGGCTCTAGATAGTCTTCAAATATATCATATTTTTGTCCGGTGGCCTCACCTGTTTATGCTAGCTTATGTGTGTTTGCGTCTATTATTTGCCATTTTGTTCCTCTCTTTGTTACACTTTTTTAATCCAAATTTGGCAATCCAAACACAAATCTATCAGAGTCAAATCAATGTTGTAATAAACTACCTGCCAAAGATTTTGTTTCTCTCTTAACATTGAGAAATTGTTGAGAACCGATCCTCCAAAAAAACAATAGGTGCTTGCACACAATCGCGATTGACTAGGAAGGTTTTCGGTTAATGAGATGAGCACCTCTACACAGATTGTCATGAAAGAACGGACTGCAATTGCTGCCCTTTGAGCCAAACCCGTCATTATATCACTTTCCAGTGTTATAACCAAATTCAAAGCTCATAATGGCGACGAGCCACAACCAGTGGTGGTCGGAAAAGAATGCAGTGATGTTGGTGTGAAGACTATTAAGAAAGTGGTGTCATTGACAATGCATATAGATTATATTCTGGACACACAAAACGGTGATGCATTCTCAATCGAGGAGCGACGACGGTTGAGAGAAAACAAGACAGAGCTTGGAAGAGAGAGTGAGTTGCGATTGAGCTTGGAACAGTGAGTGACCACAACTTGCAGAGACAGAGAGAGGATTCATGTAGAGATTTTCATTTTGGAGGGAGAATAAATTGGGGGGAAATTTTGGTGGGATAAATCGGGATATGGAAATTTTGGTCACCAGCTTCGTTTGGATAGTGATTCAGATACAATTTAAAAAAAAAAAATTAAAATATATTTCAAAATTAGAACTAATACTAACTATAATTAGAACTAATACAAAACACTCTTATTACTGCTAAGACACTGCTATTTAAAATTAAGAAACTTCCTAAAATAAATAGGCTTGGTTTAATTTGCGCACAAAGGACCACCCTCTGCAGAAAAAAAAAATTATAATTTTAATATGTAGTCACAAGCTGTGAAAGAAATGAAACTCCTCCATTGATCCTCAATTATATCCATGAAACCAACAGAATATAAAAAAATGAGCAGTTCGCATATTTCTCCTAATAATAATAATAAATGATTAAAAGAACACAAAGGCAAAGGCAAAGGCAGGAGGAGGATTAGCTGATTTTATTTTCTCTCAATTATAAATCATGCTTGACTTGAATATATACAAATTGAAATGTTGAACTTCTGAAATTCTTCTAAATTGCATTGAAGAAATTGTTCAATGGGTTTTCTGGAATCTTGTGTGGCCAATGTGCATATGTGATGAACATAGAGGTTTAGTTGATAGATCATAAGAATAAATATGGCCAGGCCTTTGCATACATAGATACACACACAAAGGATACACGCACAAACATACATGCATGCATGTATATACACACATATATATACACACAAATATATATATATATGGTCAGTAAAAAAAATTGGGGGAAAAAGCAACTGACAGAGATGAAGAATCAACGCAGGAGAATCAGAACCATTTGCAAGTCTAACTCGAGGAGAGGCAACCAACTTAGGTGGGAGCTCTCTTCTGACAGGAAGTGGCCAGCCAGTGAAGAGTATTGTTGGCAAATCGTTCCCTTGCTCTCATCTGAACATTGACAAGCCTCCACCACAGCACAAATTCCCACTCCACCCAAGGAAGAGATTAGATAACAAGCCTTAGAAAGGACTTCAGAATCTCATTCAATAATGTTCCTGGACTCGGTTTGCCAAGTTTTCCAACAAGCTTACCTCCAAGCTTTTATCTTCTGCTCAATGAGCTCATATTACTCTCCTGGTCCAGTTATCCATCCAAGACGTCTCCTGCATGATTTCTAATTTTGAACTATCTGAGCTTTGCTTCTGCTGAAACTTCGCATCCATAACTATTTACCAAAACCTGAAACATTGTTGAAAACCTGTCATTAGTTCCCAGACCAAACATCCAGGGCCACGATAACAATGAATGTTCCAGTAATTCCATCAACTTTTGGCAATATCACAATTAGGTTTCTTAGGGACTTTTCTCTAGCACAAATTCACATATAATTCCTCAGCACCTTGCAAAGGAAGAAAGCAAAAAGTGAAAGAGAAGACGAAAGATCAACATATCCATTAACTAATAACTTTAAAAAAAGAACGTACCAATAACTCCCGCTAATAGATGAGAACATCTAATTTGACAAGGACAAGTCGAAAGAACCATAACTAAAAGGATGTTTGCATTATTGTGAGCCTTTCTTAAAAAGGATCCATTTCAATTTCTTTTTCTAGTCCACAGCAATATGCATGCGCCAAACAAAATGGGAGAGTTAAAAATTTAGTTTCCTTATTACCAGTTCAACAGAGAGTGATGATAGGCCAAGATTAGTCCAGCAGTCTCTTTGAAAAACATCTGGGTTGTGTAAAACATAAGAGATGTCTTGATGAATCTAGGAGTCAGCCAATCTGAGCAGGGAGCTTCTCCTAAACATATCTTTCAAAATGTGTTCTGCATTCATCAACAAGATTCAATTAGTGTCAACTTCCAAAACCCGTCCTACAATAGATCCACTGCAGCTAGCAAACTCTGATGAAACACTTCAGCAATGCAGATCCCAGGCAAACCTCATTCCATCCAACTAATCAATGATATGCTCACTCTAACATAATCACTCCTCCAATGGCCTTCACGCCTCATGAAACCCACTCTACCATCTGTGCTCTCACAAAACCCACTCTATGCTTTGTTTACCCAATAAGAAGTCGGGGTACCTGACTGTAAATAAGAACTTCCTTGCCAAGTTTTGACAGAGGATTAAGGCATTGGTTAAGTACCTGCTAAGTGAAGCAGCTTCGCACTGTTTTGCCTTGCTATGCAAAGACAAATGGTCCCTAACTTATTTTTCCTTCAGATAAGGGAGAGCTTGATGTGCAGAAGGCCAAAAAATTACTTCATTAACATTCATGTTTCTACAACACCAATAGATCCATGGAGCCTGAAGGATAACAACCTGACTACTTAACCCTGTAAAACGTAGGAGCCCATTTAATTGCCTCGAAATCAAGTCCAATAAGACTTTCATTACGGAAGGTCAGTCTAGGGATGCATCAGTCCTCGCCCATCTGCTAATAGCTCAAACAGCTACTTTCATCATACAGGCACCACAGCATAAATTGCATCTCCAACCAGGTAAATCTGACCTCCCAGGACCTGGATACCTGAAACCACAAAATCCACGTAGCCTAATTGGGTACTAACTTGTAGCTTCTTCAACAGTATTATTGGCAGTTTTAGTTGTAAATCAGACACAGATGGAAGAGTTGATTGATTCCACATAGTAGCCATTGCCACTCAAAAGAAGTTATTTTAGCGACCTGCTCCAAGACAAAAGGAGAGAAATAAAGAAAGAAAGAAAAATATATAAAGAAAAGTCAAACTTGGTGGCTGATCAGGAAACCAAAAGAAAAGCAATGAAAATAAAGAGACGTGCTGCGGCAGACTTGGCTTGCATTCAGTGGTGGGCCCTATTGGATGAAATTAAGGCGCATGGGTTGAATTCAGAAAGCAATGGCTGGCCTGTTGTGCGACTATCTTGAAGCTGGGCGCTGCTTTGGCTTGTGGGGCCCGATGCCAAAAAGAAAAATAAAGAAAAAGAGAGGCAATTGGCTTGGCAGTGGGCTTCGTGTGGGCTGCCAATGCGTGGGGCGTTAGCTTGCAATTGGCGTGGGCCCTGGCGCGAATGAAAGAAAGCCATTAGGGCTTATGCGGCACTGGGAGATTTAAAAGGAAAAAGAGGCTGTTTTGAGAGAGCGGTGCGCAGAAGAGAACCAGGAGCTGCGGCAGAAAACAGAGAGGAGCAGACGGCTGCTGCGCAAAGGAGAACAGAACAGAGAAGCCATGGCCAGAATTTTCTTCGTGAGGTTTATGTTATCCGTCCTGTACATGAGTAACTAAATTTCCAAGTAGAGTTAGGGATGAACTTGCACCATATATGGTTATTTTAATTTATTTTTGATTCCTGTACGTGGTTTTCACTTGTTAAATTCTTTGATGATCATTCATAATTAATTGTTGGATTTTATTTTCCGAATAATTAAAGGGTTTAGTTCGTTTATAGATTCAGTCATGCTTTTTCTATCGAATGGATTCATGTTTTGATTATTTTTGGAACAATTAGTTATTTATATTAATTCAATTCTCTGCTGCAATATTGCTCGTTGGGTATATTGTCTTCGTTGAATTTTCTTAATGTGAATATTAATTTGGGGGATTTAAAAGTGTTGAATGATTTTTCACGAAGAAAACTCTGGCCATGGCTTCTCTGTTCTGTTCTCCTTTGTTCAGCAGCCGTCTGCTCCTCTCTGTTTTCTGCCGCAGCTCCTGGTTCTCTTCTCTGGATCGCGCCGCAGCAGTGATCTCTCCTGCGCACAGACTCTCTCAAAACAGCCTCTTTTTCCTTTTAAATCTCCCAGTGCCGCATAAGCCCTAATGGCTTTCTTTCACTCGCGCCAGGGCCCACGCCAATTGCCTCTCTTTTTCTTTATTTTTCTTTTTGGCATCGGGCCCCACAAGCCAAAGCAGCGCCCAGCTTCAAGATAGTCGCACAACAGGCCAGCCATTGCTTTCTGAATTCAACCCATGCGCCTTAATTTCATCCAATAGGGCCCACCACTGAATGCAAGCCAAGTCTGCCACATCACGTCTCTTTATTTTCATTGCTTTTCTTTTGGTTTCCTGATCAGCCACCAAGTTTGACTTTTCTTTATATATTTTTCTTTCTTTCTTTATTTCTCTCCTTTTGTCTTGGCTGCACTATTGCTCAGCCGTACAACCAACCCCCCCCCCCCTTTTAATTCTTTTTATTTCTTCTTTTCCAGCCGCATATGCACACAGCCACAATGTTCAAGCCCATTTTTCCATTGGATAACGATGGAATCTCGATTCGAATTCTTCACAAAAGTTGTAGCCCCGGATGAGTAGATAATTTTAGGCTCAAGAACCATCTGATTTGAGCTTCAGAAGCTCAAGTTATGGCCTCTTCAAGTTGGCTGGACGGAGAGGTTCATAGCAGCTTTCCAGGCCTGATTTCGAAACAATGTTTGGAGGCCCAAACGAACTCCGATTTTTGCAAACCAAACCTTTCTGAAAAGCCCAAGATGTCCTCTAAATATTTCATGAAGACCATTTTCTCATTCTGAAACTCTAACGCAATCCAAATCCCAATTGAAACTCAATGGTCAAATCTGCCAAAAAGCCAAAAATTAGTTCTAAAAATATCAAGTGTAAAGCACAATTTGCAAACTATCTCTCGCCAACAAAGATGCAATATTTGAGATTTAAAATCTTATAAATTAATGCTCAAATACCTCTTATTGTAAATAGAAATTAAATCAATTAAAATCAAATATAATCCCACATTTCTATTCACTTTCTAGCAATTTAATCCAATAATTGGGTATTTAGAGTGCACTTTTGCGCACTCATCACACCCCTCAACTTACTCATTGCTAGTCCCTAGCAATTTCCATGGATTTGGCAAAAGGGATCAAGCAAAAACACACACAGCAGGCATCTAGTCACACTTTTTTTTTTTCAGGTTCACAAATCAAAGCAATTTTAGGAATTCAATAACCCTGTAACAATCAATCCCCTTATAGCAATTCACAGAGTGTGTGTGTGTGTGTTCCAAACCATATCCATCTAATCACAAACCATGACACATGCAACATCAAGAACATCTCAAGCAAAAGGTTCAACTCCATATCTCACGGGTATAAAAGTTTCATGTAGGGGTTCTCTTTATGGAGTTAACAAGGGGTGTATATGCTCAATGAAAAATTAGGCAATTACGCACAAGCAACAAGCAAACATTGATCTTATGATAGGCGCACTAACCAATAAGACTTCCACCACTCTTTCCACAGGCTTACTCAAGATCAGAATGATCAACATAAAAGGGTTGTAACGTGGCTTGGGTTAAGGCTATATGAAGAAAAGGGTAAAAAGGATTCAAAAACTTCCAAGTACATACTAAGAGAATTTCATTACAAACCATAACAAACCAAACTTTCCACTTGATGTACTCTTCAACTTTTCAAATCTTTGAATAACAAAACATCTCATTCTTCTTCTTCTTTCTCTCTCTTTTTCTTCACCTTTTTCAATTTTTTTTTCAACTTTTTTTTTCTTCTTTTTTTTTCTTCAATAGAATAAACTTTGATGCTCATTGACTTTAATGCTCACCCAACTGAACACTTTTGCAATTTCTTTTCCCTTTTTTTTTTTTTTTTTTTTTTTTTTCAATCCAACACAAAAAATAAGAAATGTAAATTCCACACCTAGTACACACTTGGATGCAACAAGGGTAGGATAAATAGTATATAGGCTATGCTCCAATATGGAGAGGTATGGATGATGTGGGCATATGAAAAAAAACTATGTGTTTGTTGGCTCAAAGTGGCTACTAAGAGTCTATGAAGAGAAGGGTTAGCTTGAAAGGCTCAAACGTTAATCCTAAATTGACCTTCGTCATATCCCAAGTATATCCACTGTCATACCACCAACCATGTAATGATAATCTCAAAAGAAATGCCCAATTCAACAGATCAATGAATGCTTATCACAACTGAATTTGAAAGCTCTCAATTCTCTCCAAAAATCACATGAATACTTAAGCAAAAGAGTTCTCTAGCTACATGTGTCAAACCACCATCTTACCACAAAGTTTGGATAAGTGCATTAAAGTTCTATGAATGCCTCAGTAGAATGATTATAGTGGATTCGGATAATTCACTAAAATAGCTATGAATGATAATGAGTGCTCATGTGAAAAGACGCTCGTGTGATGCAAATTTTTAAAAATTTTGACACATGAAAATATGAATTTGCAATCACCACCCCCCAACTTAAATGAAACATTGTCCTCAATGTTTAACAATCAAAATTGAATGAAGGGTTCTAAAAAGGAGAGAATACACCTGATGTGTCTTGGGAAGCTCGCTAAGCACCAAAGATGGCATCCTAAACTTGACAAAATGAAACTAACCTGCAAATAAAAACAAAGAAAAACAGCAGCAAACAAAAAGAAAAAAAGAACAAAAATAAAACAAAACAAAAATAAAATAAAATAAAATAAAAAATATACCTGCATGGCGACATCAAGGTGGATAGACCGGGTCTATCAATGGAATGTCTTCCACTTCCAGAACTTGCCTATCAATTAAAACTTTAAGACGCTGGCCATTTACTTTAAACACTCGCCCATCCTTGGGATCCTTTATTTCTACTGCCCCATTTTCAAATATGTTATTCACAATAAAGGGGCCTGTCCACCTAGACCTGAGTTTTCTTGTGTGCTTATGGAGTTTAGAATCATATAAGAAAACTTGATCATTAAGCTTAAACGTTTTTTTCAAAATATTATTATCATGCAACGCTTTCATTTTAACTCGATCAGCAATGCTCCAACCTAGGGCTGACCTGCTCCTTACCTCAAACAAAATCACCACTTCTCCCAATCCACCAAAGAGAGGCAATTAGCAAAGCATATCTAAATCAATTCTCCCCACCATAGCCACTGGTGATTTACTACTCGCCCCTAAAATAGAGTCAAAGAACACTCGGCATATTTTCACCAACTCCCAATACAAAAATAAATAAGGAAGTGTCTACAAGGCTAGATGAGACTGCGACCATCTTCAAGCAGGGGGCATATTTTGGCTCCTAAAATTTAATTCAGAATAGCATAATTGGAGCATTTAAAAAGAAAGCAGCTGCAAATATTCAAAATAGAATCAGAATGAAAATTCTGAAGGCTCGAATTCAAACCCAGTCTCTTTCGGCCACATGTTAATGGTGAAATAATACTACCTACAGTGAACGGACTGAAAAATTACAGCCCAAACAGCGTACAGCAAAGAAAGGTCAGAAGTACTGCAGGGGAAAAGAATTGTACCCCATTTCGCTGCAGAAATAGTTGTAGGATCCTGTGACTTTTGTTCTTCCCTTGCCTTGCCCCTCATTTATGTTGCTCATGTACTCCACTCAATCTTTTAAAGCGAATTCTAGCTAGCAAAACTTTAGCATCAATTTGGGAATCATATTTCAGAAAGAATTGCAAAGAGATGAGAATATGTGGACCTGGCTTATGCGGCATTAGAGCTCCATGAAAGATATGCAAAAGCAAGCACCAATTACCTGAAACCATGGTGAAAATACCACATCCGTAACATGTGAGAAACTTCAAGCAATAACAGCCTACCAATTTTCATCCTACCAATGTCACTGGGAACTGGTTGTATGTCAAAAGAAAGCAATGCCAAAAGTAAAGAGAGCTTCAAGCATGACAACTCCAAAAGAATTCCCCAACCCACCGTATGGGATAATGGAACCATACACCATGCGTGGTTCGAGATATTGCATCTCTGAGAGCAATTCACCACGAATTGAAAATAACATCAAGATATGACCCAGCCCTCCAATATTTTCTTTCTTCTTGATAGAAACTACCCAAATACAAGTTGATATAACTAAGTTGATACTCTTGTCTTCCCTCATGTAATTGTAGACAGTTCCAGTTTCACCATCAAAAGTCTACTAATGACTTTTCCTCCTCATTCCCCCCATCACACACTCCTGGGCATAACCATCAACTAAACTTAGAATTTAGATGATAGGTCAAGACTCAGCATCTTACTCTAATAATCAACTCAGCTTTTAGGTCGTTAGTCAACGATTAACTCAGAAAGTCACATTTGAAGTCAGAATTCATCAATCAAACAATGAGAACATTGTGAAATATAACAAATTGACAGAGAGAGAGACCTGAATAACCAAATCAAGGCATTAAAATGACAAAAGAGATTTTTTTTCACAAAATTGATTGCAGGTAATCAGATTAGTTTCACAGTTAAATCAAAAACATATTTGCCTCAATAAAAACTTACCACTAGTCAGAATACATATACAGGTGAACATTACTGAGAAGAGTGCCAAGTGCAAAAGAATCATTACATGCATTTCACTACATATATTGAAAGAGAGCACAAAAAACTCACCAACCTTTTCATTGAGCTCCTACATTGTCATTTGTCATTGCAACAACCCACCTTCACTAAGTCATTTCAAATTAGATGCACAATTGCTGCATTCATAGGGGAACCAAAATAACTCAGAAGACAAAAACATACAAAATGTACTACTACACTTGCAGACATCAGCCCTCATAGCCCATAAACCTTAAGCCTTTTTTTTATTTCTACCTGCACCATAAGAGTCGTATAATTATTATTATTATGTCCATTAAATATGGCTAAGCATATTCAATGGACAAAATAGCCCTGCATTCTGAAACCAAAACCATCATTTACAAAAGAAAAGACAAGATATGTATATTGCATTGCAGCCCAAAAAAGGGCTATAACCCTAGTAACTATTCACCAGTTGATACATCAAAACATACTTTCAACGAGACCAAAAAACTACAAGAAGACATTTGCCTAGTCCTCAACCCAAACAAACAATTTACTCATCCATCTCATCACCATCATCCATTGCCTCAATCTTCATCTTCTTCACTGCCTGGGCAGCATCACTCCTAGGCCCACTAGGGAGTTGAATTAGTATATCTGACTTTTGCCCAGTAGCAGCATTAACAAGTCCCCCATTCTTTTCAACCCGATATGTCAACTCTTCGTCTCCGATAGCATCAATAATAACGGTTGAATTCTCATCAATCTCTTCCCTTATAAGCATTTTTGATAACTCTGTCACCACCTTTTTCTCCAGCCATCTCCTAATAGGTCTTGCACCATAAACCTGGAAGCAAAAATCAACAAGATTCCCATGAAATTTTAATTAAAGCAACACACAAGCTCTTTAAGTGTAATAATACTAACCGGGTCATAACTCTTGGCCAGAATAACATCTAATGCTGCTTCAATGACAGCCAAGGCAATGCCCCTCTCTGCAAGGCGGATTGCAACATCCTTCAACTGTAGCCTGGCAACCTTCCTCAATTGATCGTGAGTAAGTGGGTCAAAAACTACAATTTCATCCAGCCGATTCAGCAACTCAGGCTTAAAGTGTCTCCTCACCTATGACACATCAAAAATTAAATTACATGTTCCAATTTAAAAGCCAAAAATGCAAGAAACATGTAATCAGCATGGAAAATCAAGCTGTTACAGAGAAGGCTTTTCTTGGTTTTACCTCTTGCAACACCATCTCGCGAGCACTCTCCATAGTACACTTGCCCGATAATCCTCTTAACAAATGCTCAGCTCCAAGATTTGAAGTCATAATGATCACTGTGTTGGAAAAATCAACTGTGCGGCCTTGGCCATCTGTCAATCTTCCATCATCCAAAACTTGAAGCAGGGTATTGAATACAGATGGGTGTGCTTTCTCTACTTCATCAAATAGTACAACACTATAAGGTCTCCTCCTCACTGCTTCTGTGAGTTGCCCACCTTCCTCATGCCCAACATAGCTGAAAAATATTACATCCCCAATAAGTCATCATCATTGTCATTTACAAATAGAATAAGGCCATTAGAGAAAGAGTGAACTTACCCAGGTGGAGCACCTATTAATCGTGCAACTGAGTGCTGTTCCATATACTCAGACATGTCTATTCTTACCAATAACTTTTCATCATCAAATAGTTGTTCTGCAAGAGCCTTAGCAAGCTCAGTTTTTCCAACACCAGTTGGACCCAAGAAGAGGAATGAACCAGTTGGCTGTTGTGCCCTACCCAAGCCGGCCCGGGACCTCAACACAGCTTCAGCAACAGCATTAACTGCTTGATCTTGTCCCACCACTCTTTTATGTAACCTCTCAGCCAGGCCAATCAACCTCTCTTTTTCATTCTGGCCCAACCTTGTGACAGGTATACCAGTCCAGCGACTCACAACTTCTGCAATATGTTCTGGCCCAACAGTCTCCGTTAACATTAAATTCTCTTCTGTGCTCCCTTCAAGCTTTGCAATCGCAGACTCCACTTCAACAAGTGCACCATATTTTATATCTGCAACTCTAGCTAAATCATATCTCCTTTCGGCCTCCTGTAAAGCAAACATGAGCTCCTCCCGCTTCTGTTTTAATCGGCGAAGCTCATCAATCCTTTCCTTCTCCTTTCTGTACTTCATAATCAAAGGCTGAAGCTTGTCCCTCAAATCATCAAGCTCTTTTCTCACCTAACACAATAGTTGAAGTTAAATTACAATAGGCATTTAACAAGCAACAACTGACAACTATGTCAGACTATAGTCACTATACTATAGTTAGAAAATACTCACTTCAGCCAGCCGAGCTATACTAGCTTTGTCTTTCTCCTTCTCAAGAGCATGAAGCTCGACTTCTAACTGAATCCTCTTCCTTTCAAGAATGTCAATTTCTTCAGGTTGGCTATCAAGCTGCACCCTCACGTTTGCACAAGCTTCATCAACTAAGTCAATCGCCTTGTCCGGCAAATAACGCCCTGAATAAACATAAAACATGCAAATCATTCAGTAACTACATTTCTCACATTTCAAATATTTAAATAAAAAAATTATGTCCAAAATAAGATATTGGTTTCAGCAAAACATTCAGAAATTTGACACCAATACAATAAATGGAAAGATTACAACCTAAAATATGAATACAAAGTTGAGACATAAAATTCTGCATACCAGTTATGTATCGAGCTGAAAGCTGTGCAGCAACAACAAGAGCTCGATCCAGAATTCGAACACCATGATGTCCCTCATACCTCTCCTTCAGGCCTCGAAGAATACTAATGGTGTCAGCAACACTTGGTTCGGCAACATAAACCTGCTGGAACCGCCTTTCAAATGCTGCATCTTTCTCCACATATTTCCTGTACTCCTCAAGAGTTGTTGCACCAATGCACCGAAGTTGGCCCCTAGCAAGCATTGGCTTAAAGAGGTTAGCAGCATCCATTGAACCCTCAGTTCGACCAGCACCCAGGACAAGGTGAATTTCATCAATGAATAGGATAACTTTCCCTTCAGCGTCTTCTACTTCCTTTAAAACAGCTTTCAATCTCTCCTCGAACTCTCCTCTATATTTTGCCCCGGCAATCAATGCCCCCATATCCAATGCTATAAGCCTCACATCGGCAAGATTACTTGGAACATCCCCTCTAACAATCCTCTGAGCTAAGCCTTCAACAACTGCAGTTTTTCCCACACCAGGCTCTCCAATAAGAACCGGATTGTTCTTAGTTCTTCTTGACAGAATTCTAATAACCCTCCGAATCTCTTCATCCCTACCAATGACTGGGTCAAGCTTTCCAGCCAGCTCTACCAGGTCACGGCCGTAAGTCTTTAAAGCTTGAAAGTTGGTATCCCCAGAAGCACTTTCTACCTTCCTTCCTTCCTTCCCACGAAGTTTCTCAACCTCTGATTTCACCCTTGCTGTACTGACCCCAGCTTCTTTGAGAAGATCTCCAATTTGGGAGTCTTCCAAAAGGCCAAGGATCAGCTGATCAACAGCTAAATGAGTGTCTCCACGGGACTTTTGTGCAGACTGAGCTCGTCTGATCACTTTAATCAATGTAGTGCTTGCTGGAATTTCATCAGGAAGGGGGCTTTGAGATGGGATTTTCTTCAATGCCTGCTTGAAGACCCTCTCGGCAGAGTTTGCAGCTTCTTCCCCACCACCAGCGTTGACAATTGCTTGCCGAAAAATGCCATTAGGATCAGAGATTAATGCTTCAGCCATATGAAGTGGAGTAAATTGTGCATGTCCACAGTTCCTCGCCAGTTCATGAGCCCCAGCAAGGGCCTCATTGGTCTTGTGGGTGAATTTATCTGGATTCATGGTTGCTATTGATTCCTATAAAGACTGTGATAAAACCATGTATAAGTACCACATTTATATGTGGAATTCAGTTTACATATCAAAACCATGACTACAACTCCGAAGGAAAAGCAACAAGGCATCAACAGACAGGACAGATAACAAATCAGCAGCAACAGAAACTGCAATGAACAGAAAATCTAACATCATGTATTAAATACCCAATTCAGTTTTAAGATCAGAATCACTGAATCAGTGCTAAACTAAAATTAAGAAAGAAATTATAAATTATTACACACTGGAAAGAAAAAAAAAGGCCACAACATGCAAAACAGATGACCAAAAAATGGGCAAGATTCATTACTCATGGAAAACATGTTGACGCCAAAAGAAAATATAAACACAAAAATTATATATTTTACTAAATTTTTTCTACTATTGCTTCTGCAACATAAGCCATAATATATGAGAAACAAAGAAATGGCAAAAGAATTCAAGGCAAAACTGCAATAACAGTAACTACAGAAATCACAACCACCATTGAAAACCACTATTAATCTCATTTAATAAAACCGATAAGACACCACCCAAAGGAACCCAGAAGTACCCTCCACAACAACAGTATGTGAGAGAGAGAGAGAGAGAGTACATATTGCTCTGAAACGAAAGCCATAGCAGACCAAACGGACAACTAGCCATGCAACTTCAAGAAAACATCAAAAAGAAAAAATTACACATACCAAGAAACTCAAAGCAGAGATCTAAAGTATCTATACATGTATAAATATAGATTTGTGTTTGTAAATATTGCAAGAAAGATTTTTCTTACCCTTGGAAGAATGAAAAGACTTGTACGCACTGAAACGTTGTGATTGATTGTTTGTTTGCAGCGGGTGATCAGCAGTTAAATCTTCTGGCACTCCTTTTGTGAGTGATCTTTGTTTCTTGCTCTCCCTGTGCGTTTGAACGCAGATAAGAGTGAAGCGGTAGATCTGAGAAGAAGACAACGAGTCCAAGAAAGAGGTCCTCCCTTTTCTTGTGCGAACGCAGACACCTGGACTTTCGACGCTGAGTCTAGCAATTACTCGAGCCGCTTTTTATTATTGTATTATTTTTTAATTTGGGAATATTTTTTATTATTTTTTCAAAATATTTTATTTGGGAAGCGAGAAGGTCCTAGATTCAGCTAAAGAATTTTATCCCCACGCTCCATTTAGGAGATTGTGCACACTCTCCTAGGTTTTTTTTTTTTGGTTTTTGTTTTTGTTTTCTTTTTTAAAAAAAGTATAGCAAATATTAGAATTGATGGTATTAAATTTCTATTAGTCTCCTTCCCTTATCTTATAGGAACTTGAATGATTTTTCTTTTTTTTTTAAATCGAGCCGGTAATGGTGCTCACTTTAACTATTAGGATATATGTTAATTACAATTATATTAACTTATTCTGAGTCAGTTAACAA
Source organism: Nyssa sinensis (assembly GCA_008638375.1). NCBI lineage: Eukaryota > Viridiplantae > Streptophyta > Magnoliopsida > Cornales > Nyssaceae > Nyssa > Nyssa sinensis. The sequence continues at coordinate 14,659,871 of CM018035.1, read as the reverse complement.
CTATATAAATTCTTATATTTTTTGAATTTATATTTTTTTTTTTGGGACACTGACAATATACAGATTCATTCTTTAATATAAAATTTATCATTGACAGTCTTAAAATTTCAACTAAGTTTTTTATATTACTAAAATATCCTTATATATTACATAGACTTCTCTTATTTTTCAGAAATTACAAGAAAGGGATATCAAACAGGAGACATCAATGTAATTATTTTAAAAGTAAAATAGTAAATTCATATTCTGTTTTTCGAAAATTTTGACAACAAATTAGGGGTAATGTGAAAAATCTTAAGAAATTTTTTTGTAATTGTCAGATCAGATATTATTTCATAATTTTTTTTATAATTATCTTTAAATTGTTGTCATTTATTTGAAAAACAATTATTAATTTATGTAAATATATTATTATAGAGTGTAGACAAGCTATTACTGATTAGTTAAATAAATTTTTTTAGAGAATTATGTGATATTGTATTGATGATATTTAAGGAAAAGCTTCGGGGAGATTAGTATAATATTTAGGAAAAAATACTATTAAGTCCCCAAAAGAAAGTTTTCAATTCAAAAAGTTCATGATAATTTTTCTATCTAAAAGGTTCAAAAAAGAATTTTTAATACAAAAATGTTTAATTGTTAACTTTTATCTTAACACAGTTAAAAAAATATTGCTAATTATACTAAAATAACCTTCAAGATACATTTTAGAAAAAAATTAGTAAAAAATATATAAAATAAAATTTTCAATTCCAAAAAAATATAACATTTTATAAAGTAAAATTTTATTTTTTAGATATTCTAGATAAATAAAAAATGTTATGTTTTTTTTTATTGAAGAATTTATTGTATCTATTATTTAATATTTTTTAAAATATATTTTGAATGTTATTTTAGGCTAATCAATAATATTTTTTAACAGTATTAAGATAAAAGTTAACTATTAAATTTTTTGTATTAAAAGTTTCTTTTTTGGATTATTTAGATAAAAAAAAAAAAAAAATATCATAGACTTTTTAAATTATAAAAGATTAATTTAAATACTTTTTAGTAGTTTCTCCTAATTTTTAAAGAAAAACTTCATCAATTAAGTTGTTTTAGTTCAAACGATGCTATTTCATGGTCTTGTTAGACTATGAACAACATCTATTAACATGCTACTCACTTAGTTCAATAAGGCTAGCAATGGATCTGGAAATCTTAGTTAAGAGGTCAAATTGTAGATGTTAAAAGATTTAGAATTAATTAGTGGGAGGTCCTTCAAAATAAATGTTTAGAGGTTAAGTTTCAAAAATAAATACTTTAATATCAAAAGTTTTTAATTTTTAAATTATGTGATCCCATGTTCAATAGTGATGAGGTAGCACCATCATTTTATTCTTAATGACATAATTATCCCACTTTCAACCCATCCTGTCATCACTTATTATTTTTAAACTTCAAAATTAAATGACTTACAATATATAAATCTGTTTTTCATAAAAATTATATATTTGAACTCTAAAAATCGATATCTATCAAACAAGATCCACATTGCATAAAAACTTTTGTTAAAAAAATTCATGTTTTTTTTAACTAGATGTCAAGGAATTGTTGAAGTCTAAAAAATAATAATCCAGGCCATGCGGAGAAAATGTGAAAAATGTTCAAGTGTAGTGTTTTCTTTCATTTAAAATTTTATATTGACATAGTAATACACAATATGTAATATAACGCTAGTTTATTGTGATAAAAAGATAATGATTGTTAAATTCAAGTACTTTTGTTTTCATTGACTCCCACACTAGTTTAAACTTTTCTATCCGACATGGTCTGAAAATTAACAACTAGATGATGACAACATTAAGAGAATGTAGATGTTGAATGTAAATCGGAGAAGATTGTCACTTTTACACAAAAAATAGTGCGTGATTTCGACATTGGTGGAGGAAGATATTGTCGATTTACAAAAGAGTGTTCGGGGCCTACAACTACAAGTGGTGTAGACTGTGTTTTTGCAGTCACTTTACAGTGAAACCTAATTTCACTCTGAAGATTCTAAGTTGCATGTCATACATCATTACAAAGGTATACAAGTCTATTTTCCAGCCAAAAAGTCGATTCGTAATTTTGACTGTCATAAAAGGAGATACTATATTTTACTAAAACTTATATAAGCTATTTCAGACATAAATATTTTTAGAAATGTCACTTAATAGTAAAATTTGATTTCACTCCAAAAGGTTGCACATATATATATATATATATATATATGAAAATACCTTGTGATAGAGTTTTAGGAATCAAATAAAAAATAAAGTCCAGCTTTTTTGAAAATTGAGGGGAAAAAAAGGTGGGGTGGGGAAAATAGATCAATAGAGTAAAAGAGAGATGAAAATGTTGTCCTGTGAAGAAATAATTGAGTGTGTGAAAAGTAAAATGTGTGTGTGAAAGAGAGAGGAAAAGGAAAAAGTGATTATAAGTATGTAATTATTAAATTGACTAAATGATTTTTTTATAGAAACATTACAATAACAAAATATCGCTATAATTATTTTTATATTTTTTTAATTTTTATTTTTAAATAAATATTAATTAAAATATTCTAGATTAAAAATAAAAATATAATTTATTTACTTTAAATTTATTTTTATATTTATATAAAGTTAAAAAAATTATAAAATTTTAGTCAAAATTAAAAAAACATAAAAAAAAAAAATCATATTTTTGTAATTTTGTAAAAGAAAAAAAGAATGGGATGTGAGATACGTGTAATTTGTCATTAAAAATAAGAAAAAAAGTATAATTTTAAAAATCTCAAAAGAAAATTTTATAATTATCAAAAATCTTTAAAGGAGTTAATCTAATTTACTTGAAAAAAAAAAAAAAAAGGGCTGTCCTCATGTTCTATTCTAAATTCTCAATCTTTTTTATATAATAATGAAAAAAAAAATTCTTGTATAACTTAGTTTATGAACTAAATTAATCAAAACCTATTATATAATAATTATTTATCCAATTATATTGTTTGGAGGGATCAAAAAATGTTTCTTATCTAATTGATAAATTAAAATTTAATTCACCAATCGGATCCCCCCACGAATTACTAGAAGCACTGACATCAGTCCCTCAACCACACGTCCATGTCTTAAGGTCAGCTGTCCATGTCATAACTCTTATGGGACACACGTCTACTGCCATACCTCATTATCCACTTTGGTCTCCCACCTACAAACCATGAATGAAAATAGACTAATGTTACAAATTCGATCCTTCTTTTTTATTCTAATTTAATCCCATTCTTCTATACGAGAGAAAAAAATATTATTTATTTAATAAATAATAAATTCCATTCACAAAAACAAATTTTATCCATACAACCATTTTTTTTTCTCAATAAACATTTGAGAATTTTCTTCATGATCTGAGTAATCATCTACGAAAGCAAAACGTGGGCATTATGGTAAAGATTAGTATTACCAAATAATTATATTTTTCCCTTGGAACGGTAGGCCAAAAATCTGAAGAAATGTTATAACATTCACATTCTTGATATCTGCCTTCATAGATTTAAATTCACAAGTCGGCCTTTTCTACAAATGCATTCAAGATATATACCCTCTCTTACAAATTCCAAATCTATGGTTTAAATATTTTTAATTTATATATATATATATACACACACACACACCAGTCAGTAACCCATGCGAGAAAGCCCCACCAACAATAACAATCACATTCATTGGGAAAAAAAAAAAATATATATATATATATATATCAATCTCGTAAATAGTTAATACATGAATAACAAAATTATCCAGTGAAAAAGCGACCAACTCTTTTTTTTTATACAAATAATATATAATACAAGTAATATATATACATAGACACAAAATTGAATGACAAATTCTATAAAATAACTATTAGACCAATAATGCCATATGGAACAGAATGTTAGACAATTAAGAAGCAACATATTAATAAAATACGTGTTGCCAAAATAAGGATGCTAAGATAGATGTGTGATAAAACAATAAAATAAAAAATAAATAAATTTGTTAGATGGTTAGAAGTAGCACCTATAAAATGAGATAATAAAACCAATTAAGGTGATTTAGCTATGTCCAAGAAGACATGTACGAAAGAGCAACATGGTTAATTAACTCAGATAGAGATGGTAAAAAAAAATTATATGATGGGATGGCAATTTTGATAACAGAAACCCCCCTTAGCAAGTAGATTATTTTCAAGAATCAAAAGGGGAAACAATATTTCATATTTAAGAATACGATGATAACTGTCCACCCAAAAACTATTCATTTCAAAATTCAAGTAATAATTGGAATTATTTAAAAATTAGTATTTAGTGAATTATATGCAGTATAATTGATTCAGGTATTCTTGTTGAAAGAATCACAAACAACATAACATTGTTATAAAATTTGCAAATTTTCTCATGTTACAATGAATATAGCAGATGAAAAAGCATATAAGACCCATAACTTCTGATTCTTATATGTCTGCAACTTACAGTAGAGAGAGGCTAATGCACATCCAAGCAAATCTGAAAAAAGCCTGTCGTAATGCAATTAATATTCACCCCAAAAAGATTGATTTTGTGTATTATGCATCTAGAACTGCTCCAACAATTGTGGGGAAAACAATTTTTTTTCCAATTACGAGGTAAATACTGGGTACTCACCCATCTTGTACCCCTTTGAAGCATGTTTTCATTCATCATCACTGTCATAAACAATTGCCACTCGACGATGGGTTGTAGTCTTTCTTGGAGGAGAGTCTTCATCCGACTGGATCTCCTTGCGCTTTAGACTGCCGCCCAACTCCTTAGCCCTTTGCTTTGGCTCCTGCAAGAGATTCCAAAAGAAAATATAATCACTAAAGTTTCCTAATATCTTTATCTATCATTCTGATATATGACAGTTGACATCACCAATCATTTGCATCTATCTATATCTATTGTCAGAACTGTAAACTAAACCCCACAAAATGGTGCACCCTCTCAGTCGCATTGAATGTATCATTGGTTTGAGCACAGACGGTATTTTCTTTTGCTTTGGGTCTTGCAGGGGCTTAGGTCCTTTGAACAACTTGTAAGGCAGCAGTCACTTTGCGGTTGAAAATGTGCTTTAGCACTTTAAAATTTAAAGCAAATTGGGACAGAACAAAGTCATGTCAATTCTGCTTCTTCATTGAGCACCCCCACTTCTGCCACCAAAAAATGAAATTGCACATCCTTCCCTGGTGATGTTTTAAAATAACCATCAACTGCAAAAGAAGCCGATCCCAACTTCACCCAACTTCAGCAAGAATCATATTTCTTACCACGTCTTTTCGTACAAACAAATTAATGAATTGCACATTCAAATAACCTCTAAAGCAGAAATATCAACTCCATATGCAATACAGAATTGAAATACACCACCTGTCTCCTGACAGTAGACACAATTTGAGGGTGCTCATGCCAAAAATTCCATCCACTGTGTCATTTATTTAAATAGAATTGCATTGCAGTTTACGCAGGGAACTTTAGATGTTCAACAATCTATTTGCATTCTTTGCTCTTCCATCTGGAGCTGCTTCTAGTTCTTAAAACGTCTATCTTATAAACTGTGAAGAGGTATCTGTAAGCTAGAATCCCTTTATAGTTATTTGGATAAGTATGTCCATGCAAATCATAACTGACAGCCTTCTAGAACAGTTCGATTCTGAAACATTCAGTAGTATCATATATAGATGGGGGTATAGTGTCAAATAGTAAAGATACACAATTTTGTTAATGGTGTGAGGGATTATTCCATAGTTTGGCCCAAACAAGGGGGAAAAGTACCAACTATCAACTTTCTTCTTGCACTCAATTACTTGAAGCTTTCTGAAACACTATACAGACCTTCTCTACGGCCAGATGCAGTCTGTGTTGAAACAATAAATATGGAATGTTTGAAGAAAAAACCACATACCTCAGCCTCCTCTTCTGATGCTTCATTTGCCCCTGCTTCCTCTTCATCATGTTCTTCCTCTTCTTCATCTTCCTGCTCTGGCTCCTCAGTCCTCCTACGTGGGGGGGACCTCTCCTCTTCCTCCCCATCACTTTCGTACTCAGACTCCTCTCTCTCACTTTCAGAGAAATCCACCGGATGTCGAGATGATTTCGCAGCTGACAAGGATGACTTGCGAGGGATGTCCTTCTGTCCCTGTGGCTAATAATCCAAAAGAGGAATTTCAACAAAAGTGGTAGTTTTCACACACACACAAATAAATAAATAAATAACAACTAATTTTGTTCAAAAAGTTACCTTTTTTGCATTAACAATACGCTTTTCAGCTCGAGCTTCCATTTCCAGGTCTTCCTCGAAGCGACGTCGAGCTGCAGAGCGACGAGATTCATAATAATCTGGTTCATCGTCCTGATCAAAAGTGGACAACAAAGAAGCAGATTACAGTTTTGATAGATAAGAAAATAGAAAAGCCATTCTAGTACGTTTGTCTATGTTTGTTACTTTAAACCCTATAAAACGAAGACTATGGATTCCATCACATATGAAGTATGAAGAAGAGGGTTGGGGGAGAAAGAAGAAGACTGGCCGGATTAGTGAAGTTTTTAAGAAAAAGTGGTTTCTGTTAATCATCATATGCACAAATAGAAAAATGAGATCAGTATATATCCAAAAAACATATAGAGCATTACTACACATAAATCACAAATAAAATAGAAAGTAGAAAAGGACCTCGTCAAGTGCATCCTCCAAGAAACCAGGTGAAAGTTGGCGCTCCCTGCGCACGGTTGGTGTATACTTCCGATTCACCTTTTCCTTCTTCCGATTAAGAAGTTCATTGGCTCTGATAGTTTGACTTTCAGCCTACAAAAAGAGAAGAATAAAGGTAATGGAGTGTCCACAGCGCTTATCTCTTACCACACACACTTGCCCACCCGCTCAAAAAAATAAAAAGAACACAGACTTTCAAATTATTACCTTTTCTTTTTGCTCCTTTTCCCTCTCAGGGTCAATATCAGTGATGCAGTTCTTGACCTTGTAAACCTTTTTATGCCGTGAATCAACAAGAGCAGTCAACAACCGATGAGAATTAGATGATAAGGATGATGGCATAAACCGCATCTTCCTCAAAAGTCTCCCCTGCGATTGGAGGATTCCCTGCATTGTGTGTATAGAGAATCAAGGATGATTTATTGATGAGTTTCAGTTTCTTGATGCATTTTTCTGACAGAAAACAAAAACAATAGATGAAATCATGAAACCCACAAGACAATTTGATAGGGAGTATTAGAACAAAGGATGCAAGGCAGCTAACATGAAAGGAGCAAACAAGAAATTTCAAATGATGCATTAGAACTTTTGCGATTAAGTTTTGGTATGACTTTGACTTTTTTAAATTATTTATTTTCTTGATACATTTTTTTTTAAAGTATAATTTTTGCTAAGTAAAACAAATTTGATATATCTTTATTTTAGTTAGTACTTTTCTGGTTAGTTTTACTGATGTTTTCCTGTGTTTTAGTCTTTCATGAGCAAAATTTTTTTGAACATTCTAAACATGGTTTGTAGTACTTCAAGTTATGTTACTAGGTATGCGGTATTTGAGGCAGAATAGGCAGACCTTTGAGGGAGCATAACAGGTAGACCTTCAAGGGAGTATGATGTACGATGCAACCTTAACGGGTTGTCTTTAACATGTGTGAGTTGTCTTTAATAGGTCTAGAATTGTCTTAGTTAATCAAAGTTACAAAGTTTACTATCTTGGAGCCTAATTCCTAGAAGAAGAAAAGTCCAACAACCTACAAATATCTATTTAATATTTCAAGTCAATAGACTTGTGTGATCTTTCAAGACAATTACGTTTTAGAGAATTGAAGGTTGTATGATGTATGATGCAACCTTAGCGGGTGAAGCCTAAGGAATTCTAGATGAGATGAGACTCTTTGAAGATTCTCCTACTCCATTCTGTATGATCAGAATTCATTATTTTAACCAGAACCAGACCTTAATATCTTTAGTTTTGCACAACCGGTCCCTAATTTCTATCATTTTACTTGTTAAAAAATAAAAAGAAAGAGATCTTTAGTTTTTCATTCCAAAACCCAAATTCCATATCTCTAATTAAGCTTTTCCATTACATTCGGACTTTTAAATTATGACCTCATAACCTATAATCAGTTGCTGTCTACATTTTCCACCAGCTAAATCTGCAATTCCAGCAACCAATCACTTAAAAAAACCAAGCAAATTCTGACTACCTTTCATCACAAACTCTGCACCCATTCTTTTATTAACTTTTTAAACCCTAAAGACAAAAGCTTCCCGTAACCTTGACCCACCACATAATCAACCATAGGCAGAAATATTTTGAGTTCCTCAGCACTACCCCACCCACATAAACAACTATGTTTGCTGACTAGAGTCAAGCTTTCAAACCAAAAGCATCAAATGGTGTTCAAATGAGTATCAGCCTTTTAGTCCCCAACATCTGATTTAAGGGAATCCCAGTTTGTGGAATCAGAATATGATCCCAGAATATCCAACGCAGCCAAAGTAAAATACAAACAAAGCCATCATCTAAAACCTCAGAGTCAAATGAAATGAACTTCCACCATCAGGCACTCCAACTGAAGCTATACAACAGCAATGAATTAGGCTGCACTAAGGAATAAGATACACGGACTAAAAGCCCAAGAACAAAGTTTTTTAAAGAGCGGATATTTTGCCATGTTTCTTCCTCATTATTACACATGGAAGAAGTAGCACGTTAATTGAAATTGGCATTGAAGGAAGAATAGCCTCAATTACAATGTAGAGAATTATTCTTGTACAGAGACTTAATGACTGACAACAGAAGATGCATAAATTGATAGAAGCATTTAAAAAAGGAGGTGGGGAAAGAAAGATGTGTGCGCATGTGCTGGTTGGGGGCATTTTGGTTTTTTTGTTTTAATTTTGAATTCTAAATTCCTAGTAGGCAGATTACTTGAGGTTCTTTTAATTAGAGTGGACATCAGTAATATCACTCAATTGCACAAATTGCTTCATAGAAAAATTATAATTCTAAACAAACTAGTGTCAAAGGTGTGAAGTGTCACCTTTCCATGTCTAAGAAAAAGGTGTGCTTGATCATGCTGTGCATCTTGTACGGATATGTCAAGAACTTCATTCCCAATCAGTAACTGTAAACTCCCATCTGACCATCTCACAAAGCGTGCATTGCTCTCATACTGCATGTTAGAAAGGTTGTTATGTAAGACATAAAAGGAAAATAAGACACAAGGAAAATGTGAAGTATACTGGAAAATGTGTTCTTCTAAACAACTGCAATGGAGTGGTACCAATTCGAGCTTTTAAAGGTGAAGATAGAAGTTGCAAAATAAAACACCAAAGCAAAGCTAAACATAAAAGGTTTGAGAACCACCAAAAGTAATTTATGAGCTTTTCAGTCTATAACTGACAAGTAGTTCTGACTTCTGCCTTTACATAAGTTCTAAACAACTGGGTACTAGCAACTCAATCAAAACAAGAAAATAGGCATAATTTTTTATGATAAGTAAAAATTGGCATAAATTAAAAAATGTTGCTTTGAAAATGACAATCATCTGCGAAAAATCACTTAAAAGAAAATTAGGTCCCAGAGTTCGCATTGTACCAGTATGCCTTAGTTTGCTATGTGCATACCATAAGCATATGAAGTGCAGCCTCTTGTTCTATGTTAACCTCATGGAACTTCTCACACCACAGTTCCTTTTTTATAAAGTTCATGCTGACATTGCCAGACTTTGGCAAAAAAAGAAAAAGAAAAATGCTAGCCATTAGATCACATGATGGCTTGAACGGGGTTAAAAGAATAGAAATTGGACTAATTAATTCTTTTCAAGTTCAGATATCATCACTATTTAGCAGTTAGCACCATTGTCCTTCTGTTTAAAAGCTTGGAATAACTGCCTTAGGTCCCACTTTTTAAAATTTTTCACAACCAAGAAGAACCCAGATCTTGGAAAACAGTCCAAAAACCAAACACAAGACAAACAATAATAGTCATTTGGTAGTGTATATCTATGTCATAAAGTAAAGCAATAAGTTGAATCCAGGCTCAACTGAACTTAGTACAAAAAAAATTAGACCACGGCAATCATCGCTACCTGTCAAATTCACCAGATGGATGTTTCATACAACAAACCAAACTACTGTTACGTCTTTTGTCAACTTTTTATGAATGTTAATCATGGGCTAGCCAAACTCCTGAAGGTCATATAACCCAAGAAGCTGAGCAGGCTAAATATAATGAATATGGGTAGGGCAAGTTTGGAAGAGTTTTCTTCCCCGTACTTAATCTGTGTTATTGCTCACTAAGTCCACGAAAGGAATAAGAAGAGTGTTTAACATGCCTCATGCATGTGCATATGTATCAACTATTTATTCCACCATGCATCCACACATTCACTTACAGATGTTGTGCCATCTGGATTTCTGACAGTCCTCCAGCGAACAATATTGTTGTCCAATCGAATGCGTTTCTTAGATCCAGATTCATCTGTCACAACGATATCTTCATCCACATATGTCTTAGGATCAAATGGTTTTGGGTCAATGCCCATTATATTAGAAACTTTGATCATATTCATCTGCAACAGAAGAAAAATAGAGCCTTAAAATTCCCAAATCAAGATACCAATATACTCATAATTCATGTTCTTCAGCATGAGATACATGATACAACCACCTAAAATATATATTGGCATTAGTGTTCATCCACAAATTATAGATGATTAAACAACTGCATGGATTGAGTGTTGACGTAACAAGAACTGTAGGATTTAGCCAGTTTCAGAGAAAACGTTTCCCTTTTTATAGATCTGAATTCAAATAAAACATGCACTCAAAAGTTGCTCATTTCTAAAAAATTGCTCAGCCTCTTTTCTTGCTTTTAATTATACTTCAATTTCTCATTTTGATTTAAAAAAAGATAATCACAGGCTCGTTAAACACCAAAAAATAAAATTCAAATAATGGTCTTCATAATTTTAATATTGCAAATATTGTGAAATTTATTCATTTCTAGGGAAAATTTTCAGAATTCACTTCCAAGCCATTTGACACACGAGATCTTTTTAAAAGAAAAGCAGGGCATTTGATAATTCATTGGTGATTGGATCCACTCCAATGTCTATAATACTATAAATAACCCATATCAACAAGTCCTAAAGAATATAATTAATAATATATAACATCAAAAGAAGAATACTCCAAAGCACCCTAAAAATAAAGCCCCTTAATATAAAGATCTTGCACATTATTAGTTATCCATGAAGCTTTGTATAGTCCCAAGAATATGTGCCCATTCCTCAGAAGTCTAGAATAATTCTATGATTTCCACATTAAGAAAATTAACAATTATGTAAACCATTCATGAACCAGAGAAAAGTAAAAGGCACTTCAAACATAAAAAGAATCGTTACATTGGGAAAAAAACAGTAAGATGTGAAGTAGAAATCTTCTTATTAGTTTAATAAAAAAATGCGAAAAAAATTTGAAAAGACTAAGTTTTAATTAGATTCCATCAGGTTTTATACACCTGGAAACAAACAGAAGCTGTACTGCTTTATTTGATTTCATGCATTGAATTTTTAGCTCTTTGTTATGAAACCGTGAAGATTGTCAAGAACCATTTGCTGGACTTGTTTGTTTGACTCACTTCTTTTAATTTTAAAAGTATGTATAATCATTTCATTAATTATAGTTCAGATTAAAATCAAAAATTTAGATGTTTATTCTAATTCTGCATGTGTTGAGCTTCGTGCCATATCATTACACAGCTGGCCCGAAGCCCGGACAAAGGAGGAGAGTTGCGATAGGTAGTTGATAGCCAGCGTAAAACATTGCCAGAACCCACGTGAAGAATAATCGCACAAACACTAGGGTGTTCCCCTTAAGAGACGCGTTGCATCAGCCATCGAATGCTTCGAAAAATGGGCAAGGGGCGCCGCATTGGCGCCTGGGTGCGGTGAAAAGTGGGCAAGAGTTCTCGTGACTTGATGGACAAGCACTGGGTAAAGAAGTTAGTTCAAAATAATAACAAATTTAGATTAGTAACTTGGAATATAGGAACATTAACTGGAAAAGGAATGAAACTAGTAGATACTACGATTCGGAGGAGGGTGAATATCTCATGTCTACAAGAAACTAAATGGGTAGGAGATAAATCAAGGAAAATTGAAAAGACTTGGAAAAGATCGACATAGAAATAGGGTAGGAATAGTAATAGACAATGATCCCAAAGAAGAAGTTGTAACTATGATTAGAAAATGAGATAGGACAATACTCATAAAACTTGTCTTGGGAGATAATATAACTAATGTGTATGCAACTCAAAAGCACATATTAAAGCACAATTTTGAAAAGATATAGATGAATTAATTCAAAGCATACCTATAAGTGAAAAAATATTTGTGGGAGGAGGTTTTAATGGGCAAGTAAGAAAAGATCGTAGAAGATATGAGATGATGCATGGCGGTTACAGGTATAGAGATAGGAATAATGATGGGGAGACAATACTAGATTTCGCAATTGCATATGATTTTATGATTACAAACATTTAATCACCTTTAAAAGTGGATTAAATAGATTTTTTTCTAACTAGAAGAATAGATCAACTATTATGCAAAGACTCTAAAATTATTCTTCGAGAAAGCCTAACCTCACAACATAGGTCCATAGTTTTAGATATATATATTAAGAAACACGTGCCACAATCTAAAGATATTAAAAACCAAGAATTAGATGGTGGAATTTAAAATAAGAGAAAGTAGAGCAATTTGAAAGTAAGATGAGAAGCACCATAAAAAACCTAGATGATGAAACTAATGTAATGTAGAATGCAATGACAACATGCATTAAAAGAATAGCAAAAGAGGTTGTTGGGGAATAAAAAAGAATAGGACCACCATGTAAAGAAACTTGGTGGTAAGAGTGAGAAACTCCAAAAAGTAGTAAAGGTAAAAAGGGAATGTTTTAAAACTTGGCAAAAAATTAGAAATAAAGCAAGTTGGGAAGTATATAAAAATTCAAAAAAGAAAGTAAAGAAAGTTGTAAGAGAGGCAAAAGATAAGACATATGATGATTTTTATACCAAATTAGGAATGAAACATGGAGAGAAGAACATATACAAACTTGTTAAGATAAGGGATAAGAAAACTAAAGATTTTAATAATATCAAATGCATAAAGAATGAAGATTCAAGAGTCTTGATGAATGATGATGAAATTAAAGGTAGATAGAAAAATTATTTTGAGAAGCTATGAATGAAAATCACATAGAAAACTTAGGTGTAGAGAACTCTTAAATATATTTTTCGTAGTATTAGAGCATCCGAGGTTAAAAACGCTTTGAGAAAGATGAAAATTGGTAGAGAGGGTTTTACAATCATATGGTATTCCTATTGAGGTTTGAAAGTATTTAGGCAAGGTAGGCGTGTCTTAATTAAAATTTATTTAATAAAATTATAATAACTAAGAAAATTTATGATGAGTGAAGGAAAAGTATTTTAATACCTATATATAAAAATAAAGGGTATATCCAAAACTAAACAAATTGTCGTGATATTAAATTAATGAGTCATACTATGAAACTTTGGGAGAGAGTGATCGAAACCGGTTAAGATTTGAGACAACTGCATCAGAGAATTAGTTTGGATTTATGTTGGAGAAGCTATTTACTAATTAAGAATAATTATGGAAAGGTATAGGGAAAAGAAGAAAGATTTTCACATGGCATTCATCGATTTAGAGAAAGCCTATGATAGGGTTCCTTGAGATCTAATATGAATGGTTTTAGAAAAGAAAGAATTTACAAAACAATATATCGAAACGATAAAAGATGTGTGATGAGACGGACACAATAGTAAGGACAACTGTTTGAGAAATAAGTGATTTTTTTATCGTAGCAGGCTTACATCAGGGGTCAACATTATGTCCGTTCATTTTTGCTTTAGTAATGGATGAGGTAACTAAGCATATACAGGATGACGTTCAATGGTATATGTTTTTTACTGATGATATTGTTTTTATTGATGAAACAAAAAAATGGATAAATGATAAATTAGAGATTTGGAGAGAAACTTTAGAATCAAAATGATTCAAGATAAGTAAGACTAAAGGCAAAGCCAGGAAAAATATTTAGGGAAGACTAAAAGAATTTGGGAGCTTTTTTCCAAATTGGAAAAATTTTACATTCAAAAGCTTTTTTTTTTTCTAAAATTTTTGAAAAAGGAAGATGATTGGGTTGGGGGGGGGGGGGGGGGGGGGAATTTTTCCTCAAATTGTATTTCCTTTTCTTATTCTCAAATTTTCTTATCTACTAAACAAAGCTTAAATGAGAAATATTTAGCAAGAAAACCCTTCAAATAAATGGCAATAGAAATTTTCTTAACAACCAAACAAAGCTTAAAAGAGAAAATTTTAACAAGAAAACATCAAAATCCATCAAATAAATGGCACATCAAAAACCATCAAATTCAATGGTTAAACTTTAGGAATTAAGATAGTTAATGGGTTGGGTCAAAATTTTGGGGTGAGAAATGAGAGAGATTATGGAACTAAAATGAAAATTTTGGAGCGGGCTAAAATTTTGGGTTGAAAAATGATAGAAACAATGGATAAGGACTGAGCCAAAATTTTACATGTATAAATTTTTTTTTCTTTCGAATTTTGGGGTGGGCTATAGCCCACTACTACTTCCGCCTCTGAGTAGGACAAAAACTGAATATTTTACTTATAAAAAAAAAATACAAATAGAGATGAAGTGAAAATTAAGAATCAAGAGTTAATAAAAAGTGAAAATTTTCGTTATCTAGGTTCACTTAGTTATCAAGAGGGAGAAATTGGGGAAGATGTTACTCATACAATTAAAGCAGCACGGGTTAAGTGTAGGAGCGCATCTGGCGTATTATGCAATTCCGTATACATTTAAAATTGAAAGATAAATTTTATAAAACAACTATTAGACTAGCCATGTTGTATAGAACAGAATGTTGGACAGTTAAGAAACAACATGTTAATAAAATGAGTGTAGCCGAACCAATACAAAAAAAATAGTGTAGTAGTTGTAGCCAAAATGAGGATGTTAAAATGGATGTGCGGTAAGACGAGAAAATATAGAATTAGGAATGAACATATTCCTAACATAGTAGGAGCAACACCTATAAGAGATAAAATGAGAGAGCATCAGTTAAGGTAGTATGGTCATGTAAAATGAAGACCAGTAAATGCACTAATATAGAATAGCGAGATGGTTAATATTGAGGGTCATGCTAAAGGACAAGCGCGGCCAAAATTAACTTTAGTAGAGGTAGTGAAAAAATATAGGTTAATGTGTGGTTTAACGAAAAGAATAAGATTAAATAGAGAAGAATAACGAGACAGGATTCATTTAGCCAACTCCAAATAATTGAGATAAGACTTTATTGAGTAAATGTTTATTCTAAACTCTCTAGTTTGGGACAACATATATTTCTTCAATTCTTGTGTTACATGTGACATAAAGGCAAAGATTAGGGTGTACTAAATACACAAATTTAAGAAACACAACTATCTCATATTAAGCCATTTCAATCACAAATCGATGCTCTATGCTAGTATGCTACTTATATGATGGTGTTGCAGTTGAATACTACATTAACAATATTTGATGTCTTCATAATTCTAGCATAAGATAAGATAATGCATATAAATATCATCCTTGAACTTCAAACTGACTAATTTATAGAAGGAAGAAGGATCTCATGAGGGCAATGGAGGTGAGGTTCGCCCAATGGGGTGGGAAGACATTCGAGATCGACGAAATCAGCGATCAGAGACTCAAACTCTTTCAGATTACAAAGAGGAGACGTGGAGTGTTTAGAAGGCTATGGCTTTCAATGGGTTTGTAAACAACTACAACTGGACGGAGATGGTGGAGAGGAAGGACAATCTAAGCTCTAAGAGGGTCTTCCCTAACAAAAACAGAAGTCTAAGGGTGATGAGAAGATCTAAAGTAAGAAAATTTTGTGAGGATAGAGGAATCAAATGGAGATGTGTGGTTATCCATGTGCCTAAAGTCGATAGAGGCAGGTACGTGGGGAGATGCTGCAAAAGCGCTACAAAGCTCAGCCTCATCCAACTCGTAGTAGAAAACATTTAAGGACATGGCACAAGTTGGACAGTGGCCAGAAACTCCATTGAAGGTCATGATGGGTGGAGACCAGAGTTGAAGGATGTTATATTAGGGTTCAAACCTTGTCGGGAAAGATTGGACTAGCTGCAGAGATGTTGATAGGTAGGAGATTGGGATGTTGGATCAACTGAGTCCAGAAAAGCAGAGGGTTCGGAGCAATGTTACCCGGAACTTGGATCGTTATGGTATGGGGAACAAAAACGAAAACGTAGATCATCACTTGTTATAAAACGCGGTACGTTAAGAGTAGGCTTCTTTGGATTGCTTTGTTGAAACGAAATATGTTTATTTGGAACGTGATATGCTTTTCTATTCTATTTTTAATAATATCCGTATGTATATATATACACCAAAAAAATTTCAACAAATCTAAGCCATTATAAAATAAAATTCCAATGATGTATGTGTATTTTGTATGCTTTTTTTTAGACTTGATATTTTAGATTGGAATCTTAAATCTTGCGTTCCAAATCGCTAATGATCCATGTTTTGAATCGTGCAATCCCAATTCGCAGTTCACTAGGGGAGGAGCGTATTGTGGTAACTATGGTTCAGAGCTAGATTGATAGATGCTGGCAGGTCCCTATGGGCATGAACGTAGTAGACATGTATGGAGTCTTATTCCTCTTTGAATTTCCTTCAATCGGAGACGCTACAAGGATATGGAGGCAGACCAATTGGGTGTTCAAGGGACATCCAGTCTTTCTGAAATGGTGGAAAGTACCCAGTTGCTGTAACAGAGAGGGCTTTGAATCAAAGGAATTCTAGGTTAGGTTCATGGGACTTCCCTTATTTCTTTGGAGTCGAGAAGTTGTTGAAGCTTTAGGAATAGATGTGGTGGCTTTAAGAAAGTGGATGAAGAAATGCACAAGAGGACCAATCTATGGCAGGTCAGAGTTTTAGTTGCAACGTCTAGCAAAACTCTGTTGGCGACGGTCAAGGTAGTGGTGGGCTCTTGACTTTTGAAAATCCCCATTTGGGATGAAAGTGAACCTTAGTATCCAGCTGAGAAGCAAAGTACAGTGGCAAAGCCTAGAAATCTCATCAGAAACAAAGGTGGTTTGGGGGCAAAGGAGGGCCACATGCAGAAAGCGTGTCAGAAGGGAGATTCTGATCATCTGCCAGCACAATCCACCGGTCCAATGAGAAGGGGCCATATGGCTGAGGAAGATAAGGGTAGGAATTTGAATTGGAGACTGCGCGAGATGGGCCAGCAGGTACCAAGCTTAAGTTACAATGTAGAGGGCTACGATCTGTATGGTTCCAATAATACTGTATCCACAAAAACCATAAGAAGAGCAAGCCCAAGGCAAGAAGACCATGATGCCAGATATGGGCTGAATTATGAATGGTGCCGGCCCATAAGAATGGCGATAAGACACTTTAAAAAGTCCAATCCTCACTGGGACGGCATGGATCACAACAGCTTTATGGGAAGTAAGAAGATGGGCTTATTTAGTCAGAACCAGTCGACAGTCCAGATTCAGGTCCAGATAGATCCTATCGAAGAAAGCTATATGGCCAAGATAAAGGAAGCCCAAAGAGTAGCCCAGTCAACAGGGCCCAAGTTGGTGCTCCACGGTGAAGATAGCTGCCAAGGAAAATACAGCAAAGGGAAAGAAAACAGCAGCGGCAGAGTGGGTGGAGATCGTGAAATTGCATGAAGATGGTTTTCGGTCAGTGAAGAGGGGAGAAACCAATTGATGTAGGACATTAGTAGGACTACCAATTGATGGTTTTGACACCTAGAGCCTCTTTGACATCACACCAACGAAATAAGCTGCATCACACAAACCTTGAGAGCTTGAAGTTGCAAGGAATTTTGTATGTTCCTTCAAGGTTCAAAGTCTTCAAGTTACATCAATTTATAAACTTCACAAACATGTGTTTAATGCAAAAGTCTGGTGAATGAACTTGTCGTGTGATCCAATGAACCTGATAATGGCTATATACAAGGAATAAATACATGTGATTAAATGTATCTAAATGCTACTTCAGTTAACTAGTAGGCCCACAAAGCCATATATGATCTAGATCATGTTTAGTCAATATCCCAAGTGGGCCCTATGTCACCCTACACATGCCAAATTAAGGCTTGGGCTTTAGAACATCCCATTCACGCCAATTATACACTTTTAATGAGTATTGTCATTCTCTATCAACTCTTCCTAGCTTGAAACAACTCGACTCCGGCGAGTTAAAAGCATGGAATTTCTCATAAAGGTCACGGTTAAGGAGTTGAAACTCGTCACCAATAATCCATACACAATTTGAAAGTGGATTTCCATTTAATGATATACTTCTGGAAACCACCACCACTCGTTGAAATAATTTGATGGCCAACGACTTTAGTTTCTTCCTTCAAATGTTTGGCTGATGGGAGACAAGCAACTGGGTGTATAAAGTGAGGTCCTCAATTTAAAAAATAATAATAATAAGGCCCATATCTTCTGATAAGTTGAGCACATGGGCAATGGAGCTGATTTTCTTTAGAACTTTGTATGGACCAGCATTCTTTAAATGAAGTGTTTTGCAAGCACCTTTAGGATACTGTTCTGGCCTAACTCGAACCATAACGATGTTTCCTTCATTAAATTCAACAAACCTTCTTCTCAAATCATCATATCTTTTATAACTCTCATTGCTTATTGTAATATTTCGTCAAACATCATCATGTATATCAGGGGTATGCTTGCTAAAGACATCAGCTTTAGCACTAGGATGAGCCATGATAGATAAAAGAACCAAATCAATTGGTTTCCTGAGAAGCAAATTTGTCACAGCCTCGAAGGGGTTGTGATCTGTAGATCTGTTCACAAAACTGTTATGGGCAAATTCAGCCATAGGAAGTACCTGACCTGTTCACAAAACTGTTTACCTGACCCCAACTTGTGACATGATCACTAACAAGGTAGCGAAGTGGATCACCCAAACTACAGTTAATAACCTCCATTTGGCCATCGGTTTGACGGTGAAAAGAGGAAGAAAACTTCAGTTTTGTATTTAGCAATTTCCATAGTGTGACTCACAAATTTCACATTTGGAGACAATAATCTCTGCAACCCATGACTCCTTTAAAGAAGAGCTTAACGATGCAGACAGCATCCGAAATCTTTGAACAATGAATAAAGTGCGCCGTTTTTGAAAAATGATCCACAACAACAGAAATAGAGTCATGTCATCAAAGGGTTTTTGGCAATCTGAGGACAAAATCCATATTAAGATCCTGCCATGGCTCATGGGGGCACTAGTAGTGGGGCGTATAACCTTGTATTCTTCTTTCTTCCTTCTGAAAATTGGAAAGTTCAGCACCAAGGAAACAACCATGGCTACATTTCACTTCAGCTTTGGCCAATAAGAGCAATCTTCAGCCATTGCAATTGTCTTGTCTCTTCCATGACACACTGCCCCCTGCAGAATGCAATGGTAGAATGCAAGTCCCATATCACTTGTTCATGGAGAGATGTGTTGGCTGAGCAAATTTGGGTTCCCTTGAAGAGGTAACCGTCATGTAAAGAATAATCAACATATTCTCTCTACTGTCCTGCCAACAAATGAGCATGTATAGCGCTAAAATCCTTGCAAGAAGGTTAGTCCCTTTTGAGCAAATCGAAACCCACAACTTGTATATAGAGGAAAGAACATACACCAACCAGATAAGTGCATCGGCTGCCTTATTCTCAAAATCAATCTTATGTTTGATAACAAAATAGTATTCTTGCAGAAATGAAATCCACTTACCATGTCAATGATTCAACTTCTTGGGAGAGTTGATGTATTTGAGTGCTTCATGGTCAGAATACAATACAAACTTCTTAGAAAGAAGATAATAACGCCAGTAGCGAAGTGCTTGAATCACTGCATAAAAATTTGTCATAGGTGGAGTACTTTTGCCCAGCTTCATTAAGCTTCTTACTAAAAGAAGCAACCAGGTGCCCTTCTTAACTAAGCATACATCTAATTCTAATATGTGATGCATCACAAGCCACCTCAAACACTTTTGAGAAGTTGGGAAGTCGTAGAACAGGAGCTTCAATCATCATTTTCTTTATTTCTTCAAAGCTTAGTTGTTGGTTTGGTCCTAACAAATTGTCCTCCTTTCGTATAATTGGTGGTGGTTGCCATTAAAGTGCTGAAATTCTTGATAAAGCAACGGTAAAATGTTGCTAGCCCATGGAAACTCCATACTTCATGCAAGGAACTAGAATCAATCACTCTAGAATAGCTTTATTTGCTTGAGTCAACCTCCACTCCTTTAGATGACACAATAAAGCCCATAAGTTTATGTAGAGCCCCTATTGGCAGAGAACCCCCCCATAAGGATGTGCTCTTTTTTTTTCTTTTTCTTTTTTTGATAGGTAAATAACAACACATACAGTTGAAGAAAGCTTCAGTTGTTGGTTTGGTCCAAACAAGCTTCAGTTGTTGGTTTGGTCCAAACAAACTGTCCTTTCATACAATTGGTGGTAGGTGCCATTAAAGTGCTGAAATTCTTGATAAAGCAACGGTAAAATGTTGCCAGCCCATGGAAACTCCACGCTTCATGCAAAAAACTAGAATCAGCCATTCTAGAATAGCTTTTATTTGGTTTTTTTTTTTTTTTGATAGGTAAATCACACACACACACACACATTCTTTGCCCCTTAAGGGGACTTAAACCTCGATCTCTTGTATGGAGAGGTGGAGGAGATACCAACTAAGCTAGAGTTTGTTGATAGAATAGCTTTTATTTGCTTGGGTCAACCTCCACTCCTTTAGATGAAACAATAAAGCCCGAAAATACAACACTTAGACTCATGAGAGAACACTTCTTTAAGTTTATGTAGAGCTTTTATTGGCAGAGAACCCTCATAAGTTGTTGAAGATGAAGGATGTGTTCTTTCCTTTTCTTTTTCTTTGTTTTGATAGGTAAATCATAACACATACACTTCGCCCCCAAAGGACTTGAACCCTCGACCTTTCATATGGGAAGGTGGAGGAGGTATCAACCAAGCTAGAGCTTGTTAGTAAAGGATGTGTTCTTTCTTGGTCTTGCTATAAATTAGGATATCATTTTTTCGAGAAGTGTTATATATAGTATATCATCGAAGTACACAACCAAAAATTGACTACCAATAAAAGGATGCACTACCTGTGTCATAAAGTGCATGAAGTTACTAGGGGCATTTGAAAGACCAAATGGCATGACCACTCATAGAGGCCATCTCCTGTCTTGAAAGTTATCTTCCACTCATCTCGTGGTCATGTGTGTATTTGATGGTAGCCACTTTTCAAACCTACCTTCGAAAGTACACAAGAATTGACCAAAATGTCCAACATATCATCAAGCCCCGAAATAGAAAATTAGTACTTGATTGTGATATTGTTAATAGCGTGGTTGTCAACACATATGCGCCAACTAGCATCTTTATTTGGCATGAGTAAAGCGAGACCGCACAAGGGCTTAAAAATTCACAAATAAATCCCTTGGACAATAATTCATGCGATAGGCTAGCAGATTAGGCAATTAGGACCCTAGAATGAGGTCTATTTCATGTTGGACATTGTGCATTGTGGGAAGTTCATTAGGTTGCTCTTTGGGTGTAACATGAAAGAAGTTGGACAGCAACTCAGTAAAACCTCTAATGGCATTTTCGAGGCTTGTACAGTAGTTGTTTCTTTTGCTTCTTTCATTGCTGCGGCATATATAACCATGTTTCCTTTCTTTTTACTTGAAAACACTTATTCATGAGACTCTGGAGGGGCTTTGACTTATTTTCAGCAACATTCTTAGGCTTTTTCTCTTTGTATTTCTTTATTTTAAATACAGTCATTTGCTTCAAAACAATCTTTTTTGTTGTTGAATTAGAAAGTAGACGTACATTTTTTTCCACAATGATGCACATCTCCATCATAAAGCCAAGGTCTCCCAAAAAAGATGAGTAACTTTCATGGGAATTTTTTTTTTTTGATAAGTAAAGATGTATATATTATAACTGTGCCCAAGAAGGGCAACAAGGGCAAAAACCTCAAAAAGCTTTACAAAGGTCTTAACGACCCCAAAAAATTTACAAAAGAAGAGACATTAACAGGGGAAGCCTCTTTAGCCCAAAAAAATAATAAGCGCAGAAACGCATCTTTGAACATGGGAATGGGGAGCTCCACATCTTCAAAGACACGTTTGTTTCTTTCAATCCGTATACTCCATAACAAACAAATAGGGGTCAGTCGCCAAGATTTTTTAATCTCTTCTGAAAGGTTGCACCCTACCCAAGCCAACAGAAGATCCCTGACGATGCCAGACATAACCCAGGAGACTACCAAAAAGAGCAAAAATCATGTTCCAGCAACTCCAAGAAACGTGGCAGTGGACTGAGGAC
Source organism: Nyssa sinensis (assembly GCA_008638375.1). Taxonomy (NCBI): domain Eukaryota; kingdom Viridiplantae; phylum Streptophyta; class Magnoliopsida; order Cornales; family Nyssaceae; genus Nyssa; species Nyssa sinensis. Next base: position 14,637,304 of record CM018035.1, on the reverse strand, counting down.
GTGATCCACCGTTTCCTCTTTCTACTTACAAAAGTAGCACCTACTAGCCAAGATGAAGCCTCGTTTCTTCAAATTATCCGCAGTTAAGATGGCTTTTCCATGAGGCTTCCCAGGCGAAGAAAGAGGCCTTAGGGGGGAGCTTTTGAGTGCCATATGAGCTTCCAAGGAAAGAGAGGACTTTCCGAATCGAACAGGCTCTTGTAGAAGGAGTTGATGGAAAAAGACTTCTTATTCGGTAGCCACACTATCTTATCCTCCCTCCCTTCCATAGCTCGGTAAGTGCAAATGTGACCAAGAAAGGAACCCACCTCTTCTAACTCCCAATCGTAAAAGTTTCTCCTAAAGTGAGAAGTCCAGACAAGCTTGTTCCCTGCTCTCTCCAAGTCCTCACATACCCTAAACGCCTTGTTGGTAGCCAGGTTGTATAAAGAAGGGAATTTCACCCTGAGCGGCTCGTCCCCATTCCACACGTCTTCCCAAAATTTAACATGGCCCCCATTCCCAATAACAAAACTACACTTTTCATTGAAGAGCCTCCATTCACTTCTGATGGAACCCCAGGGACCACATCCCCGTGGCCCCTCCACACTGCCCAAACACCAGCTTCCATTGTCACACCCATACTTAGCAACAATGATCTCCCTCCACAGCTCCCCGTTACTCTCGCCAAACCTCCATAACCATTTTTCTAATAGAACTGTGTTGAAAATGCCCAAGTCTTTCACCCTTAGCCCTCCGAGAGACACTGGCTTCTTAATTTTATCCCAAGCCACTGTCATGGGAATTGCATCACACCAGATCGAATCATTGTAAGAACTATAAGAAAGAGAAGCGAGGCCGCGTTGAGTTACCGGAACGGAAGTGCTATTTATCCCAGCTACCTTATATGATTGAGGATGGACTGAATGGGAAGCTTAAGGTGCTCAACTATGGTTGATGATACAACACTCATGCAACTTCCACCATCAATAATAAGCTTTTGGGCTTCATTTCCATAATGAACCAGTATCTGGAAGAAAAAAATGTGCCTCCAATCTTCATTCTCAACTTTAAGGGCTACAAGGATATGTCTAACTATGACATTCAATGAAGTGTCCGTCTCTTCCTCTTCTAAATCATCAGTATTAAAGGCTCCAAAATCAAAAGAATCCTCTTCATCCTCGTGTTTTTTCCGGTCAAGTTCTTCTTGCTCCACTCCAATAAGTAAGTTCCTCTTTGGACTTTTGTTTTTTAATAAGTAAGACATACACACCCACTACGTCCCAATTAGGACTTCAACCCTCAACCTCCTCTTTGAGACTTTGATATGCCATGTGACCAATATCCCACACTTCAAGCATCTGTTTTCCTTTCGTCCCCTACTTGTTGGCCTAGAAGCTTTGCCTTTTGGGCCAGCCATATATTGCTTAGAACCACTGGTCCGAATACAATCTGCATGATTGTGACTTCTTTGTTGCTGCCTTCCCAGCTTGAGACCCAAACGTTATGGGAATTAGGTTACTCAAGTATTCCTCCATATTTAAAGCAACCTAGAAAGCATGTTCAAGGCTATATAAGGGCTAACATGCAACTCGCTCATTGCTGGCCTCAAATCCAGCCTTGAATCGAGCAAGAGTTAAACTTGGACCTTCCACCACTTGACTTCTTGTCTTTACTTCATTAAACTTCTGCCCCAGACATGCTGTTCTGTTTTAATTTAATAAGCTGGTCAGACGACTTCTCATGGTAATTTGATGACATATATTTCTCCCGACACTTGGCCTCCATCTGTTGACATGTACCAATCGGTGGCTGCCCCAATCTCCTAATATCAACTCCAACACCTCTCCACCAAACTTTTGTTAATCCCACAAACTTCATCGTAGCAGATATCTCTCCGATCATCAGTCATATCATACCAATCAAACTACTCCTCTATGGAAGCAAGTCAATCAGAAAACAAAGTGCAATTGACTTTACCTTCAATATCTATAACCTCCATTCTTACTTTCTTAGTGATATCTCCAGTTGTATCATGTGTCTCAATCCCATTCAAGCATGGGAATTGTTGTGCTATTCAGCCAATAATTCACACCCTGGAGGAGGATTTAGGGGCTCCACCTCCTGTTGTTCTTCAATCTCCATAGGTCTCTCTATATTAGCATCTTCGTGCCCATTGGCAACCACATTTTCAGTGGACTTGGGAATTCTAGTCTCCAAGTCGTTTAGTCGAATACTAATCCCATTTAGTTGCTCTAAAATTTGGAATAACAATTCATCTTGTTGATTATCTGTCAACACCCTCTAAAAGTCTTACCCAATCGTGTAGACATAGTGCTACCCTTGCTCTAATAGGACTGTAGCAGGACTACGTTAAGGGCGATGGGAATACAAAGGAGCAAAGGCAAAGGCTGTTTTGGGCTGTGAACAGTGCTCATGAATAGTAAATTGGGGGCTGTTTGGTGATTCAGAATAAAATTACAGCAAAAGATAAATAGACATAAAAGGTAGGGCATGAGCCTAGGCCTCACACACAGAGCCTCTTTGGCATCCCACCAAAGAAATATGCTCAAAGTCTTGAAGTTACATTAATTTATAAACTTCACCAACATATGTTAAATGCAAAAGCATGTCCTTATTTCCTAGAGGTCTAGGTGGAATAAACTTGTCATGTGATGAAATGAACCAGATAATAGCTGCATACAATGAATAAATACATGTGGTTTAATTGTATCTAAGTGCTGCTTCATTTAACTAGTAGGCCCACAAAGACTTATGATCTACCCCATGTTTAGTCAATATTCCAAGTGGGCCCTACATCATCCTGCATACACCAAATTAAAGCTTGGGTCTTCGAACCATCCGGTTCACGCTTTTACACACTTTTAACAGGTTTTGTCATTATCTCTCTCCAGTGCAGTGGCTAAAGCCCAAATCCAAGTAGATGCAGGTATGTTCCATTCCCTTAGTTGGGGGGATCGATGCGCAACCTCAGCCACCAAGGAGGAAGATGAATCGAAGGGCACAATAGTGTCCGAAACTGAGGAAGAAGGTACTCAAGGTCGTGTTCCGAGCATGTCCTCCAGAAGGCAGGTCAGTTGAGGGAAGAAGAGTCTTTACAAGGTAGAATTCCATTATAGCCTCTGTTAGAGAATGCAATAAGGAGTCGAGGGGAGACTGATACAGTGATAACATGTTCTGGTTTTGAGGAAGAGGAGCCTCTCAAATAAAGACATTTGGCAGTCACCGAGCCAAGTGGAAGGCAAAATCTTTTTTTTTTTTAAGTGAATGCTATGAAACATGAACACTTTATTTTGCCTCATGTGTCCATGTCGGACACTGACACTCTCAAACATGTGCCAAATACATGTCGGACATACAAAAAAGAGTGTCCAAATTTTTTTATTTAGAGAGAATAGAGAATCTGTTGATAAGTTTACCTGTCTCCGAGGTATCTATTCTTTTCTTACTATAATACCTTGTTTTGACTGTATCGCACTATGTATCATTTGATAACCCCAAAAATCCTTTACTTTTGGTTCAAATCTAATTTAAAATGGAGGAATTCCAAAGATATTTAGAACTAGATAAATCTCAGCAACACGACTTTGGACACGTTCCAGACACATTATGGACACATTTTTTTTCCTTCTTTTTAAACTCCTTTTTCTCCACTTCTCCTTGGTTCTTTTTTTAGTTATATGTATATATATATATATATACACACACACACACGCACGCACATACATATATATATATATATGTTTCATATAATAGTTAGTCTTGAATCATGAATATTGATGTTTAAATGAAGTAGTTCTTAAATTTTTATTTCATGGCTTTGTTATTTTAACAACTTAATAATATTTTTGTGATTTATGTGTTTTATGCCAATTTTAATTGAAATAACGTTAAATTTTTATTATATGGTCATATAAAAAATTTATATATATTCAACGTGTTCATATCCTACTTTTTTGAGAAATTATGTGTCTGCGTGTCCGTGTCGTGTCATATCTGTGTCCGTATCCGTGCTTCTTAGAGTGGATGGCACAAACTGATGGATGATTTGAAGGCCAATAGAAGATTGTAAATTAGGGGAGTTGGTTGGGGGTCTCTCTTCATGGGTATGAGGAGGACCTGTTTCGTTTATTCAGGGATATAGAGAGAACAAACCGTCAGGGAAGGATCACAAGTCAAAGGAGGGAAGGGAAAACAGCAAAAAAGGTTTCAGCTAGGAAGCTTAAAAGGGAGCTGAAGAACCTGGCCTTCACTGTTAACTATAAGGGTAAGAGCGGTTCGGCAAAGGGGGTAGAGGGTTAGAGAGACTTAATTTGATTAGGTTCTCAATAATGTTAAAAATTGATTTCATGGAATGTTAGGGGTGTCAATGACCCAGATAAAAGAACTGTAGCTAAAGGTGCTTTAAAGCAGTGAAAGCTATGGTGATGTGGCTGCAGGAGACCAAAGTAGAGGAGGTCTCCTCCAGTTACGTTAGAAATTTGTGGGGAAGTAGGTGGGTGGAGTGGGGAAGTCTGGCAGCTAAGGGCACAGCAAGAGAAGGTGGCTTGTTTAGATCGGTGGGAGGGATATTTTCTATCTTGTAAATTTAACTTTCAAGGAAATTTTCAGTGGGCTTTTTCAAGGGTAAATGGCTCAAATTCTGATGCGGAAAGGAGGCAACTTTGGGGGCAACTGTAATCTGCTACAAGTAGGTGGCTTATTCCATGGTTTGTGGGGGTGATTTTAATGTGGTAAGGTTTCCATCTTAGAGGATGGGGTGTGGGAGGCTGCCAAGTGGGATGAGAGATTTTTCAGATTTGATTAATTCTAATAATCTGGTTGATCTTCCCTTGGAGAGATGGAGGTTTACATGTGTAAGTAACGGACAATCGGCCATATCTTGACTGAATAGATTCCTTATTTCTACTGATTTGGAGGAACATTTCCCCAATTCCGTCCTGTAGTCTCCCTAAGCCAGTACCAAACCATCTTCCTCTGTTGCTAGATTGTGGAGGTGTCAAATGGGAGAAAAGTCCTTTCAGATTTGAAAACGTGTGGTTGTGGGTGCCAGGTTTCAGAGAGATGATTGCAGAATGGTGGAGAGGGAAAACTCCAGAAGGCAAAACTGAAGAGATGGAATCAGGAGGAGTTTGGAAATGTCAAAGAGAGAAAATCCAGAATTTTGCAGGAAATTCAGATCTTGGACAATAAGGAGCAGTCTAGTGTTTTGTCGGATGAGGAAAAGGTTGGTAGAGATGGGCTAAAGGAGAGTTAGGCTGAGTTTTGAAGGCTGAAGAGACTTCTTGGAGGAAGAAATCTAGAGTTCTATAGCTGAAAGAGGGGGATACAAACACTATTTTTTTTCATCAGATTGTTAATGCACATGGAGTTGAAACAGCATCCGTTATCCAGATTGGAGATAGGATGTTTACCGAAGTGGAGGAGATTAGGGAGGGTGTCTCGCATTCCTACAAGAAATTATTCAGCGAACCCCACGGTTGGAAACCTAATTTAGAGCACATGGATTTTAGCATTATTGGGGTAGAAGATGTTGTTGCATTAGAAAGGCCTTTTGAGGAGTTGGAAGTGTGGTCAACTTTGAATCTTGTGAAGAGAATAAAGCGTCGAGGCCAGATGGGTTCACAATAACATTTTCGAGCATTGTTGGAGGATGATCCGAGAAGATCTTATGGTTGTTTTTCGCTTACTTTCAGGAGTGTGGTAGTTTTGAAAGAAGCTTAAATACGTCCTTTATTGCCTTAATTCTTAAGAATGAAGGTGCAGAAAATATAAGAGACTTTAGGCCTCTTAGTTTGGTGGGAAGTGTTTACAAACTTTTGGCCAAAGTTCTTTCTTTTAGATTAAGGGAGGTGATGGGGAGAATTATTTCTAATAGTCATAATGCAACGAGGGAAAAGGAAGGAGACAAGATCGGTGTGTAAGTTGGACATAAAGAAAAGCCTACAATCATGTCAATTGGAATTTTCTTATATTCTGTTTAGAAAGATGAATTTTGGGGAGAGGTGGAGGGTGTGCATGGCGACTTGTATTTTCTCGATTTCTTTTTCAGTTTTGGTAAAGGGGTCTCCAACGTGTTTTTTCCTGTCATCTCATGGGTTGAAGCAAGGAGATCCTTTATCCCCCTTTTTGTTTGTGATTGTGATGGAGGCGTTTAGTAGACTGTTGAATTAAGCTATGATGAGTCAACTCTTAGAGGATTTTTTTTGTAGAGGATGGTAGAGGTAGGAGGGTGGAAATTTCTTATCTCCTATTTTCGAATGACACCATTATTTTTTCCGAAGCGAAGGAGAGACAGCTTCGTTTCCTAAGGTATGTTTGATGATCTTTGAAGCAATGTCGAGGATGATGATTAATTTGAAGTAAAATTGAAATCATTCCCATGGAAAAAGTGAGGGAGATTGAGGAATTAGCTTGGGATACAGGTCGCAAGGTGGGCTCCTCTCACTCTACTTATTTGGGTTTGCCTTTGGGAGCTATTGTGAGGTCGGCAACCATTTGGGATTATATGGTGAAGAGGTTTCGGTGTTGCTTGGCGGGTTAAAAGGGGAAATACCTATCGAAAGGAGTTAGAATTGCACTTATTAAGAGCAAGTTGGCAAATCTCCCTACATATTATATGTCCAACTTTCCTATGCTTGTTTCAGTGGAGAGGAAGTTGGATAAACTACAGTGCTCCTTCCTTTGGGGAGGAAAGGAAGGTGTAAGAAAATTCATCTTGTATAATGGGATAAGGTGAAGCTTCCTATTGATTTTGGTGTTTGGGGTTGAGAATCAGGCCCTATGGAAGGATGTTTGTCCTAGCCAAATATGGAAGTGAGGATGGGAGATGGTATTAGAGTGAGTTCCTCGAGGCTTACGGGTGCGGGGTGTGGAAGTCCATTAAGAGGAGTACAGAAGGATTCCAAAAGCTTGTTCACTTTAAGGTGGGGGAAGGGTCAAGGGTGAGGTTTTGGGAGGATGCTTGATCTTGTGATAGGCCTTTGAAGAGGTGTTCCCACTTTATTCAATTTTTCTTGCAATAACGAAGCCTTATTCGCAAACTGTGTTATGTGTGTGGCTGGGGTGTTTGTGAGGAGTCCATGTTTTTGAAGAAATTTACATAATTGGGAGTTGGAAAAAATGGGGATTTTATGGAAATGTTAAATAGATTCAAGTTGACTAATAGAGCCTCGTGCATTGGGTTTGCCCTTTGACCGAGGGCAAGGAAGATGAGATGATTTGGACAGTAAACAATCATAAAAAAAAATTCACTATACAATCATTTTATAAGGAATTGGTGAGTAGGAAAGAGGTTTCTTATCCTTGGAAATTGATTTGGAGGACTCAAGTTCCAAACAAAGTTACTTTTTCTGCTTGGTCGGTGGCATCAGGTGTTATTTTAACTACTAATAATCTTCAAAGAAGAGGATTCCATATGCCTAACCAATATTGTTTATGTAAATGTAAAGAGATGGTAGATCATCTTTAATCCATTGTAGGATGACGAGAGACGTATGGAACTTGATCTTCTCTCCTCCTGGTTGTAATTGGGTGATGTCAGCCTCCTTTTTGGAGGTGCTTCTGAGTTAGAGGTGCTGCCATATGAGAAAGGAGGTGAGGATTGCTTGGAGGATGGTCCCACTTTGCCTTACATGGTGTTAATAAAGAGAGATAGAACTAGGATTTTTGAAGGGACCAAACTACCTACATAATGGTTTAAAGACAATTTTTTGCTCTTTACTTTTCTTTTGAGTTAAAGAGGCCAATCCCTTACACTTCAATAGTTTTATAGATTTCTAGGAAGAACTTGGGCTTCAATTTTTTTATGCCTTCCCCTATTTGGTAATTATGGTTCACCCCCCCCCCCCAAGTCGCCATCAGTATATATACATAACTTTACTAATCATTATGGTTCACCCCCCCCCCCCCCTCAGTCGCCATCAGTATATATACATAATTTTACTAATCAAAAAAATATGACTAATTTATCACTATAATTGTTGTTAATAGTTCTTTTTTATATATATAAGAAAATGTTGTATTCAAAAGGTGCTGAAGGGGGGAGATTAAAGCCTTGTGGTCCCCAAAAAATCAACTAAAGTGTCTAAATACAAAAAAGAAGACTCCTTGGCCCAAAAACAAAAAGAACGTAAGAAAGTATCCTTTAAGTAAAAAGGGGAAAGAACGTTCCCCTCAAAAATCCTCCTATTTCTCTCCCGCCAAATACACCAAATAAGGCACAAAGGAGCCATGTTCCACATCTTTCTTTGATCTTTAGACATTCCCCTCTCATTCCAAGTTCCAACTAAGAAGAAGCTCCTTTACCAACTTCGGCATCACCCAATGAACACTGAACAAGGATGGCAACAAATTCCAAAGTCCCTAGCCATCACACAATGAACAAGAAGATGACCCACCGACTCTTCCACCCCTTTGCGCATAACACACCAACTAACAAGCCAAATCCTTTCCTTTGCAAATTATCCATTGTGAGAATAGCTCCCCAAGAAGCCGTCCCAGCAAAAAAAAAAAAACCACCTTGGAGGGCACATGAGAACGTCACACCAAATTCCAAGAGAAACCCCCCTTACCGTCACCACCCAACACCTAGTAGAAAGATCTCACCGAAAATTCGTTAGAGCTTGAAGCAGTCCACACCAAAGCATTGGGCCTATCTAGGCCTAAATGGCACCTACTCAAAATATGCATAAAGTTAAGCACCTCCACTTCTCAATCATAAAAGATCCTTCTAAAGATTGGTTTCCACACTATAACCCCTCCCACCACTTCAAAACAATCCGCCACATAAGCCCTCTTATGATAAGCTAGGCTATACAAATGCAAGAAGCTCACTCTAAGAGCATCTTCCGCACACCAAGTGTCAGTCCCAAAACCTCACCCTCTTCCCATCCCCCACCTCAAAACGGACAAGATGCCGGAAATCCCGTCAACCCTCTCCAAATGCCACACCCATGAGTCGCCCTGTTTTTTTGGGGGTAATTGAGCAGCCCTATTAATACTGGAGAACCACCCATCCTCCTCTACTCCGTATTTGATGACCACCACTTCTCTCCAAAGCGAATGATCTTCCACCGCGAACCTCCAATGCCACTTCCCTAACAAAGCTTTATTGAAAATTCCAAAGTTTTTCATACCCAAACCACCATCTGAGAGAGGGACCTTCACACGATCCCATCTAAGAAGGGGAATTTTTATCATTATAATTGTTGTTAACAACGACATGCAGGCTTATTTTGAATATGTAATCTGTAAAACAAGAACGTTTTCATCTTATATACCCAAGTGCCTTACAAATCAACAACAATGATAAATTCTAGATTGAAAAACAGCTGTACACAGATCAAGAATGGAGATAAAACCTTATCTGGATGAGCTGGAGGAGGACGCAGTGGTATCTCTAGCTCCAATGGGGGGCCCACTGGTTTTTCCTTAGGTCTACCCTCAATGTCCTCTTCTTCAGACTGATACTGAGCATCTTCATCAGGCAATATATCCTCTGGTCTCAGATCCTTCCCATAGCTCCCTTCGTCTTCCAGAGGGGATCTCTTCAGAAAGGGGGGAAAATGTTATCTTCTGCATGACTATACATATAGCATGGGAGGCATAGAAAATGCAAGTCCCAAGTACAATGTTTTGTTACATCAAATACTCACAATTGAGTCTTCCTCAATATGATTCTGAACAGCATACTCAGCTGGTTCTTCATCATCAGAATCACCAAATACATCACGGATCTCAGGAGCTGAGTGCAAAACGTTAATATCGTCTTTCTCCTCACCTGTTGATCTACTGCTAAAAGTCAAGGTTCCAACACTAATCAATATAGCTCCATGTAAACAAGCGTTCGGCACAAAATTCAAAGTAATTAAAGGCTCCTTTTATGTCAATATATTGATGCAATGCAGAGTGGAGGAACTGAGGAAATTATACACCGCCAGTCCATTCTAAACATTGTCAATGAACAAAAAATAATAATGAAGATAACAAAGGAACACCATTTACTTTATTTGGTGAACTAAAACATCCCCACCAAAACCAAAATCTTCATCACACTCGGCAAATGTGAAAAATATATAAAATAGAAAATAAAAATTAAAAAAAGAGGAGGACGAGGACGATGACGACGAAGAGGAAGAAGACAGTTTAAGATGTTGCACCTTAGTGAATTTGTTGCATGAATTGTGACCCCTTTGGTCGTGGACACCACATGAATACTCCGGGACACATATTGGATGTGTCCATTATTAATAAAAATTCTATGTGTCAAATACGTGGCTGACACTTCTTGGACCCTCACCAATACATGACTAATGAACCTTAGACATTGAATATGGCTTTCTTCTAGTATTTTTCTTTTGGGTTTGGGATTGGAGGGAGGGGAAAGTATAGTTGTATGAAAAATTTAGAACTATATGCTTATATAAAATTTATAAAAAGTTTGACCATACTTAAACACAAAACTAAGACACAGGACGGATTAGTAAAGGGATTGGGTACTGATAAAAGGAGTGTGGTGACAATTATTTGTACACATACCTTTACATAATTACATATCTATGTGTGTGGCATCAAACATTTTTTTATAAGTAGCATCACACACATATATGACATCATTCTCATGTCTTTGTCAATGTGATAGGAGTAACAATTGCTTTTTTTTATTTGATAAGTAAGACACACACCCACTTTGTCCTATTCAGGTCTCGCACCTTCAACTTCCTCTTTGGTAGGTGAAAGAGATACCACTCAAGTTAGGGCTTGGTGATATGTGTATCTATAGTTATGATTTCTAAGTCATAGATTTCATGTTACAAGCATAGAACTTAGATATAGTAAATAATTTTTTTGTGTATAGTATAATTTTTTATATAAAAGATTGTTGACATCTAATTTTTCGTTGCCACATCCTCTCTTCCTAGAGTCACCACATGGTATGGTCTCATGAACTGGACTTGAAAGTTGGAACATATAGCCCACTTCCTTCATAATCCTAAGCCCCTATAAAAACATGTATATCCATCATTAATGTGCTAATTTCAATCCCACCTTAACACTAGATCCTAAACAAAAGCCCATCAACTGCTTTGGACTGGAGCCAACAGGTTTTTGGGGCCTTATTACTAACTATTGATCAAATGTCCATTCCTCTATCTGGGCTGCATAGCTCTCAACTGGTTCACGTCTTTCCAGCTATCCATTTTGGCATGTAATCACCTCTTGTGGCTGGAACCTCAGCCATCAACAAATAAATAATTTAGTGTTGTATTGTCCTCGTTGTGTCTATATCCAACCTTTCTACGATTCTTTGTAGAAATCAGTATATGTGAATTTAGAGGCGGTAACCAAAGAATTTAAGACATCCTAAAGATTAATCCAGTGAAAAATTTGGAGGCTATACTCGTATATAGCAGAGCTGTGTCAAAACTAGGGGTGAGGTAACTAAAGAGTTAAAAGTCTCAAAGATAGGAAGCACCAAAATTTTTGTTTCTTCATACACTGATTTCATACTATTTCTGCATTTCTTAATCTTTTCTTTTACGTAATTTATAAACAAAATTACAGTGGTTAGATCTTCTCATCAAAATTTGCCATCAACTTCCATATTCCAAATTCACAATGAGAAACTACCCAAAAAAACTCATGAGGGAAGAAATTGTAAATGCATGTAACTATTCATCCAATTACTTTGAAATGTCAACATTTTTTTTTGTTAAGTTTGAAATGTCAACATTTATGCACCCACAAACACAAAAAGCAACATAGGCAAGAATGGTAAGATAAAACACAAAGTTGAGAAAGAAGAATCAACAAAATAAATTGGTGCAGACACATTAAAAAGATACGCAAACAGGCGTGCGAGGACACACACACAAACAGAGTAAACATAGAATGCACTATTGCATAGGCAGAAATGGCAATATAACTTGGAAATGAGATGCCCTTGAAGACATATTGAAAACAAGCGATAGACTAGACAGTACATAGAAGACACACATACAGAGTTCTGCAACATACCTCGAACTTCTAGCTTGATCAACCTCCTCATCTTCATTGTCAGCATAACTGGTTTTCCTCGGATCTCTCTGATCCACTTTCAATCACATCCCTTCTCCTACTGGTTACAACCTCTTTGACCATACTCTTCTTTATCATCACTCTCCGATTCTTTTCCATCACTTTCTTCCCTTTGATCATCAACTTCTACCTCCTGGGAACTCTGATCTCTTTCCCCCTCACTGTCTCCAGGATCAGGACCAACCTCATGTAATTCACCTTCACTCTCCACTTCTGCTTCCCCTGGACCCTCTACTTCACCTTCACCCTCAGGCTCCAGCCCTCCATCCCCTTCATCCTGTACACAAAATATCATGTTGGAATCATACTTTCGTTAATTTTTCAACAGTTATTTCATGGGAAATAAAAGGAAGTAAAAGACAAAAGGTACATTGTATGAAAATATTTAACCAATAAAACATTTTTTATAAGTATATTTAACCAATAAAAGATTATTGCATCATAAGCATACTATAGATGAGATTAAACAGTTGTGCCCCCCCCCCCCCCCTCTTCCCCTTGTGGCTTTCTTGAATGAAGTTTTACTTGCCAAAAAATAAATAAATAATTTCAGAATGCAGAATATTGGGTCCAAAAGTAAAGAACATGGTAAGTAAATAAACTACATCCCTCAATATATAAATATATATAAGATTAACCTCTTAAAAACCCAAAATATACAAATACATGGATTTCCCATATGCTTTAGCTGCACATTATGCCACAGCAAAGAGGAAATGTCCAGTCACAGTTGCAACCCCCATGGCATATCAACTGCAAAATCCAAGTACATTGGCATAATAATCACATGATGACCAATGACCTTTGGAACAAAAGCAACCTCCCCCACCCCAAAAAAAAAAATTGATAATAAATAATGTAATGAAAGATGAAGAAGCACTCTGCTCTTTGTTCTACACAGAACTGCACAAACTGCTAAATAACTCCAAAATCAAATAGCTCCTATTCTAAATTGATAAACATACCACAAGGAGGGATTATAAAGTTTCCCATCACTTGATCCATTTTCAAGTGGAATCAGACTTGAACCAACTAAATATGGTTGCACAAGACAGCCATGCCCGCATATAGCTTCTCAGGTCTGCCAGATGGCTTGTACAGCAAATTGCAACCCCTACACATCAACAGCCGCTTCAGTGCCTGCCAGCACTGTTGTTTGTGATGCAGAAAAATCCAATTGACGTTGATGAAACAGATAACTTTGGAAAAATTAAGTCCATGCGCTGAAATTTGAGCTGCCTGATATTCTACAATTCCATAAATATTTACTTATAGTTTCATATATTCACCTCATATTTCAGTCTTCTGTTAGGCCACAAATCAGACGCATGCCTCTGCATCCTATCTTTGATCGGTATTCATCTGATACAGTATGAATTCAAACTTCTACCCTCGCAACTCCATTTATCTCTCTCTCTTGCTGATCAATCTGAATAAAATGCAACTGAAGTTGATCACTCCTCTTAGTTAGACTGATATGACTCCATTTATCTCATTCTGCTGAGTTTGATTTCATCTCATCCCCAACCCCAACTGACGAAACTGGTAAAACTTACAGCCTATTATCTTTTTTTTATAAGCTAGACTTACAACCTGTTATCTTGTGACTTTAAATATAGTCATGGTTCTATTTTCAACCACTGAGACGGTAACATCAATGTTCTACATTCTAATTTCACAGAGAGAATCAAATACTATCCTACTATATACACGCATGGGTGTGTTCTATAAAGTATAACCTAAAATTTGGGCCAAATAGGCAAATTTCAATCAAATAGAAAAGTAATTACGAATCCACCACTAGAATCGCCACAAAAAAAGGGCGAAGAAAATTAGGAAGGAAAGATTGGAGATCATACAGAGACGTAGTCGGGCTGTCGATTCGATTCGTGCTCTGACTCAACCTCTTCTTCTTCCTCCGACTGGTCACCAAATAGATTTTGCATCATCTGATGCCTCTTTTCTTCGCCCACCATCTCTCTCCCGCTCGCACGCTCAACAAATCTCTCGCTCTCTATTATTTGTAATACCGCCCCTAAATCTGCACAGCATATAAACAGAGTACATAGGGGAGGCCATTAAATTAAACGCCCTACCTACGGGATTCAATTTTATTTATTTATTTATTTTTTAATGGATAAGTGAGGTATTTATGTCAGTTTACGTATACAAAAGGTTAAATTCTCCTTTCCGTGGTAATTATATCTATATTTTAAACTTTAGCAGCCAATAATCGAGAGACAGATAAGACTTCTATCATATTTAAATAGAGGTATCAATTCATGTTATTATATCGTGTTCAAGTCGTGTCAAGACATACATATTCAAAAATATGTGTGAACCCTAACTCGACACTATTAACTAATTGTGTCAAGTTTCAAAACCCAAACTCAACCCATTTATTAAACAGGTTACACGTGTTTACGTACTTAACCCATTTATTTTAATTAAAATTTACCTATTTTTTAATATATATAAATAATTTTCAAGTTTAGTAACTTCGGATATGAACCAAATCAAAGTAGAAACCTCTTTTATAAATAAAAAATCTCAAAACCTTGATAAATATTTGATTTGAGATGAGTTACCTTAACTCATGATATATTTTATAATTAAACGTGTTAAGTCGTGTTACACGGGTTGACACTAGTAAAACTCAAACACGACCTGTTTATTAATCGTGTTATACGCGTCAACCCGTATATGATCCAAACCCATTTATGCTAAACCCAAATCCGTTAACTTCGTGTCGTGTTCGAGTCGTATTGTCGTATCGTGTTAAAAATTAATACCCCTATATTTAAATGGTGTGTAGCAAATTAAGATCCCATCAAAAATACTTAAATATGTTGTTAATTAGAATGAATGCAACTCTTTTTTTTCAATCTCAAAAGTTTTTTAATATTTTTGTAACTAAAATACTCTTTTATTCATATTCAATATATTTTCTCCAATTGTTGCCCGTGAATTGAGAAACGTCATAAAAAAAAAAATTCAAATTTTAAAATTTAGGGTAAAATTTCACTGACATCTCCTGAAGTATATGATAATTACATTGATTTCTCCGAAAGTTTCTGAAATTACACTAACCTCTTTTTTTACAAAATAATATATAAATACATCTCTCCTATCAATTTTTAAAAAAATGACGAAACTACTCTTTTAATTATTTTTTTTTACATTTTTTCGATTTTGACCAATTTATTCTAACTTTTAAAAAAAAAAAATTAATTTTTTATTTAAAAACAAAGTTAAGGTAAATAACATATTTTTATTTTATATAAAAATAAATTTAAGTTTTCATCAATATTTATTTAAAAAATGAAAAAAAATTGGTCAAAATTTTAAAAATTGAAAAAAATATATATAAAAGGAATAATTTTATCATTTTGAAGAAAAATATGATTGGAATGAGGTATTTGTATATTATTTTATAAAGTATGAAAGATTAATGTAATTTCAGAAACCTCATGAGAGGTTAGTGTAATTGTCATAAATTTCAGAGAAAATCAGTATAATTTACTCAAGGATTAAACACATATTTATCAATTCATGAGATAACATGCAGGATGACCATGTGTGTTTTACCTTATTCATGTTAGATCTAAAGTGTTAGATTGATCTTTGGAGGTCCTCTTCAAATTCACGAGTTATAATTTGAGTTTGGATGATCAAGTCTTTAATACGACGATTAACTAACGATGTAAACTTTAGCAAGACTGAAACCATCATAATAATTACAAACTCAATATACACATTAGGAATGAATTGTCAACACATATATGTTGGCCCTAAAGGTTTTCAAGCAAGGGTATTCTCATAATTTTGACGATGACAAAGCATTGATGATGTGGACTGAATATTTATTTTTAGTCTCAACGCAAATAGGTTAATGAGCTCAAGATATGGTTGACCAAGGCTTAACTAAAGATAAAAATCATCAACATCATGAAAACATGCTCACAAAATCAAATACCAAGTCAAAGTAAAGAAAACATTATTAGTCAACTTTTTAATAGCAATTTACAATTTTTTTAGATTTTAAAATTTCAAATAACCTTAATAGCTGATGATTTTTTTTTAGTTAACTCTAATGAGGTTGAGCCTATGTCCAACAAGCTACTAATTATGTGTAAAATAGGTAAAGATCTCCCTTATCGTTAACTATTGTTAATAGAAAAATGTGACTTATTAGGAATTGACTTGTCGTGCCCCAAATCTTATGACCTTATGACATAGGCCTTGCAAAACGGGCAAGTTTGGACGGGTTGTAAACGGGTCGGGTCATAAACGGGTTGAACCCATATTTGACCCGAATTGATCTGGTCGAATGCGAGTCGGGTCATAAATGGGTCGGATTAGCCAGAATTTGACCCGCAACCCAACTTTTTTTTAGAAATAAAACACTATCTAAGATTGTCACATCTCAATCAAGTAATACGACTAACAAAATTTATCATGTTTCTCTGTTAAAACTTTTGTGAATACACATTAAAGAAATATATATTTCTCTATTAGTAAATCTAATCAAGCGATATGGTATTGGCTTCTTCTAAGAATTCTTTGATCTTCGAAATCAGTTGAAACTATGGAACTAATCTTTCATATAGAAGGTTTCTATGGTAAGAAGAGGTTCATTTTGCCCCTTTTGAGTGTCCTTGTGAAAATCCCTTTGTTGGAGCTCTTATTTTAATGTCCAAAAAGCATATTGTATTGGGCAATTTTGAAGTGCAAAACTATAAGGATTCTGAGGTGGGTTCTGACCAACCTTTGGAGATTCTGTCAAAATTTGGTAGTTAATGGATGGTTTGGATCAAGATTTTTAATCTGGGAAGAAGCAATTGATTTTCATTTTTACATTTTTCTCTTAATAAAACTTGTTGGAGGAGTTGACTTTTTTTTTTTTAAGAACTGCTCGAGCCAAACACGGCCTTACATTTTTAGTTCTATTTAGTCATTTCATTTTTGATGGTCCAGTTTAAGAAGTTTTTAAAATTTGATTTATTGGAGTAGTGTACAGTTACTCTCTAATAAATAATATTTAATAGGTATATTTAATATAGAAATTTTTTTCTCTAGGGACTAGTTTAGTGCATGAGTTTTCCGTCACTCTGGGGTCTGGAGAGTGTTAGAATTTTTTTCCTTGACATTCACAAGCAAAAACGAACAAACAAATACGTGTGCACATTGTTTATGATATTCAAAGCTTCTAATGAAGACCAATTCAACTGATTTTAAATCACATATTTTTGGTTTGTGTTTTGTTTATATATATGGTGATGTTGAATTACATTCTCTAAATATTAATTTTGTTTTATAATCTATTGTATATGTTTTAGTATTTTGTTCTTTTCCAAATATTCTTATACTATTTTATTATTTTTCATTCTCAACCCGTCGAGCACCCATATTCAACCCGTTAAATTAACAGGTTCCTTATTACCCAACCTGTTTATGACCCGCTAACTAAATGGGCGAGTTAACGGATTTGGATAACATTTGCCACCTCTACTATGACATAAGTGGGAAAAAAATTACGAGAACAGAAATGGAGAATAACTATGAAGGGTGGTGAGTTTGTTGGTAACACAATGAGTTATACAAAAAAATGTTCCATAAACACTCATTAGAGACTTTTCAATGATCCAATCTTGCCTACCAAACACTCTAAAATTAATAACTCTCAAACTAATTTTAAGTGAAAGTAAAGTTCAAAAGCTTCAATTTGGACACAAAATATACATGAGTCGGATTTAATAACGAGAAAGTAAGAGTCTTTCAAAATTGGTCCATTGTTACTAAGTGAATAATACTTTTAGTCAACTGAGTCCAGAAGCCCACCCTTGGTTACTCTAAGTCAACTAGACGCATGTTTTATTTTCTTTTTAGAACTTTCAGTCAACTAATTCCCATTAGGAGTCTATTGAATATCCCTGACGCATGACATATTTAGGTTTTTACCAAAAGTCAGTTCTTGTGCATATTAGTTTTGTACAAAATAAATTTTTTCACTAACCACAACTCGAAATGCTATTTCACAGGACTGTTCTTTAATGACTCTAATTTATAATCCCTTCGAAATCACTCAAAAACTTCGTGTATAATTCAAGTTATGGTTAAAACAATACGGATATTGCTTTAACTTTCTCAATTAAAATTCAATTTAGTTCCAATTATATATAAAAATAAAATAAAATAAAACATAGATTTATCCAACTATAATAGATTTCATAATTAATTCAAAAGAGTAGTTTACTGGTCCTAAAAAATAGATTGTCTTGTTATAAATTCTTTAAAAAAAAGTTATACAACTCACTTTACAATTCCCACAAAAATCATCAAAATGGTAACTATTTCAAAATCCCAAAAATTATTACAAAACATATTTTCCTATGCGTATTCTTCGTGCCAATATATAGCCATACAATTCACATCATGAATGTACATTCAGTTTTACTATCCAAAAATCAATTATTTGTGCAAAAACCATGCTTTGTGAAGAAAAAAAAAATTATGTTGACAATTCTTTTCCAAAATATATAATTATTTAGGATAGTAGTTGCCCAAAAAATGACCCTACAATGATGTCCGACGACCCATCATTGGTTTCAATTCCTAAAACTATATTTCTTAATGCGGAACGAAAACGTGGGAAGTAGAGAAATCGAACATGTCGAATTCCTTGTAAACTAAGTACCACGGGAATTACTTATCCAACAAGAGAATAAATCTCAAAAAAGCATAATTAAATATTATTGATAAAAAATTTAACTATATAGACTTATTATATCATATTTATGCAACTATAATACTACTATTTTGATTAGGAAACTAAAACTCCTATCCTTATCCTAATCCTAATAGAATAAAGACTCATATGTATAATAGAAAATGATTAATATAATATATTTATCAAAAATAACCAAATAAGCTCAAATTTGAAAAACTAAAAATCTTAATACAACTCTTAAAATAAATATTCTTATTTTTTAGGTACCATATTTGCCCTACATCAATCTCCCCTACTTAATTTTTTTTTTCCCTTGAGTTGACTAGATGTATTCGAACTAGTTTATAACCCAAAAATAATGATTGAATCTTTATGAGAATAATTGAAAACTCATATATTTCTATTGTCACATTTTTTATGAAGTTTGTAATTTTGTGTTATTGTTAAAAATAATCCATAATAAAACAAAAAAATCATATTCTTGATCTTACACTACAATTTCAATTCCCTCATAATCATCTTTGTGGTACTTCAAGCTTGTTATCATCTTGAGTGTTAACTACTTTCATAGAAATTTGTTGTTATTTCTCTACAACAATAATTAAATTATTATTATCTTATTCTTCTATTAAAGAGCTTGTAAAATCTTTTGTTTTCACTAGATCTACATTTTGATCTATTAATTCAAAACTTTATTATTCTTCTTCATCAACTGTCTCCATAATAAGAATTGTTGTCACACATTGAAGGTTTTTAGCTTTTGTCTCGATATGAAGATGATCATTGAAAAATGGTAAATCAATCTTCGTACGATAACTTTGAAATACATGACTTCTGTAGTATCTATCACGTCTTTTATCATGTATGTCTTTACTAGATTTATCAATAAGCTAGCATCAAACAAATCCTCCAATGCGATTCTTGTTAATTGTAGAGTTTCTATTGACTTTCAGTTCAAATCCTAAAAGCATCTCGAAGATCTCATCAAATAGACTATCCTCTTTAATCACACCCAATACAACCTCAATCCCACGGCCAACATCAATGGAATTTATGTTATTGACTTTGTCGTTTGCCATTGACCATGCAAATCCTCGCTCTGATACCAAATAACGTGGAACGGAATTGTGGGAAGGAGAGGAATCGAACATGTCGGATTCTTTGTAAACCAAATAACATGAGGATTACTCATCCAACGAGAGAATAAATCTCCAATTTTTTTAAAATATTATTGATAAAAAACTTAACTATACAGGCTTATTATATCATATTTATAGAGTTAGCATACTATTATTTTGATTAGGAAACCAAAACTCCTATCATTTTCATAATCCTTATAGAATAAAGACTTCTATTTAGAATTGAAAACAATTAAAATAATATATATTTATCTAAAATAATCAATTTGTGATAAACTCAAATTTGAAAAACTAAAAATTCTAATATAACTTTAAAACAAATATCTTTATTTTTAGAGTACCATACTTGTCGTACATTATTTATGAAGAGATATGAAAATTTAGGAGGGGGGGGGGGAAGAGAGTGTGTGTGATTTTAAGAAGTTTATATTCAATATTTTCATTTTCTTCTCTATTTGACTTTTCTTACGGATAAAGAGAGTGATAATGAGAGAGAAAGTTGGAATAGTTTGAAAGAAAAATATATTTTTAAAAAGAAAGGAATCAAAATTTATATTAATTTATTATAATGGAATAACTTTTAAAGATGAGTTAATTTTAGAGGATTTTTTTAGAAAGATAAAGATAAGTCAAGATAACGAGAGAGATACTTATAGTGAGGAGTTCATTTTGTGTCTTGTGGGTAATTATGATATAACATTTTTGTAACATTAAAATTATTTTATATACATCATATGATCACGGGATGAAAGAATCTATTATTTTAAATTTTTAATTCCGTTTGTGTATAAGATGCATGATGATTCCTAACATGTATCACGAAACAATGGGATGTATGTATGCAATACATGGATGACACATGTAAATGCAATGCAACTATGATGCATGTGTATGCAATGAAACTCACACATGTATCAATCCCTTTATGGACTTCAACAGATAATAGAGAAAAACACATTTCTTGGACCTTAGCTTGTGGTAATGAAGCACATATTTTTTTAAACCTCAACTGTCGACGAAACGCTTGACCAAGAATTTTGAATCTTTAACCATAGAGCTTCACCCTTGTGCATTTTGGATCTCGAGTTTAATTCGTAGTTCACAACACACATACTTCATCAACACTTCCACAATCATGTTCACATCACATTTTACTATTTCATTTCATTCCATGTTACTATTTTACAATGACTTTCACATTATCATTTCACAAATCAACCTCTTTTACGCATGTGCAAAATGTAGAATATAACATATAATCAACTTCATATACGAGAACTACTAAAATATAGGTTAAAATTATGACTATATCCGTTAAACACCGACATAATAAATTTACATGCATTATATAGAGTTTAGGTTTACCTATACTTTTGCAAATGTACACGTGTATATATAAATATATATATATATATCAATGCTCTCGTTTAAATATAATATCATATATATATATTATACATACAAAATATTTCTTAAAAAAGGACAAAAGAGAAAGTCATTATCCATAATTACTTTAAACTCTTTTTTGGGTATGAACTAGAGATTAGGACCAACCCTTCTATGGTTGATTAAAAACAAACAAAACAAAACAATCCAAAGATTTTTGATTGGAGCAGCAAAAGATTCCCAAGATTGTTTCTGGATCTACGGTCGTGATCTATTCTGTCGGACGGTTATTAAAAAATCAGCCAATATCCGAGGTGGGTCCAACCAAGTCAGCTTGCCACATGGCAGATTTTAACTGCTGGACCACCTAATTCTCCCCTGCTCTTGACAACTGTTCACATGCCATCTTAAACACCCCAAAAATATACTGTACTTCTCAAAAACCAAACCGCCCCGCTTCAGCTTCGGATTCCGAACCATTTAGCTTCGGCATCCGAGCCTCAGATTCGGTCTGAACCTCAGCTTGCTCCACAGTTCGTTGAAAATTTCGCACTACTTCGATCACTTTATCTTTCTCTGCAACACCTCATTTTCTCTCCTTTCTCTCTCTAAGCTCCCAACACGTCCATTTTTCTCTCCGATTCAGACCCTACAATTTGCACAATCGAAGCTATTAGAGGATCGATTTCAAGCTTCAACGGAGGCCCCGTCGAGGGCATAGTAAGTTCACGCCTCTCTCTTCACAAACCCTAATTTTCTCTCTCTACACACCATTTGTATTGGGAGGCTGAATTTTCGGCCAGGGTTTTGGTGCGTTTCTTTTGGGCAGAGTCTCATCGCAGCCTGTATTCTTGTTTTGCGTTGTGCACTTCATTTATTCACTGATTCATGGCTTGAATTGTGATTTTCCGGGTTCGATCTTGTCGGGGTTGTTGTCGAATTGTGTCCTTTGGTGATTAAAGTTTGGTTCTGACAAAATATGCGATTTTAGGGCTTTTTTGGTGAGACTCAATGGAGTTTGTTCTATATAAAAACGTATCTATACAGAATACATGTGTATATATTGTTTTGGAAGCTTGGATTTGTGTGGTATTGGACTACAATATTCGGGTACCGTGCATTGGTTGGTACCGTGGCTTCTATGCTCCCATGATTTTTGTTTTTTGTTTTTTTTTTTTAATTTTTTTTATGTGGGTTTCTCTTCTCGTGCTCGTTTAAACTTTAAAGGCAAGGGTGCATTGTATTTTAACCGACTATGGCTTCTATATTTCTATGATTATTGCTTTTTTTAACTTGGGTTTCTCATTTACACTTGGAATTTGATGCGCTGAACTAGCCTATGTAATGTAACTGAATCTTTTTGAATTATTAATTTCTGGCTTTGCACGAATTCACCCCCCCCCCCCCCTAGTAAATGAGAGAATCTCATGAATGGAAACTGTTGTTGATGGCGCATGAGAGTGGCAAATCCATGTCTAAATGATGGCGAAGTAAGAAGGTATTTTATGAAGTGTTTGAAGATCAGTTTTAGCATCAATTAGCAAAAATGGGATTTTTCTTTTAGGGGGAATTAGTGAGAAAAGACATTGGTATTATGAAATGCACAGTTGTTATCTGAGGCTGCTAATAGCAGAGGCTGCAGTGGAGGGAATACAATAAATATCATCATCATTACTCCTATTGATGGCACCATCAAGTGTTAGCTTGAATGGTAGCACCTCCACCTCCCAAAGAGAAAGTTGGGGGTTCAAGTCCCAATTGGGGCATATTTGGTGTTTGAGTGTTACCTATTCCCAAAAAAAAAAAAAAAAAAACTCCCATTGATGACCATGGATTCTTGTTGTGAAATCATAGTCAATGCAGGTAAAATTGTTATGGAGGATATGACATATTAATCTTCACAAATTCTAGGTTGCTGAAACTTATATATCAATAGCTGACCTGCTTTGGCTGCCTTCATTTATTCTCTCTGTTTCATTCAATTTTTTTTTTAATTATATAATTTGATTGAAGAGTTCCTATTTGAGTTGGGATTTGGAACATTGTGGTTATAGGAAGAGTTATGGGGTGCAAGTTATAGCTCAAGAGCAAAATAGTAGCTCAGAATGAAAGTTGCTTATCAACATAAAAAACAGTAAAATATTGAAGTTAGGTCTGTTATAGTTTAAGTTGGTGAAAATAACTATTGTGTTGAGAGTTTACAGTTCTTCCTTTTGTCTTATAATGTAAACCAATAATTATTAGTATATAAGGGGCTTTTTAACAATAATTTTTAGTATATAAGGGGCACTTTTATGGTGACATAATGTTGGTTGTATTTGTTTGTGCTAAAATTATGTACAGAGTATTTTGTTAATAAATCTTTGATGGATTCAAGTATGCAAGCTTTCTTGTTTGAGTGAATTCCTCTATCCATCTACCAAGTTGCACAAGTCACTATGATAATCTTTATAACTGCAATATGGCCTGGTCCAATATGGAATCCAGTAGATTTAAATGGAAGTATTGTCAAATTCTTGTGGTGTCCAAGGAAATAGAGCAAAACTAAATAAGGATCATTATATACCTATTACTGATCTCATGATGCAAAACATGTTAGCAAGAAAATGAGGAAATTGGGAATTTCACATAAAGCACAATTTAGATTTTGTGTATTCAAGCTTTAGCCTTTAGGTTGATTTTAAATTTTAAATTTTTGTGTATTTAGAATTATTATGCCGCTGGTAATCCTCTTTTTTTGTTTTTTTTGAAATATATT
Source organism: Nyssa sinensis (assembly GCA_008638375.1). NCBI lineage: Eukaryota > Viridiplantae > Streptophyta > Magnoliopsida > Cornales > Nyssaceae > Nyssa > Nyssa sinensis. Next base: position 14,613,213 of record CM018035.1, on the reverse strand, counting down.
TTATCAAGTTTTAGGTGTTAAAACATATCGTGGTAATGTTGTAGTTATCTTGGACATGGGTTGTAGTTGTGGTTAATGAGTCCTATTTTGTGTCAAGTTATGTCATTTGAGTTTTAAGGTGTGCCTTAATTAGTCTAAAATAGTCTTTATTGGTGAACCTTTTTATGTTTTCTATTTTTGGGTAAAGTCCTAGGTTTTTTTAAGGAATAGGCAGTAGCCTATAAATATTCATGTAATCTTTAGAGTTGGGTTTTGGGGAATTGAAGATTGTTTGATGTGTGATACAACCTTACCTTATTAAGGAATTTTAGGTGGAATTCCTAGATTTTTCTTCTTCTCTTTTTTCTTTTTCTCTTTAGGATCATATTTTGCACAAAGATGCGAAGGTCGCATTTTATTGTATGGCTTAATAGTAGCAGATGAAAGTTAAAGGAATTGCTTCATAATATTAAAGGTGGTATTGTATTATATGGCTTCATTGCATTGCATGGCTTAATGTTCTTAAAATGTTATCAAGAACACATTCAAATGCTGTCATTTACCCTTGGGGTTGGATGAGTTGGAAGAGGCTTGGGTAATGTACTCAAGGTCCCAGGTTCAACTCCCACCCCATGGGGTACTTACCTATTAAAAAACATTCAGATGCTGTCATTTTTTCTTCTTCTTATTCTTATTTTCTTCTATTTGCTTGAGCAGGCTCCCATTACATTTTTCTCATATAAAGACAAAGGAAGATAGAATAACTAGTTCAAAGTTGGCAACAAGAGCAGATTTGGGAGAACTGAAAAGCTGAAAACTGTTTGGGCATGTGATTCTGTGTTGTCCAGACCAGAACATATGCATTTGTATTGAAAACTGGATCTGGCATTTGTTTAGGTTGGACTTTGGCAACCTATCACTCAGGTCCGAAAATTACTTGTATGTTGTGATGCTTCCTTTCGTCAACCCCTTTCTTATTATGTTGGCAGTTCATGCATTAGTAACCAGATACACCCTTGTTTAAATTTTTTCCCATATCATTTCAACACAAAGCAACAAGGGTCTACTAATTACTAAAATCTTTTTGCACTTTAGTTTCTCTACCCCTCCCCCCGCGCGGGGGGGGGGGGGGGCTTTGGCACAACTGTAAGGTTGTTCCATTGTGACCTGGAGCAACAAGGGTCTACTAATTACTAAAATCTTTTTGCACTTTAGTTTCTCTACCCGTCCGCCCGGGGGGGGGGGGGCTTTGGCACAACTGTAAGGTTGTTCCATTGTGACCTGGAGCTCACGGGTTTGAGTCACTGAAATAGCCTATCTGCTTGCAGGGTAAGGCTGCGTACATTTAACTCTCCCCGACCCTGCAGTGGTGGGAGCCTCGTGCATTGGAATTGTCCTTTTTTAGTGTCTTCACATGACTTCTTTAGCATAATTGGTTTAGTTTTCATTCGGTCATTGTTTATCTCACTGTATAAGGTTCTTACATGCAATGCATTGGTCTTATGCAGGATGAGGTTAGGAATGTGGTAGCTGGAGTGAATTGTTCAGAAGATAAATGTGCTTTTGAGCTTGATCATATTTGTATTAAAATTAAATATTGTTGGAGTCTCATATATATATGTACGTATGTATCCCTAATGAAAGGAAGGTTGAAGTTTTAAATTCTCTCTCTCTTAAGTTAATTTTATGAACACAAAAAATCTAGCTGCTGAATATTTTGGGCATTGAATTATCTATGCCTGGCAACGAAGTTGGAGACAGGGTTCACAATTTCTTTGCACCAGAAAATTTGTCCCAGGGTCAGCATCACACACAGGTTGGGGACGGGAATTGGCCAGTGTTAGGTAACAATCTGTGGGTTACAAGCCAGAGACATATTGGTGGACAGGGTCCCAATCCAAAAAATTTCAATCTACAGCAATCAGGTATTTATGATCTGGCTTTTTAATTGGAGTTCGTTATTTTAGTCATAAATCATCTCATTACAGCTAAATTTATTATGTTTCTGTCTCCCCCTTCTTTATGTGAGAGTAATGATGCAATGGTTCTCGGACTACTTTTCGAAGTTAGGTTTAGAAACTCTTTTCTTTTTAATCGTATATCTCCATTTCTTTTGGTGTATTCAGATCCTGAGAGAGGACATGGCAGTCATTCTTTGGAAGTGCCACATGGCTTGAACTTTACACAATCAACTCCAAGGCCTGATTTGGCAAATAGTCAATTTCAGAGCCCTCTCCCAAATTTAAATGGCTATATTCATGGACATCAGGTTTTCCAGACAAGGCAGAATGAAGCAAACTTTTTGGGAGTGGATACAGAATCTGATCAGCGCAATATAATGTCGAGAGGCTTATCTACCTTTGAATCACAGCAAGGGAATGGTCCTGAACATCATATGAAAATCCCACTTAGGTCTGAAACATCTGAGTCTCCTGTTAGTTTTGATTTTTTTGGTAGTCAACAGCAGATGAGTGCCCAGCAACCAAACATGCTGCAGTCTTTACCACAGCAGCAGCCTGGGTTTAATGACATGCAGCTACTGCAACAAGAAGTCATGTTCAGGAAATTCCAAGAACTTCAGAGGCTGCAACAACTTCAGCAAGTAGAGGCAAGGCAACAGACTTCGATGAATCAGATTTCTTCATTTGCGAAACAGGGTTCTGGCAACCATTCCCCTACCCTGATCAACAGCACTCCTGTTACTGAAGCATCTAGTTATCCTTGGGCAACTGAGCTTACAACAGGTAATGCAAACTGGCTGCAGCGTGCTTCTCCGGCTATGCAAGGATCTTCTAACGGACTTATGTTTTCCCCCGAACAAAACCAGGCAATGCGCCTAATGGGTTTGGTTCCTCAACAGGTTGATCAATCTCTTTACGGTGTTCCTATCTCTAGCACGAGGGGCACTCAAAACCAGTATTCTCGTATCCCAGTAGATAAGCCCCAGATGCAGCAATTATCAACCTGTAGTAATTCCTTTCCAGGTGGTCAATATGCCATATTCCCAGATCAGGTTAGCATGCAGGATGGAACTTCTAGACAGGGCACTCATGAGCAAAATATGGTTGGACATGCTTCTGGTCGAGGTCTAGTTAGTGGGATGAATTTGGAGAACCTACAGCAAGCGAATGCCCTGCAAAGAGATACATCCATGCAGGAATTCCACGGGAGGCAGGAGCTGGCGGGTTCCTCACAGACATTACAGGAGAAAACAGTGATGCAGGGTGCTCCTTCACAGAATGTAGTCGCCCTAGATCCAACTGAAGAAAAGATTTTGTTTGGTACAGATGATAATATATGGGATGCATCTGGCGGAAGCATCAACATGAGTGCTCTTATGCAGTCTGCTGTTGCAGAATCTTCTAGCAATGACATGGGGGTTCAAGAAGAGTGGAGTGGTCTGAGCTTTCTAAACTCTGAAATTCCTGCTGGGAATCGTCAGCCTTCAACATTTAATGACAGTGGGAAGCAACAGACAATATTGGCTGGCAACTCCTCGCAAATTGCATCGCCATTTAGTTCTGGATCTGTTCCCTTGTCTGATGAGGTTAATATGAATAATAATTATCGCAGTACCCCAGAATTTAAGCAATCTGGACAAAAATTTCCATATGAACATGGTGAGAGGCTGCATACTAATTCTTCTTACAGGTCAACTCAGCAGTCTTCAGAAGAGGGAAGCAAGTGGTTAAATCGAGGACATCTACAGAAGCCGCTTGCTGAATCGAGTCAAATTTATGGAAATGCTGCTCACTATGTAGATGCAGAAATGAATGCAAAGAGCATTTCAGGTTCTTTAACCCCTCAACAGAGCTTCTCCACATATAACACTAGTGGCCAACCATACAACAAACCAAATGGTTGGAATGTTATTGAGTCTTCATCACCTGGTGGGGATGCAGTATTGAAAGTTCATGAGAATGAAAACTCCTTACAACATTCGCAGAGTAATGATAAGAAAAGAGCCATGTTTGAGGAAATGGGTCATGTAAGTGGTATGTTGAAAGCTGGCTCTGTTCCTAATTCAACTTTTGAATTGGAACATGTAAAATCTGCAATAGGTAGTCCACAGGTTAACAGAGAGGACTCTAGTTTGAATAATGTTGGTGTAATACCAAATTCAAGCATTACAAGAGCCAATCAGGAAACTGGCCAACTGCTTCCAAATAGTCATCACGTTAATTACTGGAAACATGTTGAATCTTCATTGAAATGTAAAGGAAGTGAGGCTTCAGGGAAATCCCAGCATCATCTGAATAAGGGCCATCAGGTTTTGGAGTCGGCGAATAGTTTTGATAAGGAGACAGCCAAAATGCATGAGATGGAGAACTGTGATAAAAGAGAGAATTCTAGCGACAGCTACCGCTCTAACTTATCTCACCACACTTCCACTGGTGGTTTGAGGGAAAATGTTTGTTCAGATGCAAGTGATTCACGGACTCTGCCAGGGGGCAAGCAAAGGTCATCTGGACAGGCTGGTCGGAAAACTTCTGGTCCTCGCAAATTTCAATATCATCCGATGGGGAACTTGGAAGAGGATACGGAACCTTCTTATGGTACGAAACATGCTACCCATTCACAGGCCGTATCCCAGCAGATTTCTGGAGGATCAAAAAACCACGATCAAGGGTATTTTGGGCAGTCAAGATTTTTTGGCCATGATCCTAAAAATACAACCGAAATGGAGGTAAATCATGGGATTTATAATATTTTGTATATGTCTTTTATATCTTGATTCAGCTAGAAAATATGAATGATATTTTATTTACAGGGGCATTTACGCGGTCTTCAAGTAAACACAAAAGGGTTAGATGAAGTGCCTTCCAGAGGCATTCATCCGGGTTATGTACCTAATATATCTGGTCCCTTTGACAGATCTCTTGGTATATCTATGCCAGATAAGGCTGCTCAATCAAGGTAGTTATTTCTGTGAGTTTTTTTTCTTGATTTAACTTGATATATATGACTTTATTAGATGTTGATTATTGTCTTTGATAATGTTAATACGATTTCTTATAGCCTATACATATTTCTCATTATACCTTGCCTGGAGTTTTATTTTTTGTCAATAAGTAATAATCAGTTGTAAGTTTGTTTCAATAAAAAAATACTAATTTGTTTTTTTTTTGGGGACCATTTTAAAGAATTTTTTCCAGCCTTTCTAGTACTTCTATATGGTCACTTGAATGCTTTGACCGTTTACATTCATTCCAGTCAAAATATGCTCGAGCTTCTTCATAAGGTGGATCAATCAAGGGAACGTAGCACAGTGATGCACTTCAGCTCTTCTGAACGAAATCCATCGTCCGAGATGCCCGAAGCAGATAATTCTGATGGATTCGGTAGTCACCTTCAGAGAAATCAGTCTTCTGCTTCTCAAGGTTTTGGTTTACAACTTGCACCTCCATCACAATGGTTGCCTGTTTCAAGTCGTGCATTGTCTTCTCAGAGCTCTGCACAGACTGTTAATTCTCACAGTTCAAGTCACACCACTCGTGACATAAGAGACAAGGGCCATATGTGGTTGGCTTCTTCAACTCAAGTTCAATCTTTGCCTCCTTCCCATGCAACGTCTCAAGAAAAAATCAAGAATAGTGAAATTGATATTCCAGGACTAACTGGCAATGAATCCTCAGAGTATAATAAGGAAACCTCCTCTTCAGCACTAACTTCTGGTTTTCCTTATTCGAGAAGTCAGCTTCAAAATCCACAGATGACTGGTACTAGTGGACAAGTGACAACAAATCACTCTATGAATACATCTTTCAATAGGCTTGCTTCCCATTCTAAACAGACAGAGGATTCTTCTGGTCGCGATCTTGCCGGTCAATCTGCACAGGTATCTTTGCCTGATACAGCTGGCAGTATTTCATATAATAACCATGCTTCATCTGTGGACACATCCCAGCCAACCAGTACCAATCATTCTCACGAAAGAGTTCTGGCCCCACAAATTTCTGTGGGGGTGGCTGGGCCAGTCTCTCAGCGGTTTAATACATCAGGTATTTCTCATCAGGGTGCCTTTTCAGAAATGATGCCTAATGTATGGACCAGTGTTCCAGCGCAGCAACGTGCAATAGGTACACAATCTCAGAAGGTTGCTTTGAACTTTTTCCAGTCCCAGCAATCAGATAATAATGTGGAATCAACTTCATCTGCTCCACAGAATCTAGAGGTTAAAGATTCCCATAAAGGAGGCAGTGGCCCTTCTGAGGTTGGTGCAAGTTTTATGAACTCACAAGCTTTTGTTTGTGCGGAAGAGCAACTAGCGAAAGAAAGCTCGGGTCAGCAAGTATCATCTGGGAAAATTAACCTTTTTGAGAAGATGACCACATCTCAAGGGAAAGAATCCATTGTCAAGCATCTCTCTGATGCATCTCCTTCAAACCCTGCTTTGACTCAGAGAGATATTGAAGCCTTTGGCCGTTCTTTAAAACCATATAACTTTTTGCATCAAAATTACTCCTTACTGCATCAAATGCGGGCCATGAAGAGTACAGAGATTGATCCCAATAATAGGGACTTGAAGAGATTGAAAGGAACTGACACTGGTCTGGAAGGTCAGCAGGTAGCTCCTAAAACAGGACGGTCGAATGATCACAATACAATGGATGGAGCTGCATTAGGTCATCATACTGCTGCTCCATCTGGAGATTCTAAAATGCTAAACTTCTCAGGGCCAGTAAATAATTGGGAAAGAAATGCATCTTCTCAACGTGGCAACGAACCTTCTCAGGATATGCTTGCATTTGGTCGGAATGATCCTCAGAATTACTCTCAAAGTAATAATACAGCTCCTGTTAGAGTTGAACATTCTCATATTAGTCCCCAGATGGCACCCTCCTGGTTTAATCAATTTGGAACCTTTAAAAATGGGCAGATGTTGCCAATATATGATGCACAAAAAACTGCCCCCATAAAGAGTTTGGAACAACCATTCATGCTTGGGAAGTCTTCTGATAGTGTGCATGCTCATAATTCAACAGAGCAAGTTAATACTGCTGCTGATACAAGTCGAGATGGTAATACTTGGCGAAGTTCCAACCCCGCGACAGTTGCAATCGAGCATTTCTCTTCCCCCCAGTCATTGCCTCTGGATGTCACCGATCAACGGCTGGTTGCTGTGAGACCAAAGAAGCGCAAGAGTGCAATATCTGAACTTTCTCCTTGGCATAAAGAAGTGACACAGGGTTCCCAAAGTCTTGTGACTATCAGGTCTCTTCCCCCTCCCCCTCATTTCATTGTTTTTATGGCTAGTGTCTTCTTTGACTTTGTAGTGTGACACGTTCTTATCATGTTTTGCATAATGGTGTGTGGTTGCTCTATCTTTAATACTTTTTTTTAAAATATATTCTTGATTTTTTTTTTTATTTTGGTTTTGCTAATATATGTATTGTTCCATTGTTTGCAGCATGGCAGAAGTAGACTGGGCCAATGCAGCAAATCGGCTGATCGACAAGGTGGGCTGATGTTACCACCTGTACTCTTCTTCATGTATTTCCTTCAATTCTTTGCATATTTTTGGTGATTGTTCTGATGGCTTTGTTTCTGATGACAGATTGAGGATGAAACGGAAATGATTGAAGATGGACCACCAATGCTTAGACCAAAAAGGCGTATTATCTTGACAACACAGCTAATGCAGCAGCTACTTCGACCTCCCCCAGCTGCAGTGCTCTCTTCAGATGCCAGTTCAAACTATGAGAGTGTTGCTTACTTGGTTGCTAGACTAGCATTAGGGGATGCATGCAGCCTAATCTCTTGTCTGGGAAGTAATTCCCATGGGCCTCTTGACAGCACAAACCTGTAAGAACTGCTCTGGATGTTTGAAAATTTTCATCCATGTTCTTGCTGGATCACATTTGATATTTTAAGTTTTTGTGAGGAACATTCTGCTCTTAATAACTTGTTTTGTTATAATTGCTTTGTAGCATGTCTGATAAGTGTAAAACATCTGAGAGAATTGGTGATTGCCATCTTTCAAAAGTTATGGAAGACTTCATTGGTAGAGCGAGGAAGCTAGAAAATGATTTCTTGAGGTAAAGCTTCTGGTCTTTATTTTTAAATTTAAAATTTTTGGTTATCATCTTTCATTTTCTTGTCTGGCCAATACTGTTATTACTCAGTTTTCTAATGTCAAACTTTCAATTGTTTTAATTTCTACATGAATCTCTAAGTTATAATGTTTTGTATGGAAGTTCTTGGTTTTATTCTTTAATGTCGAATGTTATTGCTGTTCATGATACAAAGAATGCTAATTTGTCACCCAATGGATGAAAATGATGCAAGGATTTGTCTGGCAACCTTAAAGAGTCTTAGTAAGATTTTGTAGAGATGAGTATTATCTTGTTCTTCAAAATTTCTAAATTGTTTTGCTTTTGTGCTGAATCTTAATCCTCAAGGTGCCATAATTTTTTTTCTTGACTTTAAGGAAGATAATATGGCCCTTGATAAAGAAAAATGATGGAAGGACTCATCTGCCTATTCTAAAATAGAGGTATAAGACTTTTTAATGATGATTATATAGTCTTACGTTTATTTTTGCTTAGTGCCTGGGCTCAATCCTTTATGAGGAGAGAGAATGTGAAGTTGTGCATGGAGAGGCCCATGAGGATGAAGTTTGCATGTGCTTGTGATATTCTATGTTGCATGGATGTTCAATAACGTGTTAAAAACCCATATATATGAAATGGATTGGGAATGAGATTGAGATGCGTCCAAGTTGCCTACTGTTTAAGAATACTTAACAGGAGTTCCAAGTCTAACAAAGGACTGACTAGAAGTTTCATAGTGTTCTTTTAGCTTTGTCCTCTGTTACGTGGATGCCAAATTGAGTGAAAAATCATTGTCTAACATGTTATTCTATGTAGAAACTTTGTAAAAACAGAAATGGAGATGATGACGATTTGCTTCAACAATTCAGGTGTGTTCCGTGTTTAAAGATCTTTGGATTAGGTAGATCTTTTCACCTACCGACCTTCAAACTCAACTTGTTTACCCAATTCAGTGTAAAACACATACCTTGTTTTACATAATCATCAGTCCATCCAATTGCAACTTCCAAACCAGATGCAAGGAAGTTTGAATGCCAAGTATAAAACAAGTATGCTTTATGATTCATACTATCGTTCAACTTGGGGATATGTTCATACAATGGGTGTAGCTGAGGCAAGGATGTTTCATGGATATGATTAGAAAGATGAGAAAGATATAACTAGAAACTGAATGCGTCAGAGATTTTTTTTTTTTTGTAGTGTTGATTGGATATTAGAGGTGGGATCATGAGGGCCTAATTATTGATTGGAGGTGACACCAGAGGCCTCTGCCCTCCCTCCCTTGGATAGATAGAGAGGGAGGGCAGAGTTTTTGGTAATAAATGGATCTCGTAGGATTCCTAAGAATTTTTTTGACTTCTTCTGGAAACACATGATTATTCCTTACCTCATCGTATTTTTTCTTCTTAGTGGCCATTTAGTTATTCTTACTATCATGCAGTTTTCTTTTATCTTTCAAATTTTGGCAAGTGGCGGCATTTGGATCTACTCTATAGTTTGACCAAAATCTCCCGTTCCAAAACAGTTAGTTAGACAAAGTCAGGTCTTGGCTTAATGGGATAAATAGTTGAGAAAGGCAACATTGTTTGGACTGGTTCAAGAAGACCAGCATGCTGATTTATACTTTAAAGAAGAGAGGAACTAGTGTAGAGTTGTTGCAAAGTCACTTTGTAAGTTTCAGGTTTCACTTTATTTATTATTGCCTTCAATTTTTCATTCTATATTTGGACGTCGGGCCAGATAATTGGGATTGTCGTCTGACCTCAAATAGTTGGAGCCGCAGACTTTCTTGTCTGTTTTGTTTTCTGTGGCTGCTTTTGCTATTTTATTTGCTCTCTCTCTCTCTCTCTTTCTCTCTCTCTCTCTCTCTCTCTCTCACACACACACACACACACAAACACATTGATAATGCTTCCTTGTTATGTTGCAGACTCGATAAGAGGGCCTCAGTATTGGACTTAAGAGTCGAATGCCAGGAGCTAGAGAAGTTTTCTGTCATTAATCGTTTTGCCAAGTTCCATGGTCGGGGGCAAGTGGAAGGGGCCGAGACCTCATCGTCCTCTGATGCGGCTACAAATGCTCAGAAACCCTCCCCCCAGAGATATGTTATTGCACTTCCAATGCCTAGAAATCTCCCTGACAGGGTACAATGTCTTTCACTATGATCATTAATTAATTGATTTTCCCCCCCTTTCTTGGTCAACTGTCTCTGCATCCCTCTGCTTCCCTGATCTATTTTCTTGCAACCTTTATACTGGCACTTGCACCGACACAATAGAACACAAACGAATATGCAGGAGAAGAATGGATATTAGATTGTCTCCTTAAGAGCAATGGAGGCTGTTTGATCTTTTCCATTTAGGCTATTGATGTTATTCTTGAGAAATATACGATTCAGTCCTTGTACATCTCTGTGAAATTTTAAAGAAACTGGGATGCCCCGTCATTTTTGTGGTAAATGGGGAAGCATATAAGAGCAGCCTGATATTCTGAAGATGTTCACACTTAGTTAGCCAAATTTCCTGTTATATATAAAGTTGTATTCTTCCTCTTTCAATTTTGAGCACTTTTTTTTCAATTTGCAAATATGTGGGCAATTTCTTTTTGGCAAGGGTCAAGTCTTCCAATTGCCAAAAATGATATAAAATGGTAAATGCAGTTTCCAGATTGCTCTTAAAATTCCCAATCTGGGTGACATGGCTGAATTTATTGTCTAAAGCTATCCTAAATTTGATTTGGCTTAGCTTATTTCATTTTTTTGGTTGTAGATATGTGACTTGGTGAAACTTTAAAACAGGAGTGGCTGTATTGTGCTTCATTTTAACTGTCTGTAGGTGTCATGTGCAAGCAAGTACATGATGTCTAGGCATTTTTCAAAACATGTTTGGTGCTTGCCTTTGTCCACACTCAGATTGAGAAAGAAAGATGGTGTTCTACTCCTTGTTTGCTGCATCCCAAGAACTCATGAAGTAAAAAAGTATGGAAGAGATGTTTACAGGTTATGTTTGGTTTTGATTTTTCAAATTGATTCTGATTATTACATAAATGATTATTATATAACTGATTAATATTGAGAAAGTGATGCTATATGTAATGCATTTTTTAATGGATTTTCTTATTCTTGGGATCCACTATAATAAATAAATGAAATGAATGTAGGACAACTTGTTTATATTTACGAGTTGGAAAATCTGAAAAAAGTTTGTTATAAATAGTATTTTTTATATTTAATTAATTTGATAAACAATTCTGTTTGATTATTGTATATTAGCAAATTTGTCTCTTTTTAAATTTTATATTTTCATTTATAATTTCACATTTTTATCTGTAAGTATGAATTTGTTATAATTTCACATTATACAATAATATTTTTTTATTGGAATAATCAAATTGAATTTTTTTAAAACAAAAATTGATTTAATCATCTTTATTGAGAAAAATAATAAAATAATCCAAAACATAAATTTAACATCGTTTGCTAGGATGAGAGTGCAAGAAATGTGGGAGAAGGGATACAGTTTTCATCCTTCGGTGGAAGGGAAGGGAAGGTATTAATTTTTAACACAACAACAACATAATTCGAACGCGACGTAAAGTTAATAGGTTCAGGTTGAGCATGAATGAATAAACATGTCATGTTTGGATTTTAGTAATGTCAATTCGTTTAACATGGTTAAACATGTTTAATTATAAAAAAAATAATATTTGTTAAAGGTTATTCGTATTACATTGAAAGTTTATTAATGAATTTTTTATTTTGATTGGTCACATAAACAAAGTTTATTAAATTTGAAAATTATATATTCATATAAAAAAATAGGTAAATCTTTTTATTTAAAAAAATAAAAATTAAAATAAATGAGTTAACTGTGTCTATATATGTAATCTGTTTAATAAATAAGTTAAGTAAAGGTTTTAAAATTTGACACAATTAATTAGTAGTATTAAGTTAGAGTTTGACATGATACGATACGCCTGGGAAGGATATTGTTTTCAGGTATTCCATTCTCTTTTTGCTCAATAGTGGGCAAAGAATAGGAAGGAGGAAGGGGTCTGCCTTTTCATTATTTTTACCCATAAGGCGACATTCATCCTTCATGTGTAAAGGTTTAAGGGTAGCCTTTTTTTACCCCTTTGGAATTCCTTTTCCATCTTACTATTTGTAAGTTATACCAAACAGACGCAAGGGTGTCAACCAAAGAAAATAGAAAACAAAAAAAAAAGGAAACAAAAGTGGCTGTTTGCAGTTGTATAAATTAGCAAAGAGGAAGGTGCCTACTAGTATAGTGAAATTCCCCTTTTTGTTTGGGTTTAGAAGGGTTAAGGGTAGAAGGAAAGTTTATCCTTAATAGAGTAAATCATCCATTAAAGCAAAAAGGAAAAAGAAAGGAAAATATAGCATCAATTTTATTATAATAATTAATAAGTATGGGAGATTTATTAATTGTTAAATTTTTAGTGTTCCTTATATATAATTGACTTTCAGTGCAAATAGAGAACTTTATACGAAGAATTTCAATAATATTTTAATCTTTTATTAAAAATCTTAATGTCTTTTTTTTAAAAAACTAAATAAGTTGTATCTCTTACAATTGTTATGTCATAAATTTTCGTACTTACAATACTTTTACTCCAATTATGTAAAAGCAATAAATATAATTTTCAAGACATCCCATAAATAAAATATATGTGACTATTTTCTCACTCTTATAATTAATATTATAAAGATATTTTTTTTTGAAAAAAATATTAATTATTAAGTAATAGAATTATTAATTATTTACCTTAGAACAAAGTTGGTTTCTTCAAAATTTATTAATTATTAAAGATAATTAATTTATTAAATATTAATTGTAAAAAGGTCAAATATATTGTGACTTTATGCATGCTTGTTTTGAGGTAAATATGAAAGGAAAATAATATATATTTTTAATTTATATCTTCAATGATAATTTGGCATCATGTGGCGTTTCAAGGATAATATGATGTGATTCTTAAAACCACCACATGATGTTACATTATTATTGAAAAGACAATGCTTGGTTCCATTATGGGTAAGAGCAATCTCCTTCTATCCATATATGTGTCATGATCTTAGTGTGCCACATATATAATCACATGTATATCATATGACTATTTAGTTTTAATAAAAAAATAAAATTTAAAAGCATATATACGTTACATATATAACATATTGTGATTAAGACACGTATTTAAATAAGATGAGATTGCTCTTATCCAATGTCGAGCCAAACATTATCCTTGTTGAAATACAAATAGAGATTCTATTGGAGATATGTAACATTACTCAATTTGTGAAATCAGATGATAAATGAATAATCAAATGGCCAAGTGAATCGGGCGAATCAACCGAAAAATTTTGTGTTCGAGTTTTTTGTTCTTTGGCAATATACTTTAAGCTCGAGCTTATTTTAACTATTAGATAGTATAAGAATTGAGATTTTATTTATTATAACTATTTTATCTTTAATTCCTAAACTATCCGATAGTTATTAACTCAAATTTATAGTAGTACAATAGAATCTATTATAATTAATATTTAATAAATTAATAATTTCTAATAATTAATAAATTGTTGAGGAACCAATTTGGGTTTATGGTAAATAATTAATAATTCTATTACTTAATAATTAATATTTTTTAAATTTTTTATAATATTAATTATTAGAGAAATAAAATAATTATATATATACTTACATATATATTTCATTTTGACATGTCTTAGTAATTATATTTATTAATTCAAATAATTGAAGTAAAAAATATTGTAGGTGGAAAAAAATATGATATCAAGAAGTACAACTTTAATACTTGAAAAAGACATTAAGAGTTTATATCTTAAATTGAGAATTAAATATATTTTTTATGAAAATTAAAATATTATTAAAAAGTTACATATAAAGTTTTATGTTGTACTGATAATCATTTATATGTAAAAAAATATTTATTGAATATAAAAAAATTTAATAATTAATAATTTTAATAATTAATAAATTTTTAATTTCTATATCTGTTAATTATAAAAAAGTTGAGTATATTACACTTTTATTTTTAATATACAAATAAATCATCAACTCCATTTCAAAACAACTACCCAGATTCATACTCTCTTTTCACCATTTTTTTTTTTTTGATAACCTTCTTTTCATCAATTAATTGACTGAAAACAACCCATTTGGTAATTTCAATTAATTAAAGTCAATTTTCCGACAATAATTTTCTATCCGGAGGACGTTTACTTATCATTTTCTATTTTAAATTACGACGAAGACTGTGTTCTTTAGATGCGTAGTTGCCAAACAAATTTCACATGTAATTTTATCTTCAAAAACTAAGATGAAATACGTTTTAGTGTTTGCAATGGCATCAATTCACTCATCAAATTATATCATGTCACGTTTACAAAAAGAGAAAAAAGAAAAAAAAAGTGTTCATGTTTACCACACCCACAGTTCGAATCCGTTCAAACTAGAATAACGTGATCTATCCTAAATGGAGTCGAATGCAGCTGAGATGTAGTCCCAACACTAAGGATGGCAACGAGGTGAGTTTGGAGCCACTTTCTCAACCTCATCCTAAGAATTTTTTTTTTCAAATCCGTTTAAATCCTATTAGAAGCGGGAGCAAGTCCTCCATTTATTTTTAACTTTTATTTATTTATTTATTTTATTAAATTAATTATAATTAACATATTTCAAATAACAAATATGCATATCAATAGAAAATCTGAATGACATTATTTTATTTTTCAAACTTATAACTCATCAAGTGCCTTCACTCCGAACCTGTCCCAAATCTTTATGGGGTAGACATAACTTTCTCTAAACCCATCCCATTAGGGGCGGGGTATGACGGGTTCCCAATGGAATGAGTTAAATTGTCATCCCTGCCTTACAGGGGTTTATCAACAACTCGGATCTTCTGACCAAACCAACCCTATTCAAATATCGCAAAGTAAGATGTAACCATGATCCTAGAATAATCGGGAACGTAACCTCTATTATAAGATTCATCCGTGGCCCTATATTTTTCTATGATTAAAGAGTTCCTTAAAATCAAGGACATGCTCTCCCCATATCAAATCTTTTATTTAAATTCTAAACCTTATATATACCAGGTATGCAACTTCTTGCATGACAATCCTAGCATTCCTGCTATCGTTTTTTTGCTTCTTCAAGCAATTGTTCTTATGAGTGCCAACGCCGGAAAACTTCGGTCATCCCCTCCTTGAAGGTGGGCAGGAACGCCTTTGAATTGATGCATGTGAAAGAAAAAGAGGAATCGACAGCTTATTTTAGACGAATAAACAAGTAAACCTGATTACAACCCATGGATAATACATGTAAAGAAAATAACAAAGGAAATTAAAAATTGCTTTTGGTCTTAGTTACATTTTAAACCCCTTAACATGTGTTATGAAATAAAGCAAACCAATCGACAACCAAACTAAAAAATTCTAAGTCTCGGAGCTAAGGTACGAGATGAGAATGTGTGAGGCACCCATCTCATCAGGTCTGAATGAACCGACCTCTAATGTTAATTCACAGGGCTTTTATTGCACAACATAAAAAAGAAAGAATAAGGGAGAGAATAATAATTGCACAAATAAATAAAGTAAAATAAATAACATAATAAAGAAAAATAAATCTTAAAAAAATGTCCCATGCTTGCTTCTATGAATAGTGATAGAAGCTGACATGTTACCCTTCGTTTCTCTCAATGAGAAAATGAGGCGAGATAATGGGCTAACACCCATCACTCACTTCTATCAAATGAGGATAGAAGATTGTGACTTGGGTAAGAAAGTATGGAGTAAGAATGTGAAAAGTAAATAAAATAATAATACTAGAAAAGATAAGAGAATGAGTGGACTCGGGCCCGAAGGCTTCCTATGCATCTGTTTAGATAACGGAATTAGAGCCAACATAGTTCTCCAATTCAACCACTTCTATTAAGAGTGATTTAATAGATTATATTGGGTAAAAAGAGAAGGGTTTAGGGAACGTACTTGATTATTTGTGTTGAATCAAAAAAAACTTTGGCGTGAACTCCTTAACTTTGGATTGTCACTTGTGCAGTACTCCGACTTGTGTTGGGTAGTACTTTGACTTGTGTAGGACAGAGCTTTGGTTTGTGTAGGGCAAAGCTTAAAAATATATAAGAGAGAGAGAGAGAGAGAGAGAGAGAGAGAGAGAGAGAGAGAGAGAGAGAGCTATTGCAACAAGCCTTATGGCTCCTAGATTTATGGTCAATTTCTTAATGGCAAAGGGGCTTTGTTTATAGGCAAATATGAGGGTTTGATCTAAGTGTTCATAAAGAATCTCATAGATGGAAGACTTAGATTAAGCCTTGGTGTGTAAGCAAACATGATTGGTAAGTTCTAATGTATAAGAAAGGCAATTACTTGGGAGGTACAAAGGAAAATCCTAAGAATGATAATGGCAAGTCTTAGTGCATAAGTAATGCGATTTTCAATGGACAATAAAGGCAAGTCCCAATGCACAAGAAATACAATTGTTCAAGGAATAATAAATGCAATAAATGTCACTCACATTTAGCAAATTGCCCTTAATTAGGTAGAGGATTTTGGGACATAGAAATTACCAAATTGCCCATAAAACACACAAAGTTCAAATTGTCCCTAAGGGCCAAGATTACCAAATTACACCTAAATGGGTAAAATGGTATGGAAAGTTCATGTATGCCATTAAATGGCCAAAATGACCAATTAGGGGTAGGATTACTCCCAAAGTGGTAAAATGGTATGAAAATTACATATATGCCCTCAAATGGCAAAAATGACTTGGGTAGGATTATGCCAAAATTACCACAATACTCTCCAAAGGGAAAAGTGCAACCAAAATTATAGAAGCATCCCTAGAAAGTGGAAAACCTCTAGAATTTACCTAATTACCCCTAAAGTGGAAAGAAACACTAGTAATTATCAAAATACCATTGAAGATCAAAGATGTGTAGAATAACCAAAATACCTTTAAGGGTCACAATGTATCAAATGACCAAAATGCCCTTAAGGGGTGAAATGATTAAAATGCCCTTGGTGGGTGAAAAAACTAAAATACCAGTAATGGGCGCAATGAACGAAATACCTTTAGTGAACAAAATGACCAAAATACCGTTAGTGGGCATTATGACAAAAAAATACCCTTAAATGGCGAAGTGATCGAAATGCAATTACTGAGTGAAATAACTAAAATGCCTTTAGTGGGCACTATAACCAAAATGCCCTTAATGAGCATAATGACCGAAATGCCCTTAATGGACAAAATGATCGAAATACACTTAAGGAGTGAAATGACCAAAATGCCTTTAAGGGGTGAAATGTAAAACTTTTTAAAATACCCTTACGTGGGAAATATCGTAGTAACTTTTCAAAAATGATGACACTACCCCTATACAATCAAGTGTTACAAAATGAGGTGTGATAACAAACTTGGAATGCTTGCATTCAAAAGAGGGATACATACCACACCTCCTCTTCGAGTCTTTGTTCAAGAAAAAGCCAAACAACATGGTTGAAGTCCTCATCAGGGTACAAAGGTACATCACCCTCATGGAAGACAAGAAGAGCCTTACACGCTGGTATTTGAACAAACGCACCACTCGAGACAATAAAGATTGACTCGAAAGTAGTAATCAAGTTGAATAGAGGGCACAAATCCCAAAAAAAAAAAAGAAGGATCAGCCCCCTGGGAAGGGTTACGCAGCCCTCACATCGCCAATAAACTAAATCTTTCATTAAGTGAAGGATCAGTACTAAGTCAGAAGGACTTCTCCTATGAAGAGTGACACAACAAAAAGAGATCTAGAAAAATATCGTTCCTTCCAAAAGGATAAGGGCCAATACACTAAGGACTGTAAGGCCCTGCATGATTATATCAAGGAATTGATTTCTGACGACTACCTTGAGGAATTCATTTAGAATACTTCCCAGACAGGACCACCCTAGCGGCTAGGCTGAAGAGAGTAGCAACTTGCATGAGAAGATCGATGTTCCATTTTACCGTAGCTAGGGCTCCGGATAGTAAATACTAACATTGCAACTACCCAACCAGAGGGAATGACGACCACAGAGAAACAAATCTACTACAAAAAAATTAAGAAGGTGGCTTTAACCGATATATTTACTTTACCCAATTGGTTAGGAACGCTGACCTTTAACTCGCGAGATTTGCAGCACGTGCATCTTCCTCACTATAATGCACTTGTCATTTTAGTTTAGATGGCTAATTTCTTTGTCCTCAGTGCACTAATAAGTAGTGGCAGTGCAGTCAACATCTTGTTCCCGCATGCCTTAAAGGAAATGGTGATACGAATTGATAGTCTAACACCTAAATATGAACTTTGGTTAGTTTCAGTAGATGAGTAATATATTTAAGGGGCAGTATGTTACTACCGGTAATGATTGGCCTAGTAAACATGAAGACAGAGTGCGGGGTGGTAGATGCCCCATCCCTTTACAATACTATCTTGGGAAGGATGTGGATCCACAAGATGTGAGCATTGTCGTCCACCCTACACTAGACCTTGAAGTTCTCGACTCCCGAAAAAAAAAAAGAGATTTAGAGGAGTTCCAGACCAAGGGCGACTAAGTAGTTTCCAACTGCGCAGTCATCAGACAAAAGGAATCAAAGAAAGTGGCACCCAACTCTAGGTCCACTGAGAATAGGAAGGTGGTCCTTAAGGAAAGTTAACAACTACAACACCAAAGTCTAGATAATGGTGAAGAGTATTTGGACTTGGATCCTTCTAGTGACAATGGGCCCCGAGAAAGCCGAATAGAAGAAGAAGTCGAATTAATCCAGCCGAATCCAAACTACCCAGAGAAAATAGCCTAAATAGGGTCAAGACTGAGCAAATAAGAGAATGGAGATTACATTTGGCTCCTCTAGGGAAACTGAGATGTATTCATCTGGTTTGCCCAGGATATGTCAGGTATTGATCTTAGGATCATTTGCCATTAAGTGTTTATTGATCCAAATAGAAAACCTATCCGTCAGAAAAAAATAACTTTCGCTCTCGAGTAAAACCAAGCAATCAAAGTAGAAGTAGACAAACTGCTTATGGCCAAATTTACTAGAGAAGTAAATTTCCCTAACTAGTTGGCCAATGTAGTGGTTATCCAAAAGAAGAATGAAAAATAGAGGGTTTGTGTGGACTTCACAAACCTCAATAAGGCTTTTCTAAAAGACAGCTACCCACTCCCAAAGATAGACCAGATGGTAGATGCAACATCAAGCCATGAATTCCTCATGTTCATGAATGCCTATTTCGGGTACTATCAAATATTCATGTTAAATAATGACCAAGAAAAGACATCATTTCTCACAAAGCATGTATTGTTTTTGCTACCAGGTCTTCAAATTGAAGAATTCCGAAACAACCTATGAAAGATTGGTTAACATGGTTTTTCGAAACTTGATTGGAAAAACTATGGAGGTTTATGTGAATGACATTCTAATTAAAAGCACAAACACACACAAACCACATAACCTACCTCAACGAGGCCTTTGCCCCATTCCAAAAATACAGGATAAAGCTCAATCTAGACAAGTGCACTTTTGGGATAACATCAGGAAAATTTCTTGGAGAACCAATGACATTCAAAGACTAGTAGAAAAGGCGACTGCACTTAACTAATTCCTATTAAAGTCTTCATACAAATGCAGACTATTCTTCCAACTCTTAAAGAAGAATAAAACTTTTGAGTAAACAAAAGAATGCGAAGAAGCCTTCTAGAAACTGAAGTAGCACCTTATATCGCTTATTTTTTTTATCAAAACCTCTCCTCAAAGAAGATTTGTTCCTTTATATGGTTGTATCAAACTCAGCAGTCAACGCCAGTCGAATTAGAAAAGAAGATGGGGTACAAAATCCTTTGTACTATGTTAGCCAGACTTTATTGGATGCACAGATGAGGTACCCCGAACTGGAAAAGGTGGTCCTGGCCTTAGTTATAGCCTCCCGAAAAGCTATGGCCTTACTTTTAAGCCTTCTCCATTTCTATTATCATAAAATACCCATTTAGATCCATTTTGCACAGTCTAGACACCTTCGGGTGGATATCCAAGTGGTCAATGGAACTCGGACAGTTTAACATCAACTACCAGTCAAGAACGACTATTAAAGGATAAGTCCTAGAAGACTTTGTAGTAGAGTACACTCTAACAGAACTTAACCCATGATCAAATACATCAAATTCAACTTCAAAAGAAATATGAAAGCTCTATGTGGATGGGTCATTTAGACAAAAGGGGGTAGGAGTCAGATTGGTATTGTTCACCCTAGATGGAGTTATGATGGAGAAATATTTCACGTTCAGGTTTCAAAGACTTCAAAAATAAAGCTAAGTATAAGGCCCTCATAGTTAGACTAAAGCTAGCCCACAAAATCGACCTTAAAAGATTAAGTACCTTCCTAACTCATAACCAATTAGGCTAATGGGGAATATGTCACGAAAGACACTCGAATGGTGGTTTAGCTTCAAAATGTGAAGAAACAACTCGGCCCTTTCACAGAATACACCATCCAGCAGTTTCCAATAGAAGAAAATAGTTATGCAGATGTGCTAGCCAACCTAGGATCCGTTATAGAGTTTTAGTTTCAACGCACAATTGTAATGAATTTTATCTCAAGATCAAGTATAGAAGAAGAAGAAGTCGATATGGCACAGATAGATGACATCCCAAGGTGGCAGGGCCCAAATTTAGCCTATTTAAGGGATGACACCCTCCCAAATGTTAAAGTGGAAGCTCAGAAGATTCAATACAAAGCAACACACTATGTGTTAATCCATGAGACACTATGTAAGAAGCCTTACTCAGGACCGTACTTAAGGTGCCTAGCCCTGGTTCATGTCGAACTAGTCAAGAGGGAGATCCATGAAGGTGTGTGCGAAAACCATGTTGGGGGGTAGATCACTAATACAAAAAGTAATCAATGAAGGTTACTATTGGCCTAAAATGCATGACGATGCCAATAAATTGGTTAGAAAGTGTAACAAAATTCATGGGTTTGCCCTAATTCTGAGGCAACCTCTAAAAGAACCGAGTTCGCTTAGTAGTTTTTGGCCATTCAAGCAATGTGCCATCGATATTATAGGACCACTTCCTATGGATCATGGGCAAAGAAATTTTTTACTAGTAGTCATGAATTACTTCACTAAATGGATTGAAGCTGGACGTTTAACAAAAATAGGTGAAACTCAAATCTGAGACTTCCTCTAAATTAACATAATTTATCAATTCATAATTCGCAGAGTACTGATTTCAGATAATAGGCTCCAGCTCACAAGAAGTCTAGTAAGTAAATTTTGCTTAGAGTTATAGATAAGGAACTATCTTTCCACTCCATACTACCCCTAGAGGAACAGACAGGTTGAGGTGTCAAATAAAACTATCTTGGCGAACTAGAAAAAAAGCTTAAAGATGCCAAAGGGATATAGGTGGAAGAACTCCCAAGAGTACTCTAGGCTTACAGTACAACCAAAAGGCATTTAATAAAAGAAACCTCGTTCTCTTTGGTCTATGGTTATGAGGCGATGATTCCTTTAAGAATAGTTGTACCAACCTTTCGGACGGAAACCACCATTCGTGAACTGAACAATGAGATGTTACGGCTCAACCTAGACCTCTAAAAGGAAAGAAGCGGCCAAGCCCTTATCAGGTTAGCCTTCTATCATCATAACTTATGTTCCTATTTCAACAAGAATGTCAAGGGCATGATATTTTGAGTTGGCGACTTGGTGCTCAAAAAAGTCTTTCCAAACATAAAACCAGTCGAGTTAGGGAAGCTATGCCCGATTTGGGAAGGTTCGTATAGAGTGTAGATTCAGGGAGCAAAGGGTTTTATACTTTGGAGTATCTTTTTGGTCTGAAGTTTCCTAAACAATGGAATGACATACATTTGAAGAAGTGATATGTATAGAGCTATAGGGATTAGTCTTTTGTTCATTAAGAGGTTTTGCTCTCGATTTGTAAGATTCGTCCTACGAAATTTAGGTTGTTCAACCATTAGTTCGGGATTTATTTAAAATCACTAGATCCGTCTTATAGATATCAAACATAGAGAACGAAATAAAAAAAAATTTATTTCATTTTTAAGTTCATTACAATACAAATATCTCCTTTTACAAAACTTTGTCAAGCTAAGAAAAAACTTCATTATTTAAAAGGACTTATCCTCAACGCTAATGTAAGAGACTTCTTCTTCAACTTCTCAACCATACTTTGTCTTTCTCCTTAGCTATAACACCTTTTTCAAGTAAAAGGGTGAAAACATGAAGAAAATGATGTTGAAATAAGTGGAGAGAAAAGGTTGAGAAGGGGAAGAGGTGGTGGCAACGGTAGTGGTGGTCGAGCTTGAGACACCTTGATGTAAAAACCAGAGCACCCCCGCAAGGCCACTGAGTGGATCATGAGGAGAAAATAGTATGCCCCTTGTTGACGTGTTTTCTTCAAGTTAAAAGCAAGCCTTTGCATACCAACGACTACACGATAACCATAAGCTTCGACAAAAAAAGATAAACAATGATGAAATAAACTTATCGTAAAGTGAGAAAGAATAGTATATGAAGAATAAGAAACTCAAGGGCGATGAGCCAATTTTTATAGGTAATAAGAATAAATCCTATCTATCCAGAACAAGAAGTAATTTATGTCTGAAATTTCAAAAGACTTGATTATTGTAGTTTTCCAAGAATGTTTATTCAAAGGAATTCCCTAATAAGAAATTATGGCGACCTTAAATGTGTAACACTCCCTACGACCAAATTAGAAGTATGGGGAGAATATTTCAGAAATTGTGCCCTATCAAGGAATTCAAGGCCAACGGTTCCGAGAAACTCACTTCGGGATAATCATATTTTGTTCTAAATAGAGCATGCATCCGTGCACACATATTTTTTACTAGAGCTAGACTGAGCCTAGCTTGCTTCAGAATAGAGCACTTAGCTTCAGAAGTTTGCAGAACCTGCAAGAACCAAGAGTTTGCTTAAGAGCCTGAGAGTTCGCTCTCAGAATATGTGGTGCCCACGGTATGCTCTAAACACATGACCAAGAGTCCGTTCTTGATCATAAATTGAAGTAAATCAAAATCCTTTCTGATTACTATTAAAACCCGTTCTGATTTGTTTCACTATTGGCCCAGACCAAGCCAATCCTACAATGATGCAAACTATATTTTTTTCAAAAAACTCCAAAGTCTTTGGAATCCATTCAAAAGTATGCAACTTTTCATCCGATGAGATGTACTATACCCGGGCCACGCCAGTCAAACTCTTTCAAAGTTCATATAACTTGCTTGGATTTCCAAGTTCTACAATGCTAGAAGTAAAGATCAAGTAGACAAATCAGAAATGTAGAAACTGACAGATGTGGATTAAAAAAAAAGTTTTATTAATGATCAAAACTTGCTACACTACAAATGTTATTTTTTACAAGGCTTCTTACAAAACAAGATTTATGTGATTGAAATGCGATGCTCTAGACTAGATCCTTCACAAAAGAAAAAGTTTTTTTAGTTCCGACTACATAGATAAAAGAATTTCGGGTTTCAAATGTCTTTACCACTCAAAATTTCCAATCTTTTATTTCCCTTGCCTACAGTAGCTTACAATGGAATGGAAGCACAGAGAAGAAGGAGAAAGGTTGAGAAGAAAGAGAAACCAGGAAATAATGCCTATGGCTAGCGTTGAAAATGCTTCTGTCGAGCCTCGAGGGGGAAGATAGGATTGATAGGCACAAGACAAAGTGAATTCAAGATTACCACCATTCTTATCTGACCCAATCCCATTTTCGATATGTTTACTTCATGTAAACGAGTCCCCACGTGCCATCAATCAAGCAACTGTGGAAGTTCGCACAATTGCGGACATGAAGGAAACATATCAGCAGATTTAAACACAGACGAAAGTAACTCAAAGGAAGCATAAATGGAGAAAATAATGTAAAGATACTACAGGAAAAGGCACTATTAGCGACGCACGCGTGCATCGCTAATAATAGCAAAATGTGTCGCTAAAGATCTTTTGTGAGGCACAAATGTGTGTTTCTAAAAGCGTCGCAAATAGTCATGTCGGCAATACTATTAGCGACGCACAAACTTGTAGGCGTCGCTAAAGGTAACTATTAGCGACGTTCACATGGTGTCGCTAATAATTGGGCATGGGTGTCGCAAATACTATGCACGGACGCAACAACCGTCGTTAAAGGTTACAATTAACGACGCTTAGTGTGCGTCGCTAATTGTAACCTTTAGCGACGCCCCATGTACGTAGCTAAAGGCTACCATTAGCAACGCTCAGTGTGCGTAGCTAATAGTGTATTGGCATGCTTTACGACGAATGTGAAACGTCACTATAACTTTATTTCTTTGCTTTTAGTGACGCCTTTGTGTGTGTCGGTAAAAGGTTTTTTTTTTTAACCATATTTGGTTTGTTTTATTTGTTGTTTTATTCCTGTTTAAACATGTATCAATCATCTTGATATACAATAAAATCCAAACATTCTGCAATGAATATATTAAAAAAGAAAAATACATTCATATATATATATATTATACTAATTACGTACATTTGTAAAAGTAAAATTTAACAATAAATAGAAAAATAAAAAATTGTCTTACAAAATGTAACTACAGATGTCCATGAAAAAAAAAAAAACAAATAAAAATAACAAGTCCCGATGCAAAAAATAAAGACGGCGGTACAATAATTCCGATCAATCTGAAATAAAGATCAAATGACATATATTAGGACAATTATTAAATATATGTGAACATAGAATGTGAATAGTTTTTTTTTTTTTTTGCATGCATAAATAGTAAGAACGGCATAAAATAGCATAAGTTGTAAACCACTTTATCCGAACTGATTGTCGTAAGTTTGTGGTAGTCTATTTTTTCATTTTTGAGGTGTGTGATGGGGTTTAGGGATATTTAGGCCTACATCCGGCATTTTGGTCCGTCAAAACCCCAAAATGGGCATTTTCGGAGCAAAAACTTGTATAAGTTTCAAACCATTGATCCGAACTGAGTGCCGTAAGTTCGTGCAAGTCTATTTTATCATGTCTAAGGTGTTTGATAAGGGTTTTGGGCTCGTTTGGTTGATATCCGGTGTTTAGGTCCATCAAAATCCCAAAATGGGCCTTTTTGGAGCAAAAACTTGCATTAGTTTCAAACCGGTGATCTGAACTGAGTGTCATAAGTTCGTGTAAGTCTATTTTATCATTTATGAGGTGTGTGATGGGGTTTTGGGATAGTTAGGACCGATATCCGACATTTTGGTCCATCAAAACCCCAAAATGGGCCTTCTTGGAGTTGAAACTTACAAAAGCTTTCAAACCGGGCATCTGAACAGATTGTCGTAATTTCTTGTAAGTCTATTTTGTCATTTTTGAGGTATATGATGGGGTTTCGGGGTCGGTAGGTCGATATCCGGTGTATTGGTTGGTCAAAACCCCCAAATGGGTCTTTTTGGAGCTGAAATTTACAAAAGTTTTAAACCGGGCATTTTAGCCGAGTGTCGTAAATTCGTGCAAGTCTATTTTTTCATTTGTGAGGTGTGTGATGGGGTTTCGGTGTAGTTAGGCCAATATTTGATACTTTGGTCTGTCAAAACCCCAAAATGGACCTTTTTGGAGCTGAAACTTGCATAAGTTTCAAACTGGTGATTCGAACAGAGTGTCGTAAGTTCGTGCAAGTCTATTTTATCATTTATGAGGTATGTGATGGGGTTTCAGGGTTAGTAGGTCAATATCTGGTGTTTTGGTCGGTTTTATATAGGTAAGTCTTATATAGGCAAATTCAAGAAATCCTAACCATCCACAACAAGGAGCGATCTACGGCTAGAAAAAGTTATCATTACAATTCCCAATAAAAAATGAATCCAATTTCTCTTTCAATAAGAAATTAATATTCTCTATAAATGCTTAACAACCCCCACAACCAAGTTAGCTGGACATAAGGAATGGGGGAATCTCCAAATAAGTATGCATAATGCCAATAAAATTTTAAAGATTTGTGCAATTTACTAAGGCGGTACTCCTTATTCATGAGTCACTTCAACAAATTCTTCAAAGTATATTAAGATTTTTTAGCACTTTGGAAATTAGGCTACACACTTAAAGTTGCCTATACGAACTCTTCAAAATCAAATTTCGATTTAAGCAAAAGTAAACCTACACCCGTGTAGACAATTTAAGGTTAGATTTTGATTTAACTGGGGCTATGCACACAACATAAAGAGAGAATCTGTTCTCATTTCCACTAGGAGTCCGCTCTTAGGAATGCAATGCCTAGGGTCTGCCCTTTAGTATGTGACCAAGAGTCAGATCTTGATTGGGACCCAAACAAGTCAAAATCCATTTTGACAACCTTTAGAGTATCAAAAAGATAAGAATTGGGGGGAAACTTCAGCCGGAATCTGGATACCATATTCAGAGGAACATCTCAAAGATGGGAGAATTCAAGGTCCTATTACCATGAAGCATTAGAATCCATTTTGATCTTCTTATGACATCCATCACCATACCAAGAAAGTTTGACTCCGAATAGTTTAGGTGTGAAATCAGGAGTTCATCTTGAGTCCCACTTTTTGAAGATTTTTCCAAGTATTTTAATCCCAAAAGAAATCTATAAGGATCAATGATAAGAAAGAATAAAAAATGATAACCCTATTAAAATAGACTATATATACACACACACACATGTTGGGAAAAATCCATGATCTCACAAAGTTCATTTTTAAAATAAGTTAGTACTAACAATTTCACAAAATCAAATTACTATTTAAAACAATCAAATTAGATTTATAATTGAAATATAGGGTGTTGTTTTAAAACTATTACTCTTCTTCGTGTGAGAGTGCAGTCGATCACATATGACTCCAAGATACACCCCAAATAACTCATAATGGGTATTTGCCTGACTTTTTTAGCCTACAATTCGTGGATTATTGAAGCTACAAATAGCAACTTCCTGATTTTCACGGTCTCTAACCGTGTTTTTAGATCTCCAACCGAGGGGCCAAACAACCTTATAGTAGATGCCATCTGTAAGACATGCCCATAGAAACAATTTAGAAACTAAGAAATTGAAACTTTTTGGTTTTAGTTATAGTTTTCAACCCTCTTAAAGTTATTAATTATTAAGGAATGAGAATTTTAATTCAGGAGAGGTTTCATTAGGCCAAAACCTGTCCAATTTGTTTTGGCTTGCTTTGTTGTATAGATCTAAAGGTGGTCATATAGACAGTAATGTTATAGTTTTGAAGTCTTTTGCAAAATTGAGAAATGTAATTAGGGCATAGACTATCAATGCTATAACGGGCAATTGGAGTAGACTGAATAATATTGTTATAGTCTTTGTCTGTGAAAAATGGGCATCCACTTCTGTACAAGTTCATTGAAGAATTTGCATTAACCTTTAATGGTAAAAAATAGGGTAATAATGGACCCTACTTTGTTTCATACATCTTGCAGTATGTGTTTCCTAATCTCCGAGTTATGTCATTCTAAGCATATAATGTGGTGTAATGATTTATGCTAACAAAGTCCAACGTCCCAACATATAATTTTAGGAGTGATCTCAGGTAATCTTTGATCCACAAGCTTTTGTATGGAAAACAGATATTAGCTTATGAGAAGTGGATTAAAGAACCATGATTCATCTTTTCTGAGTTACATCGACTAATATATTGGACTTATGTTTTTCTCTTGAATGTTTTTCTAAATTTTAGATTCATAAGATATCCTATACAAGGATTTACCACCCAAGTCCAAAGTGACTTAAGAACTTATTCAATAGAGAAGTCTTTTAGTTTGAATTAACAGAATTTGAGAAAAAATAATTATTATGGATTTGATCATGTGTTGAATTATTGAAATGAGAGCTTAAAGATACCATTTAAGAACGAGGCAAAGGTTGATAAAGTTTTGTGGAGGTGTAGCTTGGGAGATTTAAAAACTTATTCAATAGAGAAATTTATTGTTTAAATAGACAAATAAATTTGAAAAAAAAAATTATTGTAGCTTTAATCATATGTTATAGTATTGGGAGAGAATTTATCAAGTGCACTAGGACTTTTGATTCATTTGGACTCAAGTAGAGGTAAAAAAGGATCGCGTTTAATATGGAATCACATGGCATATGGAATAGAGACACAGATTGTAAGAAAACAGAGAAATTCTCTATTTTTTTAGGATTTTCATGAAAAATTTCTCTAAATAACAGAGTAAAATTTCCCTTTTTATTTAATAAAGTTGTTTACGTGCTTAATTTTGTAAAAATAGTGATTTTTAACTTTGAATTAACATTTGTAGCCAAATAGAGAAATTTCTCAGTGCTTTCTCTATGTGCACAATGAAGTTTCTCTTTTTAAAGGATGATTTTTTTTGGCAAACTTTCGTATGCTTTTAGAGTTCAAATATATAATTTTTATAAAAAATATATTTATATATTATAAGTTATTTAATTTTAAAATTCAAAAAAAGAAAGAAAGAGAGGAATGACATGGCAGCGAAATTGTGTATCAACGTAAGTTTTTATAATAAAGAGGCCATTGTTGTCAAAAAAATATTGAGAGACTTTTGGGATTAAAATATTTTGGGTTGAACCCATTCTTAGTTAAGCATTTATTGAGGAAACTATGATTAAAGCTCCCTTTAAAATTCTCATATTTTATATTTACTAGGCGCATGTGTGTGTGTGTGTGTCTATATATATATATCATATAAAAACATGTTAAATAAGTTTATAAAAATATAATATATATTAATGCATATATGGTTGAAAGAGGCAAGAAAAAAATAGAGTTCAAGTCCAAACAAAGAAAGTGAATGTTAATAGGAATATTAATACCATCGACCCTAACAATTGACAAAGGCTCGTAAACCAAACACTACTTGTTTTCTTCTTCTTAATTTAGTACGAAAACAAAAAAATTGATCAAACAATATTTAATGTAATTCCCAATATCAATAATACTTGATCATTTTAATTTTAAAATTTAATAAATGATTAATTTTAAACAAAAAATTATAAAAAAATATAGTATTTGTTTGATATAAATACTTTTAATAGGTACGAAAGTAATTTTTTAAAATTTATTTTTTCTTTAAAAAAAGTAAAAATTAAAAATACATTTAATAATAATCTCTACTTCAAATAATTTTACTTATTTAAGTTAAAAAGGTAAAAATTAAAAATACAATTAATAATAATCTCTGCACATTACTTCGAAATAATTTTACTTATTTAAGTAAAAAAGTATAAAATTATATAAAAAATTACCAAATAGACACTTGATTAATGATACAATGTCGTATTAATTGATCTTTATACAAAAAGTCAAAGGTGTGACTTCGAATCGTTGTCTTGAAAAAAAATCGAATCGTTAGGCTAGAAGTCTACAAAAAGGATAAAAATTATAACCGGATCAACACTAAAACATATTAACCCCAACAAGTCCTTCAATTATTTGGTGACTAAAATAACCCTTCTCTAACTGAATTACCATGAATATAGGATACTTTTTCAAGAAAGCTTTGTAAGTTTTAAAATCCAATAACTTCTAAAATTTAAATCCTTTTTTAATAAAATCTATATATTTAGATTCTTAAAATTGAAATTTATCAAACAATATCCATATTGCATATGAAAATTTGAAAAAAACAAATTGCTTCAAAATTATAAAATTTCATCCCAACGAGAGAGCAAAAGTTTAGAGGTTTCTAGTGAAACTTTAAAATTTTACAGTCTCATATAAATAAAGAAAATTCTCATTTGTTATTGTTTTTATTGAGATTTTGAACTACACGTTAGATGATCAAAAACGATTTTCAAGATTGTGAAAATTTGTTTAAAAAAAATCAAGTACTCGAAGTCCAGTGATTAAAAAATTTAATAGCAGCGAAACTGTAAAATTTAAAGTCCCACGAAAAGTAAAACTTTACAGTTTCGCTGCCTCATCATTTTGATCGTTTACAAACTGTATAAAATTGGGACACCTTTTATTCTGTTCTCCCACAAAACCAAGATTCCTTTATTTTTAACCTCGTATCCATATCTTTCTTAGATCTTCACATGCTTTATCATAGGAACCCCTTTCTATCCCAATTTTATTCACACTTAAAAAGAAAGTCAAAGCCACGTCATACAAGTAAAAATAGCCCTCGAGCTCTTGTATTGATGGCTGGGAATGTAATAATCCCTCTTGTTCGATTGACATAAAATTCCTCTTAAAAGCTATTGATGTTCTTATATTGAAATCCATTTTATAGCCTGGCCCTATAGGGAAATGGAGAAATCAGTGCCTGTGGCCTAATTATAATGGCATAGAATCCCTCATGATATTCTTACATTCAGACTCATGAAGGCCTATATGCGATCATCATCTTTGCGTAAGGTTGTTTTAATACTTTGTGTAACCAACTTTAACTTAATCTTTTGGGAATGAAGAACTATGTCAATATTAGAGCATTATAATCCAACGATGGAGGAGAACGTGCATAGCCAACAACACCTTTTTTTCTTCGATTGAATACACTGAGTTTGTTGATTGAATGACTGTTAGTGATATGACTTATATTATTGTAACAAGTAAACTAGGTATATAGGTATCCGATTACAGGTTAGGATTTAACTGCAATGTAGTATAAATATATTGTAACCCTATTTTCTAATTAGTGTAAAACATAGTCCCACTCAGTGGACGTAGGCACATTACCGAATCACGTAAATTTTTTGTATCAATTTATCTCTTTCTCTCTAATTCTTGTTGCATAGATCATTAATTTCACAACAATTGGTATTAGAGCTGTTGGTCAAATCAATGGCGGTAAACGCATTTGTTGTCAAGCTCAATGTGGTAAAGTTCGATGGAATTGGGAATTTTGGATTGTGGCAGCGAAGGGTGAAAGATCTATTGGTACAACAAGGTTTGGTGAACGCGTTGTGTGAGAAAACGAAGAAGCCAGAGAAGATGACAAATGTACGAATAGGAAGAACCCAAGATGAGAGCAGTATGTACCATTCGACTTTGTCTAGCAGAAGAGTTTATGTACCACGTCATGGATAATGAGTCTCTTGCGGGGATCTGGACAAAATTGGAGAGCTGATACTTGTCCGAGTCGTTTACAAATAAGCTTTATCTTAAACAGAAACTATACAGGCTTAAGATGATTGACGACATAGATTTGACTTAACACATCAATACATTCAACCAGATTATCAGTGATTTGCTCAGAATTGATGTGAAGTTCGATGATAAAGACAATGCACTTGATGTTCCTAACCTCGTTTTCCGGTTTCCTATGAGTATCTGGTTACAACTCTCCTTTGAGGGAAGGAAACTCTAGAAATAAAAGAAGTTATGGCAGCCCTGTTGGCATACAATTAGAGAAAGCAGAATACAACTGAGTTTTCTAATCAAGGGCTTGTAGCGAAGGGTAATCATGATCGTGGAAGGAGAATGGAAATTGACGAGTCAGATAACAGAAATAGTCGATCAAAGTCGAAAAACAAGAGTGTCCAGTGTTATAAATGCGAAGAAATTAGGCATATAAAGTGAGACTATCCACGGAGGAAGAAAGGAAAAAAGTAGGAAAAGAAGAAGGGAAAGTAGAAGGGAAAGCAGAATGAAGGACTCTCAAATTTTGCCAATATAGCAGAAGTAAATTCAGATGGTAGGTGTAACACTCCGACCCAATTAAGAAAAACAATTAACGATAATGACAATTATCACAAGTTAATTTGCTTAATAACCATGAGCGATATTAGATATGACTAATGATTCGAAATTCGGAAGCAAATGCATAATGATGAAAATAATCAATTGTTGATTAGAGACAATCAATGAGAGAATGCTATGTAATGCCAAGGGCCATGAATTGATAAAAGTATGGCAACTGTTAAATGAGGAATAACACACAAGTGAATGTGAGAAATTAGTGCACGAAGTGCACTTAAGCAAGTTTAGCATAGCGCACAAAGGGAGTGCGTTTAATTGAAATTTTTTCGATAATTATGATAGACTTTTAAAATAATTGAAATATATTTAAATACATTAAGGAGGGACAATGAAGGCTATGGAAGCCTGATAAGATCTTGAATTTACGAAATCAAAGAAATACAAAAAAATTGAGAATTTCTTGATAAAAATAATATATTTTTGGCATAAACCAAACACGATGAAATGTGTTGAAAATAAAATTAATAACGTGAAAAAGAAGTATGCAAGAATCAAAAATATTGTGAGAATACCAAGAGATTTTATGACAATTGAAATGCAATTTCAAAAATTGAAGAAACACCCAAAATGCCAAACAAGGCACAAAGAGGGAAAACGAGGAAAAATAAGGCAAAAAATGATAGCCAAAGGGTTTGAACCCTAAACCAAAAAGGGGAGAGACTTAAAGCCCAAAAAGAATATTAGTTGGGTTGTGATTACTTTGTGTTATATATTACATCAAATATATATATACACACACACACACACACACACTTAAGTAAGTTTCAATTTCTGCACACTCAAAATTAAGGTAGCAGCATGTCATTGGACCACATCCTTACCCAATGGCAAGACATCAGCATTATGAAATATATATATATATATATATATGTATATGCATATGTATTATATATATATATAAGTGAGACAAAATTCAGTAAAGTGTGAGTGCATGTGCGTGTAGAGAGAGAGTGTGAGGTAGAAAGAGAGAATAAGGAAGAAGAAAAAGAAAAAGAAGGAAGAAGAAGGAAAGAGGAAGGCTTGCATGCTGGTTTTGGGAACTAGACTAAGGAATCCAACGACTCAAACCAAGCAAGCAGGCCAACCTTGTTGGAGGTAAAAACCCAAAACTCAGTTTTTCTTTTTAAGAAAAAAAAATGCCATTGTTGAGTGATTTGAGGAAACTAACATGTATGCATGTAATCAACATGAAAAGAGGGTGAAAATAGGAGAAAAATGGGTTAGCTTAGGCTTAGGCAACCCTAAGGAACACCATGGCCAAACCTAGGAAAATTGAGTCAAGAAAGAAATTTGAACCAATCTTAAAACTAACCACATGGCTTAAAAGACCACTGAAAATGGGTAATTCTGCAACTTTAATTCTGCAACTTTAATCGATTGAAATGGTCAAGAGACCAAAGAGAATAGTCGAGTTGCAGGTTCGGATGAGCTTTATGGAATGATCAAATTTTGATCAATTCGTGAGGCTTAAGCAACGGGAAAAGATTCCCTGTAACTTCAGAAACATATGGTTAAAATTTGGGACCGAAATAGTGGCTAAAAAGCCACGTAATAGGAAGAAACTGACTCGTCGAAAAGTCGGGCCCTCACCGGAGCCCGATTGTGATGTCCTAGTTCGAGCTTATATAGGAAAACATTTAAAAAACTAAAATTAGATATAGGAAACCTCATGAAATTAGGGTTCGATCCCCGTTGAAAGGATGCTGGAATTCCACCGGAGATAGTCGCTGGTCCCGGAAAAGACGCCGAGACCCTCGTCGGAGAAGAAGAACAATGTTGGGTTGGTCATCAGGTTGGGCCCTCGACTGAATTATAAAAGGGTTATCAAAACTACGTCATTTTGGGTTAAATAGAATTAAAAATAAAATAGGGCTGACATTAGCATGACATCAACATGATGAATTGAACCAGACTGAATTGATTGGTTCAGTACTGTTTGATTCAATCCGGTTTGGGGCCGGTTCACTTAAAATCCAAGTGAACTAATTGGTTTTATTTAAATGATTTTTTAGAAATTATATTTTAGCCCCCACTAGTTTTGAAATTATAATTGGACCCCCAGAACCTTTGGTTAATTTATAAAATGACCCTCAACAATTTTGATTAATTATGAAATGGTCCAGAAATTAATTAAATATTAATTTTAATTTCCTTTAATTATATGAAAAATTATCAAAATACTCGTAGGCCAAAAATAGGCCAAATGAAGGCCGATTAAAATAAAAGAATACTGCAATCCAACATTTTTGGACATTTCAGACTCAATGACGGAGTCTGATTTGTGAAACTAAATTCCAAAAGATATGAACGGGTAAACTGGAGTAATTTCAAACATGTCCTGATGATCAGCTAAGTGATCAATTGGACTCCGATGACTGTAAAAATACATACTCTAACATTTTGAGACATTTCAGATTCAATGGCAAGACCCGTTTTATGAAACGAAGTCTCAAATATATAGACACGTGAAATGTCAAATTACTAATATACCCTTAGTAATCCAAAAGTCAGTTAAATGTCAAAGGTGACATATTACGACTTTGTTGAGTGTTTTAGCCTCGACGGTGGAGTCTGTTTTAGCAAACGAAGTAAAAAAAAATGACACGTGAAAGTGTAAAATTACAAAAATGCCCATAGGCTTAATGTAAGTCACAAATGAACTAATTGAGATCCGAAAAAGTCTAGATTAATTATATTAAATATTCCCGACTTGACGGTAACGTTCCTTTGAAGAGAATAAGATCCGGTAATAAACTGAGAAATGACAAATACGTCCCTAAAATTTAATGAAGTTACCAGAAGTATAAAAATAAAATTAATAAGTCCACATAAATGATATAAGGACCGAATAGACTCAAAATAAAGTTTGGATACATAAATTTGTGTACTAAAAAAATAAGGGACATTAAAAAATATAAATTACCATAATGTCCCTAAAGGGCCAAATAAGTTATAAGGCATCAGGGAACTCAAAAGGAAAATTTAAAGACCCTTAATAAAATAGACTAAGTTCAAGAGAACTTAAAACACTGAATAACAAAGTTTGAGGTTAGAATGAATATTGATTCATTATGCCATATATTTTTCATCCGGGATTATAGTATCACCCAAACGATGAAAAATGGAAAGAAAGTTACGGGATAACTATTATGGTAACCGCATGGGAACGCAATGATAAAAACCTAATTTAAGTAAACCTGAACTCTAACATGTGGTAATTCCTAACCATTTCATAGTTTTATTTCTTCGCTGCTACCGATTTGTATTCCACACATACCTAACATTGTTGATTTCCACAATTTGATGCCTATTCTACCTTGTGGGTTTGTTGAGAAATTGATTGTCAATATCCTAATGTGAATACTTGTTCATTTTTACACCTTGCTTGGATATTGAAAAATTTCTATGCCTCTCACTGCTGAGAACTTGTTATTCTACAAATATGTACATTGCCTGTGAAATTTTGATGATCATGATATTATTATGAGTGTCTGGAGTCGTGATTTGTCACAACGTCCATTTGATTCATGATGCTTTTGGACCTAAGGGTCGGTGATTGGGAATGATACCCAACACTTAGTTCATAGAGGACATAATATATGATAAAAAGCTCTAGTGCTGTTCAAGAGCCCGATAGTAGGGTGAATCTGGATGAGCGCTTTTTGGGGTAGCCGGGCCCTATTTGTGACAACATCTATTCTGTTAGTATCTCGTATCGTTTATTGATATTTTGATGTTGCACGTTTGGATTATTGATATGCCTTGCAAGCCTATCTTTGGATATGTTTGATGATGTACTCTTGGGTTATTGATACGCCTTGTGAGCCTATTCTTGGATTATCTGATGATGCACTATTTAATTAATGATATGCTCGCTTGCCTATCTTTGGACTCGAATTGTTATCTTGTGATTTGTGGCGGTTAACTATTGTATAGATCAATTCCTATTGATGATTTGTTATTCTACCTTGGGATGTGCATTTTAGACCCACGGGTCACCTTGGTTGATTTATTTTCATTTGTGACGGGCTATTGATATCTATCATTTCACTTGCCATTTGGTTGTATCATGATATCCAGACTAACCCTATCCCATGGTAGAGCGAAGGAACTTACTTACTGAGTTAAGTTAGCTTAATTCATGTTTATAACTATTTTTTAGATAGCTCTATAAGGGAGGAAATGAAATGAGGCGACTAGTGGGGCTAGTGGCGTACTTGTGAGCAATATTGATGAAGTGAACTCCAAGTCATAATTTTGAACATGTACTCTGTAAGGCTGATTTAAATAATAGGTATTTGTAATATTGTATCATTGGTAGTGATGATATACTTGATTAGCGAATCATGATGATTGAAATGGTACTTGAAGATATTTGATTGATGGTTGTTGGAGTTTGGTTTGTGATCAGATGAATTGCATTAGTGTAGCTTTTGCATTAAATGATTTATGATTTATTGATATGAAAAAAAAGAAAAAAATTATTTTTTATCATTCTGTGTAATTCATTTGATTCTGTACGGCCTGTTCGAGTGGCAGTGTCGGTCATTGCCCTTAATCTGTGTAGGATAGGTTTCAGGTCATGATAGTAGGGATAGCGATATGCTCTCAGTCTCATCAAGTTCTGACCAATTCATGGATTCATGGATTCTGGACTCTGTATGCTCCTATCATATGTCTTCTAATAGGGACTGGTTTGACACCTATAGGTCAGTAAAATCTGGTTCAATTCTTATAGGTAATGATGCATCTTGTGAAGTCATTGGAATAGGAACAATCAAGATTAAAATGTTTGATGGCGTGGTGAGAACATTAGGAGATGTTAGGCATGTAATTTCATTGGGAACCTTAGACTCAAATGGTTATACCTATAAGTCTGAGGGTCGAGTAATGAAGGTAACTAAGGGTGTTATGGTATTCTTGAAAGGTTAGAAAGTTGTTGGTAATATTTATAAATTGTTGGGTAACACAATTGTAAGTGGAGTTACAACAACTATATCATTTGAACGTGAGAACGATGATACACTCTTATGGCATATGCGGTTAGGGCATATCAGTGAGAAGTGGTATGATGGAACTGCACAGGAAAAATCTACTAAAAGGGGTTAAGTCCTGTAAACTAGACTTCTATAAATATTGTGTTCTGGGAAAATAATACAGAGTGAAATTCAAGACTGCCACTTATAAGACATACGGTATTCTAGATTATGTTCATTCAGATGTTTGGGGGCCTGTGAAAGTAGCTTTAAGAGTGGGATCTTATATTTTGTGAGCTTTATTGATGACTTCTCTAGAAAAGCTAGGGTTTATTTCATGAAGTACAAGTCTGAGTCTTTTTCAAAGTTCAGAATATAGGAAGGTTGAAGTGGAAAATGAAACTGAGAGAAAGATCAAATGCCTTAGAACATATATTGGTACAAAATATAAGAAAACTAGGTTCTTGAGGTTCTGCGAAGAACAAGGCATCGGGAGACATTTCACAGTACGGAAGACACCTCAACAGAATGGCATGGCTGAGAGGTTAAATAGAACAATTGCTGAAAAAGCAAGGTGTATGAGATTAAATGTTGGGCTTCCTAAGTTTTTCTAGGCTGAGGCAGTAAATATGGCTTGTTACGTTATCAACATATCACCTAGAGTTGCACTTGGTAGAAAAGTCGCAGAGGAAGTATGAACAGGGAAAGAGGTAGATTACTCTATGATGAGGGCATTTGGATGTCCTGCTTATGTTCATATATCCAGTGAAGAAAGGCCAGAGCTTGATCCGAAATAAAAAAAAAAAAAGATGCATTTTTCTCGAGTATGAGAAAGGGGTAAAGGGGTACAAGCTTTGGGATCCAGAGACTCAAAAGGTGGTA
This sequence comes from Nyssa sinensis, assembly GCA_008638375.1. Taxonomy (NCBI): domain Eukaryota; kingdom Viridiplantae; phylum Streptophyta; class Magnoliopsida; order Cornales; family Nyssaceae; genus Nyssa; species Nyssa sinensis. The sequence continues at coordinate 14,575,537 of CM018035.1, read as the reverse complement.
ATTAGTAAAGTTGTGGTGTTTGATGAAAAGTCAATGTTGAAGACTTTCAGAGAAGAAGAAAATAAGGAATTTGAAAAGAATGACAACAAGAAATCAGTGGTACAAGTGCAACTAGAATAATCAAATATCCAGTCAGAAAGGGAATCCAGTTCCAGTGACTAAGAACATCAAATTACAGTTTCAGACAGGCCTAAACGTAAGATTAAGCCACCTTTCAGATATGGTTTTGAAGATTTTGTCTCTTATGCTTTGGTTACTAGTAGTGGGGATCCTTCTACATTTCAAGAAGCTATTAATAGTTCTTAAAAGAGTAGATGGATGGAGGTTATGGTGGAGGAAATAGAATCATTGCACAAGAGCAAGACTTGGGAGTTGGTTGAACTTCCCAGGGGAAAAAATCAATAGGTTGCAAGTGGGTGTTCAGAAAGAATGAAACTAAATCTAAAAAATGAAGAAGTAAGGTTCAAGGCTCGCTTGATAGCAAAAGAATACTCGCAGAAGAAAGGGATGGACTATGATGAAGTCTTTTCTCCAGTTGTCAAGCATACCTCTATCAAAGTAGTGTTAGCTTTGGTTACTCCATCTTGATCTAGAATTGGAGCAGTTAGATGTAAAGACAACTTTCTTTCATGGTGATTTGGAGGAATAGATTTACATGGAACAACCAGAAGAGTTCAAGCAACCCAAGGCAAAGCATTTTGTCTACAGATTGAATAATTCACTTTAAGGGCTAAAACAGTTTCCACGCCAATGGTACAAAAGGTTTGACTCCTATATCATTCAGATTGGTTACATGCATTGTGAGTATGACTGTTGTGTTTATGTTAAGACTCTTGAAGATGGTTCTCATATTTTTCTATTGCTTTATGTGGATGATATGCTTATTGCTACTAAGAGTATGTGTGAGGTTGAAAAGTTGAAATCGTTGTTACACAAGGAGTTTGATTTGAAAGACTTGGGTGTTGCTAAAAATACTCTTGGTATGGAGATTCGTAGGAACAAAGAGCCAGGCAAACTATGGGTGTCTCAGAAAAAATATGTCAAAAAGGTGGTAGAACAGTTTAGTATGTAAAATTCTAAATCGGTAAGTACACAATTGGTGAATCACTTCAGATTATCTTCTAACTAATGCCTAAAGTCAAAGAAAGAAATTAAAGACATGTTAAAGGCCCCATATGCTAATGTAGTAGGATGTTTGATGTATGCAATTGTCTGCACCAGACTTGATTTGGCATATACAGTTAGCACAATCAGCAAATATATGGCAAATCCAGGAAGAGAACATTGGAAGACAGTCAAATGAATATTCAGATACTTGAGAGGTACAATTGACTATGGAATTATGTTTGCAAGACAACAGGGATGTTCTTCAGTTGTGGGTTTTGTAGATGTAGATCATGCAGGTGATTTGGATGATAGAAAATCTACTACAGGTTATGTTTACATGATGGAAAATGAACCTATTTGTTAGAGATTCATGCTACAATCCCTAGTAATAATGTCTACTACAGAATCTGAGTACATGGCACTGGTTGAAGCTGTTAAAAAAACATTATGGTTAAAGAGGTTAGTCAAAGAGCTTGGTTTAGAACAAGGTGGAGTTCAGTTGTATTGTGATAGTTAGAGTGTCATATACTTGGCAAAACATCACATCTACCATTTCAGAACAAAACATATAGATGTGAGGTTTCACAGAATAAGAGAACTTATTGCTACATGTGAAGTAATACTTGAGAAAATTCACATTTTAGAGAATGCAGCTGATATGTTGACAAAGCCTATTCCTATAGCCAAGTTCAAGTATTGCTTGGACTTGGTTAATGTTTCTACATGTTGAAAGAAGACATTCCCAACCTATTGATTCAAGGTATAGGTACAAGAACTTGTTGACAATTTTTAAGGGGTTAAATATTTCACCAATGTGGAGATTGTTAGTGATATGACTTATATTATTGTAACAAGTAAATTAGCTATATAAGTATTATGTACGAAGATATTAGAGAATCTCAATGTATCCGATTAGGATTAAGATTTAACTGCGATGCAGTATAAATATAGTTGTAATCCTATTTTCTAATTAGTGTAAAACATAATCGCACCCATGGACGTAGGCATATTGCCAAGCTATGTAAATTCTCTGTGTCGATTCCTCTCTTTCTCTCTAATTCTTGTTGCAGTAGATCATTAATTTCACAGCAGTGACGCAGTGGAAATAATGAAGGGAGTGAAAATCACATTAGAGTGTTATTGTCATTTATAAAAAATTATAAGTGCCATATAATTGAGATTATGGCTGTAAACGGATCGAATTTGGACCGGATCAGAACTGATCCTAATCCAATTCGTTTAATATAAAATTCGATCCGATCCAATCCGTTTATTCGATGTATCATTCGAATGTTGATCCGTATCCGAATATGTTAATAACCGGATCTTTGATCCGTTAGTTTGGTCCGATCCGTTTAAAATTATAATAATTTACATGGCTATAAATCTCTATTAAACTAAAATCTGCTATTTAAATAATTATTAAAAATAAAAACTGCACTAACTAACCATAATTAAATAATAAATCAATCATAAAATTATAATAAATAGTTATTTAAAATTAAAATATAATAAAAAAACTACCATGTCTATAATATTAAAACATAATAAATCTTTTACATCAAATATATTAATTATATATATATATATATATATAAACGGATCAGATTGGATTATAAACGGATCGGATCAGCCTATATCATATCCAGTCCGTTTATATTTGGGATAATCGGATTCAGATCGGATCGGGTCACATATCACTATTTCTAAAACCATATCCGAACTTAGCGGATCGGATCTCGAATCGGATTGGATCGCGATACGCTCCATTGACAACTTTAATCGAGATGGACATGAGTTAAAAATTAGAAGCAATCATGTCTTTCATCTTATAATTAAAAATAAGGTAGACTTTAAAATAATTGAACATCTTTTTAAAGGACTTAAAAGACTAATTGACTCAAAAAAGTAAATGTAAGGCCATCACAATGACTCAATTTTTTACTCAAATTTGAATAAAAACTTCATCTGTGTTTGATGCTTTCTAACATTCACCTAATTTCTAATTTAAATATTTTTAAAAAATTTCTACCGTGTCCAAAAATAATTCTCATCATGTCACAAAAGTTTTAAATTTGTTTTGAACAATGATTCGTGTTTGTGAATAGTATTTACACTAGTTTAAGTTTAAATTTGAGTAAAAGCATATTTGATATGAGCTTGAGTTTATTACTGAAGAGCATTTTTTAGACTTTTTTGACTCAAATTTGAGTTTAAGTATAGATTTGGTTCCTTGGTGGAGATGTTCCAAGTGGTGAAAGTAATTTGACTCGATAGTATGGCAGATCAGACGGTTTCAGATCATTCAAATCACATTTGTCATCGACAACTTATGTACGCAGCACACTGAATCCGTGGAATAATTTCTCGTTTTGTCCAGATCTCGGACCGTGCCTTTTCGTTCTTTGCCGTCAGGAGAGGGAGAGAGAGAGAGAGATCAGTAATGTCGTCGCACAACAATTCATCTTCGTCGTCGGCGAACGATCCACGACAACCGTCGACGGCGAAGCCGTACGTACCTTCAGTGGTGGCTGCACAAGATCTTCCGGTTGATTACTCTGGTTTCATTGCGGTCATCTTCGGCGTCGCTGGCGTCATGTTTAGGGTCCATTCTCTCTCTCTCTCTCTCTACATGTTTGTGTGTATATATATATCTTCAAGCTGTTCTTTTTTAGATGTTTGTGTAACATAAATATGTCTGTCTGTGTGTATACGTATTTTTACACGTATAATGGTTCTTTTATTGGGGGTTTTGATTTATATCTTGAATTTTTTGATCATAGTTTCATCGCGTAGGCTTACTACGTCTTATAAAGTTGAATATCTTTTTTTCTGGTTTAAATCACGGTTGCAAATTCTCTGAACTACGAAATCTCTATTAATTTCACTTGCATATGCATATACCTGCTTGCACACATGCCTTTCCTTTAAATTTTGGTTTCATCATTAAATGTATTACTTTGTTTCTTTGGTTCAACACCTAGAATGTGGACCTACGTACCTCTCCCCCTTCCTCCCCTGATGGCTTACATTTATAATCTATTTGCAGTACAAGCTTAGCTCGTGGCTTGCTATCATATTCTGTGCCCAGTCACTTGCCAACATGAGGAATCTGGAAAATGATCTTAAACAGATCTCCATGGCCATGATGTAAGTACCGTTTACACCTATATTTATGTATGCCTGTATTTTGTGTGTATATATATCTTGTGGTGATGGAACCTCTGTTCCATTATTTTACTAGATCCCTTGGCCTGCTTAACTTGCTAGATTGATGGGATTTGTTCTGACACTAATCAAGATTGAAGAGTAGTCATTTTTTTAATGAATTCATTGCCAAAGAATGGATGTCCTAATATTTGGAAGGAAGTTCTAGAAGTTCAGAATTGTTTCAGTTGGGGTATTTGAAGTGTGTTTTAATTTGCTTTTGGGTGGTCTTGGGTCTTAAAATAAATATTCATAAGAGTGAGATTGTTGGTGTGGGGGAAGGTGAAGGGGTGTGATATTTTGGCGGGTTTTCTAGGATCTAGGATTGGCAACCTCCCTATTGCTCATTTGGATCTCCCATTTGTTGCTTCAGTTAGGGCTTTGCAAATTTGGGATTTGACTGTAGAGAGGTTTGACAAGCATTTAGTTGGCTGGAATTTAAAAGGGGGCCGTCTAACCCTTTTGAATTATCTAGCATTTTTTGGGGTGATGTGTGGAGTGATTGTGGTATTCTTTCTACTGCATTTCCACGTTTGTTTAGAGTGGTAACTAATAGAAGAGCATTGGTGAGTGATTATCTTAGGCACTCCAAGGATGCTTTGGTTTGGGATGTCAATTTCATCAAGCCGTTTTATGATTGGGAAGTAGAAGAAGTGGTGCAGTTTTATTCTTTTGCACAGGACCCCCTTAATCAATCGGGGGAGGACATTCTTTGTTGGGTACATAATGGGGATGATTTTTCTGTAAAGTTATACTACCTTCTTTTGCTGGAGGAGAGGGGTCATTATATTCCTTGGAAGGAAATTTGGAAATTAAAAGCTCCTTTAAAAATAGCCTTTTTTGGTTGGACTGCATCTCGGGGAGAATTTTTACTGTGAATTATTTAAGAAGAAGAGGCCAGATTCTAGTTAATCGTTGTTGTCTTTGCAAGTGTAAGGAGGAGACAGTGAATCATCTTCTTATCCATTTTCAGTTCACATGGGTTGTTTGGAGTCTTTTGACTGAGTTACCCTTTTTGTTCAATAAGATACCAAAGTAGATGATTGACTCATTTCATACTAGAAGTAATCATAGGAAATTCTTTGATAATACAAATTCTTATTTCTCAATGATACCTAGATATTACTCCTCGAACGATTAGGAAGGCATGTCACATGACTCCTCTTTGTATTTGGTGGAGCATTTGGAGGGAGAAATAATATGGTTTTTGAAGGAGTTGAAGCTCCTTTATGGGTTGTAAAAGCTTTGGTTTTGAGATCTTTTTTTTTTTGTTTTTGGTTATCGGGAGTTCTGTTTATGCTTTTGTACTTGGGTGCACCCCCTTGGTGCTTTTTAATGAAATTTACTTATTTAAAAAAATAGTAATACGTGATTTATTATACATGTTGAAATACCTTCAAAGTAATACATATTTGGATACTAGTTGACATTTTTTTTTATATATTTTCTTAAGGTTCTCCTAAAACATTAAGGAACTTAAAACCATGTGCTTGGTATTACTTATCCAAAAATAAAATTAAAAATAAAAATAAAAATTGTGTACTACCAAGCACTAGCTTGAGCAATATCTATCTCTACCTCTTAACGAGGAGGTTGAGGGTTTAAAGTTGGTGTTTGTCTTGGTTATTTAAAGAAAATGGAAAGACGAAGCAATGTTACATAGAACACAATTCGTTATGGTACATGGAATGGGTGTGAAAACATAAATAGTTAATTATTATGAAACGCAGTACATCAAGGTAGGCTTATTCATATAACTTTCTTGGACTGAAATACATTATTTGGAACGTGGAACACTTCTTATACCTGAAAATATTCTAACTATAATAAAATAAAAAATGCTCATAAAGTTTTGTATTTTTATAATATCTCATACATATTTTCTTTCCGTTGTTATCATTATTCTAATTTTTTTTAAAAAGGAATATGCACATCTCTCATGGGGTAGAACTCCAAAGTAAAATTTTATTTGGTGTAGTTGTCTACACTAGATTTACCACTAATCATAAGCTATATATGTTAAAAATAATATTTATTATAGTGTCAGTTAATTTGTGGGTAATTGTGCATAAATAGTAACACACTAGATTAAAACCTTTACTTTAAATTGAGTAGGAAACTAAATGGATTCCCAATTTGTTTCTTATTTCTCAAATCTCTGTCATCTATTCTCCTAATTTATCTCAAAAGTAATTCCCCAAGTCTTTTCCTCTCCTTCTGTGTCTCTCAAACGGTGATTCTCCAAGATGATCTTCATTGGGATGGTTTATCATTGATTGAATTTTCAACGAATGTCTATATCGTATTGCTAGAAAATTAAGAAAGTTATTAAGTTTGGACGCTTGTAGTATGGGCATATCTATATCTATCTATCTACATCTATATATATACTATATATAAAAGTACCAAACCCCTTTAATGTTTTACACTTTTTTTATTCCTAAAATACCCTTTTTAATTTCTCCTTAAGTTTTTTAATGTACTTTTGAATTATATTTTTTGGTTCAATTAGAAAGACTTTTAATAAAACTTAAAAACACACTTTTTATCTACTCCCACCGGTTAGCCACATTTCATCAGTTCACTTGGAAAGATTTTTATTAATAAACTTCTTATGTACTTTTACCATATGCTGGTTATGCTTTTTTCTCATTCTTTTAATAAAGTAAAATTAAAAACACACATTTTAACATTTTTTTATTGGTTCAACTAAGAAGAGATTCAATGAAATTAAATATTAGATAGTTCATAAGTGGATGAGTTTAGTGGAAAGTTTGGAACAGACAGGGCTGTGCGGTTAATTAGGACATTGGAAAGACAACTTATTAATTCCTACTCAAATTCGTTTACCTTTTTAAGAAGAGTTTCAATCAAATTAAATAATTCACAAATTGATGAATTTGTCTAAGTTTGGAACAAAAAGGCTGTTCATGATCCGAGAATCGCCATTGTTGTATGAATGAAATTGTGGTACGTTGTTATTTCATTCTTTAGCGAAAGTTCAGAGAATCATTATTTACTGAAAATTTCATGGATGCATGTGAAAAATATTATTGTCATATATATATTGTATTCCATGTTTTTCATTGTCCTTATTTAGCACTATAGAATTGAATGATATTTATTTACATTACAATGTTGATTGGCATTTACTTCAATCATGTGAGTGATTTGAGCACCAAGGGGTCAGCGTCAGGGACATTGGACTCAGTTTGAATACAGGAAAAAGTTCATAGAATCATTATTATTTACTGCAAATTTCATGGATGCATGTGAAAAATATTCTTGTCATATATATATATATTGTATTCCATGTTTTTCATTGTCCTTATTTAGCACTATAGAATTGAATGATATCTAGTTACATTGCAATGTTGATTGGGATTTAATTCAATCATGTAAGTGATTTGAGCACCAATGGGTCAGTGTCAGGGACATGGGACTCAGATTGAATGCAGGAATACATATTGGTAATTAGAAGTCAAACTCAGAATGAGCTCTACTAGATCTAGAATTAGTCATTGTTGCACTCATAAAGATCATGGGAACAAAGATCAAAGATGAAGGCAAAAATGCCTTTGAAATTAGTATTTGGGCAAAAAAGTAGCTGAAAAGTATTCCATCAATGAGCAGGATCTGATGGTTTACCTTCAACATTACATTCACTTATGAAGCATGGAGAAAACCTAAAAATTATACCTTCTATAAAAGCCATTATGGATTGGATTAAGTAAGTATCTAAAAGCTATTTCCAATTGTCCGATCTTATTCACATGGTGATAGACAAAAGTTTTCCTTGCAGTAGGATGTAATTAATAAATCAACTATCTATTTTAGCTTGTCTTGATTTTTGTAGACCCTAAGATTGAGAAGGAATTGGCACAAGGAAAATTAATAAAGCTATGATGGCCGAATTAGCAGCAGAAACCTGTTTGTAAACAATATTCAGGTTGAATAATTCTCGTGCTTTGGTCATACCATTGCATGGTTTCAGCTTTCAACAATTCATATTAAAAGGCCACCCAAACACATACAAAAATAACTTTTTAAAACGAATTTTATAAACGTATTTTTTGGGTTATATAGGGCATATTTTGTTCTATTTTATGGATTGTTTTAAATGGATGGCATGTTTTGTTGTTAATTTGCATTTGATTATTTTGTAAGCCATAAACAAATTGTTAATCAAGTCTTTCTAATTAAAAAACATTTAGTAAAATAATGAATATTTTTTAAAACGTTAACATGATTAGAATAATCTCTTTTATTAGGAATCCTCTTTAAAAATTCTAATTTTATTAAAACTCTTTTCTTCTTTTAAGTGGAAACTTCCTTTTATATCTTTTTTTAAAATATTTGTAGTGTCTAATTTATTTTAAAAAGTTTTGATGAAAGAAAAACTATAGATGGGAAAAGTCATGAGTTGTGTAAAATGTAAAATTAAAAAATTAGAAGAAGCAAGGAAAAAATGAGTCGAAATAGTTTAAGAATGCCAAAAAAAAAAAAATTATGTAAAAAAAGCACCCAACCAAAAAAGAGTGTTTTATTTTACACTTTTCTATATTCTAAAAGCACCCATCTTTAACAATCTTAAGTCTCATGTTTTTTTTGGACATTTTTTTTTTAGGATACTATCTTTTAGGATTCTAAAATTAGTTGGATTTTGTTTATTTATTTTGCACAATTCCTTTCCCGACTCTATATTTTAGGATTCTAAATTTTTTGGCCAATTTTTTTTTTTTTTTAGGATACTAAAATAAGTTGGCTTCTATTTATTTATTTATTTATTTTGCACAATTCCTTTTCCGACTCTATATTTTAGGATTCTAAATTTTTTGTTTCTTCTTTTATTTCATTTTTTAATTCTACTTTTTTTTGCACAATTCTTTTCTTGTAGGATTCTATCTTTTAGGATTTTAAAATAATTTGACTTTTTAAAACTTTTTCTTATATTTTTGTTTTACACAATACTATTTTTTTTTATGTCACATGTCTCATTGATCCTTTTTTTTTTTTTTGGCGGCTCCATCTTTAAGTTTAACGTTTCATGTTTGTTTTTCCGCTTCATATTTTCTACTACACGATTATTTTTCTTTTGGGATTCTAAAACTACTAGGCAATATTTTTTTGACACAATTCTTTTTCTTTTATTATTCTAAAATTCTTTGGCTTTCTAAAATACATGTCCCAACTTATTTACACCTTCCACCTTCTCATAGTCAATTACATGTTCCATCTTTTCATAATTTATTTCTATTTTTTCATTTTTTTCTCCCTCCATTAGCAAGGGTTTAAGAGGCCCATAAAATTAAATTGATAACGTTTAAATAATTTATTTTTGTTTTTATATAATTGATCCCACACTAAATATTTTATAGCTTAATAATTAAAATTACTTTAAATTAAGGATTACTAGCTTGATTCTATAGCAAGTAATTAATATTTTGTTACTTACAAGAAACAAATTTTTAAAAATATAATTTTAAAATATTAATTTTTAGAATAAAAATACATGTTTGTGTGTTTGTATACACTAAAGGGCATTGGAAGCTGTTTTTATAATTGACATTAGATATAATATTTTTGTGAAATTAGAACACCACCCTTAAAATAATAATCAAGATTATTAATAGTTAATGTATATTGAGTACTATTTTTTGGGTCTCAATGAGTTGTGGGCTTATAATAAGCTTATTCTCAATTGTAAAAAGATAGGTTTGTGCATTTTAATTATTATATATTTTGTATTATGATAAAATGTGAAAGTCTAATTAACAATTTGCATTACTTTTGAACTATAAAGTACAGACACTCTATTTTGGCTTATGTGTCCGTATCGGATATTGACACTCTTGAACACAAGAAAAAAGAGTATCAAATTTTTTTTTAATGAATTTCAAACACATCCCAAACACGTTTGGGACATGTTTTCTCTTTTTTCCTTTTTATTTTTTATCAATTTTTTCTCTCTTTTTTTTCCCTCTTCTTCTTGATTCTTTTTGGTTACACACACACACACACACGCATATATGTTTTATGTAATAATTAGTAAATTTGTTTTCGAACTTGAATCATGGATGTTGATGATTAAATGAAGAAGTTCTTGGATTTTTATTTAATGACTTTGTTATTTTAATATCTTAATAATGATTTGTGCATTTTATGTCCATTTTAATGGAAATAGCATTAGGTTTCTATTATATGGTTGTATAAAAAATGTAAAAAATTTATATATATTCAATGTGTTTCTGACGTGTCCGTATTCTACTTTTTGAGAAATGACGTATCTGCATAGATAAAGGAACATATATTGTTAATTAATTGATGACCAAAGAGAACAATATATTCAAAATGCAAAGAATGCAAGAGAAGGAGCATGCCAACTAATTATCAAATGCAAACTATTTACTATAGAGGATTGATGATAGAAATTTCAAAAATTAAAATCAAAATAACGTGAAAAGAATTTCTATTCTTCATTTTTTTTATATTTGATTTCAATTTATATATTTTGATTAATTTACTTTCATGAGTTAGATTTATTTATAGAATATGATTTGATATATCTTTATCTACATCCCGACCTTGACATTAATTGATGATTAAAAATACTAAAAATTGAAACTAGCATAATTCTTTGTTTTAATATAAAGTTGCTTTGTTTTTATTATTCATTATTCATTATTTTTATATATGGTTTCAATATATTTTTCCTTTTTAGTAAGTAACTGTATATTGTAAACTAGCAGCATAATTCTTTGTTTTAATATAAATTTTCTTTGTTTTTTATTAAGCTCAGTTCTGTACACATTAACAAAAGTATATTCAACTGCAATATCCAATTAAGCATCTATTATTTTTAATGTATCATTTTTAGTCATTATGGTAATTTAATATAATTAAAAAATTATAGTATTTATTTTAAAATATCTTGATTGCATAAAAGTTCAATACCAATAATAGAAAACTATAACAAAAAAAAAAAATCTATAATATGCATTTACCTTAATTGTGCACAGCAGTTTATGAAAAATAAGATATATGTAGTTCGATGTATATATTAACCTTTTTAATTGGATATTACTTACTATAAAGTGCTTATTATAAAGAAGTGTTGTCAAAAGTAAAATAACACATGATAAAATATTGATCACGATAACATTTATTTGTTTGTATCAACGTTTTATATGTGATTTATTTATTTTTATTACTTTATTTTCATTTGATTATAATTGACTACGGTATCTCGATTTCAATTTATTGAATTTAACATGTTATTTGCAATTATTATAATTTATTAAGGTATTTACATTGTCTTTGTAAAATTATACATAGCAAAGGATTGATCATGACAAAATTCATTTAATAGTATGATTTTTACTTGATATATGGGAGATATTTTGACTATTTGATTATATTTGACTATTTTAGTCGCATTAATCTCTACCAGTTTACTCTATATTTTAATTCCTATATAATTTTAAAGAATTGTTTTAAAAATATCTATTCCATAAAAAATCAAAGTCAATAATAAAAATACATCAAAATAAGCCTAAAACATGTATGTACATTAACCATGCATATGTAATATATTTGGAAATAATTTTTTTCTTATTCAAGACGAATAGGTTGTTTTTACTTAAACTTAGTTAATTTTGCTTTCATTCCCGTGCTACTTTTTTTTTATTATTTTGTTTCAATTTAATCTCTTTTATTCTTCTTTTTTTAGTTTGCAACATTATTTTGTATATATTATTGAATTATTATAAGTCTTACAATATAAGGATACATAAAATAAACTTTGATAATTTGATACACAATTCACATGCAACAATAGTAGCAATAGAAGATAGAGAATTCATTATCTACTTAAACTCTTTTGGTTCAATATGAATCAAAGGTTTGTACCTTAAATCTTTTACCATTAATTAGTTTTAACAATTTGACACGCCATTCATGTGCAACGCACGTGTTACAAAACTAGTATGTATATATGCGTGCATATATTTATATTTATATATATTCATGTTGTTGCATAATTTATGTTGAGTCTTTTGATATCTTAGGTAAGAATGTCAATTCTTGTGTTATAAATCGTGAACAATCCACGATTGGGGTTGTGCAATCCAATTGCAATTTGCTTGGGGAATGGTGAATTGTGGTAGCTCTGAGAGGAAGTTGAAATCATTTGCACATTTAGAAACTTGTGCTTGTATATCCTAATTCCTATATAGGAATGCATTAAAGTCCAATAAAAAAAAAGCCTTGAAATTTCGCTTCAGTTAAAAGGATAATTTTTGTACTTGGCACAAATTTATATGTTAATAGGTTTCATATGTCTAGCATACTTTTATTAGTTTTTATTCCCCCATTTTTTCAATAAATTCTAGCGGTTTATGTTGTATTGAAGAATTCATAATAATGGTACCTATGATTGACTATATGGTGGGCTAAGATTATGAACAACTTACACAGTGGAAGAAAAGGTGCTTGGCTTTATATGAAAAATGGTAAGAGGCATGGATTGGTCGTGATAGGTTGCTGGAATTTCAGAATATATGTTGCTAGGATGGTAACTATTTCAGGGTGTTGGATGTTAGGTAAAAAGTCTTGTAGGATAGGGAGAGAGCACTGGTTATGAAAATACGAATCTGATGCATGGAGAGATTCTCTTCAGTCTTCGAATTCGTTGTTATGCTGCAGATTTGGGAAAACGCAGGAAAACTTACATTCCATAGAAATGAACTGTTTTCAGGATAAAGGATCATAACCCAGGTTACCACAATTCGCTCATCCACTAGCGAATTGGGATGCACGATCCAAAACATAGATCATTAATGATTTGGATCGCAAGATTTAGCGTTCCAATCTAAAATATCGAGAGTCTCAAAAAAATCATACAAAATACACACACATCATTAGAATTTTATTTTATAATGGCTCGGATTCGTTGAAATCATTTTGGTGTATATATACACATACCAATTTTATTATACATACACTCAAAAAGCATATCACGTTCTAAATAAACGTATTTCGTTCCAACAAAGCGATCCAAAGAAGCTTACCCTTAACGTACAATGTTTTATAACAAGTGACAATCTACGTTCCTGTTCCCTGTACCATAACGATCCACGTTCTAGGTAACATTGATCATAACACTTTTTAACAATTTTTGAGATGGTGGAGACGCGAAAAAGTGAAATTAAGGAAGCCCAAGGATGAATTTTTTTTACCCCCTTCTTTATGGATTGGGTTTTAAATGTTCAACATTGAATTGCTTTTTTAAGATTCTAGTGCCAAAACATATGTTTCTTGTGCTATTGGGGGACTAATAATAATAAAAAAGGTTCGAGATATTGGAGGGAATGAGATAAGTTGAGGTTTAATTTGAAGTCTCACCACATTAAAGTAAGTTAGTTTGAAATTTTGAAGAGCTCATTGCCGCTTCCACCCGCATGGATGAACTAGAGTTGATAGCTAATATCCGAATGGTTGTTAAGGAAGATAGATTTTCAGGTGTCACAAATTTAGAAAGTTCTTTGGAAAATGACAAGGCTTGACTCCATTGTGCATGCTTGAAAACTGGCAACATAAATTTCTATCCTAGATTAATAATGACGTTGGACAATCATGTTGCAAATTTCTTTACCGGAATCCAATTAGGTTTATTATTTATTGTGGGAAGATGTTCTTATTAATTTGTAAAGCAGCCATTAATTATTAATTACATTACAAATTTATAACGTGTTTTTAATTTAATAAAGAATACCCTTAATCAGACTTATAAAAAAGCCTTTGATTAGATGAAATGGACAGAATTGAAGATTCCGGCTAGCTTAGCTAATAAGACACATTGCTAGTAAAACCACATGCTTGGATTGAAGTCTCCCGAGTATTTTAAACGGTCTTATTTTTTTGTACTGGCTTGCCAATTAAAAAAATTGAAGTAGGTGTAAGTAAAATAACATGAAATAGACACGTTATTTGAAGAAGACAATTATTTTTAAACTGGTTCAAGCGGACTTTTCTGGAGAGGTGAAAGTGTTTTACTTCATTAGTGGATGACGCTACCTATAGAGTGTTAAGGTGGAGCTTTTCTTGCTCTTCACCCAAAAAAATTGACGAAAGTTTGTCACAAGGCTAATTATCATGTTATTTGGTCTCTAATTGATCAATTAATCACTCTCGTAGTCTTTTTTTTTTTAAGGTGTCCCATATTGACACATGTCACTATAGGTTTATTGATAGCCCAATTACCTTAGTGCTTAGAATCTCTTAGGCATCTCCCACTAGATCTTCCTACCGGGTCATTCTACCCCCCCCCCCCCCCCCAATCAACAGCTTGATCCATTTTGGCCATTGGCTGCCTATTTAAAACTCCTGTGTATTGGCTATGTGCTTAGCATGTGCCTAAATATTTTGGTCCTTGCGAAAACACTAGTTTATAAAACAATATCCATATTATTTTTTTCTATAAAAATAATATTTTAAAGCTAATATAGTGGGGTGTAAATGAGCCACACAGTTTACATTTGTCAGCCTTTCAATTAATAAAAGAAAACGGTCAATTCAATGGAGTTGGTGTAGGACCATTAAGGGAAAGAGTAGTGAAGGGAATAAAGAGGGGGAGACCAACAGAAGAAAAAGAGGAGATAAAGAGAAGAAAGAAATTTAGGGAGAAGAATCACGAGAGAAAATTCCCAAATTATGAATTATTCGATAATCAATAAGCCAAAAGTCTGAAAATCACATCAAGGCTATAATTACAGGCAACCTAAAATACCAAAATAGCAACTATTGCCAAAATTAATAAAAATAACCCTAAATTAAGAAAATCTAAAATGATTAAAATTAAGTTCTAAACTCAAATTTTTAATCCCAAACAATCATCCAATGCCTTTGTGTTTCTCATCATTGGTGTATACCCAGGGGTTGGGGGGGGGGGCTCTTGCTGGAGTGCACACATGGTTACATGGAAATTGAATTCTTTAGAATAAAACAACAGAGAGTGAAATTAAGAGGTGGATATCTCAAATAATTGAAAAAGAAAAGAAAACATTAAAATTATACTTTCACGAGCAGGGAGGTTATATATGTTCCATGGAAAAAAAAGGTTGGGTAAAACCCTTTCTATGAAGGAAAGAAAAAATCCTTGAAATCTTCCTTTCTTGGATATACATGAAAGTTGAATCCATTGTTTTTCATAAATCCATAAGTTCCAAATGATGGGTTTGGCACAAATTTACTGCCACCGTGAAGAGAAAAGCCAAGTACTGAGATTGGGTTCCTCCAAAGAATGTTGCAGGAAACTACAAAAGAAAAGTCTCATCAGTTTGCATTGTAGTGATCGAGTACAACAGTTTGCTTCATTTTAGTCTTTGGATTTTTAAACTTAGATTTTGCTTGCATATGATGCCACATTTAGAGCATAGTTGGAGCAGTAAGAGTATCTGGACTAGGATCTGGCCTTTGTTGAAAATTCTGCCAATAATATCTTATCATAATTTTGAATTTGGTGGAGATTATACCATTTCCTTGCATGGAAGAGTGTCAAGATTTGATGGGTTTGGTCTTTTCATTGCTAGCAACATCTGTCTTGATATTGTTATTATTCTTTATCACCTTTAATTGAACCTGTATATTAAGTTACAACTTTTTTTTTTTCCATTTTATATTTTAACACCAGGTTTGCTATTATGGGGTTGGTGACGAATTACTTTGGGCCTGCTCGACCGGGAACAAAAAGTTAAAGATTCCTTGGATCATTGATTCAGATGGGAACGTATCAACAGTCCCGTTTCTCTTCAAGCATTCTGATTTCGATTTCTGAGGTGTTGTGCTATTGTACACATGGTGAAAAGGAGTTAGAACTCTACCATAGAAATTAGGTTCTGGTGAACTAAATGAAAGTCAATTAGAGACAAACCATTAATTTTTGATTGCTTTCCTGCTGAGATTTGTTAGCTATTACAATGCCCGCTGAAATTAGTAATGATTACTTTGCCTGTGTGGCACCTCAAACTTCAAATCTTTAATATTGAAAGATCTAAACTAGTATGAATATGCTGATTAGAGTATCTAATGCATTAATCTCTTATATGAAGTACATGTGCAATTTATTAATTTTTTTCCATTTAATGTTTTATTTTGATATGGTATGTTGGTGAATTATTAATCAGAGTCATCCATGTCATGAAATTTGTAGGATGAAGCTAAGCCTAAATTCCAATTAGTTGGAGAAGCTGGATTAAAGCTATTCTGACATAGGAGTATCTTTTATCGCCTTTGCCTTGTATAATACCTGTTTACCTTTATGCTTCCATAAATTGACTTAAAGAAGGATTTATCAAAAAAGGGAAAGCTAATGGAGAAGTTAGGGTATTTCATATCTTAGAAGTGGACAGATTAAAAGAAGGTTCCTGATCTGGCCTTGTTTTTGTTCTTTTGAATCAACGTCTTCCAACTACAATTTGCTTATTTTCCTTAATACTTTGTAGAAAGTTGTGTTTTGATTCAAATGAATTTCTTCTCTGAAGTAGTACATTTGAAAAGCAATCTATTGCAGTTTTTGCCCCCTCTTCTATCCACTGATTCCACTGCCAGCACTTGCCACCACATGCAGGATTCACAGCTTGTGTTTGTGTGTGCAGGAACACATATTGAAAATGAGATGATCCAGTTGTCATCAGACTTGCTTGTCATAAACAGGGCTGATTTTGTATGGAACTGTCCAGGCGACCCAATCAGGCATTTGTGATGTTTGGACGGTGGGTGGGTACAGGATTGAATCCAGTGGAAAAGGCTAGAGAGAGTATTGGTGAAGGTGGGTCATCACTCAAGAATTTCCATTAGCAAATCAAGGATTGAAATCATTTTTTACTGATAGTATTTCTAGGTTAGTTAAACAATTTGCTCATTGAAAATTATAAAATCTCCTACTAGTTAGTGTCATTTGGGCATATTATCATAAAGTCCCATTTTATTTTTTAAAGATGCTAACAAAATAAGTGATAAAAAAAATATAATTTCAAATTTTTTTTTTTTAAAGATGCTATCTCATACACTGATCTCTCCCTTTGTTCCATGATGAGAGAGAGTTTAAACCCAAGGGCAGTGTTAGATACCAGTGGAATTTAACAAAAAAAAAATGTAATCTAGTAAATTTGTCAAATACCCAATTCACCCCTCTTAGGTATCTGGATAACAGATACCAATTATGTAACTAGACGAAGTAGTTCTTTTCTAAGGTTATATGAACAAGAAACTCATTAATTAGGTAACAAAAAACCAAATGTAAAATCAAAGGCAAAAACCAAACTCTACCTATCAGCAATGCACTCACTGCTAAACCTAGTGGAACTAAAAATAAAAATTATATGATGTTCCCAATGAAATACATGCCAGTTTTGTATAATAAGCATACAATAGAAAGGAAAAACAAAGATCTTAAGCCATGAAACTAGCTAAGTCTAAACTGATATAAGACAGTATATTAAGACAAATCACATAAGAGTAAGAGAAATGTTGGAGCACTTGAGAACAAAGGCGTATGTCAGCTTTCTGGCCAAATAAACATAAGCTTCACTATATATCCACTACTTAATATAAAAACAAGGGTTTCATCGACACGCTTCTGCTGCTTAATTCCGTCCTGCAGTCTACGTATTTTTTTTTAATTCTTTATTTTTCAAAGTATCTTCTCAAACAAGATAAGACAATAGAGTTTGTGAATTTGACTCACTTTTTTGGTGGCTTCTTCCATCAAATAAGCTTCTACATTTTTCTTTGATATACATATGTATGTAATACATATGCATTTGGGGGATCAAATCACATCGAAGTGACGAAGTGCTAGAATTCATCATGCAGGATAGGCAACCTCATGTACTTGTGGTTGCCATTCCCAGCACAAGGGCATGTTACACGTCTGTTGTGAAATTAATAATCTATGCAACAAGAGTTAGAGAGAAAGTGACACAAAGAATTTACGTGATTCGACAATATGTTTATGTCCACGGGAGCGGTCACATTTTTTTACTATATAAAAAATAAGATTACAACATATTTATACTGTATCATAGTTAAACTCTAACTTTAATTCGATACATTAAAATTTTTCAACATACCCTTACTAGTACGTCCCGCATTCCAAACCTATTATTCGTCCATAAAAATACAAATAGGGTTAAGCCATATGGGTCTTATGTGTTTCGCTATGCTTCGCACATAAGTATTATGTATATAGTTTTACGTATTACAAGAATATGAATCATATCTCTTACAACCTCTCATGAAGTTGTCACACCAAATTGCTGAGCATGGGATCAAGGTCACATTTGTTAACACAGTTCGCACATGCAAAAGTCATGGCTGCCAAGCCAGATAAGAGTAAGGAACAAGTCCCAATCCGACTAGTTTCAATCCCAGATGGATTGGAGCCTGAGGGTGGTAGAAATGATGGGCTTAAACTAGCAGAGAGTGTTAGAAGAGTCGTGCCAGGCCATTTGAAGGACTTGATTGAGAAGATTAAGCATGAAGATGATGATCATGCGTACAGGTGTGAAATAGGACGGCCGATTCGAGCATGACCTTTTAAGAAGTGGCACGACACGATATGGGAGTTGGTGGACCAGCCATCCCAGGCCCGTAACCCAAGCACGACATGACATGTCTAAAGGCTAGGCACGGCGATTTGTTAGGCTTGATTTATTTTTTATTTTATTGTCATATATTATTATTATATGAAAATATTCAAGTAAAAAATTATTACATTTTGAAAAAAATACAAATTTAAACAAAATATTATAATGACAAATAATAATTATATTAGACTAACAAATAACAAAGTAAAAAATTTAAAATTTAAACAAAATGTTATAATTATAAATAAAAAAATAAAAATAATGATATTATATAATTAAAGCAACAAAAAATATAATATTTAAAAAAAATCACAGTCTATATTAGCCATTAAAAACAAAAATAAAGTGAAAAAAGTTGATGAATTCATGAACTGGCACAACACGACACGACATGGGCCGTGCTGGACCCATGGTTTTCTTATTAGGCACAGTACAGACATAAGACAATTGGTGGCATGGACAAACACGGCATGACACGCTAACATAAATAGACCAGCTGAATCAAGCCGGCGACCCGTTTAACACCTTTAATGATGAGTACATCACTTGTCATAGTTGATGCAATAATTGGGTGGGTGCTAGAAGTTGATGAGAGTACATCACTTGTCATAGATGATGCAATAATTGGGTGGGTGCTAGAAGTTGATGAAAATTTAGGACTCAAGCATGCTGCATGTTTGGCCAGCTGGGCCAGGATGTTTGGCCTTGATAACTTCACTTTCCAAGCTTATTGAAGTAGGGATTATAGAAATGAATGGTGAGAACAAGAGATTGTTTACTAAACAAGTTCAAGTTTTTGATTGCACATACATCTTTTGAAATCAAATTCATATTGATATCTCAAATCCAAGAAATCTTCTTAATAGAATTTTTTGAGATAAATGCGTTTTTTGCAAAAGATATTTTTAAATATTTTTCTTAAAATGACACTTATATTTTTAATAGACGCTTTTATAAGCATTTATTCGAGAGACATTTTTTAACAGAAAATATGAGATTGAAAAATAAGTAAAAAAATATGTGAGTTTGGAAAATTTAATCTAAAACAATAAATTTAGGGTCAAAAAGTCAAAACAATGTTGTTCATGTTTTCAAAGTAAATTGATTTGTTAGACTCTTCATGGTTAATTCATAGTTTCATACCACCTAATGATTATACTATTTTGTATATATATTCGCATATATCCACGTTTTCTTTTGTGGAGTAAAAGAAAATGCACTGTTGTAGGATTCTGGCCCAAAAATTCAACAATCCCTTCTCCATCACTTGCTCGTAAGTAGCATGCTTTTCTGAACTCGTGAGTCAGCTCTGATACTAATTGTAGAATCAGGCGCTTACCGCTATATAAAAAATTTAAATTATTAGAAAATGTGTAACTTTATTATTATATTTTCTAAAATAATAATAATAAAGATAAATTTAAACTATAAGGGGCAAAAATATACTAGAATTTTCAACCACTGTTGGCTTCATCAATAACCTCTCACACTTGCCATATGCTTCTTTTTGCAGCAGTAAACTGATCCATTCTATTCACCTCCATAAGCTAGTGCTTGAGCTCAAAGTTTCATCCTATGGAAAGCTACAAATAGGACCTATTGAAGTTCTATATTCCAAGATAAGGCAATAAAAATAATAAATGTTGTTGGCTGGCTTGCCCATTTCACCACTATCCTCCATCCAGAAGTTTGGTTGTGACTAAATCAAGGATTCACATGTCCAAATATTAGGAACCACTTTCAATACAATTTTTGAGGCCAGACTAAAAAAAATTCAAAGTTATATTAAGTTAAAACAAGTTTTGTATTAAGATGTGAAAATTTATCTGGCAAGAACGGAACAAAACTGACTATCATTCTTTTAGGTATCGTTTTATCCTAGAATAATGGAATAGAGAGAAAACTCTTCCATGAAACTTTGGTCAAAACGCCGGTTTCTCACTTTAAAAACATTCTGCCAAACGGAATTTCAATAAAATGTTTCCAATCTGCTAGGATCAGACAGAAGATATAGGATATATGATTTATATGAATAAAACCTCATATATTTTATGATATAGTAATATTTAGATGTTAAAAATAACATTTTATAATGAAAGTGTGGTGCATTTTGCTTATCCACCAAAGTCATTACCCATCATTGACACCAAATATTTTACATTATGATTGTAAGGACCCTTTTATAACTAATATTAAATAAGATAATAATTTTTAATAATTAATAAATTTTTAAGGAACTAATTTAATTTTATGGTGGATAATTACTAATTATGATACCTAATAATTAATCATTTTTTAAAAAAACTCTTTATAATATCAATTATTAGAGAGATAAAATAGTTATATATACTTATGTATAATTTATTTATGACATATCTTGATAATTAAATAAATTAATTTTGTATAATTCAAGTTAAAAGTATTATAAGTAAAAAAAATTATGACATAAACAAGTACATGAAATACTATAACATAAAATATGTTGACAAAGAAATTTTATTCGAGTAATACTATAGTATTTTCATTCAATTTTTTTACAACTATACAAATGGTGGCATTGGTAAATATCAGAGCAACTGATATTTTATCCATATTTTTTAAAAATTAGAAATTATATATTTTTTAATATTATTAATAATTTAGTGTGACATTAAATATAACATTACTCCTAATATAATATAAACCGTAACATAAACTTTGTCTAACAATTAAAATTGGACCGTTCGAGTAAAATTTTACCGTTCAAGAAAAGATTAAGTAAACCATAAATATTAATATAAGTTAAGTTCGTCTAACAATTAAAATTACTTTTTTAAATAACAAGAAATTATTTTCTTTTAATAAAATCCGTTCCACTCTCCCCAATCCGTTCATTGGAAACTGAAATCCACGAAAGATTCCCAATCAACTTGGACATATATATATATATTGTATATATATATATATCCGCTTACCCTATTGTGTATATATATATATATATATCCGCTTACCCCGTGGCATAACAATATATCCGCTTACCCTATTGTGTATATATATATATATATATCCGCTTACCCCGTGGCATAACAATATATATATATATATATATATATATATATATATATAAATTGGGCCGTTTTATTTGGTTTCTATCTCAATTTTCATTATTGTTTTAATTTTTGATTCAGAGCTCAGAACCATTTTACATTCTTCTCTGATCCAGAATTCTGTAACCCTAAACTAATGCGCTTAATTTCCTGCGTCATCGTTGCTGTTTTTGTTGTTCAAAGATATCTTCCACCATGTCAATCTCTTTTCCGGTTTCATTCTAGCTGAATTATAGTTCTCTCTCTCTCTCTCTCTCTCTCTCTCTCTCTATCTATATATATATATATATATTTATTATCTGTAAAAAGGTTTCAGGCGCTTCTTCTTACCAACAGTCGATCCGGCAATGCCGGCCTTGATTGGTTCCTCAGAATCATGTTCTTCAATGGCATTTGAATCAACAGTATTGTAAAGGTGCGAGTTATGTTAGTTTTTTGATTTTTGAAATATGATTAAGTTTTCACCTTTGATTCTCTTTTCAAAATTTATTTTAATTTTATTTGAATTGATCGTTGTTAATTTTGCAATGTTTTCTAATGGTTCAATTATTATCAGGTGCGAAGTTGAGGGCACAAATTAATGGGATATTGACATCTCCGTTTCTTCTGTTGAATTTTTAAGAAAGTTGAGATCACAAATGCAGGGAAGCCAATCGGCGGAATTGAACGAGCATGACAGTGACACAACGTCTCGACAAGTCTGCGCAAATGGCAGTCTGCATGAAAACTAATGAACTTGAAGCAAAGCTCGATGAGGGAAACATTCAAGAGGCAGAGTCTTCATTACGTGAGGGCTTATCGCTCAATTTTGAGGTTGGGTTCGTGAAAACATTTATGAATAAATATTTTTCTCCCTGAGGGAGTCAGCAAGTGACAAAACACATTCTTTTATTCTAATACATCAGGAAGGAAGCCAAATGCCTGTAATGCTGGTTGTGTAAATATTACAACTATCCATTTGCCCCCTAAACTGGAAATCTAAACCAATTAAGTACTATTTAACTTTTGAGATTCAACTACTATTCTCATGTTTCGCCATTTTGTTCTATCAAGGGTTGTGTTTCACCGTAAGTTCAGTATGTTGTTACTTGTCACCTCAATCGGCATTATTTTGGCCTTGCTTTCATCGCATTGCTTTTGTCTGAAAGAAAAATGTCACTCCTTACCATGCATTCACATGGCATTTTGGATTTGACAATGCCATCTTAGCTTCTGACATTCTGTATTCTTCTCACATAATGGTGAGGTTTTCACGCATTCATTGACAAACAATCTAACAATAATTTGCATGGTTTGATGTAGACCTTGCAATGCGAGTAGAAATTGCTCAACATCAGTAATGTTATCCTCCTAAAGCATGGCTCCGAAACTTGGCCAACTCTATCGAAATGGGTACTTGTTGGTTGTTAAATTTGAAGGGAAGTTCATTTAAATATTTTTCCTCAGACTTTAGGAAGCACTTCATTATTGACGTTTATCACTTGCATTTTTTTCAATTGAATACCTCACCAAATTGAAACCCTTCCAGTTTCAAAACTACTGCTTAATCCTCTACTGCCTCCCTTCATAACTTCTTATTCCTCTTGTCATTCTATTTGTACCCTTTTGTCTGAAAGATCAACCAGTGCACATGCACTCTTATTGCATTCATCGCCAACTAATTTCTGTTTTCCACCCCCTGGTGCCCCCCTTTCTCTCTATCTCTTCCCTCAGGCACTCCCAACATTCTTGTTTGCCAGTTTTGGTTCTAGCTGTTGCAAAACTGCCTGATGAAATTCCCTCATTTTGTTTGACAAGAGATCCAACTGCTGAGCCCTTGCCTAAAGCCACATATGGTGATTGAATTATTCTGGAGTGTATGGGTGGACTACTGTTTATATGTGCTAGACTTAAAATTTAATGTAAAAAGTGAATTTCTCATTCCGCACATGTACATACATTGTTTATGCTTTCTTTCAAGTTGAGATTTTCAAATTATAAAATTCTGGCATTTCACCTTGTAAAATTCATGACTAATGTTTATGATATTAGACTTTAGTCTATTTCCATGTTGCCTCACAATGATATCTCAGTTTAAGAGGTCTTGTTGAAGATGTAATTAAAATCATGGACATATTTCAGCTGATAGTTGGATCATAAATGTGTTGGTAATGAGAACTTTCATTATTATAAGCATTGGTTAAGACCCGGTGTATGCAATGATATTGTTTAAGGTTTTGTTATTGTAGATTTGATCTGTGACTAGAAGTTCTCTGATGGCTCATACCACATGGTCTTTAGTGATCATAATGTTTCAAGTACCATCCTTGTTGACATTGCATTTGAAAGGTTTGTTTTGCCATTGTTTTGAAGGCTTGTATCCAATGTGATGCTTCATGTTTTTATTTCGGGGAAAAAATTACAGGAGGCACGAGCTCTACTTGGAAGGTTGGAATATCAAAGAGGAAACGTGGAAGGTGCTCTTCGTGTGTTTGACGGTATTGATCTTCAAGCTGCTATACAGAGGTTGCAACCTCTTGGTGAAAAACAACCACCTAAGAAGGGCCGTGCTCGCACTGAATCACAGCACGCAATCTCACAGCATGCTGCTAGCCTAGTGCTTGAGGCTATATATTTGAAAGCCAAGTCTCTTCAAAAGCTTGGTAGATTAACTGGTATGGAGCTGTTCCAATAGTTTATTGTTTCCAGGGGGATTAACCTGTATCTTCTTCTTCTTTTTTTTCCGCCCTTGTTGTATAGGATTACTTACATAACTTTGTTTTGCTGGGATTTATTAGATGCTGCTCATGAATGTAAAAGCGTGCTTGATGCGGTGGAGAAGATATTCTGTGATGGCATACCTGATGTGCTTGTGGATAGCAAGTTGCAAGAGACAGTTAGCCATGTTGTAGAGGTCTTTCCAGAGCTCTGGAAGCAGGCTGGTTGCTATCATGAAGCAATGTCTGCTTATCGACGTGCCCTCCTAAGTCAATGGAACCTTGACAATGACTGCTGTGCACGGATTCAGAAAGGATTTGCAGTGTTTTTGCTATACAGTGGAGTGGAGGCTGGCCCACCCAGTTTAGCTGTTCAAATTGATGGATCATATGTACCTAAAAACAATCTCGAAGAGGCAATTCTACTTTTGATGATACTCATGAGAAAATTTTACCTTGGTAAGATCAAATGGGACCCGTCGGTAATTGAGCATCTTACATTTGCTCTATCTTTGTGCAGCCAGACTTCTGTTTTAGCAAAACAACTTGAAGAGGTCATGCCTGGGGTATTTCATCGTGTTGACCGTTGGAAAAATTTGGCACTTTGCTATAGTGGAGCAGGACAAAACAAAATTGCCTTGAATCTATTGAGGAAGTCTCTACACAAACATGAAAAACCAGATGATCTTGTTTCATTATTGTTGGCTGCCAAGATCTGCAGTGAGGATGCCCTTCTTGCTGCCGAGGGAGTGGAATATGCACAGAGGGCAATCACAAATGCTCAGGGGGTAAATGAACATTTCAAGGGTGTTGGTCTTCGCATGTTGGGTCTTTGTATGGGAAAGAAGGCTAAAGTTTCTTCTTCGGACTTTGAGAGGTCTCGCCTTCAGTCTGACTCACTGAAATTGTTAGATGAGGCAATTTCTCTTGAGTGTGGCAACTCTGATCTGATTTTCGAGTTGGGAGTTCAATATGCAGAGCATCGGAATTTAAATGCAGCTTTGCAGTATGCCAAGCAGTTTATTGATGCAACAGGTGGATCCATACTTAGGGGTTGGAGGTTACTTGCTTTGGTGTTGTCTGCTCAACAGCGCTTTTCGGAGGCCGAAGTGGTCACTGATGCTGCTTTAGATGAGACTGCAAAATGGGAACAAGGACCACTGCTTAGAATGAAAGCAAAGCTGAAAATTTCCCAGTCATTACACATGGAAGCCATTGAAACTTATCGTTACCTCCTTGCATTGGTTCAAGCCCAAAGGAAATCTTTTGGGCCTCTCCGAAGTCCACCTCAGGTTTGTTCTGCTGCTTGATACAAGTTTATATTTGCTTCGCAAGTTTTGGAGACAAAAATGTAATTTTGAATTTCACCCAGATTTAAGACTGCCCATTTATTTTACTGAAAGTAGTTGAGTAGAAATAGCACCACATTATGATCCTTTGGCATTATCATAGGAAAATTAGCCCGGCAATTTTTTTTATTGCTTTTGTTTGATAAAATAAAATTGTAGTTGGAAATTAAGTCATTTTAGGTACATTAATATTTACGATTTTTATGCCAACTTTTTATCTTTAGGGCTCCCATTCGTTGTTGGTTAGTTTTATTGGCAAATGAGTTTTGTCACTTCTAAATGCATGTAGGTGGTTTTTCTTCAGATAAATTCTTTTTGAATTCATCTTTAGCCTTGTGAAATTTGACCTTTCAATAAATTCTTTTTGATTCACCAAAAATAAATAAATTCTTTTTGGGTTCATCTCTCCCTTGTTTCTATGATAGGTTGAGGATGATTAAGTCCATAAATTTGAAATTTGGCATGATCTTCCATATTTGGAGTTTGGTATGAGGTGTCATGCGGCTGTTTTTGAATAAGAAATTGACAAATGTCGTTTGTCACTTCTTAGATGTAGGAAGGCAAATTTACTTCAAAAGATGGGGTGTTCTGTATGGAAAATTTCTGATGATTAATTGTTGCTTTCATTTGAATTTTTTTTTTATGTGGTTGGAGATGGTGCACTTGCCTTTTGGTTATTTATTCTTTATCAAGTAAAATATGATGATGAAACAATTTCAATTTTATGACTGGTAATTTTCCTTTGGATTCATCTTTAGCCTCTTTTTTCCTTTTCTTTTGGTGATAGGTTGAGGATGATAAAATCAATGAATTTCAAGTCTGGCATGGTCTTGCAACATTATACTCCAGTCTCTCACATTGGAATGATGCGGAGATATGCTTGGAAAAAGCTAGAGCTCTCATTGCGTACTCTGCAGAAACACTCCACACAGAAGGCATGACCTGAAACCTTTATTTACTACAAGAACAATTTCTTGAAGGTTTATTTATGCTATATTATTTGCTTTTTGAATTGCAAGTAGATTCCTTTCTAAAGGTTTGTTTACATGGTTTTGGTTGTCTTCTTTTTGGAAATGGTCCATCCGCCGCTTATTGTTAGGAACTTAGGAGTCAGATTGGAATATACTAAAATGGAGCCTAGAGATAGAGAGTAGATTTTATCCATCTCAGAAGGAAAATAGAGTAATAGTCATTGAAGATTTATTATATTTTTCCAATTATTACCAGAGTCTCATTGTCTTGCATATTTCTCAGAACCTTAGTAAGGAGAGAAACTATTTGAACTATTTACCCATAGGAACCTTCCTCCACTTCGATGTCCAATTTATGAATAGTGGTTTTTCTTGTCTTTTGCACCATTATGTGGTTAGGCTCCATTGCATGCCTCTATGGACCCGTGCTTCTACTTTTGGATGATTTGATGGACGGCATCTTAATTGGGCCATAGCCTAATATTTTACAGTGACTGTAGAATTATAATCAATAGAATTAATTTTTTATGCTTAAAAATCTTAAATTTAGACCAAAAGCATACAAAATTACAAATGGCCAAAAAAACCTGTCAACCTCCTCAAGCTCCCAATCTTTGGGATTTTGAATTAAAGCGTCCCGCAATCTCATTAACTGCCTGCTACATAAAATCAGCCCTTCCTTGCTAGCCGCAAGGCAATAGACAATGGGAAACTCATCCTTCTAGACATTATCTTCATACCAAAAACCTACAACTTGAGGTATAATTTTAAATTAAACAATGAAATTAGGTCTTGGGTGAAAAAAAAATCCCAACAATGAAATATACATTCTTGGAGCATGCTTTGATGACTAAACAAGAAATTTTCTGTGCTCAGAGGAGTTGTTATGACAGAGAACTTAGAAAATCAAAGGATAGCAGAGACTACACATGTATTATACTAAACAAAAATGTGAACTTTACCTTCTTATGAGCGGGGAGTTCACATAAGAAAATATGATTTTAAAAATAATAAAATGGTCGCTTGGTGATATACACTTATAAAAAGCAGGTGCTCGTGTAAAAAGTGCATTCTTATGTCTTATAATATATAGAAATTCATCAAAAACTTATTATTTAGAAGAAGTAAAGTCATAACCATGGAACCAGTAGTTCCTTGAAAGTTAATGTAATGTAGGACGAGTTTGGTGGTATTCTCTCATACAAGTTATACTCCAAAACAAATGTGGGCATTGAAAAAGATTGGGTTTTGGGGCTTTTTTTTATTGCCTTTTGTGGCCAAAAGATGGTGAAAATATTAGGTAAAAGTGTTTATAAGAAAGGTGGAATAAAAGAGTAAAAGTTTGAAGAGTTGAAATTGACAAGGAAGAGACAGACTACAGAGGCTTAGATGCTGCTCTAGGTACTGTGAACAGTACCCATGACTGGTGACAACAGTAACTTTGGCTATTTTAATTTCTTTTTTAATTGTTAGGTTGACTACTTAATGGAGGAAATGATTGGGCTTGTCAAAGCAAGATTTTGTAGGACTGATAATGGTGGTTAATAAGGTCTAGTTCCGTGTATAAATATGTAGAAAAATTAAGAAAAGAAGAAGAAAGAGAGAATAAGAAGCTAGGCATCACACCTAGGTTTTCATAAGCATTATGCTTAGCTTAGAATTGCATAACAGTATCCACAAAGTGCATAATTGCTAGAATATTTCTTTATAACATGTTCATAATTGCTAGAGTATTTCTTTATAACATGTTCTTCATTGAATTGGAAGCATACAAAGTTAAACAAAAATTTTTAAGTAATCCTAACTTAGTAGGACTTGACTCACTAGTTAGAAACTTACAAGCTTTGACTAGTAAAACCTATAGAGACCTACTAAAAACCATGCATAAAGACCCAATATCATTACTTGACCCATAACATGGCCCATGGACCCGACTACAGCCTCAAGGGGGGGAATTCATAGGTAAGGAGATAAAAACCATGTAAGGGGAGTGATTGACATCAATATAGGGTTAATCTCTCGAGCGGCTAACAATAATATTTATTTAGTATTTTAAATAAAGAAATTTGTCTCCAAAAGCTTACACCTCAATGTCTTGAAACTTACTCTTGGGCTTGTAAAGTTTCAAGCGCCCTGTCTTATATGTCTGCCTTTTTTTATTGTCTTATGCTTCGACCTTTAAAACACTGATTGAGAGAAGATAGAGATTAAGCAGGAGTGAAAGGCAGAAGAAGAGTAGTTGACAAAAACAAGGCAGAAGAACAGTAGAGGGGCTTAGTTCAAATTGTGAAAGATCACTAAATAAATTGTATAGTTCATTAGTTATATTAATAATGAGGAAGAGATGGCAGGGGGTAGAGAGTTGATTTTCTTTTTAGGGGTTGACTAGGCAGGTTTTGTGGGATGTATTGATAGAGTAGAGTATGCTCTGCTTTGGGTTTGTTGTGGTTTTAGTCATTGGTGTTGTTTTAGGTAATGAGCTCAATTTTAGCTTGCTCTTTTATATAACCTGTGTAGATGGGTTACTCTACCCTGACTGCTTTTGTGGATTGATTCACCTATCGGGTAAAATAAAAATAATAATTATAAGGTGGGCCTATTCTTGTCAGTATATGTATGTATGTGTGTGTGTGCATGCGTGCGTGCATGCATATATATATATATATATATATATATATAAGGGGGGATATTGTATTATAGACGACTTATCTTTCTTAATAATTAAAATTCTCATTTCTTCAATTCAAAAAATAAAATGAAAAGGAATGCCTCTCTCAATTATTTGCGCACAATCATTGGTCACCTTAATTACATGCGCACAATCCTTGGGGATCCCCGTGGTGGGTGGTCTTGTCTGAGAACATGAAGGCAAGGTTTCTAATTCCAAGCCCACAGGACATAGTGATGAGGTCAGGGTGGAGGTGATTAGCATCTTTGAATGGTTGAAAGATTTCATGGTGGAGGGTGATTCAAAAGTCATCACTGGATGGGCTGAAAAGGATAAAAGTTCTTGTAGACATGCACACTTCATAGATCATGAGACAAATTAGGGTTTTGGCCTCCTTGCTGGTGACCTTTTTGTGGATTGCTAAATCGAGTAATCGTGAGGTGGACTTTTTAGCTAAAAGAGGGACCACCATGGGCAAGGGATTAATAGTATGGACTGCTATCCTCCTTGAGGGGTGTTGAGAGTTTTTTTTTTTTGGTGTTTAGATATTGTGTTTAGTACATTCAATGTAGGATGTTTCGTCCTACGTTTTTAGCTCAACTCAATTTTATTGTTTAACATGTTGCCAAAAAATGAAATATTAAAATTATGATTTTTCTTTGTAATGCTATTAGGTGTTATGTGCCAAGCACGGGGACAAATACAGGAAGCTTTGTCAGCTTATATCAATGCTCTTTTATTAGAACCGCGTTACGTGCCTTGCAAGATCTTAATTGGTGCTGTGTTGTCGAAGATGGGCCCAAGCGCATTGCCGGTGGCAAGAAGCTTACTCTCAGATGCACTAAGGATAGAGCCTACCAATCGTATGGCGTGGTATTACCTAGGACTGATTCACAGGGATGATGGGCGGATAGCTGATGCTGCAGACTGTTTCCAGGCAGCTTCCATGCTTGAAGAATCTGATCCCATTGAAACCTTCAGCTCTATTCTTTGACTGACTCCCATAAGGTCCAAATCTTGACTCTTCAATTTTTTTCCCCTGCCTGGTATACATTTTTGAACTGCCATCCTCAGAATCCAATGCTTAGGTTTTAGAATTGCACTCCATTTGCTATATTGGGGATTTCTCTTTAGTTTTCTGTCTTGTATCCATCTAATGGTCATTAAGAAGGGAAAAAATAAGAGAAAATTATTAGGGAAACAAGAAGTTGAGTTTGATCTAGAAAAAAAGAAAAAAGAAAAAAGAAAAGAAATAATAGAAAAGGGAATCTAAGTTATTGATTTGATTATAGGATAGTGGAATCTAAATTATTGAGTTGATTGTCAGGATGGAGATGATTTAGAGAGCTTAGGCTGGTGGAGGTTATTAACAATGTATTTGTTCTCTAGCCTTGTGGCTCACTCAGTAAATGTATGTCTGTTGTTTAATCAATTGTTATGTATTTTTAGTAGATAAACTTATATGATTTTTTTGAAAAATCAAGCAATTTTGTACAAGTGGTATTCTCATCCATTATACCCTCTTCCCCACTTAAATTTTAGCTGCCATTCTTCAAAATGTTGCCATGGCTTAAGAACTTTATTGTTCTCTGCCACTTAAATTTTGTACAATGTATTTGTTCTCTACCATTCTTCATTATGTATTAATGACGAGCATTTATCTTAGAACTCATCTAAACCATGTTAACCTTCTAGGGGGCCTTGCCCCCTTGGGCCAAATGTCCCTCAATAAGTTCATTTTCAAGCCAAAGTCCAACAATTCAATCTTATTAGCCTCAATAGTCTCTCAAACTTTTTGTGACAAAAATACCTGTCCTTTAATAACAATCTCCAACCACGTAACTACATCCATGCGGCAATTGAGATCAGTTACCAACACTTTTTTTTTTTTCAAATTTCAAAATTTAATAACTTACAATATATAAATTCAATTTTTTAATAAAATTTATGTATTTAAACTATAAAAATCAAGATTAATCAAACAAGATCTTGACAAAGTACATGAAACTCATATATTATTCGCATAAAATGGACAGTTGAGTGCAAAGTTATAAATGTTTGAAGTTTTTATATATAAATTGTGTTATTCTCACACCAAGTTGCTCATTATAAGAAACATAAATTTTTTTGGCTATTGAACAAGAAATATATCCTACAATAAAATTTCACTGTTAAATAAACATAAAAAATATTTTGCACATAAATTTTCCTTTTTTCACACCACAGATGGAATTGTAAAAATTGAGAAATTTCTCTATTTCTTAACACTGAAATTCCATAATCTCTAGGGTTTTAGAAATAACTTGACTTTCAACTGGACAGAGAAAATTCTCAAACAGTTAATTAAGAAACATAGAGATTTCATTGTCTAGAAAGAGAAGACAACAAATTAATTTTGTTGGTTCTAATACTAAAATTTCTTTAATAGATATTTAATTTTATTGGACAATCAAGCTCGTTTCACTATTTTCTTAATTACTAAAATTTGAATAGAGAAATTTCATTGTTTTCTTAAATAGTGGAATTTTACAATCTTCTTACTATTGAATTTTCTTGGACAAGTGAAATTTCATTGTTTCTTAATATTGAAACTTTTGTACATAATATTCTTTGAAGGTTACATATCCACTCAATCGTAAGTTACAGGTTGGGATAAAAAAAATAGTGAAATTTTATTATTTATGTAAGAATTTAATAAAAGATTGAATGATTTTATTATTGTTTTACTTCATTGAGCTAAAAGATTTTAGAACGCAAAATTCAATGTCTTAAAATAATTAGATTTCATTATAAAATTAAGGCAAGAATGCTAATATGCAATAGAGGACATGGTAGGCAAGGATTATTAATTATGTTTTAATATACATATTCCTTAAAAAAAATTTAATTGTAAAATTTTACCTTATGTGAACAAACAGATAAATTTCTCTGTTCATAGCTTGTGTACCCTATCATTGTCCCTTAAAGATGGACAAAATTTTCTTAAAGTCATAAACTTTTTCAATAAAGTGCCTTTTATTCCACAATTCTCTCAAAACATTCCAATCATTGGGTTTCTTGAAAAATATAGCTACAGTTCGTTGCACACAACTATCGTTAGGATTCTAGTAAGGGTATGTTTGGCGGGGCAGTAGTTGCTTAAAATTGCGGGTCGATCCCACAATTCTTTTAATGCTGGTCAAATTAGCATGGGTCGTTCCACGGGTTGGCCTTATGATTTGCATGTGGCCACACGACCTCAAATTAGGACTAAATTAATCATGAGTGGTGAATTGTTGTGGTAGCTAATCATATGTTGTAGCTCCATTACTCATGATGAAGTATTAATACAAATAACCAATAAATTGAAAATATTGGTCTAATATGATCAACATAATAATAGCATAAGGAACCAACCAAAATTAGGAAGATTGAAGAACAAACATAAAATTGGTCCAGTAAGAGGATGGAATAGGTCAGAGTTGAGGCTAGGTACCATTGGTAGAGAGGCTAATTATAGTGAAACATATTTTTGTTTGGTGAGTTAGAAAATCATGTACAAGGCAATGTCAGGAAAAAAAAAAAAAAAACTCATCGGTTATGAACCTTTTTCATCTCCACAACGTGTCGATAAATGGTCCTGGTCAATAATAACTTGTCATGTATACAACATGTTAGACTTTCAGGAGACAAGAAATAACTTTTGTATATATGGTAGTTCATAATTGGTCAAGATTATTAACTTGATTAATATTCTGGGACTATACAATAATTTATCCCTCAAACCATATCACTGGTGTCAACTAAATAACTACAAGTAATTATCAATAACAACCTAGTGCCGCACAACTTGCATTTACCACAACTCATCTTCTCACTCTTTTAACAAATCTTTCAAAATTAAGGTTTTACCATGTAAAACTCAAGAGACATGAGCACGAGACGTCAAGAGTCACTTTGTTGTCAGGAAAAGCTTAGGGCTTTTTAGGTCAACGAATGAATGAGCATAACATGGAGAGTCATTTAAGGACAACATTGTCATTAGAAAGCTTAATTTAATGTCATGTTAATGAGTTTAAACTTTGTCTCCAATAAATAAAAAAAGTCAGATACTTTTGGAGTTAAACTGCTTTAACTTGGACCTTACCTTGTGGGTATTTATTTTGAATGACTTTTCAATAATTAACTCTTATAGTGGATAACTTCTAATAATTAATATTTAATAAGTTAATAACTTTTAATAATTAATAATTCTTTAAGAAATTAACTTAGTGTATAGTCGATAATTAATAGGAAAAAATATTAAAAAGTCCCTAAAATAAAGTTTTCAATTCAAAAAATTTATAATACATTTTTTTTATCTAAAATATCCAGAAAAAAAAAGTTAATAAAAAATGTTTAATTGTTAACTTTCATCTTAACACCATTAAAAATATTACTAATTATATTAAAATGACTTCAAGAAACATTTTAGAAAAAAAATACTAAAAACTATATAAAATAAAATTTTTAGTCCCAAAAAATCATAACATTTTATAAAGTAAAAAGTTATTTTTTAGGTATTCTAGATAAATAAAAAATGTTATGTTTTTTTGGATTGAAGAATTTGTTGTATCTATTATTTAGTAATTTTTTAAAATGTATCTTGAAGGTTATTTTGATCTAATCAATAATATTTTTTTAACGGTGTTAAGATGAAAGTTAACAATTGAACTTTTTGTATTAATTTTTTTTTTTTTTGATCTTTTTGATAGAAAAAATATATCATGGAATTTTTGGATAGCAAAAAAATTATTTAAGGACTTTTTAGTATTTTTCCTAATTAATAATTATATTACTTAATTATTAACATTTTTTTTAAAAATCATTTATAATATTAATCATAAAAGAGAGAGAGAGAGAGAGAAAATAGTTGTATATGCATGAACACACACATCATATATCTATATATATATATATATATCTCATTTATGACATGTTTTAATAATTAAATTTATTAATTCTGCATAATTAGGGTAAAAGGTATTGTATATGGGAAAAATTATGACATAGCAAATACAGTTTCTTCAATTCAAAAAGATATTAGAAGTTTTTTTATAACTTAAATCAAACATTATATTTTTTTATAGATAAAAAATTGAAACATCATTAAAAATTTGCTTATAAAGTTTTTCTTTTTGTACCAAAATTTATATATATATATATATATAGAGAGAGAGAGATATAAAGAACACTTTTTGATTAATGACAATATAACAAAATTTAATAAATAATAATTTTAATAATTAAATTTTTTTCTATCTCTCATGTATTAATTATAAAGAATTAACAGCAATTAATTAATTTTTACGAGGTAACTGAAAAAAGATATGCTGCCAATTTAATTATATGAGAATGAATAGGAAAGGAGGACCACCCAAGAACTAAGCATATTTTGGGGCATAAATCTAGCTCACAGGCTGCAGGAGTGAAAATTCAGGCATATCCTCATAGAGGGAATAGATGTGCAGACTTCATGACCAGTATAAGACAGCACCAGCAGTCGCTGATTGTGATAGAGAAGCCTGCTGATGGAGTGTTTTCTTATTTGAAAGCCGAACTCATGAGGGTGGCCTTTGAGAGAGGATCGTAGACCCTCGCTGCAGCTTTAGAGCTTCTTTAAAAATCAGAAAATTAAGTTTGTGAAAAGCAACTCAAGTACATTTATGAAAAACTAGCCAAAGTTTAAGGCTACTTTTTAGTTTCACAAACTTAAAGTATTAAAGTTTAATGTGTTTTTGGATTCTCATTGATAATTTTGATAAAAAAAAGAAAAAGGAATTGTTAATCCTCTTGTTAGGATGGAGATTTCTAGCTTTGCACATTTAGGGATGGCTTCCCTCCTTGCTCCAAAGAGAGAAAGTCTTTAGTGAATTTGGAGCGTCACGTGACGGTATGCTCTTTTAATAATACTTTGTTATATGTATTATGATTCATTAAAAAATGTTAGTCATAATACACATGACATAGCACACACAACAAGATATAATTAAAAAATTATATTAAAATATAAATGTATCAAATCATTAAAAAAATTTCCGTCTCAAGGATAGTGCCTGCATACGAAACACTTGCAAGTCATGAGTTGTAAGTTATGCGATAGGACATTGAGAGAGCAAGTCGACCCGGTCCACTTATCGTAATTATTCTGTGTGCACATCATTGTCTTAAATTATTATGATTATTTTTTTAAATTTCAAATTTCCCTAGTTGACATTATAGAATTAGAGTCATGAAATAGTGCAATAAATGTTGTTACAATAAAGTAAAAAAAATAAAATAAAGTGATTAATGTGCTGCAAGTAAATATAGGCCACCATACTTACAATAAAACAAGAAGCATGGATACACGTGATTGATAGTTTACAAATAAGCGTTCTAATAACACTCTGACATATATATTATATACTATTAAAAAATATGAGACATATTATGCATGATAGAATATCATTAAATGAGCATATTATCAGCTTACTATACTGGACCCATTCAAAAAATTTCTCTCCATTCAGTTCATTGGAATCATAGTAGTTCAGTTTAGTTTAATCCGGTTCTAGTGTAAAACTGATCGATCCAATTAAAATATTAAATTAGTTTTTCCGGTCTGATTTTGATAACAGTAGTTAAACCTTTTTATAAACAATATAAATAAAACATTTAAGGGTCAAATTTGTAAAATTAACTATTAAGAGTAAACTAGAAAAGTTCTAATTTTCAAAATATATTCATTCAAATTCCTTTAAGTGACATTTTAACTGTAAGTGATAATTGATGTTATCAACCGTACTTAAGCATAAAATGTTACTTGGATTTCATGATTGTCCATTTGGTCAAGTTTCACTCAATTGCGTTTGTGATGGAAGAACTCTTGAATGGTTTTCTAAGTCTGGGGAATCTCTTCCAGATGATCTATTATTAAAAAGCATTGAAAGGTTCACTGTAAGTGATCCAGTAATGTAAGCTTTTGTGTATATAAGTGATCCAGTAATATAAGTGAACTCTTCAATGCTTAGAGTAATGAAAACTTTTGTGTGTAAGTGAAATCTTCAAAAGTTTACATTACCGGATCACTTATACAAAATAAATAAAGTTCACTATGTGCATAAGTTGGCAGTTTCGTTGAACTCAAAAATTGTGTGCAAGTGATTCAGTAATGTAAACTTTTGTTGTTATCATTTATATTTTTATTGGGTAATGTGCAAGCTGTTGGTTCAAGAATAAAGTTAGTAAAGAGTCACAACTATTTGAAGACAGTAAATTTTTTTTTTTTACTTTTTCAAAAATATGTTTTGTAAACTGGATTTAATGGGTTCCACACACAAAATGTTATTTTGAGAAAACGAGTGAACAATCGTATAAAAAAAATGTAAAACTCCGTCATGTGATATGAAACATTGTTCAAACGGGTAATTATTCAATAATTTTATAGTTTCAAGAGTTAAATTAAAAGTCACATATACAACAGTGTATTGTAAATTTATATATAACCTATTATCTAACTACTGGGACTATTAAATAATTTTTTTTGTTCCAAACACCAACCAAATCTCCCCCAGTTCTGGGTTTTCTATTCATGAGTTGGGATTGTCTTTTCCACCTTATTCCACTAAAGAAATGTGCATAATTAAATCACCGTCAAGGATGAAGCCAGAAATTTTTTTGGGAAAAAATTTAGGTGATATTTTTTTTCCCATGTAAACTTTGTTTTTGGGCTAGATTTACATGTAATTTCTTTTTCTTTTGCAAAATTTGAAAAAGAAATTCTCAAAATTATAGCTAGAATTTACATTAAATTTTATTTTTGTAAAATTTGGGGGCCAGAGGCCCAGTCTTGTACATAGATCCGTCCTCGATTACCATATAGCCCCTCTTGCTCTTATTAAAAATAGGATGGTTCAAAAAGAAAGAGTGATAGTTGGATTAGAGAGATAATAAGCTAAACTTTTTCTTTATTTATTTCTACATTCTCTCTTTAACTCTTTACTGTTTTATTCTTTTATTATTAGTTTAATGGCAGTAGGAAACTCCTAAAAGATGGTTCATACTTGTAACCATTAGGCCTTGTTTGGATGATTAAATACGAAAGTAGAATTGGATATAATATAGTTGAATTAGGTAGAATATAAAATCTTAAGAGATATTAAATATTTGAATTTGGTGTTTAGAATTGATTTGGATAAAAGGTCTAAATATGTTATTATATTTCAATCCTGTATTTGAATGCCTATCGAATATAAGATTCGAATATAACTATTTTCAATTTTTTAATTTTCTTATGTACTGTTTTTCTTAAGGTCTTTAAAAATTATTTTTCTTAAAGCCATTTTTTTTTTTTCAAATATATGCATACAAGCTACCTCAAATTAAAACTTTATTCACAAATTAATTGTAAAATCTAATAATCACAATATTTTAGAATGTGATTATACAAAAATCATTCACGTTATAACAATATCTCACTTTTAGGGTGACTAAAAAAAATCATGATTTGTATTACTAAGAATCATCCAAATTAATGATTACATACATACATAAATACATATATATATATATATATATATATATAACAATCCATTTATTGATATGAAAAATAAATTAAAAATATGAATTATATAAAAAAAACTTGAATAATGAAAAAAAGAAAAATCTAATTTTTTAACTTGATTTTTCGTTGTCTTTGTCTCTTTATATTGTAACATTACAATTTTTTTGAAGATGTGATATTATATTTTTATCCCAATGAGACGAAATAACTCAAGTATTACCACCCTTGGTATAAGTTATATACCCATCCGGGTGGGATATAAATGATTCATGGAATATAGATATCCAATCCAATTGAAGAAACCAAACATGGGATAGGATAATATTTATCCTATCTAACCCTCTTTATTTTATTATCTAAATGTGGCCTTAGAAGATCAACTATATAGGTTATCCAATCTTTCTTTACCTAAATTATAATGCCTTACTTGGCTAAAACGGCATCTCTAGTGATGACTTAAATTTTTATCCAAATTTAAGTAAAAGTTGAATTTGTGTCTCATACTTTTTAACGGTAACATAAATTTGAGTTTATAAATAATAGTGCATTAATTTGGATCTGGAATTGAGTAAAACCCTATTCGAGTCTAGATTTGAGTTACCACTTAATAAGATTTTTGTGAATTTAGACTCAAATTTAAATTTGAGTTCGGATTTGAGTCACCACTGCAGATGCTTTAACAATGTGATGTTGAATAAGTGGCAGAGGAATTCATGCAACAATAGGGAAAATGAAAAAGTCCAAATTAAAGTCAAATTGCCTAGTAAAAATAGTCGAAAGGATTCCTGAAAAGTGTTTTGGATCGGCTCACTTAATATAATCATACATAAAACCACTATATTTTGATCCAAGATGAGGTCTTTAATAAGACTTTTTAATATTTTTGTTAGCCCTAAGGGCTTTTCAACCAATGACAAAGCAGAATATTTTGATGATAATAAGTCATTATTTATGTGAAATAATATTTTATTTAGTGACAATGCAAAATAGGTTATCTATGTCAAATAAGATTATTGACAAAGTCTGTCAAGCACAAGGACTTCTACTCAAAGCACAAGCTTCAAAGTAAAAAACAATCAAGCGGGATTTTCTCACGATGATCCAAGTAAATGGGCACACTCAAGTTCAAGGAATCAAGACAAGTCAAGAGAAGATTTTATTTTTCTTATTTTGAGTTTTAAGTGCTTTAGAATTAGATTGATTATTAAGTGTAAACTCTTAATATTTAAAATGATCAACTAAAACTAATCTTAAAATATTTTTTTTCAAAATAATACATTAATACACTTAAGTTTTGAAAGATCAAAGGTTTTGAAAAATAAATACTGTGAATAATAAGTAAAAAAGTTTATTTTGTTAAAACTAGTTCTACCAATCAATTGATTTTTATGCCTTATTTTCACACTATCAAAATTAGTTGACTAGTTCCAATAATCAGTCAACTGAGTGACCATTTTAAGTACACAACCTAAACTTATTGTCTAAACCAATCGACTGACTTTCAAAGGCAAAAATAATGTACAACAAAAGTAGTCGACTGATTATTCTTGAATATATGAACTTCAAACTCTCTACACAAATCAATCGACTGCTTTTGTTGATCTGGCAATTGAAGATTCAAATTTTGAAAGGAGAGAACGACTCTATTTTAAAATCCAACAGACATATTCACTTAAGAATTATAAATAGAGGTTCTTTAAAATATTTATTGCTATATCTTTATAAGTTTTAACTTCTACATATTTATTATTCACTTTTGATCTGATTATTAAAAACTTAGATTTAAAAGTTCTGTTCATCTTAAATATTCTAAGCTTATACTTGATCAATTTATAAAAAACGAACATTTATTGTACCAATCTATTATTGAAGAGAGTATTTGTTGATAAATAACTTTGTATCTTTTTGTTGCGGTGATATTTGCAAATAGGTGCTACCATTGTGAAGAGTTAGGAACTCTTGTTATAATAGAAAATTCAAGATGATGCTTGTGTGAGGATGTAGAAAATTTCCTGAACCTCTATGTTTGCTCTCTATTTCTTTCTCTACTCTTTTATATACTTGTGCATGTATTCATTTTTAAAATTTGTAAAAATTGTTACTATTTTCAAAGAATTTAAAAATTATAAAATATTAAAAAAGATTAAAAAAAAAAAAAGAGAACAAATTGTATTATACACTTCTCTTTCAATTTCTTAAAATCACATTCGTCAAACAATTAGAAGTGGTTATCAGTTATCTGAACCCAAAAGCTGAAACAATTGGAAACTTGTTATGCTTGGCCCAATCTTTACACAACCCAATACAAATGAGAGTTGGGTTCATTTGTAGGGTTTTTGCATCATTTTTGTACTTATGTTTGCATTTTCAATTGCCGATAGAAAGTTATAAAATAGCACCCAATTTTTCCCATTCCACTGTTTGATTTATAATTTCTTATTCATGATAAGATGTTTTCATTAAGGAGCACTTTAAATGGCATACTCTTAAAGTTAAACGGCGAGGTTTAAATGAGGAAAGGTTTACGGTAGATATTTAAGTATTCAGAAACGAAAAAGAGTGTCGAATAATAATGTTAGAAATTCTTAATTTATATCTTTAATTATATTCTTAATGTCATATGAGATTTAAAGTCATCGTATCAATATCGATCATATCAAAAATATAAATTCGAACTCTCTATCATTTTTTTTTCCAAAAAACTTGAGCCGTTCAAAATTATTACTGCTTTTTTTATTTTGTTTTTTTCAAAATGCACACAATTACGTGTGGAAATTATGCGTTTGGAAAAACTAACTCAAATACAAAATAACTTATTAATCAATAAATACATGTGGATCATACATGGAAATATAAAAATAAACAGTATGAAGCCTTAAAGATCTGGCAACTCCATCTTATTTTTAAGCAAATAAATACAAGAATAAGAGTAATAACTTACTCAAGAAAAAGAAAAAGAAAAAGCATAATGATATTGAAATTATGCAAATCTATCGTAATCCGTTCCACTTTTAAGTCTTCCCACCATCCATTCTGCTCCCTGCAACCAATATCACAAGGGAAAGAAAATGTTAATAGAGGTTTAGTTTTTCTTTGAAAGTGGTTTTTGTTTTATTTTTGGTGACAAATAATCCTTCCAACCGTGGGTTCTTTGGACGCTCTCACGCACATTCCTTAAAAGGTAGGCTTATAATTTGGATCAAAGATATGCTTAGAAACAGATTGATTTGGAATAATGTCAGGGTGATACATATCCTATTTATTAAAAAAAGATTATCGGATGAGATAAGATCTTCCTATGATTTAAATCCAAATTTTGTTAATTATCGAATTGAATTCTATCTGATAAATTTTAATATGTATTATTATTATTTTGATAACTCGGTATTCAACTTTTTGAACTGACTAATTCAGGAGACCAATTCCATTGTCCACTAGCAGGGGCCTGATTAAAATTGGAACATTGTCTTGTATGGACCGGCCTCAAAAGAAAGTGGCATCCGTCGCATTACGATCTGGCGATCTTGGGGAACAAGCCTCTTAATTGTTGTCTACTGCCCACTCGACCACCCCTTGGGGTTTAATATGTATTATATATGGGACAATAGTTGGCTTCACACTGGTATGTGACACAATTTTATTGTGACACACATGCAATCACATGTAACTGTTTAATTTTATCTAAAAATTAAATAAAATTAAAAAATACACGTGCAATACAAATGCTGACAGATTGTGGTAATAACACATAAACAAATAGAGGAGGTTCCGTTTACGAGCCAAGCATAGTCCTTATATATATATATATAATGTTATGATATTAACCTTAGACATTTCTTATCTTACATGATGTCACAATTTTTATGATTTCAGTATTGTGTAAAATTTACGTAAGATCACTCTACTATTAAAATAACATAGACTATCACAAAAATGTAACGGGCTTCAAGGTAACACTTTTGGGAGGGAAAGATTTAGTATTGTGTAAAATTTACATAAGATCACTCTACTATTAAAATAACGTAAACTATCACAAAAATGTGACGAGCTTCAAGGTAACACTTTGGGTGGGGGGTTAAAGAGTAGTCTCCTCATATATTTAGAAGCATAATCATCACCACACCAAAAACCAACAAAAAAAAATAAATTCTTCTTACCTTCTAAAAAACAATTTATTAATGTAATTGAAAAAATACAAGAAATACAATGCAATTACATCAACAAAGGCTAAAGAGCAAAAAATCATATCCCGACTAGATTGGGACTAAACTCAAAAGCCAATCATAGGCTGGCAACCAAGCCAAAAAAAAAAGAAAAAACAGCAAACAACATTAATAAATTTCTTCTTACCTTCTAAAAAACAATTTATTAATGTAATTGAAAAAGTACAAGAAATACAATGCAATTACATCAACAAAGGCTAAAGAGCAAAAACAATTACATCAACAAAGGCTAAAGAGCAAAAATCATATCCCGACTAGATTGGGACTAAACTCAAAAGCTAATCATAGGCTGGTAACAAAGCCAAAAAGAAAAGAAAAAAAACAGCAAACAACATCCACGCCTAAAGAAAACCAAAACAAACTACAGCAAAACACAACCAAATGAAGCATCCAACTAAATTCTACATGCAGCTCACAGAAAACAAAAGAAGCCAAGACAAACCTTAAGGTCATTGGTGTTATTTTCGAATGGTAAACGATACTCTTCCATCTCCCAATGGGTTTTCTTTGGTTGCGAAATGGGTCCAGAAAAATAAACAAGATAGACTTTGAAAGCCAACACATTTCCATCCGAGTTATAAATTCTTTCTTCTCCTCCTATGGTTTTCCAAAACCCCATTTCATTCCCAACAGCTCTACTTTTTTTCCTCTCCCCTTGAAAATCTTTGTCCCAGTGAAGGAAGAAATACCATTCATTTTCCTCACATAATGAGTTTGCCACTGGAAACAAAATGAGCAAGAAAAACCTTATCAATCACATGATTCAATATCACTGATCGAAATGCTAAACACAAACAGTATCTATATATGTGTGTGTATATATATATATATACGCATGTATGTACGTGTGTGTGTGTGTATATATATATATATATATATATATATTTATTTATTTATATATCTTTGTCTAGGTAAGTGGTTATAACACCCAAGAGAGAATACACAAAAGTTCCTAAAGCAGAAGTTTAGATGCCCCTAGATAGTGGGTGTCTCATTGGTGTTTACTATTAGAAGTGTAGATATGTGATACATAGATACATCTATGTGTATATATATTACTAATTATTTGATATTTTAGGTCAAAAGTCTCGAGTTCATTGTGAAGATAAAGTTTTCACGAATCGAAATAAAAGAAACGGTCTCTTTGCCTACATACCCTAAACTAGCCCTTACATGCATTAGACCAACTAATTCTTTAAATTTTGCTTGGATTAACGGATTTGAAAAGAAAATAGATGAAAGAGAGAAGAAGAAGATGTTATTTTTTGTTTGATTTAAAATTAGATAAATAAAGGAAAAGAATGAGTATTTAACACTTATTTTTTCTAATCTGTTCTCCTCTCAAAAAGTGGGAGGAGGCATGAAGAAAATAAGAATGTCTTTTAATGAATTTTTTATAATATTGATTCTAATAATAAAATTATAAAAAAAGATATTTGTATTTTAGGGTATAATAATAAAAAAAAAATATTTTTTTTCCTTTTTTTTACTGTTCTTAAATAAGATAAGAATATTATGCAACTTTTTCTCTCATTTATTATCTATAAAGAAAAAAATTACAATTTTATCTCCTCACACTCATAATTAATATTGTCATCTCTTCTCATTTCACTCCGAGTAGCTCAACATAGAGTTAGTTTATTGTGAGTATTGGACAAATAGAGTTAGTTTATTGTGAGCATTGGACAAATGGTCTCTGGCAAACAGAAGATATTAGAAAAATAGATGGAAGAATGACTGCTCCAGGGAACCATTGATTAACGTACCTGGAGTTTCTTCTATTCCACGGTTTAAAATCCAAACTCACCTTCAAATCAGTGGGGTAGGACCTATTCTATCCTCTCTCTCCACGCAGTTGAACTGGGCCATGCCCCACAGGTTTGTTTGAAGAGAGAATATCTCATGAGATCTTTGAATCACAAATCTATAAAACATCAAACATTATCAAACCATAACCCCATTAAAATATACAATATATATATTTATATACACACACACACATGCACACATGTTTGGGGAAAAAAATTCATGACAAAATTCATTTTAATTTAAAACAAGTTAATACTAACAATTTCACAAAATTACTATTTAAAATAATAATGCTGCATGCAGTGATTCTTCAAGTGAGACTGCAGTCGGAGATTTTATGAATGCACTGAACATTCCACTCCTCATGCAGTGAACTGGACCATCACTGGCTACTCCTCAGGTTTGAAGATCACAAATCTAAGATTTGAAGGCCAAGGCATGCATTTCCATCCGAGTAATAAATTCTTTCTAATTCTAGTTTT
Source organism: Nyssa sinensis (assembly GCA_008638375.1). Classification (NCBI taxonomy): domain Eukaryota; kingdom Viridiplantae; phylum Streptophyta; class Magnoliopsida; order Cornales; family Nyssaceae; genus Nyssa; species Nyssa sinensis. The sequence continues at coordinate 14,530,731 of CM018035.1, read as the reverse complement.
TTTTTCCTCTCCCCTTGAAAATTTCTGTCCCGGTGAATACCATTCCCATCTGTAAACAAAAAAAAAAAGAGGAAGGGAAAAACATAGTATATGGTTATTCTAAAATAAATAATGGAGTATTATCTAGCAAAATTAAAATTTCAATAATCACATGATGCAATATGTGATTAAATAACACTGAAATGTCAAACACAAACAGGATACATAAAGTTCGTAACACTGGAGTTTTGATACCCCTGTGTGATATAGCACTTTGCACTTTAAGCTGTATATATGTGATATAATATACATTATTAATTGTTTGAAATTTATGTCATGATTCTATACCTTATTGTGTGCTATCCTTAGATATGATAATATATATATATATATATATATTATTAATTGTTTGACATTTATAATTCTGGATTTTATTGAGTGCTAATACTTCCTTAGATATGTGATATAATATAATATATATATTATTAATTGTTTGAAATTTATGATTCTGGATTTTATTGTGTGCTAATTAAATATGTGATATAATATACATATATGAATATATATTATTAATTGTTTCACATTTATGTCATAATTCTGGACCTTATTGCGACACTAAGCCTTGATCATGTCAAGACGAGATATAGGCTAATGCAAGATATAGGAATTAATATCTTAAGCTTGAGAGTGTACTGAACTTCCTCTGCAATGAAGTGGACCTTATTGTGACACTAAGCCTTGATCATGCCAAGACTAGATATAGGCTAATGCAAGATATAGGAATTAATGTCTTAAGCTTGAGAGTGTACTGAACTTCCTGCAATGAAGTGGGCTCATGCGTTATATCTCAATCACAAATTTACTATAAATATCAATGATTTGACTGTGCATCACAAATCTATAAATATCAATGATTTGACTGTGCGCTCATGCCGTTATGCCTCAATCACAAATCTATAAATCTATAAATATAGATGATAGAAGCAAGATATAGAAATTAATATCTTAAAGCTTGAGAGCCTTAAAGCTTGAGACCTCCCTCCTGCAATAAGCCACATGCGCCTGTGCCTCAATCACAAATCTATAAATATCATACATCTATATATATATATATATATACACACACACACACACACACACACACGTATATGAATGTAAAATAATTACCTAGAGTTGTTGGATGGTTGCTGTAAAAGTATGTTGCATCAATATCTTTTATAATATCAGCTGGAAGAGGCTTGTCACTGGCCTTGTTCATGAGATAATAAGTGATCAGCTCTTCATCTGTTGGCTTAAATCTATACCCAATTGGCATTCCCATTTCTGTCAACCCCATTTCTTCCATTGTTCGAAATCAAACACTTTCCAAATCTCGATACGATCGATCAGTGAAATAAAGAGCGAGTTTCATTTGGTCTCTACATATCTATATATAAGTGTATTGTATTATATATGAACAAATTATACGTACGTAACGGGTGTGGAAGGTTGGATTAGCTTTTGAATCCTACTAGAACTTGAATACAACACACACATATATAATTTGACCTTTTCAAGTTTGCTGTAAATGAGACATCTGTGATCATTTGACTATTATTTTGCGGGGATGAGAAGGAGGAATCATTGTAGTAGAATGGCAAATTTGGGTAAGTTTGATCTAGTATCGTAATGCGATAATAGCCGTGGGTTACATTTGATCAAAAAGTCCAAGGGCCACAAATAGTGGGACCATGTACAACGTGTATATAATATATATATATATATATATATATATAGTCGAGATATTATCATTATTTTTTTGAATTAGTCAGCATTCGAGAATCAATTAACGAGAAAATAATCTGTCCACTAACAAATGTCAATTAAAAATGGAATAAATGTCAATATATTTATATAAGTCAGTATTCAAATCGATTAATGAGAGAATAATCTGTCTATTAACGAATGTCGATTAAAAACGAAATAAATGCCGAATCACTTGATATCACGATCCGACATATATAACATTTTAATGGACATTTTAGTAGACGGATTATTCTCCTATTAATCGATTGGGATCGTGTGTTAGGGTACTTATGCAGGAGTACTACCACACTTTAAATTAGGACAACCTTTAACACAACGCAAGTACAAGTAATGTTTTAGTTTGGCTGTATATGGAGTAATTATTTTTACTTGAAACTCTCCGCCTAATTTATTATAAATATCCACTCATATTATGTGATTTATTATAAATACGAAGATAATTTTTTCATGTTCTTTATTCGGTTTGTAATTTTGGCTTATTAAAACGGATAACTCCCTCCGATTCCTTATCTTACAAAGAGTCAAATTCATGCTATTTCTGATTTAATTGATGGGTTTTACATGTGCAGTATCTTTATATATGCAAAATTAAAATTTATGAAGCATATTTATCAAAACAAATATGATTATATCAGTAAGATATTTCCTTCATTCTCCTTTTATATTGTTTACGGAATTTGGTTCTTTTGGAATTATAGTTGACGGTTGTTTCTCAATTCCATCTCTACTATAAAACTGGACGTGAAAGTTTCTTTCCATCCAGCTCTTCACAAATAAAATAAAAGCATTAAATAAAATTCAAAATATTTAATTTGAATTCGAGAGTCAAATTCATGCTAAATTATGAATCCAATTTGTTTAGCCACTTGATGATGTAGAATAAATGATATTTGATGTAAATCGTGTGATGATCCCGAATACAATCCGAATTACTTATATTTTTTAGTTTCCTAATTGAGTTCAAATTAATATTAGTAGTTTTAGATTATTATATTAATAGTTTCTTATCCCGTAACTACAAGAAATTGATAATTTTCTAATTATATTAGTAAAAAGAATTAGTAGTTTTAGATTATTATTAATAGTTTCTTATCCCGTAACTACAAGAAATTGATAGTTTCTTAATTATATTAGTAGAAAGAATTAGTATCCAATTCGAATTAGTAATAGTCTTAACTTATAAATATAATATAATTCCATGTGATTTTTATACTTACCAAAAAGTTATAAAAATATTCATTCTTTTAAGTTATTGTAAATTTGAGGATTGAAAATCAGCAGAATAAAATATCGAAAAAGTATTGAATTTTTTTTTTATAATATTTGGATTTGTTTTGTCAGTTTTATTAAGTACGATAATATAATAGCATATAGATAACATGTCATGTTTGCATTTATCTATCTATCTATTTATCTTGTTCTACTCAAAGATATATTTTAAAATATGTGTTTTATTTTTAACATAATTATTAATTTTTAAAATATTTTAATGGTATAACTGGTTTCACTAGTTGAATTAATGACTTATTCATTCCGTCTTTTGACCAAGTCTTCTTATTTTTTCGTACTAGATTTAGTGTTTTAACTCTTGTCAATATTTATAGTTTTTCTGGCCACATAATCATCTATTTTTAAAATTTCAAAGAATAATTTAAAAAAAAAAAAAAACATCGTTTTCGTAGAGGCATTTAATCAAAGTTCCAATAAGTCTTTTTTTTGTTAAGTTAAAGTCTAATCCCATTCTTTTTTTCTTAACTACAATAGAGTCTAATCCCGTTCTTATTAATCTGAAAAGTTCAATAGCATTTTTGTGACGAAAAATGCCTCTTAATAACAAAAATCTCATACTGCAGGAAGCTCATGTGTGTTGTTGACACTTTTTCAAATTTTAAAATTTAAAATCTTATAATAAATTATTCATTTTTTACAAAATTTATATATGTAAAATATAAAAATTGAGATCTATTGAACAAGATTCATATTGTATAATGCCAAAAAAATCCACTTTTTAAACAGAGAAATTTTATTTTACAAAACAGAGAAATTTTTCCATGCACAAAGATTTTTTAGATAAAGAAATTTCTCTATTTTAGAAATAGAGAAATTTCTCTATATGGCAAAGTAAAATTTCACTATTCAATTTCATTTTATTTTTTGGTACGAGTGAACGATGACACTCCAAAATAAAAGAAAGAGAAATTCATAATAAAATTTGTCTCCCTAACAGTAGACAAACAAATTTGTTCAAATAGTGAATTTTGTTTTTTTATTTAGCCCAAAACTCGACAATACTATACTCTTGCATCATCGATACCTTGTATCCACCATATTTCGATTAACAAAACACAACAATACATCCGTTCAACACGCCAAGATACTTCTCCCACTTGTCTAAACCAATGCAACTATGATTGACAAAATTTTAAAAGATTTACAAGTAATGGTGTTGATGTCACAATGCTTGAAATTGCTAATGAATGAAAACAAAGTTTTGACTTCTACTAGGTTGGTGCGGCATAACAACTGAAATGACGTGGTATAATGACAATAAGGTGCATTCCTATATTGGACAATAGTCACTTCACACCATGGCAAATGCAGCACGACAACTTGGCTGAAGATGATTACAGGATTCTCCAATATCAATTGTTAGACCTTTATTTCTATTGACTCAACGATGTTAATCGGTACAAAGTGTTGGTGGTTGGCGTGAGTTCGAGGCGAACACCTCAATTGGTCAACGAGCATCAACGACAAACACATTATAAATAAAGGTACCGAACATTAAAATTTAACACAACATCAATTTGAAACCCTAACCCCCTGTGGAGCATATGGTGTGGGACTTTAGAAACTAGAGATCACTTATATATTTATTCCAAGAAACAGATTTGTCATTAAAAAAATTACATTAATGTGCACCTCGTCAAATATATGAACTTCATCTAAGGACAATTATAATTATAATATTTTATCTTGCACTTGAACATATAAACCTTATTCTCAAGGAATAAATAATAATTAACATTTTTTATATCATTGGTCTAAAGAGTCTCATCTCAATTTTTCCTGGAAATAATATAAATAAAAAAGCAAAACAAATAGAAAGAGGGGAAGATGAAGGAGGAGTGTTTCGTTTAACTTCCTCCACTACAGCACACTGCAAGTTTGAGCTACACTATCTGACGTGGCATCACGTGATAGAACGTGTTAACCTGTCGAACTTTTGAGTAACAAGCCAGAAAAACAGTGGGACCCGAGTCAGCGTCCGAGTCGGACTCAACACCCTCCGCTTTCGCCACTTGTAACCCCCTGAGAAAATCTACGCACCCCTGGCGTTCTCTAGACTCACACGCTGCACAAAAACAGAATCTGCATCACCTAAACTGTGGCAAAGTGAAAGAGAGAATCTAAAAAAGAAAAAGAGTAAAAAAATAGAAAATATATTAATAATAATTGATAATATATAATTAATTCAAAAAGCTAATGCTTTTCGATTTCAAATTGTGCCTGGACAGATAGATTGATTGATCTGGTTGTCTTTGTTTTGCTTTGGTTCTGGATTTTGGGTTATATTCACTCTCTCTCTCTCTAGGGTTTTCTTCGATCTGCGCGATCTCTTCATTCGGTGATCACACAAACGCTACTGTAAGTGTTCTTTAATCTCTCTTCTCTCTTGTTTCTCTTTGTAAAATTTACAAAAAAAAATCAATACTCTATATAATGGAAGGAGACGTAAACGTAGTTTTAATTTTCTTCTATTCAAGTTTTTTTTTTTGATCGGTTGTTCTATTCAAGTTTTCAATTGCGGTGTATTTGTATTCTGGTTGAGTTTTTATGCTGTAATTGAACAGACACTTTTTTCGGTAAGTAATTGAACAGACTTTAGTTATATGACACATTTTCAAGTTTATGTGAATTTTTGAAACTAAGTTTCTCATAACAAATAACGATGATTAAAAAAGGGCAAGTGTTATTTGTACTGTTGTTTCCTGTTATGGATGTTGAATAATCGATGAATAATCAGAACAATAGCGGTGAGCTTGTTGCAGTGGTTGCGATAGCTACTTATTTTTAGGTGTGATACTGTTGGTATTATTTTATGATGTTGTTAATACATTTGTTGCATTTGACTATCGTTTAAGTTCGTTAATGGATTGAAATTTTAGTGACTCAGGAAGTGAATTCAGTTAGTGAGCACTTAGGATGGTTTTATGGAGAATGTGAAGTATGACTATGATGCTCTTGGACTTTGAGATATTGGTTAATCATTTTGCAATGGGGATTGTTAAAGTTTATGGGTGTTTAAAACCAAGGTTTGAATGTCATCATGGAGTTAGAAGGCTATTGCACAGTATTAGTCCCATCAATCTGCCATTTTGAGTATTACTTTCCGGGATAGTATCCAGTCGCCAGACCATATTGTTCAACCGTCTGGAACCACACAGTTTGGTACTTTTATCATCATCCCCTAGAATCTTGGAGTCTGGATTAATCATTTCGTCCTGTGAACTCATGTGGGCCATTGTATTCCCCATGCCACAGCGGAATGGTATTTGACCATTTACAGATTATGGTGTAACTTTGACATTCAAACAAGTGAAAATTCAAATTATTTCACTCCATTACCTGTCTATCATTTTGACAATTTGCATCTCATCAAGTGGCAATGGATCATGTTCTTCTGGGGGTGTCAAATTGGACATTTGCATACTCTCTCTGACAACTCCTCTGTTTTTCTTCTAATCTGTATGTTATATTTGCTTCTTAATTCTGTTCCAGATTTAGGACTTGTTATGAATTCGAAGATTGATGTCTGGGACTCCAGGGAAATCAAAGGAGGACATACAAATGAATTTTAAGACATTGCATTCTTTTGCATAAACTTGATAAAATGGTCATGATGGGTTGCATTTTTCAAAAGTTTGTTGGACTTGATGTGGGACTTTGATTGAATCCAGCAGATTGGTAAGTGATATGTGAAAACTTTAGTGCTGTTATGTCTTTTGTGATTATGCTTGGATGATGGGAGTTTAGTGCTAGGCTTCTGTAATGATTGAGTTTCACATTATATTTTGTGAATAGACAGTTTATTGCTTTTGGTGCATGTAGAATGCTAGAAAATAGATTTTGAAGAATGGATGACTTCAGAGAACCTGAGATTCTGCTTCCCAATTGGATCAGCAAGAATCCATCTGAAATGGTGGAATCTCGTCTCTTCATTGTATCTTGCTTTATTTCTGGCCTAATTGGAATCCTGACTATAGCTTACACTGCCTTCCAATGGAGAAGAAACATCAATCTAAGTTGGATGAAAGCAATAGCCAGATCAAAGAAAAACCCGAAGGCAAGGAACAAGGTTCCTGTAGCTCCTCATACTTGGATTTTGGAATCTGTGTCTCGTGGGAAAAGCCTGAACTGTTGTGTATGCTTAATGTCCATGTCTCCTTCTCAAGCCCTTGGGCCAATGGTGGCCTCGGACAGTTTTATCCATTGCTGTATCACATGTGGTGCTGCAGCTCACCTAAGCTGTTCCTCAATTGCGCACAAGGATTGTAAGTGTGTTTCTATGGTTGGGTATGAGCATGTGATGCACCAATGGGCTGTCCGGTGGACAGAGGTCACAGATCAACCTGATGAAACTTCTTTCTGTAGCTATTGTGAAGAACCATGCAGTGGGTCTTTCCTTGGGGGATCTCCCATATGGTGTTGCTTATGGTGTCAACGGCTTGTACATGTTGACTGCCATGGTAGCCTGTCTAATGAAACAGGTGATATTTGTGATCTGGGCCCATTTGGAAGGCTGATTGTATCACCGCTTGTTGTAAAAGAACTGAGCCAGACATCCTCGGTTGGGTTTTTGAGTTCCATCACACATGGAGCCAATGAGATTGCATATTCTGTACGTGCTAGTATTAGAAGTCAAAGCAAGAAATACAAGCAGGGAAATGAAGCCTCAGCAGACACAGGTAACAGCAGTAGTATCAGTGATACATCCACAGAAAGCACGGCTGATACCCATCAAACAGTTAATGGTTCTCATAGAACGGAGGAAAACTGTAATGGTAGCATAAACATGGGGGAACCAGATCGGAACCAAGATGGTGATACAGTTAAGAAAATGGATTCCAAGCCCATTTTTAAAAGAAGTTCTTCAATCAATTGGAAGGAAGAGTCTCAGATGGTAGGCATGAAACAGCGATATGAGTTGATTGATTTGCCTCCAGATGCAAGGCCCCTGTTAGTTTTCATTAACAAGAAGAGTGGAGCTCAGCGAGGAGATTCACTCAGGCAACGGTTGAACATTCTTTTGAATCCTGTTCAGGTCAGATCTGTTTACCTCAAATTTTCAAGTCACTCACCCTTTTTTGGGGTGTCCAACAGTTTTCTCTCTCTGTCTCTGTCTCTGTCTCTGTCTGAACGGAAACTGGATATTGAGGTGTAATGTTTTAAAGAAGAATTGTCCTATGAATTTTTTTATTTTTGCCTGCAATGGGTATATGTGAAAGGCAATGTCTGCTAATGTTGACTCCAATTTCCAAGAAATAAACATAGCTTGAGGTTTGCTTTACACAGTAATTGATTGGGTTGCCAACTCATGTCTATCCTTCACCGTACACAAACTTTGTGGAAACTACTTCCCATCATGTTTGTATGAAAATTTTTCTTTCAGAACAATAGAATTCTTGGCATATTTTGAAAAAAAATTGTAAGCATAATTTTGAAAAAGTTTTCAAATGAAACAAGTAAATGTCGCCTGTTTGATGGACTTGAGTGATCTTCTTTTGTAAGGTTGCTATTTTGAACTGAAGTTTCTATGGGTAATTGATTTCTGTAGAAATGAATGGATCTTGAAAATAAAGGACTATTCTTCTTGATTGCTTCACTTAGTAGCTGCTGCCTTCTGTGATGCAGCGCACAAGGTTGTAGTTGAACTTCCTATACTGACAATTTATACTTAAGCCTTGTCTGGCAGCTAGCTTTTTACTTAAATTTCATCCAAGTTAAAAGTTTAAATCTACCTTTTTACCTCATTTTACAAAACTTATTAAGGTTGGTCTACCTTTGAACTTGACTTTTCTGAACGTTGATCTTTGATGGTACTCTTATAGGTTTTTGAGTTGAGCTCAACACAGGGACCTGAGGTGGGTCTCTATCTGTTTAGAAGGGTGCCCCACTTCAGAATTCTTGTATGTGGAGGGGATGGTACTGTTGGCTGGGTCTTGAATGCCATAGACAAACAAAATTTTGTTTCTCCTCCTCCAGTTGCTATTCTTCCCGCTGGAACGGGAAATGACTTGGCCCGGGTCTTGTCCTGGGGAGGTGGCTTGGGCTCAGTGGAGAGACAGGGAGGTCTTTGCACCTTGTTGCACCACATAGAACATGCTGCAGTAACCATTCTTGACAGATGGAAGATAGCTATTCTAAATCAACAGGGAAAGCAACTCCAGTCCCCAAAATTTATGAACAATTATCTTGGTACGTCAATAAATATTCTTTTCAGATAAGATGTATGATAGAAGGATACATTGAAGATAATTGAGGCTTTTGAGGCAGATTATAAATTTTGCTTACAAAACAGCATGCACATGCTGGACATATTAGGGTTGCAATTATGTCCTGGTAGGGTTTGTTTTAAATTGAGCTTTTGCCATACTGAATGTCCAGAGCATCAAGCCAGGATTTGGCCAAACTTGTTTGACTCAGAACCTAGATTCCTTAATGTCAGTTGAATCTCACGTGGGCTGCTTTGGGTTGAGGTGCAATATTTGCGTGTTGGGTTAAGATGGAAGGTTCTGAAATATTTGATCTTTTGCTGTATACATTTTCTCTGTATATACTGCATTGGTCGTTGTTCCATTCCATGTTGCAAGTTGCAACCCTAAGCTAATTGAATTTCTTATATGAGGTTCTTCCTTTTAATAATCATGTCTTGACCTGTTGAATGCAGCATACAACAGCATTTTGGTTTGCTGTTGAGAATCGATCTTTCTGCAGGAGGATCGATCTTTCTGCAGGAGGTTCTTCCTTTTGATTTTCACATATTGGCCTGTTGAATTCAGCAAATAAAAGCATTTTGGTCGAGTCTTGAGTGGCCTTAGTATGTGAGATTCTGTGGGTGGGACACAATAATATGTAGTCTTCTACTTCACACTTGGGGACCTTATGCCCACCCTTATACTTTTTTTTTTAAATCTTTTTTCTTTTTCATATTTTAGCACCTTAGGGTTCACCCTGAGGTTTGTCATGGACATCCTCATTCATGTACATGCCCTTGTGGCTCCTTTAGAATACAATTACCATTATGTATCAAATACACAAACACATTCTTATTCATTATAGTGACAAAGTTGGGCATGTATGGTTGCAGGGGTTGGATGTGATGCAAAGGTTGCTTTGGAAATCCATAATCTAAGAGAGGAGAACCCAGAGAAGTTCTATAACCAGGTAATTGCAAACTTATATCAGAATGGATTTGAACTCTCCTTTTTAGAATGTTCTATGAAATCAGCAAAGCAGTCTGGTGTACACATGTGTGTGCGTGCATGTTTATTTTCCCTTTCTTTTTTTCCATTTTTATTTTCAAAAGTGTAACTGTGGGGTGCTAGCATCTAAACTACTTGTTCCTTGTGTTAAAATGTCTTGACTTTTTATGAAGGGAAATAGTGCAGTTTGTGCTAGGTGAAATATTTTACATTTTAGATATAGAAATTTACATTTTTTCGCCTGTTACGAAGGAAAGGCTTAAAATGGTATTTTGAATAATACTTGGGCATATCAAGCATTGCAACTAGCACAGAGAAGTGATTGAAAAGAATTTAGTTTGTTATAATAGAAATTATAGTTATATTGACTCCCTTGCTCCCCCCTTTTTTTTTTCATAGGGTACTGGTATTAAGCCATCCTTTATCAGGGACTTTTTTTTTTTATAACTATAGGTGCTGATTGCAGGCGGTGTGTTGGGTTACACTTCTCAACAAGTTATGATTCCAAAATAAATTTGGGCAGCAAAGAAGGGGCTTTCCGGCGCTGTTCATTGATTTTTGTGGCCAAAGTGCTGGTGGAATATTGAGTTTTAAGGTTTTTAAATAAAAGGTGTAACAAAGGGGTAATAGTTTGAGGCTTGAATTAAGCAGTGAAGGGGAATCAAAATGTTCAAGGGTTGTTCAGGGGCTGCCAACAGTATCAGTGAACAGTAACTTTTGTGAATTTGGGATCTCTTGGGCATTAGGATTGAGTCTTTGGTTGAAGGATGGATTGGGTATAAAGGTGTATAAAAATAAGGGTAAATTACAATGACCCTCCTGAGGTTTCTTACAATTACATTGACCTTCCCTAGTTGACCCGACAATATACAAATACTCTCCTTCAGTCAAATTTTCTTCAAAATGACTAAACTATCCCTTTCATGTTTTTTTTTCATCAATTTTTTAAATTGACTATTTTTTCATTTTCTAAATAAATATTGATAAAAATCTTAAATTTATTTTTATATAAAATAAAATAAGTTATTTACCTTAAATTTATTTTTAAAGAAATCATAAAAAAATCTTTAGAAAAAGTTAGAAAAAATTGGTCAAAATTGAAAAAATATACAAATAAATAAATGAAAGGAACAATTTTGTCATGTTAAAGAAAAAAATGATTAGAGGGGAGTATCTATATATTGTCAGGTAAAGAAGGAGAAGTCAGTATAATTTCATAAATCTCAGGAGAGATCAGTGTAATTTACCCTAATAAAGAAGTGAAGAAGAGAAGTAGGAGGAGGAGGATAGATTTCTGTTGGCATTACACCAAGGGTTAGAATTGCATCACACGAACCCAAAAGAGCATAACTGTTAGAAAATTTTCTTAAGCATCTTCTCTCTTGAATTGAAAGTGTTATATGACTCTATATAGCTTTCTTAATATTTCTAATTCCAATAGGATTCAACATTAGAAACATAAAGATTTTTCACTTGTTAAATCAGTATAAATCTACTAAAAACCTAATATAAAGATCCAATATTATAATTTGATCCATAACATGATCTAACGACCATGTCTATCAAATATGCAAATTATCAAAATATTCTTTTAACTCAAAAAAATAAACCATAGCAAAGTAAATTAAAAGAAACATAAATAAGACCAAACAAAAATTAAAATTTGAGCCTATGATGTCCCAAGAGGGCCCTATCTTGAAGTCCAACCAGTTTCCAAACATCCATCTTCTTTGAATTTACTCTTTCTTGAGTTTTGAATAGACTGCATCATATATTTTTTTTATTATATGTGATTCGGTGCACAAATATAGTGTTATGGAATGTGTCAAACACCGATGTTGGGTGAACTTTTTTTAATAATGCATTTCACCTTGAATTAATTTAAAATATCAAGTCACAAATGTTAGCTCCATGGTTTCAATCCGATGAATTGCTTTGAATGAGTTTTGTGAGATAGCTAGGTAGACTATAGATGAAGTTGCACTTCTAATTGTTATTAAATCCTTAAAGAAACTAGAGCATTGGCTCTAAATGAGTTTTTTTTTTCCCGGTAGTCTTGATCATCACAATGAGGGTAAGTCTTGGCACAACGGTAAGGTGGTTCCATTATGACCTGAAGGTTATTGGTTCAAGTTGTGAAAACAGCCTCTCCGCTGACGGGGGTAAGGCTCGTACATCTAACTCTCCCTAGATCCTGCAATGGTAGGAGCCTTATGTACTGGAATCATCACAATACCTAATCCTAACTGTTTGAGGGTCAACTACACAAACCATTTTCCACTTGTTTGCTCTACTTGTGTCGTGCATTCTATAAGTCATAGGCTAGCATCTTTTAATTCACACTATTTATGACATTATTGATTTATTTTCTAGTTTACTTGATGTAAGGCCTGCCATGTTGTATGGTATGGAATGATGGTCAATAAAAAATGCTCGTTACATGAGCATTGCTAAAGTGGTGATGTCGAGACTTTAGATGAATTAGTGGTAGCACAAGAAAGGAAAGAATAGGAAATTAATTCACATGAGAAGCTTGAAGTTGCACCAAGTGAGGATTAGATGAAAAACATTTTGAATTGTTTATCCTTTGCAACAAAGACTAGAGATTTCTTTAATGATGAATTATTTGATTGAAGATGAAGGCACCACAATTATATTTGAAAAAAAAGGGAAACAAATATATAAACATGGATACAAGTGTTGAGAAAAAAATACGTTATGACCATGGAGTTGAATTGGAAAAAGAGATTCATGTAGCTGATCCCAGGGAGTTGGGAATTTAGGCTTTGTTGGGGGAAGGGAGAAGGTATTTTCAAACAAAAAACTTCTTTATCTTCTTTTAAGAGCACATGAAGTTTTTTAACTCGAATGGAGTTTCTCATTTGTAAAGCTTGTAGTTTTTTTTCCCCCTTCAAAACATGGTCTACTAAGAAGCATAGACGCGTCTGGAAGGCCAGAGTGCCGGTGTCCAACACATTTGAGACACGAACATGCACCGGACATGTGTCCAACATGTTAAAATTGAGTATCTGAATTTTTTTTTTTTCAAGATTTTGGACATGTTTCCGACACACCAAGACACGAGAATGGAGAGGGAAGATGAGTATTCAAAAAAAAAAAAAAATTAAGGATTGAAGAATCATCAAAGAAGTTAAAGAAAGAGAGAAGAGAAAGAGGGGCAGCCCACCTACTGGAGATCGACGACCCCTGAGTGCCTCTTCCTCCTCCTCCTCATTCATCTTCTTCTTCTCTCGCTCAGTCCTCTATGCAGGAAGCCCCCTTATTATTTTGACGAGTTAACACCCCCCCCCCCCAACCCCAATCTTTAGTGTGACATGTCACTCCCCAGTCTCACATCCCTTAAGTTGTGTTAATATTAGTTTTTATTATCCATATTAACAATTTTTTATAACATTTATCTAATTCTTTTTTAACTTTCATTATTAAAAACTCTAAAAATAATAAATTCTTTCTCTTGTTGGTACCGATTTCATCTTTGTTATATGTTGGATCAAATAATATAATAATAATTTTATATATTTCATTTTTAATTTGTGTAATTCACCAATATACTTATTTTACATTATTAAATTAGTTCAAGAATTTTATATTATTTTTTACTAAATCAACTTAATGAAACATGTCATAAAATAATTTTTTTATTACTAATATTAATTTTTGATAGATAGTCTTGAAATTGATTTAAATAATGTTAAGAATAGATTACATGATCATATATATAAAAATAAATATATATTATTCAGCGTATCCCTAAACGTGTTTGTGTCTTATTTTTTAAAAAAAATTTATGTTGGCGTGTCCGTGTCGTATCGTATCTGCGACTGCGCTTCTTAGATGGTCTAAGATCAGGTAGGGAGATCTTTCCTTTTACATGTCTAGGCAGCCTTTTGTAGTTACAGGAAACTTTGTGTATCTTCAATAAGAAGAACTTTTGACATGCCAACTAAGTTAGAAGGCCGATGTCTAACTTTTTATATTTTTAAAAGCTCTTTCCATTTTGCCTCAAGTTATGAGATTTGCCTCTTATGTGAAAAGAGCCACCTTTTTTTATCCGTCCGTTCATGCTAGAAAAGACAATGAAGCAAGAAAATGTGTATATGTATGTGTGTGTGTGTGTGTGTATATATACACACACCATACACACTCATGGCAAGATAATGGAATTGTATAGATTGGTGACTTTTGTAGAGTTGTACGATCTCTTATCATGCATGGAAAACCAAACGGTTAGAAAATTGTGTATGTGAATTGGTGGTATCATATTTAAAATGTTATTATAAGAGTTTATGAGCTAAAAGTTAAGATGTTTAAATTGTGGTAGTTTATTGTCTAGAACGGGCCACCGTTAGGTTAGTGTTTTTTGTTTTTGTGGGTAATTACCCTTAGGTCAGTGTTTTTGTTTTTGTGTAATCACCCTTAGGTCAATGTTTATCGCAAGGTTATGCCATTCCACAGTTGTCAAATAAATGAATGTCATGTATGTACGCTATGAAGCACTGATACTCTATTTTAGTTCACTTGTCCATGTCGGACACCGTCACTTTTCATACACGTGTTGGACATACAAAAAACAAAGTGTCCAAATTTCTTAATTCTTTCTAAATTTCGGACACGTTAGTACACAAATTTTTTTTTTTTTTTGAATTTTCTCCTCTATTTTTTTTGTTATATATACGTATATACATTCGAATGTAATAGTTAGTAAATTTATTTTGGAATTTGAATCATAAATGAGGTTCTTAGACTTTTATTTAATAACTTTGTTATTTTAATATCTTAATAATATTTTTATGATCTATGTGTTTCTATGTCAATTTTAATTAAAATAATGTTACGCTTTTATTATATGGTCATATAAATATAATATATATATATATATCTTTAGCGTGTTTCTAACGTATCTAAGTCATATTTTTTTTTTTTTTTGAGAAATGTTGTGTCCATGTCGTGTCTTGTGTCCATGTCGTGTCATGTCTGGTGTTCGTATCTGTGCTTCTTAGTTTGTATGGATATTAGTGTCATTCAGTTCTTAATTGTAAACTAACATAATGCATACTAAGGTTTCTGCCTAAGAAGCACGGATACGATACGACACGGATACGCAGACACGTTATTTCTCAAAAAAGTAGGACACGGACACGTTAGAGACACGTTGAATATGTATAATTTTTTATATTTTTATATGACCATATAATAAAAAATTTAATGTTATTTCAATTAAAATTGGCATAAAAACACACAAATTTTAAAAATATTATTAAAATATTAAAATAACAAAGTCATTAAATAAGAATTAAAAAACTTCTTCATTTAATCATCAACATCCATGATTCAAGTGTCTGGAAAGTGTTCGAGAGTATAGGTGTCTGACACGTGTTTGACACGGACACGTGAGCCAAAATAAAGTGTCCTTGCTTTATAGGTTTCTGCTAAAAGGTTTCTAGAAAGCACTTCATCTTGACATTTTTCTCTTTGGCCTAGTCATAATATACCATTTCTTTTCTCTTCTTTTAACAAGTATTGCAAACACACTCACGTCCTATGGAGGACTTGTAACCTATACCTATTCCTTTGGGTGTGGCAAGAGATACCATTAAAGCTAATAGGAAGGACCCTCTTGTCTCTTCTTTTGCCTATGAGCTGTGGATATTAATGTAAGGTATAGATAGAACAAGACACAAACACACCCATACAACAAATTCTGAAAAAATAGGGTAGGGATTAACAATACACAACCATGGTTTTAAATCGTGGTGTCAAGATATTAACATTTGCAATCGCAGTGTAATGGTATCAAGAGAATGTAATGGAAATTAGGAACCACACTTGTGAATTTTCTTCTATCACTAGTAAATCCATTTAAAATTACTAATATGCATGTTTTTACTCTAATTTATCACCTTTTAATTTTTTAATTATTTTTAGTCAATTTTATAGCTTCTATGAAAAAATTTACTATTGTATAGGCTTTTGTATTTGTTTTCGTTAAAGTTATTATTTTTATTGCTTTTATTTCCAAATAAGGGTACTTTTGTATTTAATTGTTGTTCCTCCTCCCTCCCTTTATTAGCTTTGAGTGCAGAAATTTCGCCTCTTCAATGGCTCTTTCCTTTGGATAATCCTTCATTAGACAAACTCAAAATAGCCATTCCTGGTTTGAGTTGAGTGTCTAGTTTAGAATGTGAGACTTGTTAGTTGGGCAAGCATCACCGTGGTTCATTTCTGAATAATAGTCATGGTCGTCACTCTGACTCCTTTGCTTTAGTTCTCACAGACATGTGGGGACTTTCCTGTGCTTCTAGTTTGAATGGATTTAATTATTTTTTGATATTTTAGGTTGATTATTCTCGCATGACATGGTTGTTTTCGATCTGAGCTTCCAAATAATTTTTTTTTTTTAAGTTGCATAATGAAATCTTTGTTCAGTTTGGTAAACGTATTAAAGTTCTTCGCTTAGATAATGCATTTGAATATACACAATCTATTATGAATTCTTTTTGTGTTGCTCATGGTATTATCTATTAAACTAGTTGTGTTCACACTTCCTAACAAAATAGTGTTGCTGAACAAAAGCATCGTCTTGTGTTGGATGTTATATGCACGTTAATGTTCAGTATACACGTTCCCAAACATTTTTGGCATGATGTTCTTCTTACTTCTTGTTATCTCATTAATCATATGCCATCTCTTGTTCTAAATCATCAATCTCCCTTTTCCCTTTTATATCCCAGTCTCTCATCCTTCCAACTTACTCCTCGTGTGTTTGGTTGTGTAGCTTTTGTTCATATTCTTGATCCTGGTCAGGATAAATTATCTCCTTGTGCTCGTAAATGTGTTTTTCTTGGGTACTCCCGGACTCGAAAGGGTTATCATTACTATAGTCCCGAGTTTCACCGCGACTTTGCCAGTGCTGATGTTATCTTCTTTGAGTCCACATCCTTTTTTTCTTCCTCTGGTCAACTGTTAACTTCAGATTTGATATCTTGTCGTCAAGGGGGAGTCCTCAATCTCTCTTCCTACCCTACCTTTGCCTCTTAATTCTTCGCCTAATTCTTCTTTCCAAGTTTATCGACTTTCCCATAATTACCCCATTTTAACATATCTTGTTATTATTTTTCAATTTTCTAACACCTAAAAACTATTTTTCTTATAAATAATACTTAAGACTGATATTTTATTATTTTATATGAATTTTTTAAAGTTAGACTAATGAGAAGTATCATTTAATTTGAATAACATTACAACAAGTAATATAAATAATAACAAAAAATGATTATAAGCATGAAAATCAATATAGTGTGATTAGTTATGCAATCAATATAGTGTGATTATAAGTATATAAATCTTATAAAAATAGAAATCATAAGAATTCTACAAAAAAAATTAAAAATTAAAATTTTGGAAAAAAAGAAACTTAAAACAGTTGTATCAGTTTTGTAACAGTCCTATAATGGCCTATAACGGCCGATACGGCTGTGAATTTTATTCACACCTATATATTGGCCCCATATTGGTATCGGAGGATTAAAACCGATATATAATGTAACGACTGTTATTTAGAACCATGGTTGAGTGTCTTAAAAGATGCTTGGTTGCTAAAGGATACACCCAAACATATAGTGTTAATTACTTCGAGACATTTTCTACGGTGGCTCATCTTAATTCTGTTACGATCTTATTATATGTTGCTCTTAGTTGTTCTTGGCCATTATACCTACTTGATATAAAAGTTGCTTTTCTCTATGGTGAATCGGTGATCTTCAAGAAGAAGTTTACATGGCACAACTTCATGGATATGTTGGTGGTAGTGAACATCTTTTCTGTAGGCTACGAATGGCTTTATATGGTCTAAAGCAGTCTCTTCGAGCTTGATTTGATAGATTCAGTGTTGTGGTGCTTGCATATGGTCTCCGTCGATCTACTTTTGATCAATACGTTTTTGTTGTCACTTTGCGGCAGGTATCATTATCCTAATCGTCTATGTAGATGATATTATTGTCTCTGAGAGTGATTTTGTTGGTATTGTCGCTTTGAAAAGTCATCTGAGTTAACACTTCCATGCTAAAGATCTAGGTGTTCTTTGTTATTTCCTTGGGATTGAGGTTGCTCGTTCTTGTAAGGGCATCTCTCTCTCATAGGAAGTACGTGTTTGATCTTCTTTCTGAGACTAGTCTTTTAGATGCTAGGCCTTTTGATACTCCTATAGATTCCAGTGTTAAGCTTGATAGTGAAACTGGAGTTATTTCTTGATGTCAGTCGCTATCAACAACTGGTTGGAAAGTTGATTTATCTTACTGTTACTCGACCAAACATTACTTATATTGGTGTGGTCAGCCAATATATGCATGCCCCTCGTCAACCTCATTTTGATGCTACTTGTCGTATTTTATGTTATCTCAAAAGTCCTCCTAGTCGATGACTACTTTACAGGCCATCTCCTACCCTCTTTGTGACTGGGTTTCAGTGATGTTGATTGAGCTAGTTGTCTTACTGATTGACGGTTTACTTCGGGTTATTGTACATTTGTTGGAGGAAATTTGGTTACATGACACAGTAAGAAGCAAAATATTGTTGCTCGCTCTAGTGCTGAAGCTTGAGTATAGAGCTATGACTCATACAACGTCAGAAATGTTGTGGGGTTCATTCTCTTTTTCAAGATCTTGGTATTAGTGTTGCTGCTTCTATGCAAATGCATTGTGATAATTAGGCAGCTATGTTCATTGCTATCAATCCTATTTTCCACGATCATACCAAACATATAAGGTTGATTATCACTTTATTCGAGATTTACTAGTGAAAAAATAGATTATCATTTTATATCTTCTCACAGATTCTCAACTGGGTGATATTCTCACAAAGCCATTAGCTCAGGCTTCTTTTCATCATTTGTCATCCAAGCTGGGCATGTTTGATTTGTATGCTCCAGCTTGAGAGGGACTGTTAGAGTTATTATTTTTTATTGCTTTTATTTTCAGATAAGAGTAGTTTTGTATTTTCTCTTACGATAATATAAATATAATTATATAAGGTGTAAGGGCATAAGCATTCTTTTAATTGATTGAATGATGAAGCCCTAAACCTTTTTCTTCTCTCCTAATCTTTTTCTTCTCTTTCTCTCGTTGTTTGTATTGTGAATCTTAATTGTTTTATATCAAAATAAAAAGAAAGTAAAATCTATTATGATGAATATTGGTCTGACTATGGCATGTAATAACTAAAAATGCAATTGTAAGTAATTTCAGGCAAACATAAAATAATAATAATAATACATGAAAAACATAAACGAAGGATACATTGTAAGTGTGGATATTTATTGCTAACTAATGGTCTTAAAATCAAATAAACAAATAATTTAGCAAAAAAACAAATAATTTAAAAAGATGAATGTGGTGAATCATAGCTCATACTACAATATTCATGTTTTCTACCCGCAAAAAAAAATTGAAGATACCTTTATAAGATTTTAGAACAAAAAATTAATACAAAAGATAACAAATATATAATTCTTAGCAAAAGCATTAATAGAAAAAAATAGCAAATATATAATTCTTAACAAAAACATTAATACAAAAAATAACAAATAAATAATTCTTAAAATTTTAATTTTTTCTTTTTTTTTAAGAAGTAGCCGAGTGATCTCATCAAACCAAGATTCATTCATTTTTAACCAACATATACTTAATTTAATGAGACAAGTTTTTAATTTTAAGTTTGAGGTATTAAACAATTAAATATAATTTCTGGACTTACCAAACACTTTGACATTGATATCTTTAAATCAGTAACTCTATGGCCAAAAATGGGTTTTTAGCCCCTGGAAGAGAGAAAAATAGAAAATTGTACTATTGCCTGTTACATATTGGTCCGTAACAACTGCTACGTAAATATATCCGTGTATCAACTGTTACTCTTGTGAATTTTTTCCACACCAATATATTGGTGTGCAACAAAATTAGAGGGTTCAAAACCCATTACGTAATGAATGATGTTTAATACCATGCACACACCACACATATTTAATTTTGTAAGCTTGTGACATATGATGTTAAAATTCCATGATAAAGTGAGGGTTACATTGCATCAGCATAGATTTGAGACCAAATTCAACACAACTTTGCTTTATTATTTCTCGGTTCTTCTTTAGGTATTAGTACAAGTAGTTGAAGCCCTTTTTATGTTTTCTATACCAGCTAAACTCTATTACTGAAGATGCCACACCAATGTTACCTAGGACGTGGATCGTTATGGTACAGGGAACAGGAATGTAGATCGTCACTTGTTATAGAATATGATGTGTTAGGGGTAGGCTTCTTTAGATCACTTTGTTGAAATAAAATATATTTATTTGGAATGTGATATGCTTTTTTAGTATATTTATAATAATATTGGTATGTATATATACACACTAAAATAATTTCAACGAATCCAAGCCATTATAAAATAAAATTCTAATGATGTGTGTGTATTTTGTATATTTTTTTTGAGACTTTTGATATTTTAGATCGGAATGCTAAATTTTGCGTTTTAAATCGCTAATGATCCATGTTTTGAATTGTGTGATCCCAATTCGTAATTTGCTAGGGGAGGAGTGAATTGTAGTAATCATGTGCCACACCCACACCTCAATGTTCAATACTTGTTAAGCAAGTGTCCAAAGTGTCTGACATGTTTCGGATATGTTCAAAATTAGAACATTTATGAGAAAATGAGACACTTATCCAGGAGTATCCTAGGAATACACATATCTAAGATGGATACCACTCCTTTAAGGAAGCATCCACTCTTCCTAGCCTCTCACAGTCTCAACACTTAAAACCCTAGATGATTGCAAACCTATAAGATTCATATGCATCTTTTAGGTAACAAATTTTAATACTACAAATTGGATCTGTGGCAAGAGAATGGATATAGATGCATAAATGAAACTTAGCTGAGACCAGTTTGCTGGTTGTCTTGCTGGGTAAGTTATCCAGCATACAACTCCAGAATCTGCTACTGGTCCTTTTTCCTTATTTTTTGATTTACTTTCTTTCTTTTTCATTTTCCCCCTCCTCTCTCACTTGTTGGTTGGAGATGGGTTGGAGAGGTTGTTAAACAATTTATGCCAATCCTGTGGGTTCAATTAATTTACTTTTGTTCGCTATTATAATTATTTAAGCACTTTGCATTTATTTTCCCCCTCCTCTTTCACTTTGTATTTTTCATTTATGTTCATTTTAAAATCAACTAAAATACTCAGATTGTTCCTGGAGATATGTGTGTGCGCATGTGCATGTTGGGTTGAAGCCTTGCCTTTTGCAGTGGCTATCCATTTCTGTAGATCTGAACATACTGTTGATATAATTGCAGTTTATGAATAAAGTTCTTTATGCAAGAGAAGGTGCCAGGACTATCATGGATAGAACATTTGCAGGTTTTCCTAGGCAAGTTCGAGTGGAGGTGGATGGTGTTGAGATAGAGGTCCCTGAGGTGAGTGCAAAAAATCAGTGAACTGTTTGTGTACAGTTAATGGTCTCTAACTTGTACAAAAATCATCATCATACTAGTCAAGATATGCTAGCCAATTTTAAATTTTCTGAGCGTGATTGATTTCTTCATGAAATATTTATGAATATTTGATATGGTCACAAGTCATGAAGTATATGTGTGTGTGTGTAAAATACATAAATACATATATATATATATATATTTTTTAAATCTTTTTTTTTTTCTCTATTATTTTTATTTGTATGTTTTTACTTTTATCTTTGGCACTAAATTGTTCCAAACCCTGAACATGACAATGTGGTTACTGGCTGACAATGTGATTATAAATTTGTTTTTTTGTTGCAGGATGCAGAAGGTGTTCTTGTTGTTAATATTGGAAGCTACATGGGTGGTGTAGATTTGTGGCAAAATGAGGATGAAACTTATGATAATTTTGATCCACAGTCGATGCATGATAAGATACTGGAGGTTGTGAGCATATCAGGGACATGGCATCTTGGAAAGCTTCAGGTGAGACCGTATTTCAAGATACAGTTCCATTGTTATGTGATCTGTGTGTATAATCTTTGTTCTCAGATTGAGGAATCTTTCCAGGATGCTGGAATCTGTAGTTCTATTTTTTTACCTTAGCTAATATTGTAGCACTACAGCCTGTTAGGAATTTGAGAAAAGGACCAAAAGGTTCAAGAGCATATTATGGCATTACACTTGAACCTGAAGGCTTAGAATGAAAAGTGGCACCTTTTCACGGGATATCTGGCAATAAATGTAGCTGGATATGTAATTAAAGGGCCACAAAAATGAGAAATTTAGCCAAGTTCTCCTTTGGGGGGCTCAAGTTTTGGTTCGAAAACAGCTGCCCAGCTTTTCTTATTTGATGATTTTTGGTTTGAGTGGACACATAACCCCCACCCCCTCTGCCCGAAAAAAAAGGCTTTGATTTTAGCAGGCAAAGTAGTTTTTATTCTACGCAAACTAGGACCTTTTAATTCCACACTGAGTGTTCAAGACACTTTTCAACTTAAAGGTTATGCAAACATCTCTGAACAGCTGTTTTGTGAGGTCAGGTGGGCCTTTCTCGGGCTCGAAGGCTTGCACAAGGGCAGTCAATCAAGATTCAGCTTTGTGCTGCATTGCCTGTTCAAATAGATGGAGAGCCTTGGTCTCAGCAACCATGTACATTGACCATATCACATCATGGCCAGGTTCTCTCTCTCTCTCTCTCTCTCTCACACACACACACACCAAAAAAAATAATGCATTACTCTATATATATGTGGCTCAAAACCATTTGGCCGTGGTAAGGTATGTTTTTAGGCATTATAGAGCCACTAAAAATTGTTAAAAAGGTAATAATATGTTAAAATTGTGGAAAATATTCGTATCAGTGAGTTTCTAGATCTTGGTGGCGTAAAAGCCCAATTCATGGTTCTGGTTTCATTTCTGATTGCATATATTTCAGCACTTCCAAGTTCCAATACCGGAATACTACAACTAAATCTCTCTCTCCTTCTCTTCCTCCCGCACACACACACACACACACACTGTGTTCAAAAGAGTGAGATGGCTCAAAACATGTACATCTTGACTCTGAGACAGTCTCTAATGGTTCCTTGAAATTATTAGTGGGACTTACATGAGGACCTCATTCAAGAGATCATGCTTGTCCATCAATCTTGGAATTATGTAGATTGGGCCTAATGCTTTAAAAAACCTTACCATAATCTACCGTGAAAGTATGCAGTTATGGACTATGGAGTTAAATGGTAACGTTTCAAGGGTGATCTAAATCCTATTTATTGAGAAAATTACCGGATATTGAAAATCCGACGGATCTACAAATTCTTAATCTGAATTCGAATTTGTTAACTGTCGGATTGGATCAGATAGAATGTCTTACAGTCTAGAGTTTCCTACTGGTTGTGCAGGCCTTCATGTTGAAAAGAGCAGCAGAGGAACCTCTCGGTCATGCATCTGCAATAATTGCTGATGTGCTCGAGAATGCTGAAACCAATCACGTTATTAATGCATCGCAGAAGCGAGCTCTTCTTCAAGAAATGGCATTGAGGCTGTCCTAGAGGTCTTCTCTACCCACGTTAATACTTGCTACAAATCAGGGTTTTAGCTGCAGCAGTTCTTTTGAGAGTTGTCTTTTTGAAGTTTTTTCACTACTGGCATCCTGTTTCATATGTAATATTTATTGAAATCAAACTCAATGCTGCTAGGTGCAGCATACTTGTATACGAATCTTGATGATTAAAATCGATATAAAGAGGGAATTTTTGAGGCGGCTTCTCAAAATGTATATGAATTATGTCATTTGGAATACATTCGACCATCTTTTAATTAATATTCAATAAGTTAATAATTTTTACTTATTAATAAATTTTTAAGGAACTAAATTGATTTCCGGGTAGATAATTAATAATTCTATTATCCTAATAATTAATAATTTTTTTAAAAAAAATCCTTTATAATGTTGAATGTATTTAGCATTTAAATCATTTGGACTTTTTGGGCAACAAGAATCCTCTCGAGGAATTGGAGGGCAGCATACCCAGTGGAGTTTGATTTTGTTAGGGTTCACATTCTCAGAAGAGATCATTAAATTCCACTTATGAAGAGAGGAGATGATGTTATCTGCACATTTGGCTCTTTCTATGGACCTCATATCATCTTTACTTTATTACCAATGTAACCAAAAAACTGATTGAGAAATCTTAAAACAGAATCCAAACTAGGTCAAGAAAAGCATATAGATTTGAGGAAACAAAGGTTGTTGGTTTGTGGATGGGAAAGAGTTGTTTGAGTTATAAACTACACTGTGACAATGTTAGAGGTGTAAAGTGGGTCAGGCCTGGCATAGAATAGGGCTGCCTGACAAGGACCAACACGGCTCACTGGTGGGCTGTATCGTGCCATGTTGGCCTACCCTCTTAGCTCGATAGGTCCGGC
This sequence comes from Nyssa sinensis, assembly GCA_008638375.1. NCBI lineage: Eukaryota > Viridiplantae > Streptophyta > Magnoliopsida > Cornales > Nyssaceae > Nyssa > Nyssa sinensis. Next base: position 14,505,997 of record CM018035.1, on the reverse strand, counting down.
ATGGGTTCGCTTCAAGCACAAGCAAGGCCTTGCCCGTGGCTCAGGCACAATTGAAACTAGAAGAAAAATTAAAAACATTGGAAAACAAGAAAATGGATCAAGCTGGTCTTAGGCACGACCCAAGCTCGTCGTGGGCCACGCCAACAGGTCAGGTGGAGTGTTTTTGGTGGTAGACTATCATCTCCCTATCGAGCCCCATCAATTGGCACTAATGAACTTCTTATTCAAGGATCTGTCCGAACCGTTTGACATTTTTAGGTGTTATTGTTATGCCAATCTTCTAACACAAACCTCAGGAACCAAATTCAGTGATCAGAATACCTAAATAGCATGAAATTATGATACTATATATACATATGTTGTTACAGCACAAATTGTGCATCATGCTGAGGATGATCGGTTTATGTATGTCTCTCTACTTGCTCCTTGTAAACCCGCGTTTCACCTTCTTCCATAGCCGCATCACAAATCCCCTGGTACCACCCACGCTTGCCTTCACATCCAAAGCCGCGTTCGAGCACTTGATTCTCTTCGGAGTCTTTGAATTCTCCTTGAAAATGTGATCCCAACGTTGGCGGTAGAATGGAGACTTCAAGTAGTACGAGTATGGCGACAAGGGGCCATTGGAGCCGTTAAGGGCACGGTTGAGTTGCTTTGTCACCGCCTGGAGCTCGTACGAGTCGTAGAGGGTGCTGCCATTGTGGTGTTGTGCAGGGGTCAGGACATGGGTTGGAGGAGTCATGCCTGCCTGTTTCTCCATTTGGTATGTCTGTTTGGTCTGCGAGAAAGTGAATGGAAAATGGTGTGATCTTGGTTTGCTTTGGGATTTGGGGATGAGTTTTGAAAGGTAACGGGGAAAGTGCTTTGTAAGTAACGTGGGGGTTGAGTACATGATTTTCAAGATAATTGCATTGTTTTCTACGCTTTTGGTGTTGGCATTTTCTCACATGGAGTTTGGAGTCCTTGTGGTTAATGACTTTGTGTTAAATATTATGAAATGGGTCTAGGGATTAGAATTGACTTAATAATATTTAAGAAATAGTAATATTACATTTTTTTAAATTGTATCTCAAATGATGTGACATTAACATGATACTGAATAACTGATAATATTTAAAATTTTGTAATTAATGTGACTCTGTTATATTAATACCATGTCATTTAAAATGTAATTTGAGATACAAATTTAAGAAACATATCATTTCCCTTTAAGAAAAATTAGTTCAAAGTTTAAAATGGTTCCTATGCTATCTAATATAGACAAGTCCTTTCATATATGTTTGAGTTTGTGTGTGTGTGTGTGTGTATTATATATATATATGTATATGTATACCCCCTAACCTCCCTTCATGTCCACACTAATTCAATCCTAGTGTCTCAATTCTTTAGTGTCAAATGTTAGGATCCATTTGAGGAAATTTTAAATGCTAAAGAATTGATTATTGAATAATGAATTTGGAAGAATTGATTATGGTATAATCAATTTGTTATTTTGAGTATTTAAGTAAAAATTGTGCAAGTGATTTTGTATAATGAATATTTACTTTTATCCTTTATGTTGTATATATTGATTAATGTACAAGTAATGGATATGAGGATAAGACTCGTAAAAAAAATAAAGATTTTTGGAGAAGCAAGTATTTTTTTTTAATTTTTGTAAAACTCCATTTTACAACTGTAGTTTAGTCGACCTCACGTACAAAATCACGTTTTACAAAATGCAATCAAATACTTGTAAAATCAAGTTTTAGTAGGAGACTATGCCAAAAACTTGATTTTGAGGGGAAACCCCCCGAGATGGCCTTTTACTGAAATTTGTTATATTTTGGATGGTACATTATGCATTTCACGTGTTAAAATATTTCCACCTCTTTCTCTCTCATATTTGAAAAAAAAAATTGATAATAGGCACATTATGCATTTTATGTGTTAAAATATTAGTACATAACGCATAAGGTAGCCGAGGTAATAATTATATATATACATACATACATATTTTGGTAAGAAAGTCACATGTAAATTCGACAAGCTCTACTTGACTTGAATTTAAATTCAACAAACTCTAAAATTACCAATTTTACTAAATAATTAAACACTGGTTTGAATGAGCAATGAGAAAATACGATTTTTAAAAAAAATTCTCAATAATTTAATCAAAACATTCGCTTTTTATTTATTGTAATCTTGAAAAATGTTGTTTATAAATTTAATTAAACACTTATTTTATCAAAAAAATTTCATTTTAAACTTAAAAACGTTCATTTTAAAATTTATTAAGTTAAATCAAACACATGCTAAATGACCAAATTTAGCTTCAAATATTATTCCATTATTTAAAAACAGGGCAAAGGAAAGAAAAACAGGGCAATTGGCATTTTTCTTTAATTTTTTATTGGTAAATGAGGGCAACCGGCTGTTATTTAAATGAATGACAGCTAAACAATTTCCATATACTGTGTCGAAAATTAGAGTCAATCCTGGCCTGGGCTGTCATCCCTTAGTTTGACCGCACATTGTCTTTCAAAAAGCAGTGGCTCTGTGCATTGGTGATTGTACGCGTTGACTTTTACTACATGCGTATGTTTTTAGGCAAGAGACATTTAATTGTCATGCTTCAAACATGACGCACTGTTGTAACTTTCTTATATGACAGAGGTTCCATGTTTATAAAATGAAATTATTAAATTATTCTTACATACTTATAAGTCATTTTTAATTCTTAAGAATGATTTTATAATTTTATTTATTAAAGTAAAACTAATTAAATATTTGTGATATTCTCTCTCTCTCTCTCTCTATATATATATATATATATTTGTAATGATAATTTCAATAAAATCTATGCTCTCGCTATAAAAATTTAAGATATACAAAATTTTCAAGACCTCGAGATTTCACGACTTTTACAGACTTATTACCTTAATCTATGAAATTACCTAATAAAATTAGAAATTGATTTCTCTCTCTATTCTTTTTTTTTTTTACGTTACACATCATTGGAAATTGTGTAGCTTTTATGAATAGAGAGGAGATCCGTTTTCAATTGTGATTAATCCCCCTTACTTATCAAAGTTGGAGAGTTGAAACAATTTTCTTATATTACGTGGCATTGAATTTTATATTTTTTTATTTACTAATATACCACTTTAGTATTGTTTCCTAATTTTTTTGTTGGAATGATCTAGTAAAAACAAAATTCAGTATTATCCGTTATGAAATGATTTGCTTGCTATTTGAATTTTGAATTTTATTTAAGTTATTGTTAGTAAGATTTTTAAGTTTATCTAATATGGAATGATTTGTGGATACCATGTATTACTTGTCTGTGTATTTGCCATGACTACAATTTGAGACATAATAGGCCAAAGTGAGAAGAATGGTGGAGATTCAAGTACTATGTAATGTGTCACCTACGTCCCGAGCAGGACTGTAACCTTGCACCTCCCCCTTTAGAAGTGACAGGGGATACCGCTCAAACCTAACAGCTGGGGGTGATTCAAAGGCTTTACAGTACCACTGGCAGCTCTGTATTGGAGTTGTGATATGCGCACCACACTTTCTACCCCAAAATCATGATCCATTATGCATCCAAATCCAACTATGCTTTCCTTGAGCCACAGGGAGATGAAATCAAAGTCAATGGTTATCTGCCTTTCACCAATTGAATCCTTCAAGTGGAAAATGATGTTGAGGAGCAGGTATTTGTAATGGGATTGCTTATTGCATTTGGAATTTACAAATATCAGCCGAGTACCACTATACACATCTACTTTTAGATTTTGGCGATTGCCATGACATGACTAGGCACATTTGGCATGTGACTGGACGTAACAGTGTTGGATATGCGTGATAGATTATTTGGCGAAGTTGACTCTGTTCAAGTCTTTAGAACAAACAATGCTATGCAGTGAATTTCCATAGAATGGGGCCTTGAGCATAGACGGTTGTGCTTAATTTTTTATGGTTTCAAAATAGTAATGGCATCAAGACATTACTGGCTATCATCCCAAGAATAAAAAAAGAAAACAAAAAACAGAAATTAAAAAAAAATAAAAAAACTAATTCAACTAATGATAAAATTAAATTAAAATAAAATACATTCTATGAACAAAAATGAAGCATCAACAACCTATACGATAAAAATTGAAGACGACTAATAGTGATACAATATAAAAAAATTCAATTCGATGAAGGAGAATGATCGTGTATCATAAAAATCATATTTTATTGATAGTAATAATGGTAAGAAACTAACTCTATATGCATTAACATAATTCAAAATTTAAAAAAAAAAAGCAGTTTATAAAATAAGGCAAGTAAATTTTACTCAAACAACAAACGCCATTCAATTCTTAGATTCAGAGCAACACTACTTTCATTCAATCACTGCAAGTGTTTTGATTGTAGTTTTAGTTGCTAATGTATAAAATCAGCTTAATTTTCTTCTGCTAATATGTTCAAGGAAACCTGCCAGACTAGGCTAGTTTCCTCTCACTTTCTCTCTCTTAATCATTTGTACTTATTTGAGGCCATTTTATCAGGTACATCTCCAAAGCTTTTTATATTTTAAACCATGTTTTTGCTCTCACTCAAAGCTTTCTTCATACTGATTACAGTAAAACAACCGCGTTTGGTTGGAACCCTATTTTCAACTTAAAAGCACCCACTGTGATATGATTGCTTGTTTTCATTTTATATATTTTTTGACATTTTCTGTGTTCCTTCAAATCAAGGTCTCTAACAATCTAAACCATGTCTTCGATCTCACTCAATGCTTTTTCAACCCACCAAGCACGTTGTTTCTGAACTGCGAAGCTTTCTTCTAACTGACAATGATAAACTACCGCGTTTGGTCGGAACCCTATTTTCAACTTAAAAGTACCCACTATTCCACTTTATATATTTGAAAAATCAGTTTTTTGGCATTTTCTTGGAGTTGGGTTTTCTTCAAGACTCATTTTTGTGAAATAGTTTTTAGTTAATTTGTAAGATTATCTTGGAATGTAAGAACTAGTTCTTTGATTTGTTGAAAAATGTATTTAGTATTGGGTTTAAGTGAAAAAGTGATTTTAAAAAGTAATTTCTGAGTATAGTAACGGCTGTTTGTTCTATCATTATGGAATGGGTAGTGCTTTAAGTTGATTTTAATAAAATGGTTTTCAGTAACATTTTTTTCCCTAAAGGGAAGGCAGCTAAATTTCCTTGCTTGTTACCGAAAGGTGGCATTAGAAAACGTGTTGAACGTTCCATTTCAGCTTTTAAATCTGAATTTGGCACTTTCTTAGTTTGTGAGAGTCCATTGGGTTTGATCAAGGAATTTGAGTATATAAAGGAGGACTTGGTCTCTTTTCTTTTTTGTAAGAAGCTGAGGTCTCTTCTAGATCATATTCATTATATTGTGTTTGTATTCTTTGAAGTGAATAGGGGAATCATTAAGGTAATTATAGCTTGAATTTCAATTTTGGCATTGAATCTTGTGTGAATTTTTGATAGAAAATAGAAAGAAAAAAAATGACAGCAGCAAACGGAGACATAATGCTCTATTTTTCATCATTCATATATATACCAAAAATACAAAACTACATAGATATATGACCAGATTTCTTGCCAACCTAACACAAGTACATATCAATGTTAGGTGAAGGATTAGATCCTGAAATTTAGCTACACCACAACTTTTAACTAATACATGACATGACAAAAAGTAAAATCTGCTGCATATCTAAGAAAAGACTTAATACATCAACACTCCTCCTTAAGTATTTGCTTAGATATGCCTAGCTTGACCCTTAAATCTTCAAACCTTCCTTTGGACAGAGCTTTTGTCAAAATATCAGCAACCTGATTTTCTGAACTGCAATGAATCAGTTCAATTTCCTTTTCCTTTTGAGCATGTCTGATTGCATGAAACTTGACCAAAATGTGCTTAGTTTGGCCATGGTTTACAGGATTCTTGGACATGGCAAGAGCTGATTGATTATCTACATTGATCCTTGTTGAATTTGATTGTGATTGCAGCAGGTCTCCCATGATTTTTCTTAACCAGATGGCCTGATTTGCAACAGCAGCAGCAGCAATGTACTCTGCTTCTGCTGTTGATTGTGCAACCACTTCTTGCTTTTTAGACATCCATGAAAATGCTCCTGAACCAATTGTAAAGAGAAAACCAGTAGTGCTTTTGAAATCATCAGGGCATCTAGCCCAATCACTGTTAGAATACCCCTCCAAGACACCATTTTCAGCCTCTGAATACATGATACCATAATCTACAGTCCCTTTAACATATCTCAGGACCCTTTTTGCTGCTGTAAGGTGCTTTTGGCCAGGATCTTGCATGAACCTTGAAAGAACACTTGTAGCAAACAATATGTCAGGTCTTGAGACTATGAGATAGAGCAAACTTCCCACCAAACTTCTATATTGCGTAGCAACAACACTTTCACCCTTATCTTCCTTTGTCAGTTTATGGCTTGGAACTAATGGAGTAGCAACTGATTTGCAATTCTCCATTTTAAATTTTTTTAACAAATTTTTGGCATATTTCTTTTGAGAAACAAAAATACCAGCACTTGATTGATCAATTTCCATTCCTAGAAAGTATGTCATTTGCCCAAGGTCGGACATTTCAAACATCTCCTCCATTTTTCTTTTGAATTCAGCAACCAGCCTTTGACAGCTTCCAGTAACAAGCAAATCATCCACATATAATGACACAATGATCACTTTACTCTTTTCAGCAGCCTTCACGTACAATGTAGCTTCATTTTCACTTCTAACAAATCCACAATTTGTTAAATAAGCATCAATTTTGCTATACCAGGCTCTTGGAGCCTGTTTAAGGCCATATAGAGCTTTATGAAGCTTGTAAACATGGTCCTCCATTCCTTCAACCTGGAAGCCTTCAGGTTGTTCCACATATAACTCCTCCTGTACTTCACCATTCAGGAATGCTGACTTGACATCTAGGTGGAACACTTTCCATTTCTGTTGAGTTGCTAATGCCAACAAAAGTCTGATTGTTTCATGCCTTGCCACAGGAGCAAAGGTATCACCAAAATCCACCCCTGCTTGCTGAGAGTATCCCTTGACAACCAGCCTTGCTTTGTGCTTGTTAATGGAACCATCTGGGTTCAGTTTGGTTCTGAAAATCCATTTCACTCCAATGATATTTCTTGCTTCAGGTCTTTTCACCAAGCTCCAAGTCTTGTTCTTTTCAATCATTGAGATTTCCTCCTTCATAGCAAGCCTCCATTCTTTGCATTTCACAGCTTCTTCAAAGCAATCCGGTTCAACAACACAAAAATTGCACCTCTCATAAATATCTGTCAAACTCCTCATTTTCCTTGGAGTTGAGGTTGGTGAAGAAGAACTTGAACTTGAAGAACTACTTGGTGAACTTGATGGAGATGATGGTTGAGTTGAACTTGGAGATGAAGGGGCTGATTCTTGACCATTATTTCTAGCTTCACTTGCTGATTTCTGTTGCTGAACATCAGTCAAAACAGCCTTCCTTTCTACCTTTTCCTCCTCCCAATTCCATGTTGCATCTTCATCAAACAACACATCTCGGCTAATGATAACTTTCTTGGTCTTCAAACTATACAACCGGTAACCTTTGGACTTTGAACTATAGCCAACAAAAATACATTTATCACTTGCTTCATCAAGCTTACGTCTTTTCTCCTTTGGTATTTGAGCGTAGCAAACACACCCAAATACCTTGAGATGCCTCACCGATGGCTTCCTCCCACTCCATGCTTCAAATGGAGTTTTATTCCAAACGGCCTTTGTAGGACACCTATTAATCTAATAAACTGCAGCATATACAGCTTCAGCCCAAAAGCATTTTGGTAGCCCTTTTGCATGAATCATTGATTTTGCCATCTCCATCACAGTTTAATTCTTCCTTTCGGATACCCCATTTTGTTGTGGAGTATAGCCAACCGTAAGTTGTCTTTCCATGCCTTCATCCTTACAAAATTTTTCAAACTCTCTTGAAGTGTATTCTTTCCCACGATCAGTTCTCAAACACTTAATAAAACAACCACTTTGTTTCTCAACAAAACTCTTGAATTTTTTAAAAATTGTGAAAACTTCAGATTTTTGTCTCATGAAATAAACCCATGTCACGCGAGTAAAATCATCAATAAAAAGAATGAAATAGTAATTGTTACCATGAGATGGTGTACTCATAGGTCCGCATACATCGGTGTGAATTAATTCCAACACTTGCTTTGCTCTCCATGCAACTCCTTTTGGAAAAGGTTGTCGATGATGCTTCCCAAGAGCACAACCTTCACAAACTTCATTGCTTTCATCAATAGTGGGCAGCCCTTCAACCATTTGCTTTTGGTGGAGTAGTTTGAGATTGTGAAAATTCAAATGCCCAAGTTTTCGATGCCATAGCAACGTGTCATCAGTTTTGGCATAAAAAGCATTGTCACATATAGAATTCCATTTTAAAGGAAAGCATTTATCAACCATTGGTACATCAGCAACTAGCAGACCATTTGAATCATATATACAGCAGTTTTGGTCTTTAAAAAACAGTGAATATCCATTTGAAATCATTTGAGCAACACTCAGTAGATTTTGTGTCAAACTAGGAATGTAAAGAACATTATGGATACGTTTGGTACCTTCCTTTGAATGCACAACAACTGTTCCCCTTCCATGTGCCTCCACCACTTGACCATTTCCAAGTTTGACTTTTGTTTTAATGGACTTGTCCAGCTTGCTAAAAATTTCTTCATTGTTAGCCATGTGACAAGTGCAGCCACTATCAATATACCAGGTGTGCTTGCTTTTGTTGTGTAGAGTCTGAGAAGCCATAAATAAGTTTGCTGGAACCTCCTCTTGCTCATCTGTGCTGCTGGCATGTTGAGCTTGCTCCTCCTTGTTGCTTGCTTGATTTTTCTTGGCCCTACAGTTCTTCTCAATATGGCCAAGTTTCTTGCAGAACCTACATTCAATTTTAGGTTTGTTTTTAAACCAACAATCATTGGATTGGTGATTTGTTCTTTCACATATGGTGCAAGGAGGAAATTCTTTTTTCTTTCCATGATCCTTTGAAGTGTTTGCAGCCTTCCCTTTCTCAGCACCACCATTCTTGTTCCCTTTCCCTTGATGCTTCCATTTTTGCCTTGCTTGGAAAGCACCCCCAACAGTCTCATCATCCCTGAGGCTTGTTCTCTGTTCTTGTGCATGCAACTTGCTAACAAGCTCTGCAACAGTTAGCTTTGTAAGATCACAAGACTCTTCAATGGTTGAGATTTTTGGCTCAAACCTTGCTAGTAAACTTATCAACATTTTCTCCACTATTTTGCTATCTGGAAAAGGTTCACCAAACAGCTTGATTTTATTCACAATCTCCATCAACTTCCCTACATACTCCTTGACAATTTCCCTTTCCTTCATTTTGTGCATGTCAAATTCCCTCTTGAGAGTGAGTAACTTGACATTCTTTACTCTTTGGCTGCCTTCATACTCCTCCTTTAGTTTCTCCCAAATTTCTTTAGGAGTTTCACAAGCCATTACACTCAAGAAGATGGTTTCTGAAAGGGCTGAATGTAAGCAGGTCAAAGCTCTTGGTTTCTGGCCTTCTGCTCTTCATAATTTTTGAGTTGTGCTATAGTCAGATCATCACCGAGTGAAGCAGGATCAGTATCATTCTCTACTGCCTCCCACAGGTTTAATGCCTTTAGATATGTCTTCATTTTAATCACCCACACTTGATAATTTTCTCCGTTGAACAATGGAGGTCCTGTGCCTAAGAAGTTGTTCGCAGACATGTTGCTGCCTCTTTGAGTTTGATTTCTCTCCTTACAAACTCTCAAGATCTCTCACAGGTCCCTTAAGAGCTAAAAAGCTCTAATACCATTTGATAGAAAATAGAAAGAAAAAAAATGACAGCAGCAAACAGAGACATAATGCTCTGTTTTTCATCATTCATATATATACCAAAAATACAAAACTACATAGATATATGAGCAGATTTCTTGCCAACCTAACACAAGTACATATCAATGTTAGGTGAAGGATTAGATCATGAAATTTAGCTACACCACAACTTTTAACTAATACATGACATGACAAAAAGTAAAATCTGCTGCATATCTAAGAAAAGACTTAATACATCAACAATTTTGTACATGTTTCATGTTCTATTTGCATCTGTTGGTTGCTTGAATGTCATCTTGTTCTTTCCTATTCCCAACTATTCTTTATCGAATTGCTATTTGATTATGAATGTATGTGTTTGTATCTATTAATCTATCTCTGGTTGTTGCTTTGTTTTGAATGGTCTGAATTATGTGAGATTCTAGGTGCAACTTGTTGGGCATAATAATTTATAAAACAGTATTATTAATTCATTTAAAATCAAGAAAACAGAAATTGGTTTTTGAAAACAAAAAAACTATAGAAAGTATTTTTTTCAAAGCAATAAAATAAAAAGATGAGTTTCCGAACCAGAATCGAAAATTGAAAACAAAAACAATTTTACAGTATAAAATACAAGAACGGAAATAATACAGTAACACTTACAGAAATGCAGAGACAGTAAACAGGAATGGTGATGAAAGCTTGTGTTGGACACAATATCCTTAAGACGAATTACGGCTCTCGCATTAGTGCTTATGAACTCTTGGTCGTCCATCTCCCATAATACAATAATCAATGCAAGAAGATGAAGCCCTCAATCTTCAATGCACAACGAACCAGAATAGTGGATAAACTCTCTCAAAACAAATGCAGACACAGTGTTTGAATTGATGAACAAAGGTGAGGACGACTAGGTTTATATAGATCTCTTCATGCCTGTTTGGTACAGGCATGATGGTCCAGTTGTGTATGTTAATGGCGAACAAACACTATCACTTCCTATGAAGAAGACAATTGTTCAGTCAAAATTCAAACCAACGCAATCACAAAACGACGTCGTTTTGAATTTAAACCAAAACAAAAAAAAAAAAAACATAATCGCAGAACGGTGACATTTTTAGTTTTAATTAATTTGGTAACTAAATAACAACATTTTGATTTGTTGCGTTTTGATTTGTTTTTAACAGTAACAAAACGACAGCGTTTAATGAAAAATTATTTAAATTAATTTTCTCCAAAAATAAATATATACAACGGGTCAAGCCCAAGCCCAAGCCCGAACTCGGGGTGGGCGCGCATGTGATGGTCCAAGCATTTGCTTAGGTCCTTTCCCATGCATAAAACTTAAGTCCCCCTTGGGGCCCAATCCTTCCTCCAAGGTAAGTGTATAGATACTATTTAAAAGCTTTATACACGTTTAATGTAGGACACAAGCTTTCCACAAGTTTCAAGCTTTATTACCATTTTCAAGTAGTGCTATTTGGAGGCAATTTCTCATTCACTCCTTAATGGTTTTGAGCAACCCAATATATGATCTTAATCTCCTTATGGAAGAGAACACATTCTAATGTGGACTCACTAAAATTAATATGTGAAACTCACTTTAATTTTAGTTCAAAGATAATAATTATTATGCTCAAAAACCCACTTTTTCCAACACTACTATTGTAGATCATTCGTGATTTGGTATGTGAATGCCTACAAGTATACTAATCTGTTGGCATTTTCACATTTTGCTCTTCCTTGTATGCCTTTCTGGCTTTTGCTTTTGTAGACAAAATTTTTTGAAGTAAAAAATAAGCGAGTTTTATGGTGGGAAGACAAAATTAAAAAAAAAAAACAATTTAATGTAATTCTTCAAAATTATGGATATGTCTCTTAGATCCTTATATCTGTCTGACATCTCCTTGTCCATGTTCTTTGTTTTACCCCTGATCACTGATTTTTCCAAACTATATTTTATGGTTTATTTGATTTCTTTAAGCCAACCATGATGACAATGGCTGTGTAAAAACTGTAAATTAGCAGGATATGAGGAAAACCATGGCCTGAGAAAAAAATTCAGTGTGGAAAGTGGAACTATGGAAGGATACCAATGATAACATGTGATATTGCAAATAACCCCTCATTATTTTTTCTCTGGTAGATAATTTCTGCAGAAGTTGGACCTAAACTTGATCTTAACCTCAACTATGCTCATATGAATATTAGTTCGCAAGGGGTTTATTCTAGGCAGTTTTACTGGATACTTTTCCATTTCCTTAAAACATCTTCCATCTCTGCTTTTGTTATGTTTCTTGATTGTGGATGAAAAGATGAGCTCTTGAAAAAAAAAAAAAGGTTTGTGATATGAAAAGCATCCCTTATTTCATGTTTCCAATGACAGGTAAAAAAAATGGGGAAGATCTGTTGCATTGGAGCTGGGTATGTTGGGGGACCTACCATGGCAGTTATTGCCCTTAAGTGCCCCTCAATTGAAGTCGCCGTTGTTGATATCTCCGTTCCTCGGATCACAGCCTGGAACAGTGACCAGCTACCAATATATGAGCCAGGTCTTGAAGAAGTGGTGAAGCAATGCAGAGGAAAGAATCTCTTCTTCAGCTTTGATGTTGAAAAGCATGTCTCAGAGGCAGACATAATCTTTGTCTCAGTCAACACCCCAACCAAAACTCTCAGCCTTGGAGCTGGCAAAGCCGCAGACCTGACATACTGGGAGAGTGCTGCCAATGCCTTCTTGGCTCAGAGGATTTCATCTGTCAATGCCATGTCAGCTCTCTGTGAGGCAACTGGTGCTGATGTTTCCCAGGTTTCCCATGCTGTTGGCAAGGACACCAGAATTGGGCATAAGTTCCTCAATGCCAGTGTTGGTTTTGGTGGGTCTTGCTTTCGGAAGGACATTGTCAACTTGGTCTACATTTGCGAGTGCAATGGCCTCCCTGAAGTTGCTAACTATTGGAAACAAGTGATTAAGGTAAATGACTACCAAAAGAACCGGTTTGTGAACCGGCTAGTTTCCTCCATGTTCAACACAGTTTCTGGCAAGAAGATAGCCATACTTGGTTTTGCCTTTAAGAAAGACACCGGCAACACAAGGGAGACTCTCGCCATTGATGTGTGCAAGGGATTGTTGGGGGACAAGGCCCGGTTGAGCATATACGACCCTCAGGTCACTGAAGATCAGATTGAAAGGGATCTCTCCATGAACAAGTTTGACTGGGACCAGCCAATTCACCTCCAGCCATTGAGTCCCACCTCTGTGAAACAGGTGAGCATAGCTTGGGATGCATATGAGGCAACAAAGGATGCACATGGGGTCTGCATTCTTTCCGAGTGGGATGAATTCAGGACACTTGACTTCCAGAAAATTTTCAACAATATGCAGAAACCTGCGTTTGTTTTTTATGGTAGAAACATTGTGAATGTGGAGAAGCTAAGGGAGATTGGATTTATTATCTACTCAATTGGGAAGCCATTGGATCCATGGCTTAAGGACATGCCGGCTGTAGCACAATACTAGGAGTTTCTTCTCCATGGGGTCAAGAGAGAAAAATTCTTGAATGGAACTAGCCCACTACACATGGTAGAGTGCAATTGGAAGGGCACACTACCTCATGGTAGTCCAGTTCTATTGAAGAATGCCTTCAAAAGATAGATACTAAAATTGGGAAGAGGAAGTTTGATTCTTTGATTTTTATTTTTTATTTTTGAGTTCGGCCTTGGCAATTAGAATTATGTGCCAAGCTTGTGTGCTTTGTGTTTGAAGAGATTTTATAGGAAGTTGACTCAATATAATGATGATAAGCAGATTCTACAGAGCCAGCTAGAGGACCCTTTGGTTGGATGGGTCAAGCACAACACCCCTTCCTAACCAGCTTAAACCTTAAATTGATTCCCACTCGATCAACACAATGGACAACCAAATTCAAGTCAGTGGGAGCTGATTTTACCAACCACAAGTCGCAAAACTCAACTTTAACTCAACAGAGTCTTTATGTCAACTATTTAAAGTCGGGTAGTTTCGTCATTCCATTCTATTTATGATCATTTTTTGCAATTAAATCATACATTATCATATCTTTTTTAACTATTTTTAAAGTCTCTAGCCCCTGAGTATGAATCCCGATATAAACCATGTCACTCTTTTTTACTAGTACATTTATTGGTCTTTGTTATATATGGTTATATCACCTAAACCGATTCTCTCATTTTATCTCCTATAAGTGTTACTTCTACCATTTCACGAATGTAATCATTCCTAATTTTATTTTTTCTTATCTTATCATCACACATCAATCTCAATATTTTCATTTTGAGTACACTCATTTTATTGACATGTTATTTTTTAACTCTTTAATAACTGTGTTATTGAATTTACCTTTCAATAAGTTGCAAACCTACCAAATAATTTTATACTAGAAACATCCAGGGCAAACATAACTACTAGGTTTGGGCAAGAATGGAGGACAATTGTAGTCTTTCCAGACACCGTTGGTCATGTTGGGGCAGTTTGGAATTCTAACAAATTCACAATTGTCAACAAGTGTTGGGCAGATTACATGAGAGGTCATTCTGAAAGTTTGAAGAATAATACGTACAATCATAGTTGTTATGGACGATCGAATGATTGTTTCAATACAAGAAAATTGTTTGAGCCGATATTTGCCTAAATCCAAATAACTGAGCATTCGATTAGAAAAATTTTATTTTTTTTTGGCCTAAAGGATACCCGCTTAAACTCAAATAGTTGAACAGTTGTCCAATTTATTATTAACCAAACATTGTATTTTAATACATAATTATGTTTTTATTTTATTATTGTTGGTTTGTTAGACGTTGAATATACTCCTAAATCAGTGAATAAATGCAGTGAAATTAGTAAAGATTTTATCTTAAATACAAAGCAATGTCTTACTCTATTTATATACAATAGATAAAGTCAATTTTTTTATAAAATTATGTTAATGTTATTTGATTTATCTTATGCTATCAAAGTAAAACAAATTAGACTTATTTAATAGTGATTGCTTCGAATTGTGCCATCTTCATTCAATGTTACCTTTTTGAATTATCATCAACTTTTATTATTTAAATGGATTAAATCTCATTTCTATTTAATTTATTTGCATATAATACATAGTTACTTATGTATTTTTTTTTTTTTTTTATACAAGAATATTCTATTTTTTTATTTAATTTTTTTTAAATAAATTGAATTATATAAAACAATGATGATTACTTTTATACCATTTTTTTTTACTAGGGAATCACCTAAACAGTAAATTAGGTCATCTCCTAAGCCATTTGACAACTGTGTGAACAATACATTTTTTTATTTTTTGGTTTATTTAAAGAGTTCCAAGTAAATGTCAAAGAAAAGGCAAAAAAAAAAAATTAATAATAATAATAAAGGAGTGGGGTGTCATTATCATGAAATAGTAAGCAAAATGGTTGTTTTACTCATTGAGTCTTATTTTTGTTCCTTCTCTTCAAATGATGGCCATTTGCAGTAGAATCAATTGAAGCATTCATGGCTTCTTTCCCTCGTATAAAGGAATAAAGGACATTTAAAAATTGTCACCCTATTTCAGTGTCTTCTTGACAAACTTGTAATTCTTCTAACCAGTATTCTTGACTAAAATTACTTCCATGAAACAATGAAAGTGAACATAAAGGACTCTTCTTGCCCAAAATAAATAAATAAAAACACACACACAAAGGAGTGCTGGAATTATACTTATTCCTTGCTTTGCCAAAAATGTATTATTGCACCTAACCAATTCCAGTACCATCACAGAACTAATATCTCAAAATAAACAACACATTTCAGAACCCGAATTGTACAGCATCTCCATTTATACCATCCCAGAACCCTGAATTTTGATCTACAGTTCAAATATATATGAATGAGGACCACCTGGAACCTAAACCAATATATATATATATATATATATATATATATATATATATATTAACGGACGACGAGACCTCTACCCTAGAATTCCTTTGTCAACATAATGTACAAGCGTGAAAAGATTAACAAAGGTCAATACGTTAAAATAAATCTATGATTTTACAAAATTTGTATCTACACTTTGATATTACTCAGCATCTCCAATCAACAAACCAACAGCATGTCAATCCTAAGATGCACGTCCTTCTCCACGAGGCATTTTCTTTGATACCGCTGCCAAAGAGAGAGAGTATTAGATCAATCCGTTCTACCATGTGATATAAAATAATAAACTCACGAAATACCACGTAAAAAGTTGGGATACATTTTTTTTTCTTATCTTATTAATGTAAAAGACAACTCTAATTTCCACAGCTATTTAGACTACTTCCGGAGTACTCTTGCTGGCATGGGTGTCTCCTAGGCTCACAGTTGCGTGAGTCGGAGAGCCGTAGAAGCAGCCTTTTTGACTGTGACATAACAATTTTTATATAAAAAATGTTTAGGGATTCTAGTTTTAATACCATAATCATTTGGATGAATCTAATCAAAATTTTGAATTGTCAACAATCAAGTGGTAAGCAACCATCAATTCTAGATAATGACCACCACAGCTTTGTACTTTGTTGAGTAAAAATCACAACTTAGGTTGGAAAAATGAGTTTTACCCCCTCCAATCCCACAAAGAATAAGAGTGCTTAGGGTACATAAATCCTTCAGGTTTTGAAAAGTAATTTATTGTCATTACTTTCTCTCTTCAAATGCACCATTTCTGTTTTAAATAGAGTTCAGTTGGACAATGAAATTCATTACTACTGTGTCATGCCAAGCTACAAATTATTATACCCCAAACATCACTTTCTCTGAAACTCCATAACCAAATATCTTTCTTTCAAAGGCTTCTCTCAAGAACATGTACAGCTTAGGTCCTTAGGACATCATTACATTTTAATTAGTTAAAGCTTTTAAAATACTAAAGTGGTATTGAGCAGGATGTGCAGGCTTTTCAAACCCCATGAACGTCACAGCAAGGCACTCATGCCAACTAGATTTAACAAGAATGGCTTTACACCCCTAAAGTGCACTGAATGAAAGAGGCATTTCATTTTTCATTTGGGTAGATCACACACACAAACAGAGACAAAAGGATAGATGACAGATATATGTAATAGTGTGTGTGTGTGTGAGATATATATATATATATATATAGAGAGAGAGAGAGAGAGCACATACGATCTTCAACATCCTTCAACTGATAATAGTGGGGAGCTATTTCCACGAGCCAGTCAGGTTTTAGTTCAGTAACCTGCAATTCAAATTTCCATTTTAAGCTATTATAGCAAGCATAAGCCACCAGACGCATTACAAACTGAAACTGATATTGATCTTCAACAAAAGAAAAGGGAAGAAAGAACAAAAACAAAATAAACTAAACATTTACCTGTCGCATGTACTCCTTGGTTGTCAGAACCAATTCATGGTAAACAACCCATCTCGGAAGCACCTATAAAGGGAAGGAACAAAAAACATCAGCATTCATGCAAAATCAAGATACTGTTGGATTGCCATCAAACTCATAAATTTTTGAATAACTAATAATATATTGATGCATGCACAAAAATGATATCTTGAAGAGCAAAATTATAAAAGGTCCCTAATTTTTTGTGCCAATTAGCTGCATGATCACCTCCTTAGAATTTCACATTTTCCTGAAATATATCATAATGTTTCTTTTTGGATTATAACTATATTATTTTTCCTACAACGGAATCTTTCCAACCCCCAATTAGGGAAATGAGGAAGCAATGCATGAAAACACATTATCTAAAGCAGGAAAAAACAATATTCAACATGCCTAAAAAAACTACCAAATCATTGTTTTGGAAACAAGACCGAAGCAACCAGATGAGACAAATAGCTTAAATCAGGCTATAAAACCACCTGTTCTGGGACAAAATTGGCATATATTGGCAAATTGTATTACTTCCATTGGCCCTTAATGTTTTCCATGCCAGAATCCAGCAAAACCATATAAGCTTCCCTTGCAGTGCAATTACCGGCCCCAATAAAGAACACTGATCTTACCAGATGTTTTATGTAACGTCACTGCTGTTGATAAATCTACATCCCTTCAAATGGCCATCTCAAAGGAGGCCTTGGGAAACCCAGAGTTATATATGACCATGTCCATTGCCTCAGGAAATGCAGAATCAAATGTCCAGTGCAGAGCAAAAACAAATGGCATCAACTCAAATATTACTAGGTAAAATATATATATATATATATATATATATATTATCCCAATAGGATGCTTTTTGAGGGGAAAATGGAAAATTCTTGATTGGGAAGAAACTGACCTAGAAAAAAAATTTAAGCCTCTTGGTTTGGAGACATCAAGGTTACTTGTAATTTAGGTAGGACAACAATATAATTTTCATTTAATTTTAGTCACTGCGCAAGGTAGCATGCAACTATGATATTCAAGTATCTACATGATTCATGAAGTTTTTAGTTGTACCATAAACTTAGTAGCATTACATTTTGTTTGATGTCGGAATATCACATATCCACACAAATACGAGCAAGTATTGTATCTACTACACAGATTATGCATTAGTAATTGATAACACACACACACACACAGCTTACCTGTGCTAAACCAGAACTCGGGTGAATATGTACAGTCTGCGGATGTTTGACCGTTCGATAAGATCCATTTTTCTGCAGCCTTGCAGAATGGGGGAAGAAACCTGAAAATTGAGAAGAAAAAAAAATCTATCAAATTTGACATGACGTCAGAAAGCAGACTACAACTTCCAAGTCATTACAGGCTGGGGATTAATTATATTTAGTGTCTCGAAAGACAAAGTGTAAAGCCCCCAACCCTTTACAATGCAAAGTGTAAGCCTCTAAGGCATTCAAACATAAGTTTTTGGAATTTGAATTTCTCTATTAGAAATACAAATATATAGTATTATTACTCCAAAAAATATTTTGAGTATTTTGAAACAGGTCACCATTATAATTTGAACTAATCTTCCTTTTCGAAATAGATTCGGGAGTATTTTATATCCAAAAACTCAGTACAAAGTCTCTCTCTCTCTCTCTCTCTCTCTCTCTCTCTTGCTTACTACGGAAGAAAAAGATCAATATCATATGGAAGTCACAGGAAACTGTAACCCATTTATGTAAAATCCTCTTTTTTATAATTTCTTAGGGTTTCAATGAAAGTGGTCAAAACATTATTATTGATTATAAATTGCTCTCAATCAAGTTATTCCATTGATCTGAAACAACAGGTTATGTCATTTTCATTCTTCTGTGTCAATCTTTACAAGGAAAGAGTTTGTCTTCTTTCAAATTTTTTTGAAGCTCCCAAAATTATAGAAATTTTAGAATGCACAAGAAGTGTTTGAAGCATTCCTTTTTAAATGCCTATTGAGTTTGAATTGCATGCTTCCTAGGAACACTGCCCCCCACCCCCAAAAACAAAAAAACAAAGCTTCAATGTATTTTTGGAATGTCTCGCTTGAAGGTGAGCCTCAGTTGAGCGTTTTAACACACTAGTTATAATATTACCTGATGTAATAGCCTTCTTTATTGGTTCAAGATCGTTGGGGTTTGATGTCAGCTCAATTTCAACCCTCTCCAATAGCCCCTCCAGTTGGTCTCTTACATCTCTTGCACGCTTCATACTCCTGACCTGAGATGTAAAAAATCACAGATACATGTATAACCACCTGAGATGTAAAAAATAAAAAAATATACATATAACGACCTTCATATTTGTCCACAAATAACAAAGCAAAGAGATACTAAAGATAGGGAACAAGACCAAGTAAGTAAGTATGCTGTCTGTCCCTATTAGTTCTTAAAAGAATAAAGATACAAAAAAAATTTTATAATCTTAAATCAATATTTAAATTTAAATCTGATTCATTAAGCTTTGCCAGCTCCAAAGGTATCATTACCATCATCTCTTACAATGCCACGTACCCTATTTGGGGTCCACAACAAGATCCCAACCAATTGATGATACATTAAAGTTAGACCCTCTGACAGGCTTTAAGTTTTTAGGCAAGTGATTGTTTAGTGCCGAAGGTATTTTAGAGAATGAAAAAGATATATTCTTCTCTCTAGGAGGTCAATATTTATAGTCACAGTTTACAAGTAAATAAGAAAACTATCCTAAATTAATTCCTACAATCAATCAATCAAATGCCTAAATTAAGGTACATATTAAGTCAATATTTACAACACTCTCCCTCAAGCTGGAGAGTATATATCTATAATTCCCAGCTTGCTACAAATAGAGTCCATTACAGTCTTTGGTAAAGCTTTGGTGAAGATGTCAACAAGTTGACTACCAAAAGGAACAAACGGAGTAGTGATTTCCTTGGACTCTACTTTAGATCGAATGAAATGGCAATCAACTTCAATATGCTTGGTCCGTTCGTGAAAGACTGGATTGTTGGCAATATGAATCTCCGCTTGATTGTCACAATGGCGAGGTGTTGGACCATGTCCTAGAACATCAAATTCTTGCACAAGTGTTCTTAATCAAGTCAGCTCACAAGTAATATGTGTCATTATTCGATACTCTGCCTCAACATTAGAACGTGTCACAATCGACTGCTTTTTGCTTTTCCAAGTCACGAGATTACCTCCTAAGAAAGTATAATAACCAGTGGTAGATTTGCGATTTGAAGGTGATCCTGCCCAATCAACATCAGTATATCTCTCAATTTGAAGATATCCAGATGATCGATAAAGAAGACCACGTCTTGGGGTATTCTTAAGATACTTCAAGATACGAGTAACTACATCCATATGAGGAACTGGAGGACTATTCATAAACTGACTCACAACACAAACTGCATAGGAGATGTCAAGTCAAGTAATAGTTAGGTAAATGAGCTTACCCACGAGTCTTCAATACATCTCTGGATCCTCAACCAAATCACCCTCATCTGACATCAACTTTAGATTGGTCTCTATGGGCGTAACTACAAGTTTGGAGTCAAGATAACTTGCATCTTTTAAAATATCAAAAGTGCACTTCCTCTTAGACAAATTGATCCCTGCTTTTGTTCTTGTGACCTCAATACCAAAGAAATAATGGAACTTTCCAAGATCTTTGGTGAGAAAGATGGAACCAAGATGACGAATCAGTGTCTAGATACCTGCCTTATCACTGTTGGTGATCACAATATCATCTACGTAGACAACTAGAATCACAATACCTCTTTACGTCTTCTTAAAGAATACCGAGTGATCAGCTTGGCTCTGAGTTATATCATGAAAAACTACTGCCTTACTGAATTTATCAAACCAAGCTCGGAGAGACTGTTTGAGTCCATAAATAGACTTTTGAAGATGACAAACATACTCCCCCTTGGACTCAAATCCAAGTGGTTGAGCCATATACACAGTCTCAACAAGATCACCATGTAGGAAGGCATTTTTGACATCGAGCTGATGAAGAGGCCAATTGAGAATCGCAGCAAAAGATATGATAACCTGAACATAATTCAATTTGGCAACAGGAGAGAAAGTCTCGGTGTAATCAATGCAATAGGTTTGGGTAAAACCTTTAGCCACAAGGCGAGCCTTCAGCCGATCAACAGTACCATCAGGATTCTGCTTGATTGTGAAGACCCAACAACAGCCAACAATTTTAGTACCAGTAGGTTTAGGAACAAGAACCCAAGTACGATTTAATTCCAAAGCATGCGTTTCCTCTTCCATAGCGGTCCACCAACCAGGATGAGAAAGAGCTTCCCTGAAGGATTTAGGGACAATGAGAGATGACAGTGACAGAGGCAGAGAGAAAGCTTGAAAGGAAGATGATAAATTATCATAAAAGACAAAGTTAGAGAGAGGATGAGCAGTGCAAGTACGTGTACCATTACGGACTGAAATAGGCAGATCAAGATTAGAGTTAGAAGAATGAGATAGATCAATAGACAAAGAGGTAGGTGGAAGATGTGAGAGAGAAGGTCCAGCAAAAAGTGACTGGAGCAGCAGCCTGGTGACAACGAACATACACTTGAGAAATGGGAGGGCGAGTAAGAACACTAGTAGGTAACACAAGGTCAGGAAATAATGGTACCTGTAACTGACTTCCTTCTGGAAAATAATAGGGAACAATCCCAAAAAAAGTGATATCAGCACTGACAAAGTGCTTACGCAAGATAGAACTGTAGCACCTGTAACATTTCTGTCTGCACGAGTAACCGAGAAATATGCATTTATAGGCACGAGGGTCAAGTTTGTCACGACCAGGCTGCAAGTTATGCACAAAAGAAACACATCCAAAAACTTTGGGAGAAATAGAGAGGTGTTTTATCAGGAAACATGATATTAAAAGGTGACTTTCTCTATAGAATGCAAGAAGGCATCATATTTAAAAGATACGTAGCTATAAGGATAGCATCCCCCAAAAAACACTTGGGAATATGCATTTGGATCATAAGGGCACAAGCTATAGCAAGGATGGGACCGTTCTTTCTTTCGGTAATCTCATTTTGTTGGGGAGTGGTGACATAAGATGTTTGGTGTATAATGCCTTTGGACTCGAGAAACTGTTTAAAATGACTATCTTTATACTCTTGAGCATTATCAGTTTGAAAAGCTAACAATTTGGTATCGAATTGATTAGAAATTTTAGCATAAAAGGAATGAAAAGCATTAAACAATTGAGAACGATTTTTAAGCACATACACCCATGTCAAACAAGAATGATCATCAATAAAAGTAACAAAATATCGAGAACCACATAAACCAGTGGTCCAAGATGGTCCCCAAATATCAAAATGAACTAGTGCAAAAAATTGAAAACAAATAGGGTCAACATGTAGAGGAAACGAAACTCTATGACGCTTACTAAGTTCACACGTCTCACAATTAAAACTAGAAAAATTAGATAAAGTAGGAACTAAGTGACAAAGATTTGCGGAAGACGGGTGTCCAAGGCGACAGTGACATTGACAAGGAGAAACAATAGAATGTAGAACAGAAAGAGTCGACTGACAAGATGACTGAAGGTAGTAGAATCAATTCTTCTCATATCCCCTACCAATCATCATCTTCGTCTTTAGATCCTGAAATTTACAATAAGAAGGATAGAAGGTCATTGAACAATTGAAGGACTGGGTAGTCTAAGAATAGACAACAAATTGAAAGGAAATTGGGATATGTATAAAACAAATGAAAAAGTGAGAATAGAAGTACAAACGTTACCAATTCCTTGAACACGAGCTTTAGTCCCATTAGCAATAGTGACAAATGAGGGAGAAAAATGACAAAAAATATTAGAAAGAAGAAACAAATTACCTATCATATGATTAGACGCCCCATAATCAAAAATCCAAGTAGTATTGGAAGAAATGAAGACATGTGTTACCTGACGAGACTAAATTGGTTGTGGAAGTAGAAGAGGCATTGGCACCCTGAAGAATAGAATCATACTCTATGTTGTCCTTGGTGTCCAATTTATCAGTCATGATAGGATAAAGAAGTTGCTAGAGTAAAGATTTGGGAAATGAGAGAAGCTAGCCAAGATTGGTTGGGCTGAGGGAGCCGAGAAGTTCTACCGAGGGTGACAAGAGACTAGGCTGAGGAGGCCGAGGGAGACGAGAGGCACCAAGAAGGGGAGGACCGAGAAATAGAAGCTATGGTTTAGAAAACCCGCTCTGATACCACGTCGAAAGTATTTTAGAAAATGAAAAATATGTATTCTTTTCCCTAGGAGGTCAATATTTATAGTCACAGCTTACAAGTAAATAAAGAAACTATCCTAAATTAATTCCTACAATTAATCAATCAATACAATCTAATGCCTAAATTAAGCTATAGATTAAGTTAATATTTACAACATTTAGCATGGTATCAAAACCAGTTGTAAGCTGCCAATTACCACCACCTACCAAATAACAATAACAAAAGCACGTGTTTGCAGAGGAATGTCTGACCATATGTCAGGGCCATGTTAATGATATAGATATGAAAGTCACACTCACTAACATCTTAAGCTTTTGGACAAATAGTTGTTTAACTTATCGTTGTTAGTATCTTACGATACGTTTCGATATGGACATAAAACAATGTATCTTAAAATTGTATCTTTTTGTACCAGTATCTAACAATGCGCAATATGTATCGTATCTTACGATATGTTTCAATACGCATGATACACGAGAAATCGGAAATCAGTCTAAATGATATCATTTTGACATCTTTTTTGTTGTTTTGTTATATATATACCAGGCTTTCCACAGTTAAAACATCTATCTTTACAAGATGGTTTGCTAGTGGTTGATTTTTTGGTATTGTGGGATTCCTTTTTATTTTTGTGGTGATTCCTACTCGGTTTTTTATTGTGTTTGTAGAAATCACTAGGGTTAGGAATTCGGGATCTCCTATAGTGTTTTCTAGGGTGACCGGCGCGTCTGGTGGTGACTCGGCGTTTAGAGGGGGCTACTGGGGGTAAGCCATACTGGAACACCTAGAGATGTTTCTTTAAACAAGAAAGAAGGAAAATAAGTATTTTGAAAAGATGCGGATGAGGAGTGAGCACATACAAGAAGTTCAAGAAAAAAAAGAAAGTGAAAAATCATTAGCATATGATAATGATGATGATGATATCGATGGCATTGAAATTGGAAAATTAAGATGAAAATGGGATGAATTATAAAAATAAATAATTTTGGATCTTGTCTTGATGAAATACATTGGATGGATTATTTATTTTTAATTCGAAATTCGGAATATTTATAAATCTTGATTCTCGTATTGCATAAAATTTAAGTTATTTTTTTCAAGTGAGTTAAAATATAATTTTTATTGCTTTATACACATTTGATACACTTATATGTATAACACTATATATAACATGATACAATATATTTAAAAACGAGACAATTATGCTTGATACCGCTTTAATTTTTAATTGTTGGATAAATAATAATAATTTATATATTTAATTTTTAAGACAAGTAAATTGAAATGTTATTTATATCATTTTAAACATTATATATATTTATGTATATATTATATATATTTATAAATGTATTTTCAAAAAAATTACGTATCTACGATACACAGTTTTTAAAAAACGATACTGCTTCCGATACATATTTTGACAATATGGTTTAACTAAATCATTCCATTGCCAGCCATGTCTTCATGTACCAAGTCTTTGATTATCAACTATTTAATTTAATTAGATTCAAGCAAAATATTACGTAATTTATGACAGTCTCTAGGATCAAATGTCCTAGAGTCCTACAATGAAGCTAAAGTTATTTTTTTTAATCGGTAAAGATTTGTGTGTGTGTGTGTGTGTGTGTGTGTGTGTGGCGCCCTATGAAACACGAACACTATTTCAGCTCACGTGTCCATGTCAGACACTAACACTCTCAGACACTTTTCGGACATGTGTCGGATACTTAAACCATGAATGTTGATGATTAAATGAGGAAGTTCTTTAATTTTTATTTCATGACTTTATTATTTTAATATCTTAATAATATTTTTGTAATTTGTGTGTTTTTATGCCAATATTAATTGAAATAATACTAGGTTTTTATTATATGATTATATAAAAAATTTATATATATTCAACGTATCCCTAATATGTCTATATCCTACTTTTTAAAAAATAACGAGTCTACGTGTTCGTATCCAAGTGTCCGTATTCGTGTATCTTAGGTGTCACCCGAGGGGGCGCAACCCATGGGTACAAAAAAAAGGTGGGGAATGGCTACAAAAATTAAAGCATAAGATCCCCCGTAAAATCAATATATGATTCTAAATACATAAGTTTTGCCTTTTTAAACCAAAAGTAAAACAACTTCAAAAAGTTCTAAAGGGAAAGTTCCACCCCTTTAAAATTCCTTCTATTCCTCTCATGTCAAAGACTCCACATTATGCAAAGAGGAGTCATCCTCCAAGCAATTCTAAGGTCCTTTCACACCTTGGCATCTCCTACTCATGAAGGCTTGCTTAATTGTTTCCAACATCACCCAACTAAACCCAAACAAAGATAGAACTAAACTCCAGACTTCTCTAGCCATTAGGTAATGCAGAAGAAGATGATTCACCGATTCCTCCACCTTTTTGTTCATTGTCATGATTGCTCCCCATGTCGCTACCCATTGGAAAAAAAAGCCACTTAGCTTGGGACCCATGACTTCCAAATGGTCTCCCAAGGAGTACCCTATTCCCTTCTTTCCGTCAAACTCTTGTAGAATGAGTGGATCGTGAATCTTTTCTCTTTGGTTATAGCCCACACCATCTCGTCTTCCCCACCCCTTTTCACATCACTAATATTCACCATTTCCAAAAGATTTATCACCTCTCCAAGTTCCCAATCAAGAACATGTCTTCTAAAGGATGGACTCCACTCTACCTTTTCCCAAGGCCTACTTATTCAAAGCAATGTTGAACAATGACGAAAACCTTTCTTTTAGAGGAGCATCTCCACACCATAGATCCTTCCAAAAACTCACCCTTGCATTGCACCATTCCCAATCTCAAAGCGAATAAGTTTCGTAAAAAGCTCCCCCCCCCCCCCCCCCCCGCTTATTGCTTTCCACACCTTGCACCCTTGAGCCTCCACCACTTCCTTAGGTACCCACCCCCTGCTCCATTCCCATATTTTATGTCAATGAATTCCCTTCGCATTTCTTGATTTTCCAAAGCAAATCTCAAAGGATATCCCATTGAATCTTTTCTAACTTCTTTACTACCATAGCGGGCATTTGAAGAATCGACATATAATACGTGGGAAGGTTAGCCAAAGTTCTTTTTATGAGTGGTTTTGCCTCCCTTAGAAAGATAGTTCTCCTTCCACCCCCACCAATCTCCATTAGAACCGTTGGCCAATAGAGTCCCAAATGGCCACCGATTTCATCAAAACCCCTAATGGCAAAAGCTCAAACCGAATCACCAAATCAACGCCAAAACTTCCCTTAGACATGCAAAAACCCATCAAGATCGAAAGAATCCTGAAATCTTAGTTGTGTTCGTTCGATATTCGTTCATTGTTCGTTTCGAACGAACTAGTACTCGTTCGAAACTACTCTATCGCCAATAAAAAAAATTCTTGTTTGGTCTAATAATCATGTAAACTCTCTTAGATGCTATAGCAAAGACTTGTGTAGAAGTTTAGGAGCATGAACATTGTTTTTGCCTGTTAATTCCAAACCATTGTCTAAATAAGTGTTCGAAAAAAGATCTAACCTCACACCAAAGCCCCTCAATAGACCCCTTAAAACTATACTGACCCATCATTCTGATCAAAGCTTCCATAACCATCACAAAAAAAAGGGCAAGGAAATCCCCTTGCCTCAAACCCATGAAAAATCCTGCCGACAACCCATTTACCAATACTTAGAAAGACACTGTAGAGATACAAGCCCTTATCTAACTCCTCCAACGGTCACCAAATCCCATTTTCTTTGGCAAAAACATTAAGAAGTCCCAATTAACATGATCATGTGTGTTTTCAATGTCTAATTTTCACACAATCCCGAGATCTTCCTTCTTTTGCCTCCAACCAATGCATTCATTAGCAATCATCACAACATCCAAAATTTGCTTGCTCCCTACAAACGCATTTTGGCTTTTTGAAACTTTCTCCATCAACTCCCGCAATCTCAAGGTCAATGCCTTAACCATCAGTTTGTACATGCTACCCACCAAGCTAATAGGAGAAAAATCCTTTTAAGTCTTCCGCCCCTTCCTTCTTCAGGATTAAAGCTACGAAAAAGGCATTTAAACTCTTCCCAAACTTCCCCGTCTCATATAACTACCCAAAAACCTACCTTCACATCACTCCTATGCACATCCCAACAATGTCAATAGAATGCGAGTGTATCCTGACCCAAGGTTTTATCTCTATCACACGACCTTAAGCCCCACCATACCCCTTCCTCCTCAAAAGATCTCTACAAGAATGCATCCTCTTCCTCATTAATTGAGTTAAAGTCCATATGCTCCAAATCAAGTCTCCAATTATGAAATTCATTGTACAATTTTTTGTAGAAATTTGTAATGCCTTCCATTATTTCCTCCTTACCCACCAACACCTTATCATTCATTCGGTTGGTACTAACATTATTCTTCTAGTGGGAGCTGGCAACACAAATGGAAGAATTTAGTATTCTTGTCCCCGTCCATTAGCCATAAAGCCCTTGATTTCTGTCGCCAAGAGTCTCCTCCCTCAAAATTTCACTCAAAACTCCTTTCAAACCCTCTCTCCTGTCTTTCTCCTCCTCTGAAAGGCCATTATGTTGTTCCTTGGTGTCCTACTGTTGAATATCTTGAAGAATGTCATCCCTTCTAAGTTGAATGATCCCATATTCCTCTTGATACCATCTCTTCAAATCTGATTTTAGCTGTTCAGCTTTCTAGCCATCACAAAGCTTGGAGTTCCGCTTACATTGTAGACCCCCCACCATGCCACCACCTTCAACCTAAGCCCATGGGCCTCCAACCACATATTCTCAAACCTAAACGGACTCTTGCCCCATTTCACACCTTCGCAGTCCAGCATTAACAGAAGATTATCTGATATAGATTTTGGGAGGCATACCTATGACTTATTGGGGAAATTAACCTCCCAATCTGCAGATACTAAGAACCTAGGCTGGAATGTTTCTTTCACTAATCCACGTGTAAGAACCACCTTCCAAAGGGAGATCCACCAGCCTTCTCTCATTGATGAAATCTAAAAACTCTTTCATTCTCCCCACCCCCCCTTCTTCTCATGAGATATCTATGTTAAAATCCCCTCCCAACACCCACGGTTTGTTCCTCCAGCCATCCACTTCAATGAGCTCCTCCCACAATCTTCTTCTCTCTACATCAGTATTTGGCCAATAAACTCCAGCAGTACACTGAATACACTCATTGATCACAGTAAATCACAAAGGTCCCCACCCATTGATCACAGTAAGTCAGTTTCCTTGAGTCCCACATTATCAGCACCCCACCAGCCGTTCCATTAGCTTCTTAGTATCTCCACTTCACCCACCAGAATCCCCACAAACACTTCACTATTGTCTGTAGGTTTCCATCCTCTAAGAATACCTTTGATCTATTTTAGGGATTTTGGTGGAGAATTTAATATTGAGATCATAACTAGTTTAAGGAATCTGAAGTGAGAGATGACGGTGGCTCAGTCCAGAGCCAAATCATTCGAGATTATCGACGAGGGATAGAGGAGGTTGGGAGGTGTTCCAGCTAACAGAAAGATGTTTGAATGTGGTTCGAAAGGTGTGGTTGACTTGTTTGAGCTAGAATGGATGTGCAAGGTAGTTGGAGGAATCATCGAAAGAGAAGAGTGGCTCTTTCCAGGGCAGTCCATAGTAGAGGCAGAAGTCTCTTGATGTGGGGTCAATCCAAAAGGGAAGGGATTTATATGAAGATTGAATCTAGGGTTGGCGAGAGACGACGGAACCTATACATCCCTGTGGTGGATGAGAGGGATGGGAGGTTGACGGCGGCAAAAGCTTTCAGAAGGATGGGTTTGTCTCAACTGTGATCTAAGGTGAAGGAGGGGATATCGTACAAAGAGGTGGCTACTATCAAGATGTGGCCAGAGACGGTGGTTCAGGTGGAGCATGGGTGTAATGGGGATTGGGAGGACATGAGAGTGGAGCTAACAGACTGAGGATAGGCTGGAGTACCTACAGCACTGCCTTGTGGGCACAATTGGGGCTTTACAGAGGGAGGTACCTGAACGAGAAAGTGTGCAAAGGTGGGCAGACAAGCAGTAGAAGGTATCGGCAGGAATGAAGGTTGAAGATATGCATGGAGCCTACTTTCTCTTCAAGTTTCCGTCGAGGCAGTGTTGTCAAAGGCGCTCGCCTGGTCGCCTAGGCAAGGCGTTTTCAAGGCTCATCGCCTTACTATGGTCTAGGCGAGGCGAATTGAAGAAGGCGATGCCTAGGCGAGAGGCGTTGCACAAGGCGAGAGGCGTTAAGGCGCTAGCCTTTTTAAAGTTACCAGATTTTACTTAAAATTTCTTTATTCTTTGCTGATTTCTTATTTTAAGTAGAGGGGCATTTTTTCCTTAAAAGAATAAAGGGGAAGAATATAAACATGCAGTCTGATTATCTTTGTATGAAGACAAAAAGCTAGGGTTTTTTGTTGGAAGTTTTGGGACCACCGTGAAGGAAACAAGAAGCAGCAACAAAGGAGACCACTTTATCAGTTTTTTTTTCATCTCTCTCTATCTTTTTTTCTCTATTTTTTTTATTTTTTGTATTAATTTTTTTAAATTTGTTATGCTTTCAACTTTCTGTTATGTTTTTTACGTATAGAAAAGATCATCAACATTCATTATTTTGTATTTTGAATCAGATCTTCATATGAGACTTGAGTAAATAACAACAGTTTGAATATTCATTGAGAATAAAGCACCAAACTTAAAATTATCACATCACTTACGCACTATAAGTTAAACTTTTTAGTATTAAATGATACTTAATATAATTATAAGACATTATATGACTTTGAAAGAATTAATTTTTAATATCTAATATATATTTTTTATTATTTTTACAAGTTAGCGCCTTACTTCGCTCAGGCTAGCGTTTTTTTTGTCGCCTTGCCTTTCGAGCAATCTAAGACCTTAGCGCCTTTCGCCTTTAACTCCTACTGCGTCGAGGGAAGAGGCCATCAGAGTTCTTCATTAGAAAGGATGGAAATTTGAAGGAAATTTAGTTTTCTTAGATTTTTGGAACCAGGGGGATGTTGTGTTCGATCGGAGGAGGAGGCACAGGTGATATGGGTGAGGATAATGGGCTTGCCAGCGTTTCTCTGGAGTAAGGAGGTGCTGAAGGCTGTGGGGGTTTGGAGGTTACTTGAAGATGGATCTAGACAGAAAATAGGGTTCACCTTCGGTGGCTCATATTTTGGTAATGGCCAAGAGAGAATCCATCCCAGCAGTGGTTCGGCAGAGAATAGGTCAGTGGATTTATGTGATTCTGATTTGGTCGGAATCAGGGACCACACTTTTTAGTTTCTAGGGTGGAAGGGAGGGCAGTGATGGCAGAAATCAGAGGAGAGGGGAGGAGGTCAGGGGTGAATTGCAGGTACGTGGTCGTACGTAATGAGAAGGGAGTAGAGGAGCATGGGGTGGTTGGGGAAGGACAGACGGCAGTCTGGTGAGCTCAAAGTATTTTATAAATGGAGGGAAGTGGGCAGAGCCAAGGCCCATTCCAGTAGTAATGGCCCAAGCGCAAGGCCTGGTGGATAGAGCAGCGCAGACGAGCCCAAGTAATAAGGTTCAAGCTAGTGAACAGGACCAAAATCGAAGCCCGGTTCGTGAGGCCCAGGTCAGAGCAGCTCATGAGCGATGTAGAGCAGGGGATATGTGCTGAAAGGCAACAGGGGGTAGACCATGTAAGAAAGATTGTATCGTTGGGTGGATGGGATTGCACAGGAATGACAGTGTTCAGAGAGAGTGGAGAGGAGGAATTGCCTTTAATGTGTAGTCCTCTTGCCATGATAACTCCGGAGGAAGGTCACATAGGGGGGAGACAATGAATTGCAGGTCACAAAATGGGTGTTGAGGAAGGTTTGGTGGGTGAGTTGGTACCTGGATATGTCGTGTGATGGCTTTGAGGGGAGAATGATGGAGCTCCTTAGGGATATTGGGAAAGCCAATAATCAGAGTACCAGTAGCAGTAATAGGAGTATGGTTGTAGGGAAAAAGAAACTATCAGCAAAAATGAAACGATTACTAAAAAATCTGCCTAGCTCAGTTAATTATGATGGAAGAAGGGGCTGAGGAGGGATCTACTCAAATGGCAATGGGAATGAAAGTTAAGATCATATCCTAGAATGTGTGTGGGTTGAATGACACTGACAAGAGGGTGGTAGTGAAGTGTTTGCTCAGAAATTGGAACCCATCGATAGTATGTCCGCAGCAAACTAAGCTGGATTCTGCTGAGCAACATGATCGTGAGGAGTCTATGGCCGTCTAAAAGAGTACAGTGGACTACTTTGAATGTTGTTGGGGCGGCAGGAGGGGTGGTGGTTTTGTGGAATCCAAGGGGGGTGAGGTATTTAGAGAAAAAGGTGGGGATGTATTCAGTGTTTTGTAAATTTAATTCTGTACAGGGGGGCAGATTGGGCTTTCGCTAGTATTTATGGCCAGCATTCAGTGGGGGAGAGAAGAGGGTTATGGGGGGAGGTTCAGGAGATGAGGGGGATGTGGGATATGCCATGGTGTATGGGAGGGGATTTTAATGAGGTTCGGGTTTCAGTCGAGAGAAGTGGGCGGTAGGTGTCTTTTGACGAGGGGTATGAAGAAATTTTCCTCTTTCATTAAGTCTGGGGATTGGATGGACTTGCCACTCAAAGGGGGTCTTTACTTGGTTTAGGAGAGGGGAGGGGCAGTCAAAGTCTAGATTGGATCGATTTCTTGTTTCTTCTAATTGGGATGATCTTTTGGGGGAAATGAGGCAGTCTTATTTACCAAGATTGGTTTCGGATCATTGTGAAGTTCTGTTGCAGGGTGGCAGCCGCAATTCTGGGAAGAGTCCTTTTCACATTGAGAACATGTGGTTTTGATGACTTTCGTGAGTTGGTGGATCAATGGTGGAAGGGGTATATTGCTGAGGGTTCTCCTAGCTTCGTTTTAGCTAGGAAGTTGAGAATGCTGAAAATGGACCTTAAAAGGTGGAATAAGGAGGTCTATGGTAATGTGCAGAATAAGATCCAGGAGAAGCTTCAGGAAGTTCAGAGGATGGAGTTGAAAGAGCAGGGGGAGGGCATGGCATTTCTAAAGGGGAAAAGCTTAGAAGGGAGGAGCTGAAAGAGGAGGTGGCTTTGTTTTTCAACAGCGGAGGAGATCTCTAGGAGACAAAAGTCTAGGGCTTTATGACTCAAGGAAGGGGACCGAAACATGAAGTTCTTCCACGAGATGGCAAGTGATCATTTCCGAAGAAACAACATTTCAGTGGTGAATATAAGGGAGCGGGTTTTAAATGATCCTCAACAGATCAGGGAGGGGATTTCGGCACTCTATGAGAGTCTATTTCAGGAGACTTCTTGTTGGAGACCAGGGGTGGATGATTTGATTGTGAAGACTTTGGGTGGGAAAACAACTCAAGGGCTTGCAAAGCCATTCTCTATAGAGGATATTAAAACAGCCTTGAACTCTTGTGATGGTGATAAAACTCCAGGTCCTGATGGCTTTAGCTTCGCCTTCTTTAAGCATTGTTGGAAGACTGTCAAGGTGGATGTGGTGGTCTTTTTCGATCATTTCCATAGGCATGGAAGCTTCAAGAGGAGTCTCAATGCTTGTTTTGTGGATTTCATTCCTAAGGAGGAGGGGTCGGAGGATATTAAAGAATTCCAGCCAATTAGCGTGCAGAGTGCTTACAATCTATTGACCACGGTGATTTCGATGAGATTGCGAGAGGTCGTGGATTGGGCGATTTCCAAGAGTCAAAATACTTTCGTAGGGGGTAGACAAATTTTGGATGCTGCTCTTGTAGTGAGATTGCTATGTATTTATGACCATGTGAATTGGGATTTCTTGCTCAACGTGCTTAGGAAAATGGGTTTTGGGTTTCGGCTCCAAGAGGAGGAAGTAGGTCCAAGCTTATATTTCTACAGATCCTATGTCGGTTTTAGTGAATGGATTGCCTACAGGGTTCTTTCAGACTTCCAAAGGGTTGAGACAGGAACCTTTGTCTCCATTTCTTTTTGTGATCGTGACTGGAAGCCTTTAATGCTATGTTGAGTAGGGATGTGGAAGCGTTGGTGAAAGTTTTAGGGTAACGGGTGATGACACAATTTTGTTTTGTGAGGCGAAGGAGAGGCAGTTCCATTTTATTAGATGTGTTCTTATGTGTTTTGAGGCAGTTTCTAGCTTGCGAGTAAACTTAGGGAAAAGTGAATTAATTCAGATTGGGAGGGTAGGAGTGGAGAGGTTGGATGGTGCTTGGGGGTTTTGGGTGGGAGTTTTTCTTTCTAAATGTTTGGATTTGCCTTTGGGGGCTTCTCCTAGATCTATTTCGATTTGGGATCCCATTGTGGAGAGGTTTCCAAGGAGGCTTGCAGGGTAGAAAGGAAAGTATTGTCGAAAGGAGGAAAGCTCACTCTGATAAAGAGTACATTGGCTAATTTGCTAACTTTTTATTTTATATAACCCAGGAACCTACCCCACCAATTCGCAACCTTCGGTTGCGTGGCCAAGCGTAAACCTGGGAGCGTTGCAATACCCCTACCTACAACACCAGGGTAAAGTGATCCTTTTTTGACCCTCGGGTGCCCCAAAGGAGATTTGTACTCAATGGGAATCGAACATGAGACTTGTGATTGCACGGCACTTACCTCGACGACTTTTTGCCAATTGAGCTACCCCCTTGGCATCAATTTGCCAAATTATTATGTCTTTCCTCCCCATTCCAGTTACGATTGAGAGGTTTCCTGTGGGGTGGCATTGAGGATGCAAAGAAGATTCATTTGATCAAGTGCGAGTAAGTCAAGACTCCTATTAGGTCGGGGGGATTAGGGGTGATGTATTTGAATGGGAAGTAGTTGTGGAGGTTTGGGGTGGAGAATCACATGTTGTGGAGGGAGGGAGTGGTGTGGAAGTTTATTAAGGGGGTGTGGAAGTTTATTAAGGTTGGTAAGGTTCCGAGTGAGAAAAGGAACTAGAGTTCGATTTTGGGAGGATATTTGGTGTGGGGAGAGGGCTTCGAAAGAAGATTTTCAGCACTTGTACAGCTTGGCTTGTCACCGGGGTGCTTGGGTGGTGGATTATGTGGTCAGCGAGGGTAGGGAGGTGGTGTGGACCCCTATTTTTAGATGTTACTTCTATGATTGGGAGATAGAGGAGGTGAGTGAGTTAATGAGAGTTCTACATGGATACCGTTTAGCTCGGGGAAGGGAGAATGTTATGTGGACTTTGAAATCTCATGATTTCTTCTCAGTGAAGTCCTTCAATTAGGAGTTGGTTTTTGGTTTTTTTTGGGGGGGGGGGGGGGGGAGAGAGGGCAGCTAAGAAGCACAGATACAGACACGAATACGATACGAACACACAGACACATCATTTCTCATAAAAGTAGGACACATACATGTTAAAGGACGCGTTGAAAATATATATATAATATTTTTCATATGACCATATAATAAAAACTTAACATTATTGTTATTTAAATTGATATAAAAATACACACATCATAAAAATATTATTAAGTTATTAAAATAACAAAGTCGAATAAATAAAAATTCAAGAACTTCTTCATTTAATCAACAATATCCATAATTCAAGTTCCAAAACAAATTTACTAACTATTACATAGAACATATATATGTGTATGTGTGTGTGTGTGTGTGAGTATAACCGAAAAAGGAACTAAGGAAAAGACGAGAAAAAAATGAAAAATCCTAAAAAAAAAAATATTGTCCCATACATGTCCATAATATGTTCGGAACGTGTCCAAAATTCAAAATAAAATAAAATTGGACAATCCTTTTTCATGTGTCTGACACATGTCCGAGAAGTATCCAAGAGTGTTGGTGTCCAACATGTGTCCGACACGGACACGTGAGTCAAAATAGAGTGTCTATGCTTCATAGAATGACATTTTCTGTGCAGAATGATTTGGCAATCCAAGTTCCTTCCAAGGTGGCTTTCTTCGCATGGGTGGCCTCTTGGGGTACATTTTGATGGCAAACAACTTGCACAAGAGGGGCTTTTAGCTGGCTAGTAGATGTCACACATGTAAGGAAAGATTGGAATTGGTAGATCATTTCTTGCTCCATTTTATAATGGCAAGCGATTTGTGGAGTCTTGTTATGGCTATTTTTGGTTATTCTTGGGTGATGCCAGCTAGAGTAATGGAGATGTTTCAGTTGTTGGGGAGGGGTGAAGGTTAGGAAGGAGGTTAAAGGGATTTGGAGGATGGTTCCGCATTGTTTAGTGTGTTGTTTACAGGAGAAAACGAAATAATCGAGTTTTTGAGGGGAATGAAAAACCCCCTTTTTGTTCTAAAGGATTCCTTTTTATGTTTTTTGTTTTTTTTGGGCCAAAAAGACCTACCCCTATGTATCTAGGAGGATTTGTAGATTTTTTGGAGTTTTTGAGTCCGTAGATGTATAGCATTTTTATTTTTTTTTGGGTAATGTTGGGCTGCACCCCCTTGGGTGCCTTTTAATACAATTCACCTTACTAATAAAAAAAAAGAATACCGTTTATCACTTTTCTCTTGTCTAGGTTGTTTA
This sequence comes from Nyssa sinensis, assembly GCA_008638375.1. Taxonomy (NCBI): domain Eukaryota; kingdom Viridiplantae; phylum Streptophyta; class Magnoliopsida; order Cornales; family Nyssaceae; genus Nyssa; species Nyssa sinensis. Next base: position 14,469,912 of record CM018035.1, on the reverse strand, counting down.
AACCCCTGATGTTCCATGAAATGCACTTTAGAGACGTGATGGAGCTGCTAGAATAATGGCACTATGCTTCTCTACCAATCCTAAATCTCCCTTCCTCCACTCAAAGTTAACTGTGCAAGACAGGTTCCTCATTTCTCTTCTCAACTTCCTCACTGAAATTTCCTCTGCTGAATCCGCTTCCTTTTTCTTCCCTGTCAATTGTTCGTCTCTATCTCTGCAATGAGCTGGGCTAGCCTCCCTTCATAACCATGGCAGGACATACCCAATAGTTCATTAACACCTGTGTGCTTCTTGAGAACCCACCACAACATCTCCATTCTCCTTTACCCTTCATAATCTCCACCCGGTTCATCCCTTCTCCTGGCACATTTATGGCCAAAGGATTACAATTAATAACATGATTTTCTTCACCATCCATCTCTCAGACCACTACTATTAGAATGCTGCATCCACCCTCTACTTCTGCTCTTCTTTGCAAGTCTTCTTCAGATAGACTCTGCAAAGGAAACCTTTCCCCTTCTTCATCAGCTTCTGCTACCATTATCTCTTCTGAGTCACGTCAACACAATTCACCTCGGATGCCTTTGTCTTCATCAGTTTCAGATTCCACTGTACCTTCAGAATCACTGTCCTCCTCACTAGCAGATGTGCACCTATCCCCCCCATCAAATTGCACACTGACTGTAGCAGCCTTGCCTCCATGCCGACCAGCTTTGTCCCCCTCCTCCCATCGTTCTTCTTTCCCCTCCAGGTCTTTGTTTCTTCCATAGTTTCTTTCCTGCCTTCTTACTAGCAGATGTGCACCAATCCCCCCATCAAAGTGCACACTGACTGTAGCTGCCTTGCCTCCATGCCGACCAGCTTTGTCTCCCCCCTCTCCCCATCGTTCTTCTTCCCCCCTCTTCCCATCGTTCTTCTTCCCCTCCAGGTCTTTGTCCCCTCGATTGCACTGTCAGATTCTCCTGCTCTTCCCCCAAAGGGCCTCCCCCGTATGTGCGGTTCTCACATGCCGCTCTTCCATCTTCTCCGGCCATGTGACCGTAATTCCTCTGGGTTTGATTCTTTCCCACTGAGAAAAAAGGTTTTCTCCCAACCCATACCAAGACTTCAAAATCTCTGACTACCCAAATCTACCTTTATTGTCGCTGGAACGTCCCTCCCCATCAACATCACCAGCACTCTTGCCCACCTAAAGTTCCCTCTGAGCTTTGTTTCATCATTGACCCCTTCAAATTTCCCACATTTGTTGCCTAATGCTTCAAACATTTCATCTCCCCATAAAAATGTCAGTAGGCCAACAAACCTAAACCATACTGTATTCTGTTCGAACTCCTTCCGGTTACAGTCCCCCCATCGCCACCCATCAGTCTAGATAGAGAGGATGGCCTTCGCAGACCCACTTCCTCTCCCTCCAGAGTCCAGACCCTTGTAGCTTCCTCGACTGAAGGAAACACAAAGAGAAACAACTCGTCATACATTTCCTTCACTTCCACCCCTGCGCTCACCCCTCACCTTCGATCCACCCATTCCTGAACTTTCTTCCTTCCCAGCATCCTTGAAACTTCACCAGCGAATCTTCCAACAAGATATTTCTTAAAATATTCCAGTCATTCCTGGCAAGAGTTGAAGGCCACTGTAATATCCCCCCAACCTCTACTCTCCTCCCTTCTCAACTACCAAAGGTTTTTCCAGCCAATGCCCTGCTTGAGCTACCTCCTTAAAGGAATGCTGATCTCTGTTCTCATCTTGACGAATCATTTGGGTAAGGTTTCGTAAAGCTCTTGCCACTACATCCCACCCCCTCCTCTATCCACTTCCAGAATGTAGAAACAGTAACGAACTTCTCCATCTGACTCCTCTACCCTCACATACGCACCATAAGTGTTGGATCTTCTCAACATTCTAAGGTGTCTTCTCCTCCCATGAATTACTCTCTCAGAGCTCCAGCCATCTACTATGTTCCTCATCTCATCCAATTGTCTGCAAATCCACAAATATCCCTCCGGCTCCACCCTTAATCGTATTACCAACCCTTTCCCTCTTTCTGTTATCTGCAGAACCACATTCACCCTTTCTTTCATCTCTTCTACTTCAAAAGCTTTAAGTTTCTGAACAGCACTAAACAGAAACATATGTGCAGCCCCCAAAATGCTTTGAAAAGAAAAAACAGCATATTCAATATAACCAGATCCACGCATTCTAAAATTCAAAAACAGACCTGGATGTAATTCTCATAGCACCACTGAGTTGAGAAGTTGGTTTCCTTCCACGAACTGTAGACCTGAAAGAATAACAATAATAAATAAGGTAAATCACTTTCTTCAAAGTATGAGCTCAACGGACACAAGCAACTCTTCACTCAGTTAACGGGCAAGGGCATACTACCAAGTACCACCTAATGTCATTAGGTGATTCCCAGTAAAGATGCAACATGGAGATCAATTATGACAATTTATTAAATAGTACGTTATATTCCACCAACCCTGGATTCTATAAGACAGTTTGAACTAAAAATATTTTTATATAAATAAAAAGAATAAAAAATAATATTCAACACGAATTCAGTTAGTCAAGATCAAGAAGCATGCCTATCATGTAACTAGGTCACTAAGATACCATAGTAGAAAAAATATTAAATGCATTATTGTGCCTAAATTCATGGATGCATAATGATTAGGCAACCAACCTTAAGCAACGCAATGTGATCTCCAACATTCCCGGTGTGAAAATTCAGTCGGGCATTGTCGGCGTGTACTTGTTTGTCCTTTGGGCGGTAAAAGATTGAGTTTCCAACAGAAAGCATGGCAGCAATTGATATAATTTCATCTGAGCATTTGTATTTGTCTGATGCTACAATAGTCTTAGATAGCATGGGATCAAGAGGGAACTCTGCCATTCTTCTTCCCACCTTTGTCAACTCACCCAATTTATTCAATGCACTCAAAGCAAAGAGCAATTCCAGAGCTTTCAGTAAAGCTTCAGGCTGGTGGTGGGTCCATAAAATCAAAATTCAACAGGTCATGAATGCCAAGGCTCTTAAGAGTAAGAACAACATTTGCAAGGTTGGTCCGTTGTATCTCTGGGATAGTATTATCTTCCAAATCATTATAATAGTTGTAAGCAGTATACAACCGAAAGCACTTTCCAGGACCTGTTCGTCCAGATCGACCAGCCCGTTGCATTGCTGAAGCTTTCGAGATGGGTGCCACCAGTAATGACTCCATCCCTGTCCTTGGGTTATAAGATTTCATCTTGCAGAATCCCGGATCAATAACATACTTGATCCCATCAATTGTCAATGACGTTTCTGCTATATTTGTGGCAAGGACAACCTTACGTGCCCCTTCAGGAGTGGGTTCAAATATTTTTGACTGCAGCTCTGTTGGGAGGTTTGCGTAGATCGGGCATATAATCAGCTCAGCAATTTTAGTTCCAAGCCCCCTTGTTCTATGTTTAAGTATCTCCTCAGCTGTTTCAATTTCCTCCTGGCCCGTGAGGAACACCAGTATATCACCATCACCAGGTTCTTGGGTCACATGGATCTGAAGAGCAGTAACAATTGCTGCATCCAAGTAATCAGCCTCTGGTGCTTTTGTGTAGTGTATTTCAACAGGAAACCGCCTCCCAGGTATTTTAAAAATTGGAGCAGAATCAAAATAATCACTGAACTTCTCTGCATCAAGAGTTGCACTTGAGATGAGCAACTTGAGATCAGGACGAAACCGAGAAATATCCTATCACAAAGAAAACCTCCTAGTTAGACAAGCAATAAAAAGGATAATGGAACTGCTATTAAGATAACATTTTTTTATAAAAAAAAAAAGGGGGGGGATGGGGGACATCCATCAATTTCGCTAAAAGCAAGGGCTTCCCGTACATGTAACAATGAGGGGCTAGGATTAGGAAGGTGTGGGGTGTTTGATTGCATGGCGTGATAGTTCCCATTCCCAAGTGATATTTGTAGTAAAACACCACCAGAAGACTTTGTTGCAAACATCCTTGAAGGGATCATTACTCAAGGTTGGTCCTGCTTGTGCAAGGCAGGTGGGAGGGGTGGACCGGAAACAGATCTAAACTTCGGTATTATGTTTGCATGAAGTTTCAAATATCCATGCTAGTATAATCATGACTCACTTGCCATGCTTTGATCCTCCAAAGGAAAGCAATCAAGCCATCATAATCAACCAATCAGGTTAACAATATCCACGGTACACTTGGTTAGCAAAACTTAAGGCAAGCCCTGAGATGCACACGCTTGACTGCAGGACTGCCACTTGTAATTCGTAGAATGACAAAATGATGAACCGGGTAATGACTTTAGATTGCTCTCAAAGAAAACCTTTAAAAATTCTACTGTGCAGGTAAAAAAAAAATCTACTTGCCTTTACTAAACCAAACAAAATGTCCGTTGAGAGTGTTCTTTCATGGGCCTCGTCCACCATTACCACACTGAAAAATGTATCAGAAATAATGAGTATCGATTATAACCCATGGACAAAACTGTTGCACTAGCTCTAAAACATAGCCACCTGTAACTTGCAAGATCAGGTTCACCAAGGAATTCCCGCAGTAACATCCCATCAGTCATATATTTCAGAACCGTTTTATCAGAAGTGCAATCTTCAAAACGAATGGAGTAACCAACCTGAAAGTGGACATGATAATGGTTACACCAGCCAATCTGGCAGTGGAAGATTGACCAATAACCCAAGTGCTACAGAAATCCGATTACCATAGCATAATCTAATGCATAGTTTTAATACCACTAAGCACCTGAACAAATGATTCATGGAAAATCCATGTAATTAGAATTACTGCAAATTAAAAGACCTAGTCAGGTTGATCCTTTCATAGACAAGACCTCTAATTTGCCAGCTCACAATTACTGCATTGGGCTAAATCTAGTGGAAGAACACTTGCAGCAGCAGCAACTACATTGGAATATATGTATACATATTTCTGGTGCTCATAGCATCTAACGCAAAAAAGCACATCTCAATTACAAATAAGAAATATTCATTTTTCTACCACTCAAGCAGCTTGATAAATAAACTGATTAATAACAGAGCAGTAACAGATTGACCATCCAAAACAGCTAACTAAATTCAAATGCAAAAGGCATACCTCATGCCCAAGTTTGACACCCATTTCTTGAGAAACTCGAGCTGCAACACTCATAGCAGCTACTCGCCTTGGCTGAGTGCATCCAACCTGTGAGAAAGTAAAACAAGATTATATAACCCAGGCTGACCACCAGATTTTTTCATTTCAGCAAAAAATAGTTCCCACACAATCTGCCAATGATAAAGAGCTGCAAACCTTCTAGAATTCACAATAATAACCAATTAGGAAATGTATCCCAGGATGCCAAAGCATAGAAAGGGAGCGGGAGCAGGAGCGGGAGCAGGAGAGCAAAAATTCCTAAAATGTCATCTTGTTCCGAGCAAGAGGAGAACAACAATTCCTAAAATGTCGTATTGTTCAGCGCATCTCCAAACAGCAACGTATACGAATACATCTATGTACATGGATTCGGGTGCAAGGATGTGTCTAAGCATCAGGCATTACAAATCCCAAAATACAAGGACTTGGGAACACAACCAAATATTCATATTTTTTAAAAATTATTCTTATATTTCCAAGGTAGAATGGCATTTTCATGCAATATAAGTGTTCCATATGGGCACTTCATCCAATTTGAAGCAACCATTCAATTAAAGGAATATAATAACAAATTTTACGTACAACTATAAGTAAACTTGAATAAGCAAACATGTTAGCAGGTGCATATCCAACCAAACATGTCAGACACATCATGTACCCATGTCCATGTGTCAAGTGTCCAACACGGGGTACCTTAATGCATATAGACGACTTCGTATAACATAGATATACATAAATATGTAAGTACATATAAAAAATAAGTTAAATAAAATGATATTGACCAAATATTAGCAGAAGTTAATGTGGCATGATGGCACTGTTGTTTTGTCCTGAATTATAAATGTGGGTTTGATTCCCCTCCTAACAAAATAAATAGTTATTTTTGAAATAACTCAGCAGCAGGTTGCATTTTGGCGCCTAAATTTAAAAACAAAAAGGAAGTAAATTCACCACCTAAGGCCACACAAAATTGGATGAATTGCCATCCAAAAAAAAAAAGTAAAACTCATCATTGACTTAATTGAATTTGTAACTTTGACCACTTAAACTCACAAATTTTGACATGTTTGCTCAGATGTCAAAAAAGGGTGGGTCTATATTCAATCTACAATAGGTGACTATTTGAGACTGCTTAGAGAGTATTACAATCAGTTTGGTGTTTGTATGGATGTACTTCAAAAGTAATTATGATGTCAAAGCCCAAAGGTGATTATTGGGTGTTTGGTAAGCGTGGTTTAAAATTGATAATGGACTAAATTTTCTTATTTGCATGTTTTTGGGCATGTTTGACCTTGAGCTATATAAAAGAATTTTGACAAGATGATCTATAAATATATATATATATATATACATATAATGATAATAATAATAATAATATAAATTATGTATACATAATATAACAAATAAATTAAATGCATAATATATATTTTTATACTAAATATATATTATATAATATAAATTAATTAATATTTATTTACCAAAACATATAAACTATAAATAGATTTTTTTTTTGATAAGTAAGAATAAATAGATTTTTTTGTTCTACTTTATTACATAAACTATTATACTAATCATATAAGTTTATTCATTACAAATAAAAAATATATGTAATATTATTATATAATTTCGATTCTGAGGTTTAATATCTATAGGATACATTTGGTACTTTACAAAAAGTTGAGATTAGTCATGTATGGGGATATATGGGTTGTATGGTGAAATAGTGGAGGGTAAAATGGAAAAAAAAATGGCATATACGTAATTTTAACAAAAGGTGAAGGGCACAACTAGAAGACATTTTTTACCAAAATGCGGCTTTGGGTGTTGGCCAAAAGCAGCCCATAAAATTGTGAGGTTTATTTGTGTACATATACATACATACATACATACATACATACATACATACATACATATATATATAAGATATATTGGTTATTTTACAAAAAAGTTAAGATTAGTCATGTAATATGGAGTGGGGATGCATTGGCTATTTTACAAAGAGGTATTATGAAGTGCAAATATATAGGTTATAAGGCGAAAATTGGCATAAAAGTCATAACTGGCAAAACAGGACAACAAATTTTCAGCCCAAAGCAGAGACCTTCTGGCATTGGCTAGAAACAGCCCGAGGTTGCTTCCTACAAACACTCAAAAGGACGTTTCAAACCTGCATATTCACCCCAATAATTTCAGCTAAACTCCCTAATGCATTAGGCCGGGGGCATTCGGGCCCCAAACTCCCCAACCCAAACGTTGGGCCAAATGGGCCATGGCTAGGGGTACAAGTCGAGCGGGCTAGCCCAAGCCCAACCCGAACCTTACCCGAATTTTTTTTGGGCTTGGTAAAAAATTTTCACATTTCGGGACGGGACGGACCTAGACAAAATATTCCAAACTCGACTAAAATTCGGGCTGAGTCCAAACACAAACTTCAAAACCCGATACAACCCAAGCCCGATCTTGGGTATTATTAATATTTATCTTGGACGCATATCTCTTGTATATAAAACTGAATTGTCTTGCTGTCAATTCTCGATGTGGAACTGCTCCTCTTTTAGTCTTTTACATTAGTACGGTATCCTAATCAGATTGAGATTTATGGCTCATAACATCACCAAATCACCTCCACCACTACCAAAACAACTTTGTCCTCCATCACAAACAATTGGATCTTCAATTTCTAGTTCTACTCTCTCTTGCCACAGATTTTCGATTGTAAGAATACAATTGCAGAAACTAAAGTTAAAAAAACTGAGACTAACTGATTCATTCCTTTACTTTCTGCAAGTTCAGATTGTTGATGAAGATCGTTTTCTTACTGGAACACATACATCTATATGGAACACGTGCAAATTTATATGAGATTTGAAGCCACCAACTCTCTCTCTCTCTCTCTCTCTCTCTCTCTCTCTCTCTCTCTCTCTCTCTCTCTCATTAGAGAATTTCTCATCTCCCTCTGATCTGTCGTCATCCCTATCCCATCTCTATTGCCGTTCTACACATCACAGTCGTCATTTACCATTTGCCGTTCATTGTTCAACATTCGCAGTTCGTCACTCATCAATGCTCGTCACTATCGTTCATCGCTGCACTTTCGCTCTCTCTAAATATCATATGGGTCAGCCAAATAGGAGCTTAGGTGGAAAATCAATTTTGGAGAGGGAGAGCTACTCAAAAGTCCAAGAAATCAATGACAGAATGCATCAGTGGTGTGGGCTTTGCTGGTTTCTTCTCCTTTTAGCATCCCCTGGACTTTTGAAGGTTTGGAAGATTAGGAACGAGAGATTCATATCAACTGACTGAAAGTGTTCCTGTATGTTTTGTAAATCCCACATCGAAGAGGAACCATATTCTAATGGATCTTTCACTCTATAAAATGCTCTCTCCTCAACCTATAATAGGCCAGTTCACTCTTAAGACAGCTATTAGTCATCTAAAGATAAAAGAAAAAAATTAGTTTAAATTTTTAAAGTATTAATAATTTAATTATCAAGCATTCTCGGGCAACCCGAGTGAGCCCGACACTGAGATTTGGTTGGGCTCAGGCTTTGTTCTTTGAGTTTAACTTCAGGGCACAGGTGGGCTCGGACAAATATTTTTAGATCTCTGGTTGAGCTTGGGCAGGGCTGAGCCCGAGCCCAGCCAGCCCGAGTTGCACCCCTAGCCACAGCACTGACCTTTTAGTTAAAAAAAAATATTTCTCATAAGTATACAATTTTCAAAATGAAAATAGGACTAAAAATAGGATGTGCATTCCAAGGGATATGTGAGAGATTGATACATTGTTGGTTCATTCTTTGATAACTTAAGCATTTAGAGGAGTTGGTAGTTTAAAATGGTATCTAAGCCTCTATTTGGTTTGTTTGTGCAAAGTTGCACTATGTAGGTATGTACTATTCCGCATTGTCTACTAGTTTGTTTGCCTCCCCACATGCAAGTCAATCGCACATGAGAGGGGCTGGAGATCTTAATATACATTATTAGCCCATTCTTTGGTAGTTTAAACTTTTAAAGGAGTTAGTGGTTTAACATGTTATAAATTTTTTTACACCTAAAATGCCTTTGACAAAACTATAGAAAAGCAGTGAAACTAATAAAAATAGAAGGGTGAAACATTGTCCAATAGATGAAAATCCTTTTTCAGACTTCTAAAATATCCTCATTCATAACTAGAGATGAATTTGACAGGAAGATGGTTTTGGAAAGCAATTCTGAATTTTCAAGTAGACTTGTATTCTCTTTGCCTAAGCCAAAGACAACATCTTTACTAATAAGGCAACATCACAATTTTCCATACCTTTTGAAGCATCTCCTTCCATGTGGGAGTAGCTCTACAAAGAAGTCCAAAAGTAATACAATTGATTTCTTGGGAATGGCACTTTCCAACAGACATTTACGTGCAATTTTCTTTTACATTCAGTTAAGAGGAGAGTACAAAATTAGAGTATTTGTATATCTTCACCTTGTGGCAACCTCAAGGAGGCAAAGAAATCATCATTTCAACTTCTCTATATTGTGTTTTTCTTTGTCTGGATTGCTGTTAATATTTTGTTATCTATGGAGGGAAAAGTACAAGTTACTTTATTGCTTAGTCTGGCCTTCATGGAAGCTTTGACAATTTATGGACCGGTCGTAGCATTAGCAATTCTATTTGTGAATTCTTTTGTTTAATCCAAGACATATGATGGAACTACACTCTACATTCTTCAGAAGTTTCTATACACTTCTTCTGACCATCCATATATTTTAACACAAAATCATTATGTTATTTCTATTCTTAACTTTTTTCCATTTTCAGTTTCTAATCAATAATTAAAAAAAAAGTATACTACTACCTTTCACCAAAAAAATGTAATAGCGTAGAATCTCTGGTCTAGACTCGCTACCTAAATCTCACCAAAATAAAAGTCATTGTCCCTCATAAATACCACTGACAATTACTTCATTCAACTTCAACAAGAGCATATATAGTTTGCTGATAAGTGCAGCACACGTAAATTCTTCAATGCAGCCTATCGTCGTAGATGAAAGAAAACCCCTACCTTTCCACGTTTCGTGTACCCAGCCTCGTGAAGGTATTGGGGTATCTGAGTTGTCTTTCCAGAACCAGTCTCTCCAACAATAACAAGAACCTACAAAAGCAATTAGTCAGAAACATATCCCTTAAAAAAAAAAATGCAATGCTTAATAGAGAGATTGACAAGTTTTGGAAATGTATACTGTAACTCATCAACAACAATTGAAGAAATTCGCTTTAGAACAACATGATAAAGTGAAAGATTAAAGGTGAAATCTTGAAACCTGATGATCATCAACAGCTTTCAGTAACTCATCTCGATAAGGATAGATGGGCAAAGTTTTTTTATCTTCCTGAAGGAGCAAAAGAACAAAAGCAGATAAGAACCACAATTAATTTTCAACAACATATCATCATTGGGAGGTCAAGATGTAGTTAACCAACAATTAACTATGACATAACATTACCACCATTTTTTACGTATTGTTTTCATGGGAAAGCCTGACAAATCATTTCAGGCAAAATCTGATATTCCTGCTTTATTATTTACTATCAACTTTTCATTTATTTGTTCATTTTTATTATTATTATCATCTTGTTTGCACTAAATCCAGAGATAATACAGTACTAAGCCGGTAAGCCCTCTCTGTTCAAAGCTATTATGAGTCTCCATTTTTTGTTTGCAAGTTCTCCATCTTTCGTGATGCTGCTGCATATCTGGCTGAGGCAGCAATTACAATACCGAAAAAAATGAAATCTTTAAATCTAGTAATGCTTTATTAGCAAATTGTATCCTTTTTTATCAGTGCAAACTGTATCCATTCTACTACTCCTTCCTCAATTACAAATTTACAATTTCTATATACAATTCTCTCTACTGTTTCTAAATTTTGTAAATTATGCAATCATGGTTAATCCTCTTCCGAAAACTAGAGATTAGAAAATGCACACCTGAAGCTTCTCAAATGCTGATCTTTCCATAGATTTGTCAGGTGAATCAGTGGACAACTCACCTTCAAACTGCACAGAGAAGTGAGATAATGTTAGAAGAGAAGTTACAGTTAGAACCTTGGGAAACATGACACAGTACAGAGAATAGAGTTATCATACATACATTAACACCATCCATTACTGATGCCTTTATGAAATCGATCTGGTCCTCAAACACAAACCTATATGAGAAAAAAATACAGGAACTGCTTAAAAATTGTGCATGCACATAGAAAAAACCTTCTGACAACCTTCATATAACATCTGGGAAGTGCATACTGAGATAGACATACAATACCAATAAGTAAGTTTGACGTGATTTTATAAATTTATTAAAATGAAAAAGAAATAAGGAGCATAAACAACAACTTAATTAAGATGAAGCGAAGAGGGTGGTAAGCACATAAAAACTTACTGATAATCATCAGATATTTGCTTTTTATCCTTTGAACCAAATTTGAGATTTGCCTTTCCTGCAATATGATGACTCCAGAATTAGGATGTTGAAAACTAATATGTCATACTAAGTCATAGAATGCCAATACATTAACCAAGATTTACCGATCTGATGCTCCTCCCATGCTTCTTGCTCTGCAAATGGGTTCATTTTATCTCCAGCACTTGAGTCCCTAGAAGGATCAAAACAGGAGGTCATATTCCTGTCAACCATTATGTCTCTCCAAGGAATGGTGATTTGCATAATGTGTGTGCGCATTCACAAAGTGATCACGGTAGCGGTGATCATCCGCTACAGCCTTCCTTGTGAAAGTAACTGACCTGTAACGCTGCAGAGCAACAGCAAATCTCTTCTCCTGATTAACACCCCCTTCCTGATCATAAGCTTCAGGCATCCTATACTGCACTCCAAGAAGAAAGTTGAAGAGTATCTTCCATAAGTGAACAACATGGCAATTAATGAGAAGAATGAAAGTGTACAGGAAGAAGGAAGAAAGACTGCATCAAACTTAATCAATTACTCCTTCAGAACCATGGGCTCCATTTTAAGCTCTGGAAAACATTACCTTTTTTATACGCTCTGGAAAACATTTCCTAGTACTCATCTTTAGACTAGTTACCTAATCATGCAAGCTTAATTAACTCTTGAGTGATCACTTAAGTGATGGCAACAAAAACTTGTTTCGATATACGTCCATCCATATTATCTCCTAGAAGAAAAGGGCACTTATGTTGCAGGACATTTTATATTTCGATTTTCACAATTCCAGTTATGCCCCTAGAATCTAGATAACATGGCATATGCCCCAAGTATCTCATGTATATAAACATCCTACAAGTCTTTTCCTATTGCCTTCTGCATCTTTGGTCATTGCTTGACATCTAGAACTAGTCCAATGCTAACACTCACTGTGCTTATTCAACAGGAACTCCAACTATATTGTCCTATTCCTCCTACACATCCCTATTATCCTCTCTCCAAATCCTAATGCCATGGATATAGAAGTATTTATTTATTTGTTTTCCTTTATAACATGGTGGAAATTGATAGTGTCTTGCCCAGATGTGCCCAAATCCAAAAAACTTGATCCCATCAGTAAAATACTAGCACTTATTTTATGTTGGCACAAGGACTACTTCTAAAGTGGAATTCCATCCTCGGAAAAGATTTAGCAATCCCTTTTAGGCTAACTCTTCTGACCCCTAAGATCATTTAAACTCAGAATTTAACTATAGAGGCGGTATGGAGATGGACATAGTCAGAGTCCTCAAGAAATATTGGAAGTCTTTTTAAGGGAGGTGCTAGCATTTCTTTTGTCTAAGTTCAACTCAAAGGAGCAAGCACCTTAGACTAATGCAGATCCGACCCTTCAAGGCAGGCTATGACTTTTACTGGTTATAGAAAAAGATGGGGGAGGGAACAGGACAGGCTTTGGTGCGCTCTTCTTGGCTCTAGCTTGGCTCCATATCAATTACTCAATTCAATTTCAATTTTTGTTCTTGCACAGTTGTATGTGCTTGATGATGGGTTTTTTTACCTTTTTTGATAAGTATTTGCCTGATGATGGATGATCATTACAAAGTGGCATTTAGTATTTGTAACCACAGAATTTTTATATTTTTCCCTTCTTTAAGCTAAGAAAAAATTATGAACAAATTTGGACATCCATTGAATTTGAGGGGCTCCAAGAACATTTTCCACTGCATTTCAACATACAAATGTATCTATTGTCTTGAATGGATCTGTTTAAGCAAATGACAACTATCTCACAAATACTTTTTCATTTTTCATTTCAAGGAAACTTACAAATAATCACACGCCATGAAATATGGTGAAGTAGCCTATTTTCCTTAACTGGCTTCACTTTAGGCAATGAATTTCAACTTTATCATAGGAGTGCAATAAGGGCATTCAAATTAGAGGACATCCAGACACACCCTACCGTATGAAGCCATAAATACTGAGCAGTCATAGAATCTTAATACAATCTCACCCACTACACTAACGCTAAAAATATTTTTAATTAAAAAGATTAGTTTCTTCCAAAAAGCAATTTACATCTTTTCAATGGATTTTAATTCTAGACATTTATTTGTACCCAATTGCAGATATTATGGCCCCATGAATACCCTTGAAACAACTTCTGAATTATATTCCTTTTTTTTCCTCACACGCCAGTATCCCAAGATTTGAACCTTCCACCTCTTCCTTTTAGGGCTGCAGGATATACCAGACAAGCTACTACCTGGTGTTTGAAAAGACTCCTAAATTCAAAACGAAATTTAAAGAACTGGTGGCAACTAGCAAGCACGCCTCCATAATGACACCTCCACAATGACAATGTAAGTAAATTGATCACTCTCTTAAGTTGATAATAAATAGAAATTAACTTGACTTCCAATCTACCAGAATTTAAATTTCATATTTCTCCAACAATGATATTTGAAAATGTGAAAAGATAATGCGAGAGTTGCATTTTTGAGGATTTTCTTTGTTAGGGGACTGACTTATGCAAAGCATTGGTTTGGCAGGTACAATTGAAGTATGAGGTGTCAATCAGGCCGCGCCAGCCCGGGCACGGCATGACACGGTGGTCGGGCCAGCACGGCACAACACGGTGGTCAGTGGGTCGGGCCCAGCACGGCACAGCAGGGCACGGCATGGTGGGTCAGGCCCGGCACTGGCACGTTTACAAGCGGCACGGCACGGCACGACACATGGTGGTCGGTGGGCCGGGCCAGGCACGGGCACGGCCCAGCATGGCACATTAGGCATAGGTTATTTCTTATTTTATTGTCATTTATTATTATTATGTACATATATTAAAACAAAATATTATAATAATTTTGAAAAAAATACAAATATAAACAAAATATTATAATAACAAATAATAAAGTGAATAATAATAATATTAAACTAACAAATAACAAAGTAAAAAATACAAAAGTTAAACAAAATATTATAATTACAAATAATAAAATAAAAAATAATGATATTATGTAATTAGAACAACAAAAAATATAACATTTAAAAAAATAATGATCCATATTATTCATTAAAAGCAAAAACAAAAGAAGGGAAAAAAAACTAAGTGGCCTGCGGGCCGGCCCGCCATGGGCCGAGTTGAGCCTAGTGGTTGGCACATCGGCACGGCACGGCCCGAATGGGCCGGGCTGTTTGACACCTCTAATTTGTAGTCTTTCCCACAAAATATAATAGGAACACTTTCTTGTTCAAATGCTTTTGCATCTATGTAGAGGACAAAAGAGGAATCAGACAACAGCATTAAGTATTAACTAATAAGATGTGATTATCTTACATTCTAGAATTTGACACACAAGCTTCTCTTTCCATTTAGAAATTCCAGTCATTGAAATATACACGAAATTCGTTCCATAACAATAATGAACGAAATTCTAATCACCAGCAACATTGAAAAACTGTTACATACTAACAGTTATCTTCCGAATGACAACAAGGGTAGCTAACGTCGTAAATACTAATTGAGCAGAACTCTTGATGACTAAAAATGCCCCTGCCACCAAATTCAAATAGAAATTAAAAAAAAAATTGGAAAAATTGATTACCTCAGCTATATTATCAGCCTCTTCAGACCGCTTCTTAACAAGCTCATATATTTCTTTCTTGTATCTGCCAAAATATAAAAACCATGACAGGCTTCAGAACAGGAGCAAGCAAACCAGGCCTCTAAAAAGAGAATTAAAATAAGGTGACAAACAACAGCACTCATAAAATTCTTACATAGCTAACTGCCTAACACAGTAGCAGAAGCTTCACTGGAAATGCTAGATGCAATAGAATTACAAATAAATAAAAGTGGAATGATAGAACTCGAGATTGGATGCCTTTATCTCCTAATGATGCAGTTTTCTTCTTCGCATACTCGAGAAAATGCTAATCACTGTAACAAACTCAAAAGAGAGCACAGATTTACTCTTTGGGGGGGGGGGGGGGGGAATTCATCCCCCGACCTCAAATCAAAGCAAGTCCAGATTTAGTTTTACAAAACAAAAAGACAAGAAAGAATCATTTTCATCCCTTTAAAAGCGACAGCATTTGATACAGATGACCTTTAATTTATTAAAAAGGGAAAGAAAGAAACTGCTTCTCACAACAACAACTATAATAATAAAAATAAAAATTAACTCAACATGGTATAACAACCATGAGGTAAACAATTTTATGAAGAAGTCATACAACTGTTCGGAAACTGAAGATATATAACCAAGAAATGTAAAATCTAATTACCTCAGCTCACGATATTCTCTTTCAGACAACTTAACGCCCTCAAATAGATACTGTTCATCTTCTATATCATCTCTGAAATTGCCAACAAGAATGAAGGAAAAAAAAAATTATTAAACATTTTCATGCTGGTCAAATATTCACCATTGTCAAGATTTTTGGGAAAAAAACAGTTACCAAGAAAGGAAAAAATAATTGAAACATCTGCAGGCAGAAAAGCAATTAAACTCCAAAGGGAGTAGAAGTTAAATTTAATTTTCACCATACCTGATCTCCTCCAGTTTCTTTTCCTCCCTTTTCTTTAAATATTCTTGCCTTGAAACTTTTCTGAAACAAAGTCAAGAAATAAGCATGGGCTTACATAGATAGCATAAGAACAGCGCAAAAGGTCAAACATATGCAGTAAAAAGCCAACAGATGTAAAATGGTGGGTATTGTAATGTAACGGCCTTGCTTATGAGAAGAAAAGAAGGGGAAGGGAGAACAAAGAGAAAACAATACAACATGAGCCAGAGCAACAGCAAGAACCAGCAGTCACAGTTGGCAGGCAAGGATCTGTTTCTAGTATTAGTGGGCCTGTACTATTAAGTTTCTACTCCAGTTCCTTTGTCTTTACACTTGAAAACAAATAACAGCACATGCGTCACTGCTGCATTACACAGTAATTTGAGACGTGACAGTTGCACATTTGCCTTAGCTTTGTTAGTAAACCACACTCCCCCTAAAGTCTGCTTGATAAACCGTCACACACTTTTATACACCAGCTAAGGAAATAATACAGCAGCAAGATTAGAGAATATTATATATATATATATATAAATGCACGCGCACATACATGACTGGATTTTAATATGGTTTAGGCAAGGCAGCAACAATGAGAGGGGAAAAAGAAAACACGTTCAAGATGGAATGCCTTTTTAAGGCTTTTTAGCCCTTCGTTGGAGGAAATCAAAACATACTGTTAAGCACAACGCCAAATAAGATGCATTTCAGGTTCACTATTTCATCCAAGGGGGAAAACCAATTATTCCCTCTGTCCCAATTTTATAATCCTTTTTTTTCTTTGTTGGGATGTCCCAACATATAAATCCAGATTAAAAACTCAATGCATAAAGTATTGTGAAATTCCGAGATTATCCTTTTTCACCAATTTGATGTGAATGCAGCAACCAATTACATCCTCCACCCCTCCAACTAGGAACAAGCTCACTTTCCCTAAATTTACTTTCAGACCGGGTTAGCCTTGAAATACAAAAGCACATTGAAGACATTTCAACCACTCTTTGATGGCCTAATTGCATCGGCCCTCAACAGGTGAGAGACAGTTTCTCAAACCTCTAGATTCACCAAAAGAGACACCTATAACCATGTCCTCTATCATTGCCCTAGCGAACATCCTAATAAGAGCCTCCATCACTTCCATAAAAAGAAGGGAGGCAATAGGATCCCCATATCAAAGACCATGAACTACTAATGGAAATAATTGGGCAACCATTTATTAAAATAATAAATAAATAAATAACTTGACAGAAGAAACACAAGTGAAACCCCACACTCTCCACCCATGCCCAAAACTCATAAGCTAATATGTATTTTGCAAGCCCAATATACCCACCAAGTTATTTTTCCTAAAATATTTTATATCCACCACTCCTTTTTTATTGGAATCAAAGCAATGAAAGATTCATTCAGGTTTCTCTCAAATTGAAAACAAAAAGAAAAAAGAAAGCACATCTCTCTACCATACTCCAACTATGTTTGCAAAATTCAATTGTCCTCACATCCAGCCCAACTGTCATACCTCAATCAAATATCTTAAAGCTTCTAACACTCCTTCCTCAAAGAAAAATCTCTCCAATCAATCAGCATTGACATTCTCAATGGAATCAGAATCCAGCCCATAGAAACAATGACTTTTGCAATGGGTTCAAATCTCAACCCCTTCTGTTACTATTTAATAAGATTGATATTTTCAACAACAGTCAACTTATATAATGTAGAAATAAAAAATTGAAAAACAAATATCTTTGGAGTTTTCATTAAGTGCATGCAATTACCTACCAAAAAGAATCATCAGAAATACATAACAAAAGGAGTTCACTGGGTCAGAAAATAAAATGACCAACCTTAAAGCTTCAAGGTCATCTTGCTCCAAAGCATTAGATCTACGAATTGCCTCTTCTGTTATGCAGAAAAATGCACCAAAATGAGAGAAATTAAAATATATACTCACATATCTACATATATGTAGATAAATGTATATATATATATATATGAGCACGAATATGTACTATTCTCCAGATCTTTACCTTCATCCTTTCGTGATAATTTTGGCTCGGTGAGCTGTTCATAAAAATATATATAAAGAAGAAGAAGATAAAAAAGGAGAACGCTATTAGAAAGCAATCAATAAAAAGCCATTTGTGAAAATCGAATGAATCTACTATTATATTGAAATCATAAGCACTTATGAATTAAGAACAATGCTATATCAATCTTAACCAAAAAAAAATCCGTAAATCAATAGCCAACTACGGGAATTTGAGCATGCAAGAGTTATGTTATGCTAAAGACCCAAATTTTTGTCTTGCAAATATTTCGAGAACCATCAAAATTGTATCTGAGCAAGCCAAAGCAGACTATTATTATGTAGAGTAACTAATCTACTTATACTATGGTTAAATATATTCTTTGTAGCTTGTGCAATAGAATATATTATAAAATTGGGATATAAAATGGTTGATTTGTTTGAGCTGGCAGACCTGAAAACTACACCAAATTTAGATTTAAAATCGAGTAACCCAGGATATTTTCAACCAGGGCTAATTCGATCAATCATTTCAAACAACTGCCACACCTACTCATATTATATACACTTCTATAAGTAATCATAATAAATAAGGATGCTTGTGCATGTATGAACTGCATGAGGAATAATAAATTCAACGGATCAAGTTTAGCCCAATTTGAAATTGAAGGACCAGGCACATCCCAAATCCAAATCAATGAATTCTTCCAATAGTTAACTCTACCAAATAACTACAAATATAAAAACCAAAGCAATCGGAGCAACAATTAAGATCAAAATTTTAACCTTCTTTGTCCCAGCTGCATCCCGATCTTTTATATTGCGTTCTAATTGCTCCCTCTCTCTTTGGTCAAGCAATCTTTCTTCCTCTGACTGCAGCCAAAAGAAAGCCAGCTGATATTAAATTTTATGGAATGGAAACCACAAGGAGAAAAGGGGGAGCATAGACAGATATTACAGTAGTAAATCCATAAAGTCAGGGTTGAATACCTGAAAGCTTTACCCAACATTTTATACCTTTAATGAAACAGTGATGGGGGGAAAAAATTCTGTAAGATTATAATGCTAAGATACACAAGATACCTCAGAATCATCGTCATTCTGAGAAGTCCGTCTTTTAACTCGTCTTTCTTCTTCCTCTCTTGCATCTACCTGCAGCATTGTGTTCAGTCAAAACAAAAGTACCGAGTCAATACAAGAAGCTTCGATACAGCAGCTTACCATAAGAAACAAAACCGAATTTTATCATAAGGGTATAAGCACTATGCCTCATCATCTTCATCATCTTGATTTTCAGTCTTCTTCCTAAACCGTTTTTTATGGGTATCCACTTTTCTGGACTGGGAAGCTGCAGCAACAGAACTATCACCAACGCCACCATAGACATTGTCTTCATCATTGTCAGCCTCCAAAATTGTGTAAGTCTTCTGCTTCCTAACCAGTATTGCTGCCTCCTTTTCTTGTTTCTGATAAAGCTGATTATAGACACAAACAAGAACAAAAAATTCTATGGAATAAAAATAAAGTTTTGGAAATAACCAAAAAGTCAAGATTCAAACAAACAATCATAAATGACTTCCAAACTTATAGGCCTATGCAGTTAATAATATTCCGAAAACCAAAAAGTTGATATGGAAACAGAGTATTATAAATGATTTCCAAACTTGTAAGACTATGAAGTAAATAATATTCCCATAAAAACTCACATTCAACCCGGAAGCTTTATGCGGAACTTTTGAAAAAATCTCCTCCGCAAAAGCACGTGTTTCACTTGAGGATGACAATCCAATTTCTACAAGCTTACCCACAAACTCAGTAGGTGACGAAGCTTGCTTTGCTGTCATGAAATCAATATCAATGAATTACATTGCTTACAATCACCAAGGTAGCATATTTAAACAACTCTCTCTCACCATGAGCGCACAAACACAAACACAAATGGACATGAAAAAGGTAAAGAAATTTAACACACACACACACATATGAAAAAGATTAAGAAAAACAACATACGAATAAATGAAAAAGATAAATATATCCCAAATAAAAATGTAACTTACATAACCCAATCACATATTGAACAACTGTAGGCTGCGAGTATCCCAAAAGAGACATCAACTTATCTGAAACCCACGTTTTCAAATCACTTCCCATTTTTCACTGCATCAGGTAATACAACAGAATGCCTACATCAACCCAGAGTAAAGGATACAACAAACGAAGGTTTAGCCTCCTTAGTCCTTCCCCACTAACTAAAGCAGGATTCAACAAATTAAGGGTTTAGCCTCCATGGACCAAACCACTGTTTTAAGTTTAAAGCATCACATTGTGCGTGCATATCCAAACATTAAATAAATCCTCCGTTTGGGTTCCTGAGAAAATATAGGATAGTTAAGTTTTTCATATTTAGAACACTCAATTGAGCTTAATGCACCGGTCTGAATTCGTTTTGAGTGAAATAATCGCTTTTTGCAAATCAAAACCAACGTAAAAATATGCTTTTTGAAATTTTCTTTTTTTTTTTCTCATTAACCAAACAGAGTATGGTATCTTAATTATAGAATTGAAACATTAAACAGATAAATTAAGATAACTTACATGAATTAAGCGAGCCGACAGTGGTTTGACAAGGCTAGGGTTCTGACTGCGAGAAAGTTATAACATAGCTAGTTCTAGGGTTTTGATAAGTTGGAATCCAGGGGCTTGGTTAATTGGAAAATAAATGATCAGTTTCCCTCGCACGTAGCCGAGAGCGGAAGACGAAGTGAGATTCTCTGTCTGATCTACAGATCGCTACGGCTATGGAGAGAGAATTTGCGATGGCAAATTTTGGCGAGACCCGGCCCAAACATCGATTCTGTAAAATAACCGGGTCAACTGGGTTATTTCTTCAAACATTGAGTTAACGGGTAAGAGAAATGTTATAGCAAGTTTTCAACACTCGTAATTTAATTACTACATATAATTTATATTTATTTATAATGTGTTTAATATTCATGAACTGATTAATATATACATTATACACGTGCACAAAATTACACATAAAATAAGTGCATGTAATATTCCTAATCTGATTAACACGTGCATTACATGTGTGAACGTGATCGTGCACGAAATAAATACGTGTAATACACGTACCTATCAAATCACGAGTGTAAAGAGTCGTTACTGACACTAATATTTTTCTAACGATTAATTAATTTTTAAAATATATATATATATTTCAAAGTGTATATTAAAAAAACCACGATCATAGATAATTATAAACATCACATTTGATTTATATATTTTCATGCTTAATAAATTAATAGTAAATGAGAAATGCTAACAATATAAAAATTGTAACGTATTTATTTCTATTTCAATCAATAAACTATAATTCAACCATCTCAATTTGTTATTAATTTTCAAGACAAATATTACATATGCATGATAATAAGAAAAACATGCTCTTAATTTTAGTTATGCCAAAGCTAGGGTGAAGTGTTATGCCAAAGTCAGGATTTCGTGTTAGTGGAGGCAATGTAAAACTCATTAATAAAATAAAATTTTAATTCCATAAAATTAATAAAATAGATTATTACTAATGTATTTTGAATGATTAAAAAGAATAAAAAAATTTAAAATTCGATTGTAATATTAATAAAAAATAAGAATAAGTTAGATTCAGTAATTATATTTTTATTTTTTTTGCTATAATTAGAAAAGTTGCAATCTTCACACAAGTTATATAAGGGATTCGCCTCATTTTGGTACATTCCATGTAATTTTTTACTATTATTTAAAAAAAATATTTACACATAATTTGACATTACTTTAAGAAAAATATTAATTCTAATTCAAAATTCTAATATAAAAATCTTAATCTAATTGTTCCCTCCTAGTGTTCTTTTATTCAACAAACAAAATCTCTTTATTCATTTTGATGATCTATCTCTCTCTCATTTTATTTTAAGTTTTTAATGTTTTGTAGAATAGTCATATGACTAACTTGAAAGTTTCATATTTGAATGAATTGTAGAGAATAAATTTAACTATTTAGAAATAATGAAAGAAATACAATATTAAGAATCCTCATTTGATATGTTCTTTAATTAAGATTTAGACCAAAATAAATTTAAAATGAAAAAGAATGAAATATATAGTCATATGTTCATCAATTTATATAGTTTTTTCTTCCTCATTTGCATGCCAAATCAAAAGAATTTAAGTCTTTAAAAAATATTTTTCCAGTAAATCATTGAATGGTATTTTGAAGAAAATAAAAAAAAAAAATCATTAATTCTTACTATAATATTAAATATATTGAATAAGTAAAGTTAAAGAAAAAAAAATTCAAAAATTAGTGTTGAAATTGAAGTAGCATAATTTGTGTATGGAATGATAGAATAACAATAGTAAATAATTGAAGTAGCACATAAAAATGAAGCAATGTCCCTTTACTTTTTCATTATATAAACCATAAGTCATCTGCCAACTAAAGTTATTAAATAATGTATAACTAAATTATTTAATCTTTTAATAGGTCCCTCACATGCAGCTTGATTCTCTGTCATGAGTGGGTTAACATATACACCAATTATAATTATTAGGGTAATAATGATTTTAAACTTAAGACATTTGCTCACTCTATATCAAGTTAAATCACCAACTTTTTAGAAAACTTAAACTAATATAATTTACAAGAGTATTTAATACTTTAACACTTTATTTTCTTAGTTTCTATTCACAAATATAACTAATTAAAACATTAGTCAAGACAAATATAGTGAGGACAAGCTTGAAAAAATCTATTCAATGAAGGTAAATTAATTTTTTTTTTTTTGAAAGTTCAAAAACTGAACCATTTTTTTAAAAATATTTCAGTGGGGGGGGGGGACCTGGCCCAGTGCCCCCATTGTAGATCTGCCTCTGGGCATATCTATCTTACTCGATATGTAAATTTTAGTAATTAGTCATACGTTTAAAAAATTTGTGATTGACATCTCTTTATCATTAAAAAAATAGCACAAAAAAAAAAAAAAACAAACAAACATAAAATTCATATAATAAAAAAAAACTACTTCTATTCAAGAGGACATTATAGAAGAGTCTCCATCAACTCAAAGGCCTAAAGCACTTCATAATCCGTAGCTCCATGCAATTCATGTACCTTAACAGTTGAACCTTACAAAGTAAGGGTAACAACAAAAATTGTGACACAAAAAGCTAAATGCTTTTGTTTTGTCATGCTTGTAAGTCATCAATCACCACTTTTTTGTGCTCCAATAGAAAATTTCAGCACTTATTAGTCATCATATTTTTTCTTGCAACACAAAATGCTTCAAAAAATATACATGTTGAATTAAAATTACAAATTTAGCATCTAAAATAGAGGTTTACAATGTTGATTAAAAAAAAAAGGAGTATAATTAGTAATGGGTTAGTAGTGAAAACTATTATTGGAGTCTCAATTAGATTTAGCTAAGAACTGGCCCAAAGAAAATAATCAAATAGTTGAAGGCAGGGACTGTATCACAGAAGCCACATCAATTAAGTATTGATTTTCAGTCTTCACCCTTTCCTAGTACATAGGAAAACACGTTTTTTCAGATAAGATGGATACCTGATGTAGATCGTTGATGGATGTTTTTTCCGAAAGAAAGTACTTGTTTTCAACTTGTTTGAATATTTATGAAAGAAATGAGAAGAAAATAACTATTTTTTGTTTGAATAGTTATAAGGAGATAAAAGAAAAGTAAGTGTATAAATTATTTGACAATTAAATATATTTTGTTATAAAAACCCTATTTTTTAATACAAACATTTAAGGGTATATTCAGTATTTTAAAAAATTCATTAAAAAGTTTTCTTTTCTCTCCAAATCTCTCCAAAAGTGGAGAGATTAGAAAAGTGCTTCATTTTTTTCTCTAAATCTTTTCTTTTTTCTCCAAATCTCTCAATCCAAATGAAGCATAAGGCAAGTTGTTAGTAATAATGATTGTGGTATTTTGTATACAAATCATAATCCCACCCAGTTGATGTGGGATAGGATTATTATATTTTCCCCTTCTTATGACTACACGTACTCGTTCGGCAGATGTTGTTCTCTCTCAACTACCCATTAGACAAACACGCTAGTAATCTCCATCTTTTGAAAATCAATTTTAATACCATTTATAACATTCCAACAATCTGAAAACAGCCTATAATATTATAACACAAAAGCTTAAGCATGCTAATCATTGATTAGAAGCTTGTTGTCTTATGTTGATAGTATTCTATAGTCAGATACCGGAGACTAATTGTCAACCACAATTGGTGAGAATTGAGAACTCGGTTAAAAGAAGTGAGAAACTGAAAAGAGCTGTAGACTACGAACTTAAACAACGAATAGCCAGAGCTGGGAATTAAACTAAGAATCGACGATGGGTTGACAAAAGTTGACAACGATGAAAGAACGGGTTAAGAAAAGCCAACGGGCGACGCTGAACCATTGAATCTTAAAGATAACGTGGTGAGAATTGAGCTATACAAAATTACAATTAACAAAATGGGAAGATGACGATGAACAAATTGGAAAGAGTTCAACATTCTCTAATTCTTTTATCCACACGAAATTGCAAAAATTATTAGGCCATTAGCTTCAAGCCCTAGTGGTTGTTTAGTGTTCATGGAAAATGGATTAATAAAAATTTAATTAATGAAAAATTAATTTGGTGTCAGGATTTATATATGTCAAAATTAATTATGATGACAAAATTGATTATTTGGGTATTTTGATAAAACTTGTTCAAAAGTGATTAATAATTATGAAATTTCTTATTTACCCTTTATTTTATTGAAGATGATTTTGTGTGTGTTTCGTCACATATTTTTAATCATAATTTTAAAATAAATATCAGTAAATTAATAATATATGTAACAACTAATTTTATATAAAATAATATTAAATATGTTTATTAGAATATTATAAATCAGTTTTTCCAAAATCAATTTTGATAATAAAACAAATACTATTTTATGAAATAAGAATCTGTTCTACGAAAAAATAGAAAAAATACAAAAAACATTTTTTCAAAACAAAGCAGTATAAGAAAAACTTTTCAAATCAGAAACTAAAACTGAAAAAATAGAAAATTATTTTATAGCATAAAAATACAGTAATGGAAATATAAACAACACTTACAAAATTGTAGAAATTGAAACAATGATTAAGGCATTTGTTTTACACAATGTCCTTAAGACGAATTACGACCCTCGCAATAGTGCTTACGAGCTCTTTGTCTTAAGTCTCCAAGGATACAATGATCGAATACACGCAGATGTTAAGCACTTCAACTACGTGCCTAGCGAACCAAAACAGTGACTTGAATTCTCTCAAACTCTATGAATTACTGATGCACAGAATATATGAAAAATTCAATGATAGAATGTTAAGTGTTGTGGTGTTTATATAGACTCCTTCATGCCTGTTTGGTACAGACATGAAGCTTCGGTAGTATTTATTCACGGTGAACAGATACAATCGCGCAAAATGAAGAAAACGCCCATTTAGTTAAAATTCAAACCAAAGTTAATAGCAAAATGACGTCATTTTGGATTTAAACCAAAATCAAACGCAATAGCAAAACAACAGTGCTAGATTTAATTAACCTGGTAACTAAACGATATTGTTATGGTAACTAGTACAACGGCCAAGGCCCAAACCCGGCCCGGTTCGGTGCTAGACAAGACGACGGCGGTGCATGCGCGCATGTGGTGAACCAAGCATGTGCTAGGTCCTTCCACTTTCACAAAACTTGGGTGCCCTTAAGGGCCCAAACCTTCCTTCAAGGTAATTCTATATATACTTTTTAAAAACTCTGTACCCACCCTATGTGAGACAATGGATTTTTACAAGCTTCAAACTTTTGTTATCATTTTCAAGTGGTATGTTTGGAGACAATTTCTCATTCACTCCTTAATGATTTTGAGAAACTCAATACATGATCTTAATCTTCTTATGAAGGAGAACACATTTTCATGTTGACTCACCAAAATTAATGTTTGTGACCTATTATAATTTTAGCTCAAAGATAACTAAGAAATTATGCTCAAAACCCATTATTTTTAACAATCCACCATATGAATGAAATTGACTGAAAGTAATGCAAATGACATGCAAATACTAAGAGAGAGTTCAATTAAACATTTCTTGTATAGAGGAAGGTAGCTTATGGTCTTGAACCTTCCTTTCTGAAATGCTATCGGGGTTACTGATTGATAAGTGAACATGATGTCTTGTGTTGTTCAACCGTTTGTGTAAACCAAGAGAATAATATTCACAAAGAATCTTTCCACACACAATTGGTTCTCATGATTGTGTTCGTTTTGGTCTTGAACAATTCATGGTTTCATGAGTGCTTTTAGAGAATTTAGTCTTTATCATTCTCATAGAACCGGCCCAATTTACACTCACATAAGTGATTTCTTATTAAGAGTATAATGTTATACCCCACTTGTATTTAACAAGGTATAAGAATCATTTAAAACTTAGTTTATCATATTGAATGCTACAGGAATTACTTATTCTTATCATAGGAATGAGTAGGAGACTTTATCTCTATAATGATCTTAATAAGTCACACGCAATTCGGTTGTCCCTTTGAACCTATATCTTAGGATCATCAGTCAGCTAGGTTGGATTGCCATTATGGCGACTCTTAGTGCATAGGCTTTAAGCCCATTCCCCTCGATAATTTATTCACTTGCTCTTTGGTCAAACCTTTAGTTAACAGCTCTACAATGTTATCTTTTGACCTTATGTATTCAATGGTCATAATAACATTAGAGAGAAGTTGTTTCATGATATCATGTTTTCGACAAATATGTCGAGACTTACCATTATACATGTGACTCTGTGCCCTACCAATTGCTGATTGACTATCGTAATAAATACAGATAGAGGGCACAGGTTTTGACCACATTGAAATATCTTCTAGGAAGTGATGAAGCCATTCAGCTTCTTCATCAACTTTATCAAGAGCAATAAACTCAGATTCCATTATGGATCTAGCAATGCATATTTGTTTTGAAGATTTTTATGATACCGCTCCACTACCAAGTATAAATAAATAACCACTCGTGAACTTTGAGTCTTTTGTATTTGCTACATCTCTCTATATCATTACCACAGATGCTCAATTAAGTCATTTCGAAGCTTGTGATGAATATTCTTCTTTCTTATTTGTTGATGACGAGACAAAAATGATTCAAAGTCATTGTTGCGATCTTGCAAAATAACTATAGATGGGTTATGTTTTGATGATGTTTTATAATCACAAACAGTGTAGCCATCTCGCTCATTTTTAACAATCAGATTATGTAAAATAATGCACACCTTCATGATATCCCCAAGTGTCTTAGGATCCCAAAATCGTGTTGGTCCACATACAATAACAAATCGAGATTAGAGAACCCCAAAAGCCCGCGTCACATCTTTTCTCACTAACTTTTGCATCATAGCAAAATATTGCCTCTTTGCTCATTGCGGAGAAAAAATTGTTTGAACTAGTGTTGCTCATGGAGGGTACATGCCATTAGCGAGATAATATTCCATATTATAGGTGTGTCCATTTATAGAGTAATTAGCTAGGGTGGGTTTGTCCTTGGGTGAGCTCAGAAAATAAAAGAGAATGATCCAAGACATTGAGATCATTATGAGATCCCAACATTCCAAAAAAGGCATACCAAATCCACAAGTCATATGAAGCTACAACTTTAAGAATAATAGTAGATTTTTAACATGACTACAATACTGACTTTGCCATGCTGTTAGACAATTTTCCCACTTCCAATGGATGCAATCCAAGCTTTCTAACATTCCGGGAAACCCACGAGTCTCTCCAACAAGAAGTGATATAGAAATATCATATTCCCTCGAAGATCTGAGATATTTATCTCCAAAAAGTTCAATAACATATCGACAAAAGAGTTTTAAACTCTCTATAGCCATGCTTTCTCCAATTCATACATAGTCGTCCAATGCATCTGCTAACATTTCATAAGCGAGCATTCTAATGACAGATGTCTTCTTTTGACGATGGGATAATCCAAGAGCTTTGACATTATTTCTTTTCTGCACAAAATAAGAATTATGTTTTCAAATAGCATTAAGAATATGCAAAAATACCTCTCGTGTCATTCGATAGCATTCTAACTACTTATATGTGAGAATCATATTAATTACACAATTTTAACTACTTTTAATAATTCAAATGTCACATTATTTGAGATAAGAATTTGGAATATAATTTTGAGAAGTGTTGAATTGCTAAAATTTAGAATGAAAATTTTTTGGAGGTAAATCCTGAAGTAGAGTTAAAAAAAAGAAGGTTATTTTCCAGTTTGGTGTTATTTTTAACTAATTTACGAGATTATGGTTATTTTTAAAATCGTCTTTCTAAAAAACGTTTTTTATTTTTAAAAAAATTTTAAAAAATTAAAATCGTTTTTCAAAAAAATGCTTTCAAAAAGTCTTTCGGAAAGATACTTTGAAACAAATTTTCTCTTAAAAAAATCGTATTTCAAAAAGACGTTTTTAAAATTTTTTATATTAAGAAATCATCTTTCAAAAAAATATTTTTGAAAACATCTTTCTGAAAAATAATTTCAAATAATTTTTTTTAATAAAAAACGTCATTGAAAACATCTTTCTAAAAAATAATTTTATAATGACTCTAATTTAATAAATAAATTTATGCAACTTTATTGTTAAAATAAAGTTTCCAAACAACTCTATCTTAATTAAAAATTCTAATTTTTTGTGATCCGTCACGCTCACGTGGCATTTATCTTCCCGGGGCGTTTCATAAATTTTTGCCATGTTTTCCGTTTCCGCGTTGTCGTCGTATCACACTACGCACACAACCAAACAGAGCACAGCACATAAACAACCAAACAAACAACTAACCAAAGACGCCTACGCGCTTTCTCGTTCGAAAGTCGTCTTTTCAACCCCGTTGAACCCTCCCAAACAAAAACGTCCACACACGCATACACCATTTTCATCGCCCGAAACTCGAATTTCTGAGAGAATTTGGTGCAACTATTCACTTGATTTCCACTCTGCGCCGGCGACCGGAATCGGCGAAGATGGGTTGCTGTAGTAGCAAGAACGTTGATTCGAAAGCGAGTCGGATGGCTCGCTGGCGATCCACTGGCATTGTCGCCTTACGCGACTCCAAATTGAAGGCACCTCAGTTTTTCTTCCCCTCTCTATATATGTATATACATATACATATACCTATATTCATATATTTATGTTTTTATACGAGTACGTAATTTATATGCATATACGTGTGTGTATATTTGCATGCTCTCCATCAATTTTCATATCTATCCGTTGGCTATGCGAACATTTGAATTTATATTAAAAGAATAGTAAGAAATTGAGTTTGGTTCAATAGGAAGACGAGTGATTGTTATAGGTGGAAAAAGGGAACTTTTCAATACAACTCTTAGAGTTAAGACATCGTCACATGAGTTGTAGATTAATGAGTAGTTTTGGTTGACAGTGATTGCTAGTATCATCATGGTAATCATCATCACATCATCATCATCACTTCTTATCTTAGTCTCTTTCAATGAAAGTTGCAATTAGCCATTTGATGCCCTAGTCGCCCTTGAAAACATGCCTGCAATCCGAATATGATGTGGAATTCTGTATATTACTGAATAATTAATACATATATTTAATTATCTATGTAGTTTTTGATGTACTGATTAGTTCTTTTCTCGAACAGACTTTTCCAGATGAAGTTCTTGACCTGGACATATCTGTACGCACTCTTGATTTGACACACAATAAATTAGGTAACACTCTTTAGTTTCTGAAGTTCCCAAGTGTCTTCTGATTGCATTTGGAGATGATAATACAATCAAACTGTCACAGTAGAATTATATGAGTGGGTTCATTGGAATTGGTCTAGTTTTTAGCTGTTACTAGTGGGTGGGGGCTTGCACACTTGAGCTGCTGGGGCCAGATGATCTTTTCCATTATTACACAGAAATCAGATTTTTTCACTCATCTGCCATTGAGGCTTTCTTTTGCTGAAGCTGAAATTTTATTTATTTGTTTTTTGGTTGTGCTGTGGCTTTTGTAGTTGACATTCCTATGGAGATCAGCAAATTAATTAACATGCAGCGGCTGGTAAGAAATTTTTGTATCTATACAATTGTGCTTTTTGAGACTTGCTGATAAAACACTTTTTATTGAACCAATTGAATGGTTGAGTTTTTTCCCCCTTCTTTTCTTGGAGAAAAAAATGTTAATGATAAGCACTATGAACGATAATAACATGTTAAAGGGACATTTATGCAGTGTTTGAGGTTATAGTACCTCTTATGGCAGATAAAATTTAGTAGTTTATGCATTTTTCTTGAATTTATCTTATGATTCATATTCATAAGAGATTTGACAAGATTTTAGACTGGTTGTAACTATAACACTGGTGGAGTTGAATTTGTTGATGATATTGTTTTAATTGATGGAATTAAAAGAGAGATAAATGTTAAATTAGAGGTTTGGAGAGAGGCTTTAGAATCAAAATGGTTCAAGTTAAGTAGGACGAAAATCAAATATCTCAAGAGTAGCTTTAGAAAACTAGAAATACAAATGGGGATGAATCAAGAGTTAATGAAAAGTGTATCTCAATTAAATATGGATATGAAGATGGAGGTTGGTTTCGGAGGAGGTGACGGATACATATGGGTGTGGTGTGTGGAAGGCTATTAGAAAAGGGAGAGAGAAGTTTAGTTGGTATGCTCGTGTTGATGTTGGGGAGGGGACAAGGGTGAAGTTTTGGTTGAATCCTTGGTATGGTGATGGGATTTTGTGGGAGAAATTTCCCAATCTTTTTAGCATAGTAGTCAACAAGGAAGCTCTAATGGTCTCATGTTGATGTTGGGGAGGGGACAAGGGTGAAGTTTTGGTTGAATCCTTGTTATGGTGATGGGATTTTGTGGGAGAAATTTCCCAATCTTTTTAGCATAGTAGTCAACAAGGAAGCTCTAATGGCGGACTATGTCTCTTTGGTGGGGGGTAGAGGGCTTGAAGCCCTTGTTTTTGAAGGAATTTTTTCGACAGGGAAGGGGAAGAAGTGGAGGAGTTTGTCTATATTGTATAGGGTTGAGTGGTTTGATGGTAGAGAAGATGGGTTGGTTCAGACAGGGGATAATAGTAAAAAATTTACAGTTAATCCTTCTATAGAATGCTAGTGGACAAGCAAGAGTGGACGACCTTTCCTTGAAAACTAGTATGGAAGTTGTCATGGGGTTTTTTTCTTAAGAGCAGAAAACCGAGGCCTAGCCCGGATGGCGTTGCCTTGCAACCAACCACTCAAACACACTCAAGGCACACGAAATTACAAGGGAAAACTCCCAAAACCTTTTATTCACAAACTGTTTTCTGAATACAAAGGACACTCCGAGACACCAAGGCTTACAAGGTGCACTAGGCACCGTGCACACAAACTTATTCACAAGTTCTCTCTCACTGCGTCTCTCTACCTAACAATGGCATACAAGCACTTAAATATATAAGCACATTACATACATCGATTACATTTAGCAATGCCCTAGACAATGCCATCTGTCTCGGGCAGTTATGCTGCCACACTGATGCTGCCACATGTGCCACAGTAGTTACAGAAGCCCTCTGATCTGCTGCCACTTGTGCATGGTGGTTGAGCAATTCTGCTGCACTGCTCCAGCCCATGCCACCTGTCCACACAGCTGCCTTTAACTGCTGCCATGATCTGTGCACATTCTCCACATGTTCACAACACTTGCCTATGCTGCTGCACCAATTCTGCTACTAAGAGACTTGGCAGTTACCCATGTTGCTTCACCATTTCAGCCACTAAGAGACATGGCAATTACCCATGTTGCTGCACCATTTTAGCCACTAAGAGACATGACAGCTACCCATGAACTGCCATGTGTTGAGTCATGCACCACATCATCCCTAATAGACTAGCAAAACCGAATCAGTTTCCCATGTCTGAAGCCAACACTTCTCCCATGAACTTGGAGGCTGTCCTAGCCAAGACACCTCTAATCGTTGCCCCAATGTCTGAACTTCAACATAGCCATGTTTATCTTAGCCAACCCTTGTCCAAGCCAAACCAACAAACTAGCTCTGGTGCACATGGACTAGCCCACTGGTGCCCAAGGCTTGAACCATGCCTTGGCTAACTCCACCCGATTGAACCACTTGCGTGCTGGGGTTGTACCCATGCCATGCCCAAGCAACATTGTTCCATGGTGCCCACAAACTGTGTCAAGCTATGACCACTCATGCCTTGGTCTTCATATGATTGGCATGCTAGGCTGAGCCTATGTCATGCCTCTTAGTCATGCCCAAGTCAGATCACCGTCTGCCACCGTCCTCGGTGGTGATGGAAGGTGGAGCCAACTCATGCCCCACAACACATCTTTGCTCTAGCCAACAACTTTGCCCCAAAAGTGCCAAGACCCTTTTGTGCACATGGCTTGCCCGACCATGGCACCCAGCTCAGGGAAGTGTCCCCCTTATATATGTCAAAGTGACTTTTGCCGAGCTGACAGGAGTAGACATATCCTCTTGCATAGTCTTCATACCCCAGCCACCTGCTGCGCGCACCCAACAATGCACTGCCTTGGCTAAGGCTGCCCAAGGCATGCAACCAACTTTGTCAAAATGTTCAAGTCCACCAACTCTTAGCAATTCTCAAGCAAACTAAGGCATGGCATGCCTCCCATGCCCATGCTGCCAAGTCTAGTAAATTAGGGTCTGACAGAAGTCTTGGGTGCCTTAAAAAACTGTGTTTTTTGCTTGGTCGGTGGCTTAGGGTGCTATATTGGTTGCGGATAATCTAAGGAGGAGAGGGTTTTGCCTTCCGAGTCGTTGTTGCATGTGTAAAGAGGTGGAGGAGATGATAGACCATATTCGTAAACGTTGTAAGACGGTGAGGGATACTTGGAATTTGATATCCTCATTGCTTGGGATAAGTGGGGTGATGCCGGCCTCAATTAAGGATGTCCTTTTAGGTTGGAGGTGCAGCCGGATGAGGAAGGAGATGAGGGTTGCTTGGAAGATGACTCCCATATTTATAATTTGGTGCTTGTGGAGGGAAACGAACCGAAGGACTTTCAAAGATAATTTTTGGAGTTTTTTTTTTTGGTGGATACAAGAAGAATTTCTTTAGTATTTAGATATGTTTATAATTTTTTGGGGCGATTATAGGCTTTAATTGATGTATCCGTTCCCTTTTTTGTGCATGGGTTTGTCCCCCTCAGGTACCTTGTTAATATAGTATACTTTTAAGAAAGTTTATTCCTGAATCCACCAGAAATTAGCATTAAATAATGGCCAATTTCATGGGTTCTTCCAAGTAACTCTTTTTTTTCTTTCCCTTTCTTGATAAGTATTCTTCTAGTAGGAATGAAAATATCTTTTATCCATCAACAAGCAATGTTTCTTTCACACCAATTTATTTTTTGGTTCTGATAAAATAAATATGGAGATTATCTAACTAGATTCTGAGTTTGGAAGTATTTTCGTACCAAATGATTTATAACTCCTCAACTGTCACTGCGTTATCAGAGAGATTTCATCAGGTCGATTGGAATTTGAATAGTTGATGTATTAACTTCTCTGTGCACCTAATTTTCCTTGTCTTGTCCTTGAGAGAAATAACCATGTCAGTCTGTTAGCATCTTCTCATATATTCTTTATTTATCTTCAAAACTGAGAAGTTTTCTTCATTTGTTTTGACTGATTGCATCATGGGAAATCATTCTAGAACATGCAACTAGTTTTGGTTTGTGCCAATTAAGGAATGCCTATTTCTATTATAAACTGCAATCTGATGTTAATAGATGCATTCATGCATTTATATAATGGCTGATAGTAATGTATATTGTGATTGAGTAATGATTTGGTATTGATTCTGTTAACATAACAGAGACTTGAATACCTCATAGAGTAACTTCTCCTTTTTCAGGTTTTAGCAGATAACCTTATTGAGCGCCTCCCAGTAAACTTGGGGAAACTTCAGTCTTTAAAAGTTATGACATTTGATGCTAATCGAATTACTATCTTACCTGATGAATGTAATTTTCTTCTTCTCTAAGTAAGAGATTGTCATATTTAATGTAGTTGATTATCTAATTTAATTTTGCTTGTCTGTAAACTTTCAAGGGTCCTTGTTTCTTGCCAAAGACCACTCTACTTGTTTTTACCAGATCTATTTTTCCTGTGTTCAGTGGGCCAGCTGGTAAGACTTGAGCGGTTGTCCATCTCAGGAAATTTATTAACGTGCCTGCCCGAGACTATAGGGAGCTTGCGTAATGTGAGTTAACTGCATCTGAGAACCATGAACTCTACTCGTGTTCCACTATAATTGTAATTTGACTAGTAATCTGTGTTTATTTTATATTTCTGTGTCACTGATGGCATGATTGTGGTACTTGTACAGTTGTACTGACCTTTGTCCATTATTTTGTTGAGACTGCATTACCATTTTTGGTCATTTATGGTAAATATTTTGTTTCATCGTTTCTTTTCCTTTTCTGATGGAAGAGTGGGGTTTTTGTGCATAATCCTTAAAAGTTCTCAAGTTCACTTTGAATCATTCTTTTCTGATCTCATGTTTCTGTGTGCATGATTGTGCGTGCTTGCTTGCTTTTGTGTGTGTAATATTTTTTTTCTTATAATTATTTTTAAACTCTTGTGCTTCATCTCACACTCTCTGTAGATACTGGCCTGCCTTCATGTTTCCCATGGTTTGTAATTTTGAGATGAATGGTTGCATGCTTAAGTATGGTGTATTTATTGTGTGTTGAAATTGGTGGTTGTTGTTGTTGTTGGGGTGGAATGGGGTTGTACGATGTAATGGTTGGCACATGCACAACTCTAACTCTGCAGTTTTGCCTGTCAACTAAAAGTGTATGGACAAAACCTAGTTTTGAACTGTTTCATGACTGTTATCATCTTCACCATTTGAAGTTCTGGTTTGTATTATAATATATTTTTGGTAAATATTTAAATTGCAGGAGCTAACATGGATTGTTTGAAAATGCAGTTGATACTGTTAAATGTCTCAAGTAACAAGTTAGAGTTTCTTCCAGAATCAATTGGGAGTTGCTTCTCTCTGGAAGAACTACAAGCAAATGGTATATTTAAATCTAGCTTTTAATCATTCTTACTGTGCACACCCATATTTCTTCTTGGAAATCTGTTGCTACTGATTGAACACTGGAGTGCACAGTTTGTAGCATTAGGAAAATATCTGAGTCTAAGTCCATCTTCTTGCATATGGTTCACCTGCAAAAATTTTAGTCTTTTTTCATCAAAATGGTGTTAGCCGTGTAACTTTTTAAAGCCATTTTACATTTTATGTGGCATATTTGTTTCACATGATATTCCGAGTCATGTTCTCTTGAAGATTTTATACAAATTTCTCGTCACTTTTTATTGTTGCATTTTGCCCATGGTATATTACACAGATTGCTTAACCAGCACAGGATCTAAATGCAGTTATGTGATTGGATAGATGTGCAAACAAAAGTTGAATTATTACTATTTATGCTTTTTAATTTTTTTTTATTTAGTGATTGGGGACTCTGTGTCACTTTCACCTCAATCATCTCTAATCATCTCTGCTTTTAGATTTCACAAATCCATGGAACTTGATTTATGAAAATGATCACTTCTCTATTTTAAAGTCATTTCTCCTTTTACCCTTCAATTGAGCTGTGTCTTTGGCTGCATTAGGATATTCTTACTGAATTTCTTGATGGCTCATTTGAAGATTTGTTGGTATTCTAGTCACTAATGAATGCAACATGATTTATTAATCACAAAAACATGGTTTTATAAAATAAACCTTGGATGGGAGATTTACATCAGTTAAGAAACTGTCTTATTGCACGGAAGATTTTAGCTATAGGTTCAATGGTTCACGCTGTCTAAATGACAGCCAGTCTTGCCCATGTAGCATACTTAAGTTTGTTCTTTTTCCTTATGGTGAGCAGAACAATTGGCAACAGTCTAGGAGAGCTCCTCGGCCCAGAGCCCCTATTTTTACTCTCTGCTAGAGCAGAATAGCAACTGTTGATTTATGTAGCTGACCTGAAATAGTGGGTTTAAGGTTTTTCTCAGCTGAAGTTTTTCGAGTAATGGTTTTTTTTGGGCATGATTTTGGATGCTTTTACCAGGTTAGAAGATATACTCTTGGGATTGCTTTTCTGTCGTTAGGTAACATCACAACTTACTTTTGACCAAGGTTGGTGTGCGAGTTGGGTAACCTCTGTAATTGCATATTTATTCCAAAAAAAATAGATACACTTTGAAGGATGGGGTGGACTTATTAAATGTCTATATAGCATTGAGACATTTGGACTTATGTAAGGAGTTCTTCTATAGCATTGAGACATTTAGACTTATAGAAGGAGTTCTCTTGATGGTTACAAATTACTGTATCATCATAGTAGATGGTAACTGGAGTTGTTTATGTTTCACTTCATTTTGCATGCTGACTCTTCTAATACTCATTGGTTTCATTTCCAGAATTTTGAGTTAAATTTCTTGATAGGAAAAGTGCATGAATTCTCATAAATAAAGCAAAACCTGTTCCATTTGAAATTTAAGAGGGTTAAAGTGGCCACTAATTTTTCGGGATTAGAGTCTTTGCTCTTAACCTTAGGGGCGTCAATTTGCAATATTCTTCTGCTTTCTTTATTTTAGTTCAGGTGCCATGCTTACACTTAATTTTACCTCTTATTTTCTCACTCAGCTTCATGATTGTGGATATATGTGTATGTTTTTTATTTGCAGAAAATTCTATCGAGGAACTTCCTTCATCAGTTTGCAATCTGGTTCACCTAAAGGCACTCTGCTTAAACCAAAATAAAGTGAAACAGGTATTCACCTATTCATCTCCTTCCGTAAAATGCACACTCTAGGTATGATTAGTTATGCCTCTCTTGTTTCCACATATCCTTCATTTCTATTTTCGTTCATCTACATTATATTTCAAACATCAACATATGCCAAATTATAACCATTGCCTTGTTCTCATGGGTGTTGCGTCAAAATTCTGAGTGGGGAAATTTATCTGATCATAGCCATTGTTTCTGAAATCCTTTTGATTGCCTCTCTCTCTCTTTCTGACTGAATGCATACGGGTCTCAAATTTACTATCCATAAATGGAATCTTAGTTTCTTTGCTTAATTTCTTTTATATATATGAAATGTTGTTTTAATCATAATTTTGCCAAGCATGGTTAGCTTTTACAAGAAGCCTTCAGAATTTGTCAATAGATGATGGATTGATGTTTGTTCTGTCATGGTTCATGAACTTAAGGGATCATGGTTCGTAAAATAATTACCAAAAGAGATCAGTTGAGGTGAGTTCGCAGTTCATTACATATAAGGTTTTCTCCTTCAGAATCAACTTTCTGAATATTTGAGGAAAACAATCTTAGGGATGTTGACTTTTGTGCTAGAGTATTCCTGTAACACCCTAGGTTACACGTGCACCCATATAACCACAATATAATTTTTAGAGATATAATTTGTTAAAATGGACCTTGCAGTTGGAATTTATGCATCGAAACTTTATAGAATTGCATCAAAATGGACTGGTTGCACCTCTTGACACATAAATTCCTACCACGAGGTCTGTTTTGACAAATCATATCTCTACCCATGGGCCCTACTTTATATGGGTATATGTGCTACTGCAATTTGTAACACCTGGGGCATTAAAATTCCAAGGTCTGATAAATTGGAAATCAACAAGATCGGGCCAGTTGGAACCAAAAATGAATGAGGTGGTCTCATGCCTAATGCTTTACATTATGATAGTGGTGATGACAATGTTTTTCTATGTCCATTGTCCACTATTGGATGAAAAAGTTGGCTCTATTTTACTTTTGACTTCCCAATTTGCTTGTGACTGGTGTACTTTGACACTGCTCATTCATAATGCTAGAAGATATTGTTAGGAGTGGTGATGTTAAAATTTACATGTTAGACTCTTTTCTTTTACCCTAATTATATCAAGGAACCACTATGGCTTTTATGTCTTCTTTCCCGATCTTTTTTTTATTTCAAATGTTAAGTACTAAAATTAATTAATTTTTAATAACTTTATGGGTTCTATCTTTGTCTTTTTAATTTATTTTTTTCAGTAACGTAATTTGTCATCTACTTTCAGTTACTGCTCTTGCTATACCTATACTTGGAAATATGAATCTTGAGATTGCTGAATGTTTGACTGGAAATTTTCTGTAATATGATTCTCAGACACACCTGAATTGTTATGCTTTTACATCTTAATGTCTATACATGTTATTAGTGGCTCAGCTGGTGTTGACACTTGACAGCCTGAACCCTGGTCTTTCACTTCTTCCTTTCAAAGCAGGATTGCAGATACTAGTTTATCTATGTTTAGATTCCAAAGTATACTTGTGCAACAGTGCATGCTGTGAGCTTTGTGATGATGTTTTGGCATCTTGTGCTGTGCAGATACCTCCAAACCTGTTGAAGGAGTGCAAAGCCCTGCAGAATATTTCCCTGCATGACAATCCCATTTCTATGGATCAGTTCCAACAGGTGGGGCACAGTTCCCTATTGCCTGGCTTGATGCATCTTTTAAATTTTCGGCATAATCACTGAAGTCTTACATTTCACTAAATGGAATTTTGCCAAAACTTGCTTTCAGATGGATGGATTCCAAGAGTTTGAAGCCCGGAGGAAAAAGAAGTTTGACAAGCAAATTGATTCAAATGTGATGATCAGTTCTAAAGGCCTTGATGAGGGTGTTGATCTATGAAAGTTCTGTATTGACAGTCCTGCTGAGACCAAGTTCCACTCTACATTCTGGGTGAAGTTTCTATTTTGAATATTAAAATCCAGCTGATTTTTTATGGCACCCCCCCCCCCCCCCCCCCCCAAAAAAAAAAGAAAAGAAAAGTATGCTTTACTATTTAATCTTCCACTCCTAGGGTATCAGTTCATTCTGATAAAAAGAAAAAGAAAAAAGAGTACCAGTTCGGTCTACTGACCACCGAAAGAAACTAAAATGGTTGTTTGGAACTTAATAAGTTATATGAATTCTTTGATCCTTGTTGAAGTTTTTCTTTCTAAGTTTATCAAAATAGCATTTAATGTGTAATGTTCCGGTGCTAATTATTTTCGGCCTTTGATTTTATCTGTTCACAGTTCCCAGTTACCTGAATCTAGTCTTTTCAACCAGGAATATTCTGTTTAAAAAGAATCTACATCAAGATTCAAGAATGGTTATCTGTTGCATCAATTCAAAATATTTTACTCTTAACCAAACTTCAGACTGGATGAGCTGCACCACACGCATGCATTTCTATCAGTAATTATTAAGCTGTCAGCCTGTCACGTATTGAAAAAACAAATGAATGTGAAACCAATGAAGATGGAAACAGGGAGGATATATAGATGATAAGACAATAATAATTTGACATCATGCATGGAGTGGGATCCCTCAAATTCTATGGGTGCCCACAAAATATATCAATCGTTGAAATGAGTTTTGTAGGCATGAACATGTATATCCACACTGCCACGTGTTCTTTCACCTGTGAGTGTGTGTCTATAGGTCTCCTATCTGATTTTGGTTTCCAAAAAGAGCTTTTATGGTGGGATCAAGAGGAATTGGGTTCCTCCTCAATTTTGCATATCTGCCCATTGCAGTTTTTTCTTTCTGGATTTCCTTCTCTGTTCTTACCAGTTTAGCTTGCGGCCTTATTATTACTATTACTTCTACTAATTGAACTTAACTTTGACATCTCTAGGATTGGCAGGAGGACGATTATGGAGGCTGTTTAAATACAAAGGGTGGTGTTTTGACAAGTACAAATTCTTTCTAGCCTTTGCAGTTTGAGGTGAAGTTACTTTTGGCATTCATAGTTTTCTACCGCGGGTTAAGTTGTTTCCAAGCTTAGTCTGTGAATGATTGCTGTTTTGCCAGTTGCTTTGCCTGTTATAAGTATGGTTGTATATAAAACAACTGCTTCAAACCTAGTTATATAGGTGGTTTCTACCCCTTATAGTCTCATGGTTTGTAAAAATAGTTAAATCTCATGGATTATAAGACCAGTCACATAGCACTTTTATTTATTCATTCTAATTGATTGATACCGAGTAATTTTGTATTGAACTTTTTTTGAAGTACTTTTAACAAGTGAAAAAGTAACTCTTGTTATTTTTGCTTTTTTGGTTAAAAGCAAGATGCAAAATACAAAGTGCA
The DNA here is from genome assembly GCA_008638375.1 of Nyssa sinensis. NCBI lineage: Eukaryota > Viridiplantae > Streptophyta > Magnoliopsida > Cornales > Nyssaceae > Nyssa > Nyssa sinensis. The sequence goes on along the minus strand of CM018035.1, from coordinate 14,429,422 downwards.
TTTGATAACTCTTTCATATGTTGATATTTATATGTGCATATATAGACATTTACATGTGTAAATATTATATACGAACATATTAATCAAGTATATAAATATGTATAGATGCACCTAAATGTATCTATACAAGTACATAAATATTCAAAAGGTACTTTTTATATTTTTTGTACCTAAATTAGCAAAAAAGTACCTGAAAGAGTTACCAAACTAATAAATTATGTTGTGTTTGGCAACATAGAATTGCAATCTCAGAATTGAAATTCGGTCGAAAACTAAGCATAAACTCTGAACGAGTTTTTTTACTTAATTTAATTTCAATTCCATGCTATCAAACACAAACACAAGGTTAGTAGTTATTGATGCTTTGGACGCAATCCCGTTGCACTGAAGTGATTGTATCCCCAAATTTGATTGGGCAAGGATGCATTCCCATATTCAACTTTCTGGTGTTTCCTTCTGCATTTGTGGATAATGGGTTGGGGGAATTATCAATTACGTAACTAAAAATGGTTGCTTTGTGTTTTTTTTTTTAATTTTTTTCTTTTTTTGGTTGAATAAAAATTGCTGCTTTGTTAACCTTCTGGATTAGTGAATGTTTCAAAGAGTTGTTATTTCCAAGTTTTTTTTATTTAAAAACTTTCAATAAAAAACTTTTATTACAAAAAAAATTCAATTGTTAACTTTCGTTTTAACACCGTTAAAAAATATTAATGATTAAACTAAAATGACCTTCAAAGTATATTTAAAAAAATTACTAAAAAGTATATAAAATAAATTCCTCAATCCAAAAAAAGCATAACATTTTTTGATGTGAAAATTTATTTTTTAGACCTTCTATATAAATAAAAAAATGTTATATATATTTTTAGATTGAAGAATTTATTTTATAAATTATTTAATATTTTAAATGTATCTTGAAGGTTATTTTAATCTAATTAATAATATTTTTTAACGGTGTTAAGGATAAAAGTTTACTGTTGAACTTTTTTAGATCTTTTAAATAGAAAAAAATAATTATGGACTTTTGGATACAAATTTTTATTTTAGGGACTTTTTAATATTTTTTCCTTAGTTTTTTTTTGTTAAAATAAGCAGAAAAAATTAGAAGAATGTTTCATTTATTTTTCTTCTAGAAGATAAATATCAACTATAATTTTGTTTTTGAACAAAAAATAAAATTTAAAAATATTACTTTTTTTTTTTTGTGGACAAAATATTACTTTTTTTGTTTAATAGAAATACTTCAAATTTTTTTAAACAATTATTTTCTATTTCAATAATGTTAAATTCACTAGCCGAACTATCAAATTCTCCAACTTCATTTTTTTTTTCCAGTTGATCTGACCTAATTTCAAAGCAAATGAATTTTCTTCCTTAAAATTAAGAACTTTCCAATAATTTTAAAAATATAAGAATTTGTTTAATTTTGCATAAATGATATCTAACTTTGATACCAAAAATTCAATAATATCCTTTTCAATAATTCTATTTATCTTTCTATTTTTTTTTAAATTAGTTAGATAATAAAAAAGAGAGGATAAAATACAATTTTGTAATAAAAATAGAACTAAAAAAACTCAAACAAAATTAGTTTTCCCTTAAGAGACATTTATTTACAATATTATAAAAATAATTAGCATACATGTATTTCGACCTTCCAAGAAAATCTTCTTATGTTTTAAATTTAAACTTGTTAATTTATTGAGTTTGATTCGATAAGTCGATAAGAAGACTAATATTATTTAAAAAATTCAATTATTTAAGTTCGACTCAATTAGAAGTTCATTCGAAATTGGATCGAGAAATTAACATACTGAACTTGAACATAATTTAAAATCATTTATTTTAACGAATCAAACTTGAACAATTTACTATTAAATTTGACAATGCATGTCGTTTCCCTGTTATTCGTAATTTTTGATTCACAAAAAGAGCTTTGAGAAACCAGTTTTCTTTCTATTTTGTAATTGACAAAGGACACACTCTACAAATACAATAATGACAGCAGACAGCAAAAAAAGCAGAGAGGAGAGAGAAGGGAAAAGGTTATCCTCAAATTATGAGTTTAGATCTACAACATTAGATATAAACTCTAAATCTGTGTTGTGAATCACTAGTTTTAGCCAGCACTTTGCATGGTTCTGAGTTCAGTTTGTTGTAGGTGTAGGTGTCTATGTATATTAGTATATATAAAATTGAGTGATTGTCTATCACACTGAGAAACTGTAACATTATTTTGGATGTTAGAACCAAAATTTTGGATGATACAATATTAGAAGTCTGTTTGACTCCACTTCTTTGACTAAAGTTACGGTTCTCAACTGTGATTTTGTTGAAGTAACAAATACATCCGTCGTAAAATTTACGATAGGGCCTATATGGTCAACTTTTGTATATATGGGCCTATATGGTCATCTTAAAAGGGATTAAGTAATGATTAATTTGGATGATCTAAGTCACTATACATATGTCCTAAATGGTTATAGAGTTTAGTTGAGAGTGCTTAGTTGATCAAAATTTACATTCAAGTTATTTTGGATGTTAAGATCCAAATTTTGGATGATACGGCATTAAAGTCTGTTTGACCTCACTTCTTTGACTAAAATCACGGCTCTCAACTGTGATTTTGTTGAAGTAACAAATACATCCATTGTAAAGTTTATGATTCGCTGTTGTCAACTTGATACTCCCACCAAAGGCGCCAACTTTTGTATAAAAGTGAAAAATGTATAAGTTCAACTTTTGTATATACGGACCTATGTGGTCATGTTTTGTTGAAGTAACAAATACATTCATTGTAAAGTTTATGATTCATAGTTGTCAACTTAATACTCTCGCTAAGGCGCCAACTTTTGTATAAAAGTGAAAAATGTGTAAGTTCAACTTTTGTCTATACGGACCTATATGGTCATGTTAATAGGGATTAAGTAATGGTTAATTTAGGTGATCTAAGTCACTATATATATATATATGTCCTAAATGGTTATAGAACTTAGTTGAGAGTGCTTAGTTGACCAAAATTCACATTCATGTTAGCATAATTAAATTGAATACATAATTTGGTAGAAAAAGTTCAACCTCAAATTACAAGTTTAGCTTAATAAAATTAAAAGAGAAACATCAACGAAAAAATTCAAAAAATCAAATAAGGTTAGTTAATTTGCTATATTAATGTACAAGAAGTAGTTCAAGAAATTCAAAATTTCTTTGCATTTGCAAGGAAAAAAAAAGTAAGTCGAAACTATCAAAATCATATATAAATTTGATGTTCCAAGAAAGTCAAATCTAATAAAGTTTATGCATAAACCATGATTTAATAAAAATTGTTATGCTTGTCAATTCTTTAATCAAATTTTGACTTAGCAAATGATATGTCTGTGCCAAGTCATTGTGTCACATACACATGCACATTGATGTATAACAAGTTATTGAGGTATTTAAAGAATAATGAGAATACTCAAGAGTCTCATTTTAATAAAAAGTATTAGTAAACATAGAGTTTGTCAATTACATTTTTTGGAATGAAAATTCTATTTTGACCCAAAATAGAAAGACAAACAATATTCACCACTTTGCTCTGACAAAAACTGTCCCAAGTCGAAACGACTTCATTTAGGCATTTAATTTGACTTTTTTGTCATGTTAAATATTTATCAAGTTGACCCGAGGCCACGATTTCGTTTAAGCCTCTAATTTGACCTTTTTTTTTTGCCATTTTTAGTAAGTTTTGATTTTGTAATTACTTTATTTAGAGAAGTCCAGATTAACTTATGCTTGTTGCTACAATATTCACCACTTTGTTATGACAAAAACTGTCCCAAGTCGAAACGACTTCATTTAGGCCTTTAATTTGACTTTTTGTCATTTTAAATACTTATCAAGCTGACCGGAGGCCAAACGACTTCGTTTAGGCCTCTAATTTAACCTTTTTTTTTGCCATTTTTAGTAAGTTTTGATTTTGTAATTATTTTATTTAGAGAAGTTTGAATTAATTTATGTTTGTTGCTCCAGTTTCCTAATTTGATAAGGTTTCTAGTTTTCTAAAAAGTCTCAATTTTTATTATTTTCAGAATCTTCTTATTATTTTTCAGAATTATTATCTTTTATTAATTGTAATATGACTAAGATAAGAAATTAGTAAATTTTTATTCGAATTAGTAGTAGTTTTAGTGTGTGTGTGTATATTATTTTTTAGAATTATTATAATTTCTTAATTGTAATATGACTAATATAAGAAATTAGTAAATTTTTATTCAAATTAGTAATAGTCTTAGTCTATATATATATATATATATATATGATGTAAAACAATCTTATTCTTCAAGTTTTTATCAATAATATTTCTATTTAGAAATTTGAAATTTATATTCTTTTGTAAAAAATCTTTTTTATTTTTGATTATTAAGAATTTCAACATGTTTGATTCTCTTTTACGTTTTTTCAAAATAAACCCATAATTAAAAGTATATAAAATAATTTAGAAAATGTGTATGATAAACAACTTTTCTCGCATTTTACAAAATTAAATTTCAATAACTCAAATTCTATGTAGGATAGACAACTTTTCCCCCATTTTACAAAGTTTTAATTACAAATTTACAATAACTTAAATTCACAAAACTGCACTAAACATACGAAACCTTGTTATCATCAAAGACAATAAGGAAACAATACGTATTACAATTTTCTAAAAGTGAAAATATCTTAGCCAATGGTCCATTGCCAATTGAAGCAAATGCCATCCACCTACCATTACAATTGCAAATGTGAAAGAGGAGGTAGATATATATATATATATATATATATATATATATTGAATAACAATGAATGAGCTCTTTATATAGGAGTGCTGAGGAGCTATACAAGGTAACTAGAAAGTTATATAAGGTAAAGACAAGAAAGGAAAGATGAATATGCTGAGATTATACCCTAAACTATACCTTATACATTAACCCTAATTATATACTAATGTTATGGTCTATAATAGTGTTACATCTAACATCTCCCGTCAAATTCAAGATGGTAGAACATAAATTAACTTGAGTTTGGATACTAACTCTTGAAGATGCCCAGGAGGATGAGCTTTGGTGAAAAGATCAGCCACTTGATCAGCGGAGGAGATCGGAAGAAGATGAACAATGCCACAGAGAATGTGTTGCCGAATAAAGTTACAATCAATCTCGATATGCTTGGTACGCTCATGCAAGACATAATTGTGAGCAATTTGGATAGCATTCTGATTGTCACAATGAAGAGTGGCAGCAGAGATTGTGAGGCACACCCATGTCCTCAAGTAACCAACGAAGCCAAAGAAGCTCTTGGGTGGCATATGCAAGAGCACGATATTCCTGCCTTAGTGCTTGATTTGACAATGACAGTCTGCTTCTTGTTACACCAGGAGATGAGAGAAGTACCAAGAAAGAAACAGAAACCATGTGGTAGAACGACGATCAGTGGGATCCCTTGCCCAATCAACATCAGATTAAGCACGTAAATTAAGGGATGAATGAGCAGGAAAGTGAAGGCCATGGAACATCGTTCCCTTAACATAGAGAAGAATACAAAGGATGGCTGCATAGTGAATGGAGCGAGGAGTAGACAGGAACTGACTCACAATATGAACAGCACGAGCAATGTTAGGCCGAGTAACAGTAAGATAAACAAGACTCCCAACCAACTGGCGATATAAAGTGGTATCAGTGAGCGGGACGCCATCCAATGGGGTGAGTCAAGTATTGGGCTCAAGAGGGGTAGGAGCAGTCTTGCTGTCAATGAGCCTGGCACGAGTAAGGAAATCTGAAGCATATTTTGCTTGAGAAAGGCAGTAACCGTCAGGATCAGAAAAAATCTCGAGGCTGAGAAAATAACTGAGAGGTCCAAGATCCTTCATTTCAAAATATTGACTAAGGAACTGTTTTAAATTGGTAATGCCAGTGAGATCATCGCTAGTGATGATCATGTCATCAACATAAAGAAGTAATAGGATAGACCCACGAGCAAACTTGCAAAGAATAGAGAGTAGAATCATGAGAACTGGAAGTGAAACCAAAGTATCCAATAACAGAGCAAAACTTGGCTCTCGCAGAGCTTAAAGTTATACTGAGAATGTTATTAACCTTAATAGGAATAAAAATCGGACACACTAAATCTTCATTCCACATGCATGAAAAGTGTATATATAATTTTTTTTCTTTTAATAATGAGAGGGTTAAACTTAGACATTTAAGAAATTTATATTAGTGATGTCCTTATTTTCCGTTAAAGTCACTAATGACTCTGAGCAGAAAACTTTTAGAAGTATAAAGGGTGTAGTGTAATTTTAAAAAATTAAAAAAATAGTATTTATAATTATAAATTTTTTTTAAAAAATCAATGTGATTTACTTAAAAATTATCATCTCATAAATAAAATAATAATACAACATTACAAGAACTAACTAAACAACAGATAATAACAACATTGAAGAATAAAAATAATCATGTACAATTTAAATTTAAAAATACCTCAAATCAGAACTTAAAAGAAGGTTAAGAAAACTGTCACATCACAATCCCGTATTATGTAGAATTAAACTATGTAATTCGCCACCAAAGCCTTTTCAAATACCTTTTAACTCCTTTGATTGCAGCAGAGTTTCTCACATAATTTATTAGATAAGAATCATAAGATCATACATATACAGCTCTCACAATTCTAAACATAACTTCATAGACACAACACTTGAAATACAACTTCCAATTTTATTTTTTCTTTCTCGAAATTTTTGTCGCCTGATATTGAACTTGTCTAATATATACCTCAAAACATGATAATAACATATAATAAGCTCGACAGTCCAATGATAATTTCATAACATGTCAAGAATTCAAAATTTATTTATATAGTAATAAAAATTGAAGTAAAAAAACTTAAGCAAAATTAGTTTTCTCTTAAGAGACATTTATTTACAAAATTATAAAAATAATTAGCATACTTGTATTTCGGCATTCCAAGAAAATCTTCTTTTGTTTTAAATTAAAACATGTTAATTTATTGAGTTTGATTTGATAAGTAGACTAATATTATATAAAAAAATTCAATTATTCGAGTTCGACTTCAATTAGAAGTTCATTCGAGATTGGATTGAGAAATTAATATACTGAACTTGAATATGATTTAAAATCATTTATTTTAACAAATCAAACTTAAATAATTCACTGCTCGATTCAGCAATGTGTGTTTCTCTTTTATTTATAATTTTTGAGTTACAAATAGAGCTTTGAAAAACCAGTTTTCTTTCTATTTTGTAATTGACGAAGGACATACTCTACAAATACAATAATGACAGCAGACAGCAAAAATAGCAGAGAGGAGAGAAAAGGGAAAAGGTTATCCTTAAAATACGAGTTTAAATCTACAACATTAGATATAAACTGTAAATCTGTGTTGGGAATCACTAGTTTTAGCCAGCACTTTGCATGGTTCTGAGTTCAGTTTGTTGTAGGTGTAGGGGTCTTTTCCTTACATACATACATACATATATATATATATGTCTGTATATTAGTATATATAAAATTGAGGTTGGGGACATATCAACTATGACACGTTAATTATAAGGAAAGTAAATCAACACATTAAGGTGCTTAAAACTTACTTACACTACCCCAATGTATTAGTTTGATTTGGATCAGAATCCTCAACTTCCGCATTAAAACTTTTTTCAAGTTACAATAATCTACCTGGGTAGTGCTACAATATACAAATTAAAGTGGCATTTCTCCACATGGCACTAGTATGTTGAGTAATGCCATATTGTCTAAAATTTTGGTGTTAAAAGCGTTGCGTAAATAATATGATAACACTTGAGTGACTGTCCATCACACTGAGAAACTGTCAGATTATTTTGAATGTTAAAACCTAAATTTTGGATGATACAATATTAGAGTCTGTTTGACCCCACTTCTTTGACTCAAATTACGGCTCTCAACTGTGATTTTGTCCAAGTAACAAATACATCCATTGTAAAATTTACTGATTCGCAATTGTCAACCTGATACTCCCAAGAAGGCGCCAACTTTTGTATAAAAGTGAAAAAATGTATAAGTTCAACTTTTGTATATATGGGCCTATATGGTCATCTTAATACGAATTAAGTAATGATTAATTTGGATGATTTAAGTCACTACACATGTCCTAAATGGTTATAGAACTTAGTTAAGAGTGCTTCGTTGACCAAAATTCACATTCAAGTTATTTTGGATGTTAAGATCCAAATTTTGGATGATACGACATTAGAGTCTGTTTGACCTCACTTCTTTGACCTCACTTCTTTGACTAAAATTACGGCTCTCAACTGTGATTTTGTTGAAGTAACAAATACATTCGTTGTAAAATTTACGATTCGCAATTGTCAACTTGATACTCCCACCAAGGCACCAACTTTTGTATAAAAGAGAAAAAACGTGTAAGTTCAACTTTTGTATATATGGGCCTATGTGGTCATCTTAATAGGGATTAAGTAATGATTAATTTGGATGATCTAAGTCACTAGACATATGTCCTAAATGGTTATAGACTTTAGTTGAGAGTGCTTAGTTGATCAAAATTTACATTCAAGTTATTTTGGATGATACGACATTAGAGTTTGTTTGACCTCTTTCTTTAACTAAAATCACGGCTCTCAACTGTAATTTTATTGAAGTAACAAATACATTCGTTGTAAAATTTACGATTCGCAGTTGTCAACTTGATACTCTCACCAAGGCGCTAACTTTTGTATAAAAGTGAAAAATGTATAAGTTCAACTTTTGTATATATAGGCCTATATGGTCATCTTAATAGGGATTAAGTAATGATTAATTTGGATGATCGAAGTCACTATATATATGTCCTAAATGGTTATAGAACTTAGTTGAGAGTGCTTAGTTGGCCAAAATTCACATTTAAGTTAGCATAATTAAATTGAATACACAATTTGGTAGAAAAATTCAACCACAAATTACAAGTTTAGATTAATAAAATAAAAAAAGAAACATCAACGAAAAAATTCAAAAAATCAAATAAGGTTAGTTAATTTGCTATATTAATGTACAAGAAGTAGTTCAAGAAATTCAAAATTTCTTTGCATTTGCAAGGAAAAAAAAAGTAAGTCGAAACTATCAAAATCATATATAAATTTGATGTTCCAAGAAAGCAAATCTAATAAATTTATGCATCAACCATGATTTAATAAAAATTGTTATGCTTGTCAATTCTTTAATCAAATTTTGACTTAGCAAATGATGTAGCGGTGCCAAGTCATTGTGTCACACACACATGCACATTGATGTATAACAAGTTGGTGAGGCATTTAAAGAGTAATGAGAATACTCACAGTCCCATTTTAATAAAAAGTACTAATACATATAGAGTTGATCATTCACGTTTTTTAGAATGAAAATCTTATTTTGATCCAAAATGGCAAGACAAATAATACTCACCACTTTCCTATGACCAAAATTGTCCCAAGTCCAAATGATTTTAATTAGGCATCTAATTTGACTTTTTTGTCATTTTAAATACTTATCACGCTCTCTTAATCGAAGCTGTCATTTAGGCTTCTAATTTGACCCTTTTTTTATTGCCATTTTTAGTAAGTTTTGATTTTGTAATTACTTTGTGACCAAAGCTAACCAGAGGCCAACGACTTCGTTTAGGCCTCTAATTTGACTTTTTTTTGCCATTTTTAATAAGTTTTGATTTTGTAATTATTTTATTTAGGGACGTCTGAATTAACTTATGTTTACGGTCACAGTTTCCTAATTTGATAAGGTTTCTAGTTTTTTAAAAAGTCTAAATTTTTATTATTTTTAGAATTTTCTTATTATTTTTCAAATTATTATATATTTCTAATTATAATATGACTAATATAAGAAATTAGTAAAGTTTTATTTGAATTAGTAGTAGTTTTAGTCTATGTGTGTGTGTGTGTGTATATATATATATATATATATATATATATATATATGATGTAAAACAATTTTATTATTCAAGTTTTTATTAATAATATTTTTATTTAAAATTTTGCTATTTGTTCTTTTTTTTGTGAAAAATGTCTTTTATTCTTAATTATTAAAATTTTTAACATATTTGATTTTCTTTTATGTTTTTGCCAAACGAACTCATAATTAAAAATATATAACATAATTTAGGAAAGGTGTATGATAAACAACTTTTCTCGCATTTTACAAAATTAAGTTTCAATAACTCAAATTCTATGTAGGATAGACAATTTTTCCCCCATTTTACAAAGTTTTATTACAATAACTTAAATTCGCAAAACTGCGCTGAACATACGAAACCTTGTTATCATCAAAGACAATAACGAAACAGTACATATTACAATTTTCAAAGAGTGATAATATCTTAGCCAATGGTCCATTGCCAATTGAAGCAATGCCATCCACCTATCATTACAATTGCAAAAATTCTTGAATGATACTGTTTACTATTGTGTTTGTATATTATTTTAATGATATCGGATCGTGTGTTATGAATTATTATTTTTAATGAGTTATAATACACATGATATATATTATTAAAAAAATATATTATCTCGTGTTGATCGAATTCGCTCAACAATATCTTCTACAATTAAACCCTGTTATGGTAAAAAATTATTCATATTTGTAAAAATAAATTTTTTTAAAAAGTACGGGAATGTTTCAGTCCAAAACTCTCTAATGTTCAAGTCAGTAATAAAAAAATATTTATTTTTGTAATAAAATCATAAACATATCTGATTCTTTTATTAATATGGATTGAGAATTCGAGAATACTTATTTTGACAATTTTTTGATTAAAATTAGGTTCGTATCTTACTTGACAAGTAAATAATTAAATAAAATGTCACTTAATTGGGATAAAAATTATTTTCTAATAAAAATACTTTTTCTATCAAATTTATTTCAACTAAGATTTAGTAATATACGTGTCATTTTTATATTTTTATAATGGTGGAATTATTGTTTCCACATCAAAACCCATATAAAGTCAAAGTCATATTTTATTTGCCCTTTTAATTATTTATGGTCACTTACATTGTATCCATTAATATGCCACGTGTCACCTACCATCTTTCTGTCCCCTTCAAGGTAATGTGATCAATCCCATATATAGCCCACAGATAATGAAACCCATGCAATGCCACTCCAAATTTAACAAAACACCTCCAAAATACCACTATACTATACATGACCAAGAAATATATGGTAGGGCAATTTTCGTAATTAAACGTAATTACGAGCCCCTTTTTGACAACCGGATTACTATCTTTGGACCGCCGTTTACAAAAATCCGTGAACCCTAGCTTTACCCTTTTCGTCACGTTTGTTCCTCTTTTTTTACAATCTCTCTTCTCTTGTCGATTCGATCTCGATTTCTTCTCTCTACCCTCAAATCAACCTTTGATTCTTCCGATTCTTTCTCTCTTCTATCGATCGATACCACTTTCAACTCCAGCCGGTCAGTGTATCGACTTCTAGGGTTAGGGTTTCAGATTTTCTCGATCTTTATCAGATCTCTTCGATCTATTATTCCTTCGTGTAAATCAATCCATTTTTATCTGGGTTTTGATTTTATCCTTCTATTTTTTTTCCCATTTTGTAAAAAAAAAAGGTTTATATTGGGATTCTAGGTTTTAGTTTTTTGAATCGCAAGGGTTCCTTTGATCTATAGATCTGTTAAATTATTCGTGGATTTGTCTGAAATAGATCTTTTTATTGGTGGTTTGCGTATGAATTTGGTGACTTTGCTGAAGATTAACTGGTCTAGGGTTAGGGTTTCGACATAATTAGGGCTTCTGTTTATTTCTTCAATTGAATTCGGCAAACGTCAAATTTCATTGGGGATCTGCCGTTTCGTTTGGTGCAGATTTTTTTGAGGTATAAATTGTCTTCTCTAATAATTTTGGTAACTATTAGCTCTCTTTTTTTTTTTGGATACACAGTCCTTTTTCTCAATAATAATAATAATAATAGAAAATCAATGATTCAGCTAATTTCTTGAGGGGCATTTATTTGAGAACTCCTTTTTATTTTTACAATGGGCGCTCCTTATAAGGATATTGGGTAAAGTAACCTTTCTGTTTTTTACTGATATAACCAATAAAAAAAATAACCTTTCTTTTTCTCCTGATATAACCAATAAAAAATCTGCTCCCATTTTGACGCGCGTGTTGCCCCACCAAGAAAAGAAAATAAAATAGAATTGAAGTTGTGCCCCATTTATAAAAAAAACAGTGGTGCCCAAATCATTGGGTCCATTTTCTCCTCTATATATATAATTTTTTACATTTTAATTATTATATATTATATATTAATTAATGGTAAGTGACCTTAATATTTACATTTTCTAAAATGGTACAGGGCAATGTCAGGTCCTATGGAGATATGTATTGTAGTCCTCATTTACCTGCCTTAAATATGTACTTAGATGTGAGGAGAAAACAAATGGGTTACTAACTAACTACATAGTAACTCATAAATGTTATGCTCGAAAATGGTTTTTGCGAATTTCTTGTCTTAGTTTGTGAACACGTTTTTTTTATTAACATAAATGAGGTCTCAATTGTTTTTCGTAACTTGTTTTTCTAACATAATTTGAGCGTATTGAATAATTCTCCCAACGCAATGTGATGATGCTGTTGAGTGCAGTTGCTTATCTCTGTTTTAGCGTGTAGAGCATGAAATAGATTGCAATATTAGAACTTAATATCTTTTTCTGCTATATCGACATCATTTTCTTGCGAGTTTGTTAAACACAAAAATTGAAGTGACAGTTTTATGCCGTAATTGTTAATGTGGTAAAGCAAGCTTAGATGGAAGTGGATCTTCTGAATTTGAAAAGAGATAACATGGCTTTAGTAGTCACTAGCAACTTATGTTATTGTCGTTGGTCGAAATCATACTAAATTGGATTGCAAGTGATTTTTTTTTTTTGCCGAACATATACCTATATTCCTATGATCAATCTGTTTTCCTTTTTGTGTAGAAGGCATTAAACACATTTTCTTTCCTTCGTACTTCCCTAAAATTGTGGTTTAGTGCTTGCTTTTTTCTATTAGTTACAGTCAGTTAAAACCCTAAAATCTTTTGCATGTTTGAGTTGCTTTTCTAAATTTATTTTAACCTTTTCTTGTAGTTAAACATGGTGCAAAAACGTCCTTTTGGAGATGAGGAGTTATATGAGATTTCTTCTAAGCACCCAAGGCAACTGGAATACAGTAACCAACTAGTTTCATTTCTGGAATTTGTTCCTTCTGAAGATGCAGCCCATAAACATCAAAATTCAGGTTGGAAAAGAGCTTATATGTTACTGTTGTCCTCTGAGGATTGCTTGGGTCTTGGGATATGATTTTGGGCATACCTAACTGATTCCCCTTATTGGATATGTTTTAAATTTGGAGCACATTCAGTGGTTCCTCCCACCACTGAAAACTGTTTGGGTGATCTTGTCTAAGACCTTACCTGATTGAATAATGTTAACCTTCTGATCTACTGATAAAAAAAATAATGTCCACCTGATGATTTCCTAACTTCTTTTGAGCCACTTGCAAATTGCATTGGTTCCATCCCTTAAAAGTTTGTGGTTTTTAGTCTTAGCTTAGGGGTTTCCTGAGATGTGAACAACCAAATGTTTCTGTCTAAGTTTGCCTGTGCCTATGTCGAAGTGTAGGGGCAGTTAATTTATGAAGTTCTTGCAAATCGATCTCCATGTATTCCCTGACTTCTGATAATTGGAAAGATAGTGATCGATTGAGCACTTGAATAAATATGAAGGAGAGTTTGATGATGTGTTCACCTGTCTGCATGGTTTCTGTTTCTCCCATTGATCAGTTGTGAAACAACTTGAGCAGAATATATATTATATAGTATTTCTTAAAATTAAATTATTAGCTGACTGGATCTAATATGCAATAGGTGAAGGTGAGGGCAGTCTTGCAAAAAGTAAAACTGATGGTGATGAGAAGATTGCAAGTCAGATCATTACTGAGCTCCCAGTTTGCAATGAGAAGGATATCGAAACCAGTGCCCCTGGCTGCATTTCCAACGCTTCCCGTGCCACCAGCAGTGCTGGTGAAGAAGATGCTTGGTCAGATAGACCATTTCATTTACCATTCTCCCTGGAATATAATAATCATGACCGTCCAATAAGGACATTCGTTTACTCTGAGGAGTTATATCCTTCTCTTTTGGAATATCCCACTCGAAAACTAGTTTCCATTGGTCCAGACTTTCAAGCTGATGTTCCCGAATGGAGGCCACTGGGTACCAAGAACACTGCCAATTGTTCACATTCATCTGAACCTTTGATTCTCTGTTCTCAAGCCTTAGAATCAGACCTCACTGATAATAGTGGTGATGAGAATAAGCTTGCTGGGATTTGTGTCATTCCAAGCCCTGAATTAGAAGCATCTGCATACAATGACAGTAAGGTTGGATATGGTAGAACTGATTGTTGTTGCCAAGATGCAGGGTCTGTCAGATGTGTCGGAGAACACATCATGGAAGCAAGAGAGAAACTTAAGAGAACCCTTGGGCAGGAGAGATTTCAAGAGTTGGGATTCTCAGACATGGGGGAGGTAGTGGCGGAGAAATGGAGTGTAGAGGAAGAACATTTGTTTCACGAGGTCGTATGTTCAAATCCTGCATCACTAGGTAAGAATTTTTGGTACCATCTTTCAATGGCCTTTCCATACCGGACCAAAAAGGACATTGTTAGCTATTACTTTAATGTCTTCGTGCTACGAAGGCGGGCTGAGCAGAATAGATGTGATTCAATTAACATTGACAGTGATAATGATGAGTGGCAGGGGAGTGACGATTCTGGTGATGATGAATTTAGGACAATAGAGGAAGACGAAGACTCTGTGATTGAATCCCCAGTGTATCATGATGATCCTGGTCATAATGAGATCCAGGGAGATGAGTCACATGAGTATGATGAAGATGTCGGGCATGGAACTTGCGATAATTATGAAAATGTGGATTTTGGTAGTGATAAAGGCATCGCAAACATGTCAGAAACATGCCCCAAGAAGTTGCTTGGCAATTGCAGTTCTGATCCTCCACTCCAGCTCCCAAATAGAATCCTCTGGGGTGTTGGGGGCGATCATGATGCCCAAGATGACTCCTGCACATCTTCTGACGTAGGAGCTGCACAACAACTGGGCCAAGTGAAGGCTAACAATAGCAAACCTTGGTTGGGTAGTTTTAATGGCATGGGTGGTGGGGGCAGCCATGACTACATTTTGGAGCATTGTGATTCTAAAGGATGGGATGTTGGGTATTTGACTTGCCCAAAGAATGAAGTTGATTTTTTACCTACATGTAGTATGATTGAAGAGGTTTTTGGAGTTGGAGCCTGGAATTGCAAGGCGAGAGATGGTAAGAGTTTGAGCTAGTGGGGCTTAGTCATTTTGTCCAAGGTGGTTCTGGAAACCAGTGCCAGGCAAATGAACTTTTCACCTGCTGGGTGAATCCTCCATGGAATTCTCTGTTAAGGTAGTGGAAAAAGTCCAATTTTCCTTTGTACATTTGGAAATGGTGGAAGATGGATGCCCTTCCTTCACTGTAAGATAATGCTTTTGAAGGTGCTTAAAGTTGTTGGGTTGATCTTATGGATCGATTGCTGCAGAGTTTGCGACTCTTTCCCCCCTTTCTTATGGTAAACATCACAATAACTCTCTTTTTAGGGATCTTCTCTTGGAAGAGAGATCATTGATAGATAGTATTGATTGTAAGGGCAAGGCATTGAATTATGTAATTTTGTATCAGAATTTTTTTCTCCCCCGATTATGATCGGTTCGTTACAGAAATCTTTCAATTCTTTTGTTTATGTATAAAGCTTACTACATAATCACAAATTTTATAGTAGTGCTACAACTTTTTTTATTTTTTGAAATATTAACCTGGGAGGTGAAGCAAACCAGAAACAGAGAAATTTCCTAAATCACCAACAAACTGTAGCTTTATGTGGATTGAATGGATTTCTTTTGAGAAGCTTAAACCAAGCAATTTTCTTTTTGACAAATGAGAAACTTATAAAATCAAGTACACATGACAAGCATATAAGATTGTATTCATAAAAAGATAAAGCAATCACTCAATCAATTAAAACCTATCTCAATTCAAAAAAGTCTTATCTTAATTATTTAAAATTAATTACATAAATTCTGTTTTATAATTAACAATTAAATTCTCGATATGAATGACGTCGCTCTTCCTTACAATTCAAACTTATTCCTCAATTCCAAGGAATAGTTCAGTGACAAGAAAGACAGATATAAGTATCTTATAAACACAAGTTTCTAGTTCGATTTTCACTAAGAGTAAAAATTCCTTTGGGGTCACTTACCACAAGATGCAAATCTTGTTTTGAAAATTTATGGAAGTCGCCGAGTTAACTCACTGACAAAAATACAACAAAGCTCGACGCGTGAAGCAAAAAAAACTTATACACCTCTAAAGTATATTTCTTCTCACTCATAAATTCGACACTGCAAGTTGAAATGTTAGTGATTTTATCTGAATGGATCAACTTTGTGAACTATTCCATACGTCAGAGCATCCCAAATTCTATTCGTCACCACACAAAGTGTAGTGGGATGTCTTTTACTGGTGTAATATTTAGAAAGTAGCTCTAACATTTGGTTTGGGAAGTCAAAAAGCTTGATAGATAGATAGATATATAGAGCCACTGAAGTGGGATTGCACCTTTTTTTTTTCTGCAGAAACTGTATTGCACTATAAGTCTATATGGAATATGTTCTTTCAGTATTTTGAATGTTTATATGCTTTCTATCATTTTCATTTGGAATGCAAGACCCAACATTCAAGACTTGCACTTCATCTTCGTGCTCACTATTATAGAGATTCTTTTTTTTTTTTTTTTTTTCTTTTTAAACTATTTTTTCTACATTTCTCTGCAAGTTGTCTGTGTGAATGCATATATACTTGATTAATAAAAAGAAAAAAAAATATTTTCAATCTCCTGTAATGTATGATAATTACAATAATTTTTCTTATAATCTCTGAAAAAAATAAGAACTGTCAATATAGTATATGAGGATATTTTAATCATATAATTTTTTTTTATTAAAATCTTAATACCGTCTATGACAGATTTTTTATGGTAAAAGAAATTTGTATATTGTTAATATAATAAAAGAGATGTTAGCATAATTTTAAAAATTATAAAAAAAATTTATGTAATTGCCTAATAACTTGTGAGAGATCAGTGTAGGTGTTTCTTAAAAGAAATAATTGCAGACAAGACCCTAGGTGTGTAGGCATAAGAAACCTATTCTTTTAATTAATGATACCCATTACTTTAAGATAATGATCCCAGAATGTCCGTTGGGAAATATATAATTAAGGAGCATTAGACCCTAGAAAGTAGAAACAAAAGACTAAGTAGTACAATGGTGGCTCTTTAACTAATGGTTTTCTAATTGTACAATCCAATGGTTGATGACTAGGTACATGGTATTATCGATTAAGCAGCTGGCTCACCATTGGAAGGAACTGAGTTTTTTTATCGAAGTATCGATAATTACTGCCATTAATGTAATGACACTGGAAAGTGTGTGGAGCTTTAAATTAAATTTATTTGGCTGCTTAATTAGTGTATTATATATATATATATATATATATATATATGATGTTAAAGAGAGCGAGTGGTACACTGCAGTATCAGCTATGACTATGAGACTTGGTGCAGTGTCAATAAAGATATGTAGGGTTGTGATCCCCTGACTTGTTGAAATTCAGTCGCGTATTGAACAATAATAAGTTTGAAAATGCAGATCAATCACTACTACCTTACCCAAGGACTCAGCACATTCCAGATGAGAAGGGGTAGTCATGGTTTGTATTGTATTTTTTAATAGTCTTTTTTTTTGTTGCTGAGCTGTTAAGAGATTAGTAGTAGAGTTAGTTATTTCTTCTTTTTTTCCTTCCAGAATCCTTTGTACAGAAGCTATATATATAGGCTCCCTTTGTACTGTTTGTAATACAGAAAACCAGAATATACCCAAATAAAGAAAATTCATCCATGGCTTCTCTGCTGCTGCTCTGTTTTCAGTCGTGATATTGTATCGGAGCAGTAAATCCATCCATGGCTCCCGATGATTCTGCCGTTCACCAACACTCCTCCACCACCTCCTCTATCCATGGTGTTGCCATTCATGATCCAACACCTCCTCCTCCTCCACCCAACCGATTTTTTAATTTCAATGACCCAACCAACTCTTTTCGACTTGACCATGGGGACAATCCTTCTATTTCTCTCGTCCCCGACCTCCTCACTGTCAACAATTACACCACCTGGTCCCGTGCAATGCAACGTGCTCTTCGAGCCAAGAACAAATTAAGGTTCGTTAACGGTGAACTCACCAAACCCACAACCCCATCTGACCCTCTATTTCAACCATGGGAACGTTGTAACGACATGGTTACTTCTTGGCTCCAAAACTCGATCTCTCCTTCCATCAAATCCAGCATTGCGCTCGTCGATGATGCCTTTGCTGTCTGGCTTGAACTGCGAGAGCGTTTCACTCAACAAAATGGCTCTCGAATCTTTCACCTCAAGAAAACACTCGCTGGACTTCATCAAGATCACGATCCGGTCAGTGTTTACTTTGAAAAATTGAAAGCTATTTGGAATGAACTCAATCTGTTCGACCCATTGCCTGATTGTACTTGTGGTCAATTGAAAATCCTTTCGGATCGATATCACAGAGATTGTGTTATTCAATTTCTGATGGGCCTAAACGACTCATACACCAATTCTCGTGACCAGATTATGCTTCTTGATCCCCTCCCCTCTGTTGGCAAAGTCTTTTCCCTGATCCAGTGGCAAGAACACCAACACATTATGCTCAACACCAACCCCTCCCCTGATTCCATGGCTCTTGCTGTCAAGAAATTTTCTCCCACCTCTAAACCACCCAACAAATCTGGCCAAACACAAAAACCTCGTCTCTATTGTACTCATTGCCATTTATCTGGTTACACTCTTGAGACATGCTTCAAAGCCGGCAACGCTGCGCCTCCCACTTGTACTCATTGCCACATGAGTGGCCATGTTGCTGAAAAATGCTATAAACTCCACGGTTATCCCCTAGGGCACAGATTCTTCAATAGAGCTAAATCCTCACCAGTGTTTGCCAACTCTGCTTCAGCTAAACCAGATGAAGACTCCCCTGCCACGGTTGCCCTTACAAAGGACCAATATCATCAACTCCTTAGTTTGTTGCAGCATAAAGAGCATCCGTTGATGCCTTCTTCTTCCACCAACTCCTCCAAGACAGTTTTTTATCCCCATGCTAACTCTGCTACTGCTCCCACTATGTCTGGTATTTTGGCTTCATATCCCTTCTCATTGTCTGCTTCTTCTCAGCACTCACACACTCCTTGGATCATTGATACGGGTGCTACCGACCACATGGTCTGTAGCACCTCCCTTCTCACCACAATCACTCACAATGTCTCATACTTTGTCACAATGCCAAATGGAGCTGAAGCACCCGTCACTCATATAGGCACCGTTCATCTAGGACAGCACATTTCTCTTCATCATGTTCTCTGTGTCCCCTCTTTTACTTTCAATTTAATTTTAGCTAAACGACTAACCACCTCCCTTGCTTGTTGTATTCTTTTCTTCTCTGATTTTTGTTTTCTTCAGGACCTTTCGTTTTGGACAACGATTGGGAAGGGTGAAGTGAGGCGAGGACTTTATCACCTGTTGCATACTGCAGTGCCTTCTACAGCACTTGTCGACTACCTTTCTACTCTCTCAATTAAACATGACTTTGTTTCAGCTTCAATACTTACCAACAAACAGATATCTGATACTTGGCACTATAGGCTAGGCCATACCTCTTATTCCAGAATTTCTTTAATCAAAGATCCTATTGTAACTTCTCAAATTTCTAATACAAATGATGTTCCTTGTTGCATATGTCCACTGGCTAAACATCACCGATTGCCTTTTTCCATTAGCACACATTCCACTTCTCGTTTATTTGAAATTATTGCTTGTGATATATGGGGACCATACTCAGTCACTGCCTATGATGGCTCATAATATTTCTTATCCATTGTTGACCATTTCTCCCACAACACATGGGTTTATCTTCTAAAAAATAAGTCCCAAACTCGCTCATGCATTGAATCTTTTTGTCACCTTGTGGAGACCCAATTCAATCTCAAAGTTCAACTATTAAGAAGTGATAATGGTGTTGAATTCAATATGACTTCATTCTTTAATCAAAAAGGCATCATCCATCAAACTAGTTGCATTGAAACACCCCAACAAAATGCCCTTGTGGAACGAAAACATCGGCACTTGCTAAACATGGCACGAGCTCTAAGATTTCAAGCTAGTCTCCCATTAACATTTTGGAATGACTGTGTGTTAACCGCTGCCTATATCATTAATAGAATTCCCTCCCCCTTACTTCTCAACAAAAGTCCATTTGAAATCCTTTTTCATAAACCTCCAACCTACTCCCATATGCGAACTTTCGGCTGCCTATGCTTTGCTTCAACCATTTCTATTGGCCGAACAAAATTCGATCCTCGTGCTCGGCAAGCCATTTTCATTGGCTATCCATTTGCTGTCAAAGGCTACAAACTCCTTGATCTACAAACTCATATTGTTTTCATCTCCCGGAATGTCATTTTTCATGAAACAATTTTTCCCTTTCTTCATCAACAATCTCCTCCACATCTTTTTCAGTCTCACTCCTCTTCCCTCCCAATTCCTTATCTTCCCCCTGACCCCACAGCTTCTTCACCCCCCTTCCTTCCAAATCCTCAACCAGTCCATACTGCTACTCCACCTCCCATTTCCTCTTCAGATTTACCCCAACCAGATAGCATTTAAACCCTAACTAACCCTCATCCCTATTCACCCTCTCCCACACCTACCCATTCCTCAACATCCCCACAGCTCCGCAGGTCCACAAGAACTAGGACAGCCCCTCAGTATCTGCAGGATTATCACTGTAATCAGACTCTCTTCACCTCTTCACAACCGTTGGACAAGATGTCTACAGTAGGTACCATTTTTCCTTTAAACAAAACCCTTTCATATCATCGTTTATCACCTGTTTTTCATGCCTTTTCCGCTTCCATCTCCTCCCATCTTGACCCACAAACTTATAAACAAGCTGTTACGGACCCGAGATGGTGTGAGGCAATGCAGGCTGAACTAGAAGCTCTCGAGCTCCATAACACTTGGGTGTTGACTGACCTGACTCAAGGGATCCAACCTATTGCTTGTAAATATGTTTACAAGACAAAATATCATTCGGATGGCACGATCGAAAGATTCAAATCCAGGCTTGTTACCAAAGGCTATACTCAGTAGGAAGGGATCGATTATCACAAGACTTTTTCTCCTGTGGCCAAGATTGTCACTGTTCGATGTCTCCTAGCTCTTGCAGTCATTAAGGGCTGGCATTTGCAGCAATTCAACGTCAATAATGCTTTCTTTCACGGGGATTTGGATGAAGACATATATATGATTAAACCTCTTGGATATACAAAAGGCAAACCTGGTCAGGTATGCAAACTCCTCAAAAGTTTATATGGCCTCAAGCAAGCTTCACGTCAATGGCATGCCTAATTTTCCACTTCTCTCATTCACGATGGTTTTACACAGTCCACTTCCGATTATAGTTTATTTACCATGGTGACTCAAGACTCATTTACAACTTTGTTAGTGTACGTTGATGACATTGTTGTTGCTTCCAACTCTATTGCTTGCATTGAGTCTCTCAAGAAATTTCTGAACACTTGCTTCAAACTTAAGGATTTGGGTCTACTTCGTTATTTTCTCGGCATTGAGGTAGCCAGATCTACCACAGGTATTCATTTGTTTCAGCAGAAATACACACTAGATATACTCTCCGACTTTGGTACTCTCGGCTCCAAACCTGCCAAACTCCCTATGGATCAAAATCTCAAGCAGTGTAAAGACTCCGGCACTCCACTCCACGATCCTAGCTCTTTCAGGAGACTCATTGGCAGGCTTCTCTACTTGACCATCACTCGACCAGATATCTGTTATTCCGTCCAACTTTTTAGCCAACTCATGTCTCAACCCAGTGATATTCACCTCCAAGCTGCCCACAAGATTTTAAAGTATCTCAAAAGTAACCCAGGTCAGGGTCTTCTCCTTTCGGCTAACTCCCCTCTTTAGTTGCATGGTTATTGTGATTCCGACTGGGCTTCATGCCCTGATACCCGCAAATCCACCACTGGTTTTTGCATCTTTATTAGACAATCTCTTGTCTCTTGAAAATCCAAAAAGCAGTCCGTTGTCTCTCGTTCTTCTACTGAGGCTGAGTACCGTGCTATGGCAGCCACTTGTTGCGAGTTTACATGGATTCGTCAAATATTTCATGACTTACACATTCCACATCCTCATCCTACCATTTTCCATTGTGACAATCAAGCCGCCTTACATATTGCTGCGAATCCTGTTTTCCACAAACGTACCAAACACATAGAAGTGGATTGTCACATAATTCGAAACAAAATTCAAGAGGGCAGCATTGCCACTGCTCATGTCCCTAGCCACTCCCAGTTAGCTGATATATTCACTAAAGCACTCTCTTCTACTGTGCTTAATACTCTTCTTTCCAAGATGGGAATAGTTAATATCTATTCTCCATCTTGCGGGGGGATATTGGACAATAATAAGTTTGAAAATGCAGATCACATGCAGCTGAAAATCACCATTACCTTACCAAAGGGCCCTCAGCACATTCTAGATGAGAAGGGGTAGTCATGGTTTGCATTGTATTTTTTAATAGTCTTTTTTGTTGCTGAGCTGTTAAGAGATTAGTGGTAGAGTTAGTTATTTCTTCTTTTTTTCCTTCCAGAATCCTCCGTACAGAAGCTATATATATAGGCTCTCTTTGTATTGTTTGTAATACAGAAAACCAGAATATACCCAAATAAAGAAAATTCATCCATGGCTTCTCTACTGCTGCTTTATTTTCAGTCGTGATATCACGTTCTTTGGTTTTAATCTGGGAATGATTAATCGATTCCCAAATTTGATTAACAAAATGTTCCAAATTCACTAAGTACCCTTAATCTCCGACTTACACACACACACACACACCCCTGTATAAATATGACAAAAATGGAACAAAAAAAAGCGAATCTCCTTAAAAACTTGACCCTAAGAGAGATTCCCCTTTTGGTAGGTCTTGCATCAATCGGTCCATCACACATGTAGGGTTAAGTGGCGAAAATTCCAGCCAACACCAAGCTGTGAGTATAATTTATCTAACTACTTGACACTTGTCCTACTAATATACAATATATTATAAAAGTTGACCCCAAGACTCAAATTGAAGACTTAAGAATGACTTTTTAAAACCCTTTTCAGTTAAGCTACTCGTTAAAGTTTTTTTTGAGTTGTAGTAGACGTAGAAATGATCTATGTTAATGAATTAAGGGCTCCTACTAAAATGAAGAGAGTCATTATTAAATATGGAAAAATATCTCGTTCTATTGGATTTGCACCTCACCCTGCCCTTAATAAGAAAGATTAAGAGAAAAATAAATGGGTGGCGTGGGAGCCTCGACATGAGTTTGGGATCAGGATGAATTTATATATTTTCGCTTTGTTATGATTGTATATTTAAATTACATAAATACCTTTTAAATATTCATATACTCTCAAATACCCCCCACATGTATAAATCTTTATATAGTATGTGTATTTATATTATGTATATATAAATTGTATATATACATAGATTTGTATTGTAACAATATTATTTTATTAATTTTAATTTTTTTAAAAATTAATACAGATCTAAAAGAACAGGAGAGAGACGAAGACGGAGACGGAGACAGAGACAAAATCAAAATGGGAGGCGTCATTATCATGGTGCAGCAAGAATAGAGAAAACTATCTTTATCATTATCATTAGACCTGGCAAAACGGGCGGGTTGTGCGGGTTTGGGCAGGTTGTAAACGGGTCGGATCATAAATGGGTTGAACCCATGTTTGACCCGAATTGAGTGGGTCGAATGCGAGTTGGGTCATAAATGGGTCGGATGCGGGTTGGGTCATAAATGGGTCGGGTCAACCCGAATTTGACCCGCTACCCAACTTTTTTTAAAAAATAAGACACTACCTAAAATTGTCACATCTCAATTAAGTAATATGACTAACAAAATTTATCACGTTTCTCTGTTAAAACTTTTGTGAATACACATTAAAAAAAAATTTATTTCTCTATTAATAAATCTAATTAGGCGAAATTTATGGTGATTGCTTTCACGAATTCATTTTCTTTTCTAGCATGAACTAAATTGTTAAACTAATAACAACTTAAATAGTTGTTTTGATAAATAACATTATCTAGGGACTTAAACAAAACTTGCAAGAGAATATAGATTTATGTAATTATCTCTGAACATTCATAACTTGATTGAGACTACAAGATTTCATAACTTCACTCATTACAAATTATCTGATGAAGGTTTGCCACTTCAAGCTTTGAAAGAATAATGCAAGTGACAATATTAAGATATTAGTATCTAAGAAAAATCAAATGAAAGTCATTCACTGATATTTCATAATGAAAAAAAAGAACTTCCAATCACTGTCAATACATAAATTTCTTTTGTTTCTACCATAAAATTCTTTGGGATGAATAACTTGGACTTTTACTGGAAACAAAAGGAAAAAAAAAAAACAAAATTGTGTCTACTAGTGGAGCACTACCATGTATATACCGTTATATATATATATATATATATGTGTGTGTGTAATTAATTTTTTTTTATGTATTTAAGTAGTGGTAAGAAATTTTATTTTTTTCATAATAATTAATATAGACTAATAAGATGAATTCATATTTTTGTACATGTATATCTTTAATGTGGTTTGTATATGCCAATTATTGTTTATGGAGAAAAATGGTATTCAAAACTCCTAGCGAAAATCAATTCAACTTATTTTGAATCACAAGTTTTTGATTTGTATTTTGTTTATATATATGGTGATCTTGTATTACATTCTCTAAATATTAATTTTGTTTTATAATCTATTGTATATGTTTTAGTATTTTGTTCTTTTCCAAATAGAGATATAAATATATATATATATATTCTTATACTATTTTATTATTTTCTATTCTCAACCCGTCAAACACCCATATTCAACCCGTATTGACTCGCTAAATTGACAGGTTCTTTATTACCCAACCCGTTTATGACCCGCTAACTAAATGGGTGGGTTAATAGTGGGCAGGTTAGGACGAGTTGACGGATTTGGATAGCATTTGTCACCTCTAATTATCATGGTGCAGCAAGAATAGAGAAAACTATCTTTAAGCAAAGCGAAAATAGAAGAGGAACCCTATCGAACCCATCCCATTACTATCGCTACCCATTATGTCTTATGTCAACTAACCATTGATTCTTGCACCCACATTGGCTTCAGACAAGGAATGGAAGTAAGCAAGAGATCTCTTTGCTTAGTTAACTGAAAACCAATTAATTAATAAACAAAAGGTTAAGGAGATAGTGCTAGTTAGTGTGCTCAACCAAACCACCCTCCGTCCACCCAAAAAGACTAGGTGAGATGTGGGTGCCAGATAACAAATTTATTTTGCTTCAATACAATTTTCTTTTCTGGATTTCATTGACTCTTTTTGAGTATCCCCTAAGCATTGCTGGTGAGGAACTTGTTCACTTATAACACATGCACCATTATTGCCCTTATAAAGGAAAACATGCACCTTTATGATTAGGCTATATAAAAAAGAGGGGAGGGGAGGGGTGAATTTGTAGTTGCTTCATTGATATATATATATATATATACATACATATATATGTATGTATATCAGTATATGTATGTTAGTGAAGTTATATACATATATATATATATATATTAGTGAAAGTAGACAAATGTCATAGAGTCTTGCATCAAATAGGTATTAGAGTCTTTTAAGATTTATAAAAGTTTTTTGTGCTGATGATTTGACTCCTGAAAAGTAGTATTAGAGGTTCTTTATTTAGTGCACGTTATTCTATATAATTATAAATTTAAAATGATAAAGTGACAACTCTAAGTGAGATATTTTAAAAATAATATTAATATAATTTTTTATTTTATTTCTTATATACATTATATTTACTTTAGAAAAAGGTATATAATGAATGAAACTCGAATAATAGAGTTTTTACATTTTTTTAATGTAAATAGACAATAATAAAAAATTAGAGTAGCATACTAATAAAACTATATTAATAAAATTAAGTTTAAACTTCATGGAGTCTTTATAAGCTTGATCGCAGAAGTTAGATTTTTATTAATCTCATAGAGTTATATTTTTATTAATCGTAAAGTTTTAATTTGATTATACTATAAATATATAAAATTTGACATTTTTTTTATACAGTTAGATTTTTATTAATTTTAAAATTTTAATTTGATTATATTATAAATAGATAAAATTTGAAACATTCTTTTCAAATAGAACTTAAAATAATTACTTTATTAACTTTATAATTAAAGCCATCCTATGCACTAAAGTGCCCGCACCAAAGAAAGTCCATATCAACAATAGGGGAAAAATGTCACGAAGTATAGATACTTGAATGTTTTGAGACTTGAATAAAAAAGGTATACTATTTTTGCCTTAGACACTAGCTGTTTAAGTGGGAGACCTAATCACATTAGCTACAAGCAAACGTATTTCAAAAACTTTCTTAAAGTCGGGAGGCCTATGAGAGAGACATACTTTGGCATTTTGCATAATTTTCTCTTTTCTTTTTGTCAATTTATGATTTGATTAAAGCTTAATATGCTTATAATTAATGCAACTTTGCAAATTCAAATTATTTGGCAACATGCATTTGACAGATGAGTGAGCTTTTGCTAGAGGAAGTGAAGGAAGCCACGTGGCTAAGATTCCCCCCACACACACGTATACGTATACATTCATCAATTTCTTGCGATTCAACTAAGTCCATTTATGCAGAAAATGAAAGCACACTCATAGCTCTTGCTTTGACTTAAGGTAAAAGGGTGGTGTGTATATTAATTAACTACAATTGAGTGAAGTCCCTCTCTCTCTCTCTCTCTCTCTCACACACACACACACACACACACACTGACATATTGAAAACCATCTGCTTGGATATCACGGAGGCAGTAATTCTTTAAAAAAGTGGCAAGCACAATGGTTTTGAAGTAATTCTAATATTTTCTATTAGAAACAAAGGACTGGTAGTTTGGATTTATAGCTTGATACCAAAAGAAAGAATTTGTAGTTAACAGTGTGTGTGTGTGTGTGTGTGTGTATTATATATAAATATCCAAATTAGAGCATTTAGAAAGGTGGTTTAGATTTAGTGAGTTAGTCAATGAAAGAAACTCTGTAGTGGTGATGCATGAGAAAGGATGAGGAGCCTGGAAAAACAAAAGTTCAGATGATGAGTCGGAAAATGGGTGGTGGAAATTAAGGGCCAAGTTCAGTGACCCACTCTTGGTGGTTCTATGAGTGAGTTAGGTCGGTCATGAGGAATTGGGAGGGAGAGGTTGACCAATGACCAATGACCAATGACCAAGCATAAATCCAAAGTAGGGCATCTTAGCTTACTGATCTTAATAAATACAGCATCACTTTTGGAGACTATTTACTCACAAGTGAAAATTTTTCTGTGGGATATGCTACATATATATACTAATGTGTAAATTTGTAAGCAGCACCATTTAGCATTTCAATTATGATATTATACATACATATATATATACACACACACAAAAGGATGGAATCAGGAAAAAATTAGGGTGGGGCTAGAAAATTTTTGAAGAAAATTTTGGGAAAAAGTCTTGGGGCCTGCTCAAATTTTAAGGGAAAAAATAAGAAAAATGATAGATAAAAATTGGGTCGGGTAAAAGTTTTGAGAGTTGGTTATAATTTGAAGTGAGAAATAAGAGATAATGGATAAAGATTAGGTTAGACCTAAATTTTGGAATAAACTAATTTAAAAATGACCAAATTTTATCTGTATAATTTTTTTTCTTAAATTTGAGAGGAGCTGAAACTCGGCTATGCCCCCTAAATAGATCCGTCCTTGCACACACACATATGTATGCATGCATGCATGCTCAGATCTTATGAATTATGTAAGCAGGATTTCACATAACAATATTGTTATTGTGGATGTATGTAGCTTCCAGCTGGCCTAATGTGTGACTCTTGTGCAGCAGTTAGATGCAATGACTTGCTCCACATAATAATAAAAACTTAACAACTCTTTGGTTTGCAAGGGGAGCTATTTTTTATGCCAAATTTAAGTTACCTTTCTCAAATTTCCAACTCATTAATGGATCAATATATATAATACCCTCATTAAAGGGGCAATTGATACCATTGTTTGGTATAACAACTAACAGACCTAGGTAGTTGTGAGCCAATCACCCCACCCGAATTCACCCACAAAAACACACACGCTCACACTATAGACCAGAATTCATCCTATGCCATAGCTCTCAATTCAAAGTGGTATCTAGAGTATTTATAATTTCATCATATACCCTTCATTGCATCATTTTTTTTCCTTCAAAAATATTATTTTCCTTGAACTCATTAGTGCTCAATTGAACCGTGTTAATATTGGGTGGTGGTTATAAATTTATCTAGATCTCTGATGACTCGTATGTGATTCAAGACGACGCGTTTGTATTTTTTGACATATTTTGTGTCTTATGTTGTAACCCACTTATATAAGAGTATTATGATTTTGACTTTGGAAAAGATAGTCATCATTAAGGAAAAAGGGACTTCGAGTTGTGAGTGTTTTTTTACTTTTGTAATCTCTTTGATACATAGTAAACTGATCATCGCTGCCCATAAACGTAAGCCTCTTATCGAATCACGTAAATCTTGTGTCTTCTCTGTACGTTTTGTTAATTTTTACTTAGTTTGAGATCGATTTATTGTTTGTTTGATCGATTTCGCACAATAGCTAAAATCTCAAAAAGAGTATTTTTTTGTAGGTTAATACTACTATGAATTCAATCTTACATGAGACAGTGTGTTTTAATTATGAAATAGTTTAGAAACTTAAGATAGAGTGGTTGAAATAAATAAAATTCTATTCCTAAATCATTCAATGATTAAAACAATCTTTCTCAGACAGGTTTCATGGTTCAAACAACCTGTATGAGATATGATATACCATAAAATGATAAACACATTCGAAGTAGGACACAGTGCCTGTACAGAACTCTTCAGGGTACAAATCAAGAAATATTGTTTTATCTAGGTCAATTAGGCATGGAGGGTTCAGAGGAATATGGTTCAGAATCTAACACCACCTTCCACATCTTACTGACCTCAAAATAAGGAAATCGAGTTCAAATATGACAACTATTATCGTCAAGATATCTTCAAATCCTTATTTTTACGACTCCTAATCCTACTCAACTTAGGAGTTCTACAACCTATAAATAAGGTCATAAGGTACGCTTTCAATTTATGTTCAGTTCTTTTTTTGAATTATTATTTTTATTTCTTTACCGACTTTATCATTGGAGCAGCTACCACCAGAGTTTTTCGGTGACCCTCTAACCTCAAGTTTTTGATAGGTATCTAAGAACGGAAAGCCTTCCGACCAGAAAAGAGCAATATCAGCTTGGTGCCGTTTGTGGGAATGACGATCGTTCTTACTATTTTTTCTTCAAACAACAAATCTATTATTTTTTTCTTCTAAAAATTCAATGGCTTCCAACCTTCATCCTAGAAAGAACTCCGAAAACCCTCAGAATCAACCTCCTACTGGAAGAGGAACGGGAAAAACACCCATTCGTTTATAACAATAGCTTGATCGGATTCAACGACAGTCCGATCAGATATAGGAACAACTCATTGCCATGTCACAAGCTCTGGCCTCACTAGCTCAGAACCAAAGGTGTAATCCTCATCCTCCTATTAACGCCGTTCACGAAGGATCTCAGCCTCCTATCACCACCACAGACGGAGGATCCCACAACGAGGAGTTGCCTAACATGAAACTGGTACACCTTTATGGTACCGTTCAAATGGGGACCAATCCCTAGTCGTCAACAATTGTAGGGAGAGGAATGCTCACGTTTCATCCTGCTATCCACTACCACAGCAGAACGAGGATACCAATTCCAATGGCCTCTAGAGCCAATCCAACATCACAGAAATTCCAACCTCCCGAGACCCCAGTTTCGAGAGAGCAGCGTCCTCATACTAACATCGAAAAAATTCCTCCAGTAAATTCAGGACCTTGATGCACTGGACAAGACCAACAACAGGTACCAGTAGTACAACAAGTCCTACCCAAATCTCCTTAGAGGGTAGAGGAGATTGCAGACTCTCAAGATCAGACGATCTCAACCAAGGGTTCCACGCCCCTCTAGAGCAAGACGAGCTAAGTAAACTACTCGGTAGGTTTTTCACAGCATTCACTTATGCCATAATGATAAAGGAACGACCTAAGAAATTTGTTGTTCTAAAATTCATTCTCTACAATGGGTCTGAGGAACCTGGAGATCACTTATCTCACTATCAGCACACAATGGCTCTACACGGGGCTACTGATGCCTTCATGTGTTGAAAGTTTGTAACCAACCTAAAGGGTACTGCTTTTAAATGGTTTCACAATCTTCCCTAAAAATTGATCAACAACTTTTACGAGCTTAGTAGGCTATTGATCGATCGATTCTTAACAAATAGGAAGTTGAGAAAAGACAAGAATTCTTGCTAACTGTGAAGCAAGCAAAGGGAGAATCACTTCGGGAGTACATTGCTCGCTTTAATACCGAGCTCACAGAGATAATCGATTACAGCTCAAGCTTCCTATCGGCCGCCCTTACTTCAGGCCTTAGGCTTGGACACTTCCAAGATTCCTTGACCAAGAATATTTTTATCGATATGACAGTACTCATGGATAGAGCGCATGAGTATATTAATCTCGAAGATACAAAAACCTTATTCCAGAAAGTTAAAGAACAAGCTCAGAAGGATGAGCAAGTTTAGAAGAGGGATAACAGTACTAATAAGAAGAGGATCAGGAGTCTCAACAAGAGAACAACACCTATGGCCCAGAACAACTCTAACTCTAGGAGGTATGTGACTTACACCTCTCTGAATGCCTTTGTTACCCACATACTCCAACAGATTCAGACTCGTGAAATGAAAACTTGAGGTGGCCAAAGCCACTAAAAAACCACCATAACTCAAGAAATTAGAACAAGTATTGTTATTTCCATAAAGAGCAGGGGCACACGATTGAGGAGTGCACGATTCTGAAGCAAGAAATAGAGCATCTCATAAGAGATGACGACTAAGAAAGTTCGTCTGCCAGAACCCTAGTGACGAAAGACCACCTCAAAGGAGTCAAAAGTAAAGGCCTGAATATAGGGAAGTTCGAAATGATCAGCAACGGAAATATAATCAAGTCATCTTTGTGCTTCGTGTTTCATGTTAACAATACGATAATAGGGACATCTGACTGAGCTAGGAAAAGATATGCTTGGGAGGCAAGGGTAAAGCCCTATATAATCTAGATCTCAACCATTGAGAAAAAGGTGAAGTCAGAATTTTAGATCCAATTCTCTGAATTAGACCTTGCTGGGATACATTGTCCCCACATCGATGTTCTCGTCATCTCACTCAAAATCACTAATTTTGATATCAGAAGGGTTATCGTAGATACTGAAATTTCTGCCAACGTATTATTCTACGAATCCTTCAAACACATGAAACTCGACTTTAATGACATCAGAGCTACCGTTGCTATCATGGCAGGATTCGACGAGAATCTTAGCATCCTAATGGACAGAATTGACCTACTAACCACCATAGAAGAGGGAAACGGCCAGAAGACATTGATATCTAAATACATGGTCCTAGACGCTAAGTCTTCCTATAATGTCATTATTGGGAGGCCTTGGATCCCCAGATGGGAGCAGTTACTTCAATCCTTCATCAATGCTAGCTTGAAATATGTCCACAACAAAAAAAATCTTATCATCAAGGGTTGTCAGCCCACTGCTAGGGAATGTCATGCCCTCGTACTAAAAGAAAAGCCATCCAAATAGAAATTACAATACCTTTATGAAAGGAAAAGTTCCTTATCTTCCAATCTTCATGAGGCAGAAGAATGTCCTTCTGTGATTGACGAGCCACTAAGTCCCAAAGGAAGAGACAGTGCGGTCAAACCAATGAAGGAGCCTATCAAAGTACTCATTAGCACTGAAGAAGAGGAAAAAGTACTTATACATTCGCTCAGCTCTGTCTCCTTCTGAGCAAGAGGATATCATTAAATTCCTAAAGGCCAACCTTTCTATATTTTCTTAGGGAAACCAGAGATATAGAGGGAATAGATCCTGGTTTCATCTCTCACAAGCTGATGACATATCCAAACCATCCCCCAATAAGACAAACGAGGAGAAAATTTTTCTCAGAACGTCACAAGATCATCAATGATGAGGTCCAGAGGTTGTTTAATACTGGAATGATAAGAGAAGTGTTCTTCCCACAATGGCTTGATAGTTCTAGCAAAAAAGAAGAATGACAAGTGGAAGGTCTGCGTTGACTATACCGACCTTAACAAAGCTTACCCTAAAGAAAACTTTCCTCTTTCAGAATTGATCAACTGGTTGATGTCACGATAGGTCACAAACTTATATAATTTCATGGATGCTTACTCTAGGTACAATCAAATTCAAATGTATCCTCCAAACTAGGAAAAAAATAGCCTTCATATTAGAATGAGGTCTCTATTGTTATAGAGTGATGTCGTTCGGTTTGAAAAACATTAGAGCTACGTACTAGAGGCTTGTAAACAGAATGTTTGGCCTCCAAATTAGGGATACAATGGAAGTCTACATTGACGATATGCTCGTCAAAAATGTTCGGAAGAGTGACCATATCTAGCACTTGGGCTAGATGTTTGACATCTTTAAGAAACACATAATAAAACCTAACCTATTAAAATGTACCTTCGGGATCACAAAAGGAAATTTTTTGGGTTTCCTACTTTCCTAAAGAGGAGTTGAGGTGGACCTTTGATCTGTCGTGGAAATCAATCAAATTACCAAACTAAACTACTAGTATAGTAGAGAAGTAAGGGTCGAACCCACAGAGACTGTTAATTGTTTAAAAACCAAAGTTGAGATTAATTTTAATTCAAATTAACAAAGATTGATTGTTGTTGATTTTCTTTCTAAAATTAAATGAGAACTCTAATTAAAATAAATATTTAGCTGAATTAATGATGAATCAAATTAAAAGAGGATTCCTAGGGTGTTGAATCCACCACTAATCTTGTAACTAGCTTCAATTGTATTAATTCTTGGGCCATTAAATTTGGATGTAAAAGATATATTTTGGCTACAAGCCTCAATACAATCATCAAGAAAATCACGCACCAAAACCCTAAGCACGAATCATCTTTGGTCAACATAAATTGTCTACGCTAATTCTAAGGTTATAGTCACAATTTGTTTTTCCTGAGTTATGACTCGTCCTACGGTTTTGATGTATGTACACATACAACTATTGTATAACCACATAAACAAAATCACAGAAATTGATTATGTGAAACTGAATAATACGATTATTGTCTTAATAAAATCCCAACGTTATACAATCAACATCCAAAACTAATTAACTTAAAAATAAAATACAAAGAAGTAATATTACTTGACTAGGGTTTCATATAAACCCTAGGAATGAGAGAACTTAGCCCATGATAGAAGAAGAGAACACCATCATAGCCATGGAGTTCTTCATCTTTTTCTTTAGAGTCGTCTCCTTCCTTCTTCTCTTCCTCTCGATCTCCAAGACGGCCTCCTTCTTTTCCAAAACCCTAGCTCACAATAATATCCCCCTTTTTCCAAAAATACCCTTACAAAATAAGAATTTAGGAAAATAACATAAAATCCCGTAATTAGACATTAGGGGCCCAAAAAGGGAGTCTAAAGTGCTCCAAAATAGAGCCTATGATGCTAAAATAGGCCCTGGTCCACCAACATATGGACCAAGCCTCTCTTCTAACCCAAAATCACTTGTTTTCCACTTCTTTTCGCACTTCAAAGCCCAATATTTTCCTTTTGCTCCAAATCCACCATTAAATCATCAACTTTGATGAGCTTTCTCTGCAAAAAGATAAAATAAGAATTAACTAGCAAATGCATATAGATTGGAGAAATTAAAATAATAAAAGTGCAAGAATATCTAAGGTTAACAAAATAAATACGCACTTTTTAACCAGTTATCAACCTTCTCACAGATCAAGGCTCTAATTGAACTAGAATCACCTAAAACTAAGAAATATATTCAAGGGCTAAATGAAAGAATAGCAGCACTGACTAGGTTTATCTCTAAATCTATGGATCGATGCCTCTCGTTCTTTAAATCATTGAGTGGGAGTAAGGCCCTAGAATGGACCTCTGAATGTGAAGAGGCCTTCCAACAACTCAAGCAATACTTAGCCTCTCTTGAACTCCTTTCAAAATTAATTCTAAGGGAAAAACTATTTCTGTACTTAGTTGTGTCAGAAAGTGCCATCAGCTTTGCGTTGGTTAAGGAAGACAAATGAATTTAGAGGCCTATTTTCTATGTCAGTAAAGCACTTCTAGACACTAAGACTTGGCACTCCAAAATTAAAAAATTGGCCTTAGCCTTGGTAATATTCACTCGGAAGCTTAAACCATACTTTCAAGCCCATTCTATCATAATCCCTACATCCTATCCTTTAAAATCAGTCCTATATAAACTTGAAGTTTCGGGGATGACTGGTCAAATAGTTAATAGAATTAGGAGAATTTGACATATCCTATGTTCCACGGACTGCTATTAAAGCTCAAGTATTAGTAAGTTTTATAGTGGAATTCATTGGAACACAATATTTGAAAGCTCAAACCACTAGA
Source organism: Nyssa sinensis (assembly GCA_008638375.1). NCBI lineage: Eukaryota > Viridiplantae > Streptophyta > Magnoliopsida > Cornales > Nyssaceae > Nyssa > Nyssa sinensis. The sequence goes on along the minus strand of CM018035.1, from coordinate 14,394,448 downwards.
GACACTTCGGTGTGGCTACTTTACACTGATGGTTCATCTACAAACATGGGCTCTAGAATAGGTATAATACTTCAAGTCCCCTGATGGAATCGTAACAAAAAAAGCCATTAGCTTGGGATTCAGAGCCTCTAACAATGAAGTCGAGTACGAAACACTTATCCTTGAGATAAAATTAGCTTTAGAATACGAAACTCTGAACCTTGACACATTTTCTGACTCTCAGCTTATAGAGAGTTAAGTTTTGGGAGAATATTCTACCAAAGATAACAGAATGACTAGATATTGAAAACTGGTAGGATCACTAAAACAATCTTTCTAGAAATTCACTTTTCAGAAGATTGAAAGAAACCAGAACTCCAAGGTGGATGCTTTAGCAAATATAGCCTCCCGTCTCAAGCCAGAAAGGGACTTAATGGTAAAAATCTCCTACCAGTTAAAACCTAGTATTAAAGTAGTTCAATCCTTTCAAATTTTGGAACAATATTAGAATTGGATGACTCCCATCATCTAGTACCTAAAGGAAGGGTAGCTTCCACAAGACAAGAATCATGCCAGAAGAATTCTAATTAGGACAGCTCGATATTTAATTTTTAAAGAAAAACTTTACCAAAGGTCTTACATACAGCATCTCCTACGGTGCTTAACTCCAAAAGAGGCCTAATACGTCTTAGCCGAGATACATAAGGGAATCTGTGGCAACAATAACTCATCAAACATTGACTCAGGGCTACTACTGGCATAGTATGCTAAAGCAGACTAACGAATATATTTGAAGTGTGATAAATGTCAACATTTTGCTTCTTACCAATATCAACTTCATCATGAGCTCCTCCCTATCGCGAGTCCTTGGCCTTTCGCTCAATGGGGAATTGACATTGTAGAGACATTGCAAAAGCCCCTCAGAATAGAAGATTTCTACTAGTCGCTATTGACTATTTCTCTAAATGGGCAGAAGTTAAACCACTGACCCACATCACAGAGGTAGAAGTAAAAAACTTCACTTAGGAAAATGTTGTGTGCAGGTTTGATATACCTCGAGTCATTATTTCAGAAAATGGGGCGCAGTTTATTGGAAATGTATTCGAAAAGTTCTGTAAAGACGTACACATCAATCACCACTTTCCTATTCAAGGAATCTTCAAGCTAATGGGCAAGCTGAGGTTACCAACCGCACTATTCTCAAAGTAATAAACAGGATGTTGGAGGAAGCCAAGGGAAGATAGGTCAAATAGCTCTCCAGAGTGCTTTGGGCCTACCAAACTACTAAAAGAACCCCAACTACGAAAATACCATTTTCATTTGCCAATGGCACAATTGTAATCATTCATGTTGAAATTGGCATGTCAACCCTTAAAACAGATTACTTTGAACAAGAGACCAATGACCAATAACTTGCAAAAAATCTTGAACTTCTAAAAGAAAGACGTGAACAAGCTCGGATTAGGACTGAGGCCTACCAACAGAAAATGGCTAAATATTTCAACCAAGGGTTAAAACCCATTAATTTCCAACTTGGGGATCTTGTCTTGAGAATGGTGTTTCCAAACACTAAAGATTCTACCACGAAGAAGCTCTCCCCTAACTGGGAATGACCTTATAAAGTAACCAAGATCGTCAGACCTACAACTTATTAGGTTGGAAGATTCAACTAGGAAGCCTATACCTAAACTTTGGAAACATCGAACACTTATGCGAGTATTATCAATAATAAAGTTACTTTTGATTCACTTCAGAGTTTGTTATCAATGTACAAACCTCTAAAAATCTTGTGTCCATCATAAGTGTTACATGTTTGGTCCATTCAAATCAAGGAACAGACTCCTAAAAATCTTGTGTCATCACAAGTGTTACAGGTCTGGCCCATTCAAATCAATGTACAGACTCCTAAAAATCTTGAGTCCATCACAAGAGTTATAGGTATGGTCCATTTTACTAATGCACAGACCTCTAAAAAACCTTGTGTCCATCACAAATGTTACAGGTCTGGTCCATTTAAATAAATGTACAGACCCTTTAAGACCTTGTATTCATTATGAGTGTAATGGGTCTGGTCCATTTTCTCACTCTACAGACTTCTAGAAAAGACTTATTTTAATTACAAGTATTGTAGGTTTGTATATTATGAATAATCAGTATATAGACGCTTGAGAAACCTTATTTTATTTATAAGTATCGTGGTTCTGTATATCTTATTATTTAGATCTCTTAAATACCTTATGAGTGTTTTGGAGTCTTGAAAAGAACTTATATTTTCTACTGGCTTGGATATTGAAGCAATTATCTTAAAGTCAGACATGCAACAAAGATATCAAGTAAGACACAAGTTCTGGAAAGATTAAAATTTCATATATTAGCCCAAAAATGAGAAAAATACAAGATTAAAAAAATATAAAAATCCCAAGTCTACTTTGCTGCTGGTTCAATAGTTTCTGATGGGGTGACTTGAGTGAGTTCTGGATCCACTTCCTCTTATTCGTTATCAGCATCCAGTGTATCAATCTTAGCTTGGGAGACTTCGATATCATTTATTCTAGTTAGATCCAAGTCGGGATACTTCTTATAGAGCTTCATCCTGAAAGTTCGGTATCCATATTCAATCAGTTCGCCCCAGATCTTGGACTTCAGCTTTTAGATCCACCTTAGTTTGAGCTCTGATAGCTTTAATAGGTGTCTTAAACTTTCTGGATAGAAGCAGCTTGGAAGTCTGCAAACCTCCTTTTGAGGTCTTTTAGCTTGGTCGTAAGGGCATCCCTCTCAGACTCTAGGATAGACTAGGAATTGACAGCCTCCTTCAGTTTCTCCTCAACAACTGCCATCGAAGATTATGTCGTCCCTGGCTGAAGTCTGGCCTTATCGAGCTCAAATTAGAGGGTGTCAATCTGCTTAGGATTCTCAGGGTAGTTCATAATGGCTGTCCAAACCATGGACGGCCTGAAAAACACAAATAACATAAAACAAAGACAATTAGGTTAGAATTGGATATGTGCAGAATACAGAAGCATGAAAGTGAAAATAAGAAGAATGAGGGAAAAATCACCCTCATGTGAATAGTGATCAGGTATTTGGCTATCTTTTGGGGCTTCACCCTTATGAATTTACTTAGGCATGTTGCTTAAGTGTCCTCATAGGCCTTCTTCACTGATGTTGCACAGGAATCAATAGGCCTTGAAGAGGTGACAACAGATTTTCCCTTCCCTCTTCTTTTCTTCAGTATGAAGGGTACTGGGGATAGAAAGGCCTCCCGAGTAGGGAAAATCCCTAAATCCTTCGAGACAGTTCTCTCGGGGGAGTTGGAGATTAGTCTCCTCCTTTTCTTTAAAGGGGAGAGGCTTGGCAGGGGACGAACTCTCTCCAATTTTCTTCTTCTTGTTCTTTTTTCCTGGCACCCACTCGGTGACCAAGGACTTCTTTAGGCTTATAGTGCAGTCTTGCACCAACCTAATGTCCATCAGGTTTTCTTGGGATGAGGATGGCTTCGTGTGAACGGTTGTTGGTTTGAAGAAGTTTCTTATACTTCCTTTGGAGGTCAGAAGTAAAGATCAACCTTTTTCATGCCGACTTCTTTGCACAGACAAAATAAGTTAATTCAAAAGACATAGAAATGAGAGATTGGGGGTAGATAAGAAAAAGGGGCTCACCCTTCATACTAGTCTTGCATGGAAAGGTTGAAGCTTAACTCTCAAAATCCTTAAACCCCCAGCCTCTCTTCACAAAGAAGTACCATTTCTTCCAAGTCTTATTGGAAGAGGGTACAGAGAAAAGGAGTCTGAATGCCTTATCAAAGGACATGTAGAACATACCTTCCGACCTCAAGTACTTTAGATCCATATTACTCTTAATTAAATGGAGATCTATCTCGACGCCATTCAAATGACCCAAAACCATGAAGCCTAGCAATTGCCTTCAACTGTTTATATTCAGGTCGGTTGGGAAAATCTTAAATCAACTAAAAAATTTCTTAATGAAAGGGTGGAAGGAAAATGGAACCCTTATCTCAAACCTTTCAAGGTAAGTACAAATCTCACATTGCTAGGGTACTAGAGGGATGATCCATATGTCCTGGTGCCTTATAGGACACATTTGCAGGGAAGTCAAAAGCAGCCCTCAGAGCATCTATCATGCTGTGAGTCGTGGTGCTTTCTCCTTCATTCCTTTTGTGGGATTTACTCGAGGTTTCCCCACCAATGTTCCGAGGCTCCATGAAAGCCTTAACTATCCTAACCTCAGAACTAGATTGTTAACATATTTTTCTTCTACGTTTTTCAAAGGGCTACTAACTACTAAATTTATTTATACTTGGTCATCTACTCCTTGAAGATCTACGATTTCATGACCAATGCTTGACTAAGCGTCAACGACAGACATGGTTTAAACAAAAAATGGAGAAGAGTAGAAGAAAAGAAAGAAAGAAAAAGATAAAAAGAATTCAGGCAATGTTTTTGGAACCGAACCTGACTGCAGCTTTGATCCGAGTTGATCTTTTTGGGGAGCCGAAATTTGCCCTCACTCAAAGATCTCTCTTACAGTTTGAAGAATTCAAAAGTACGAATTTTTTTTTTGTGCTTTAGAAGCTCTCAGAATGCTAAAGTGTTGAAAAAGGGAACGATAATATGTTGCCTTCTTTTTTATATTAATTCAATAGGTATTCACGTGGGGGGCATTGCCTTTGAACCACCATGACGATTGAGTTAATGATGGCCTCATAAATCTAATCGGCAGCTGACGCAATAAATGTCGTATTAACTACTGTCTCTTCGGAATATGGAGCGACGCATTTATGACTGCCATGCGTGTAACGTCTCAGAAACCCTAACCTCGGCTTTGAGCATGCCCCAGAACAGAGGTTTGGGGGGGAGTAACTGATATACCATAAAATGACAAACATATTCGAAACATGACACATGTCTGTACAGAGCTATTTAGGGTACAGATCAAGAAAAAGTGTTTTATACAGGTCAATCAGGCACAGAGGGTTTAGAGGTATATGGTTTAAAGCCTGACACTGCCTTCCATATCCTATCGAACTCAGAATAAGGAAACAAAGTTCAATACGGCAACTACTATCTTCAGGATATCTTCAAATTCTTATTTTTACAACTTATAATCCTACTTAACTTAGGAGATTTACAGCCTATAAATAAGATTATAAGGTACACTTTCAATTTGTGCTCAATTCTTCTTTAGAATTATTATTCTTATTTCTTTACTGACTTTATCATCGGAGCGGTTACCATCAGAACCTTTTCGGTAACCCTCTGACCTCAAATTTTTGACAAGTAATTAAGGATGGAAAGTCTTCCAATCATAAAAGAGCAACCTTAAGGTATGTTTTAACTTACAGTAACAATCCTCTATATATATAATGGTTTCCACATTATTATGCAAGCACACTCAGTTGCTATCGTAGGCGGCACATACTATGCATGCACATGCTGATTACTAAAATAATTAGTATGTAAAAAGAACTTGGTCCTGTTTGGTTATAAATCCAAAAACAGATTTTTTGAAAATCATATTTGAAAACCTGTTTGTTTAGTCATGTTCTAAAACAAAATTCTGAACATTATTTTAAAAGTATTTTGAATGTCTTTTGCATCCCATTTTTCATTTTTAAAAATAATTTGACTATTTTTTACATAACATTTTCAAAACTTTAAAGTAATTATTAAATTGTTCTGTGATCCTGAAAAACATGAAATGATAAAAATAAAAAATATTTCTATTTAAGTATTAATTGAAAAAAAAATGATTACATCTCATTTATTTATGGTTAGAATTGATAACGTTTTATCCATATTTTTTTGGTTATTTATATATATGTTTTGTTGATAATATCTCAATTAAGTAAAATCAAATAAAAATAATAATTAATAGATAGATTATAATTTTTTCCCATTTTTGAAAATATCTATTCATAAATGTTCCTAAAAGACACGTTTTAAAGAAGAATCGAGTACTTTTTAAAAAATTGTTTTCTATTTTTAAAGAATAAAAATATTAACATAAATTTCTTTGGAAAGGAATTTTCAAAAATGAAAATAAAAAAATATGATAATAGCCTCTCATTAGGAAACAACTAACAGTACTTTTAATTTTAAAATTTTAAATTCATTAAAAAATGAAATTACTAGATAACACACATGTATTTTTAATTTTTTTTTTATAATTTTTTTTGTTGTTGAAACCACAAAAATTAAAAATAAAAACAAATCCAAGTACATGGGTTTTACATGAACGCTATCATTTTCATTTTTAAGAACAAAAATACAAAAAAAAAAAAAAAATCTCTCTCTCTCTCTCTCTCTTAAAAACAGGAAACATAAAAATATTAACATAAATTCTATTGGAAAGGAATTTTAAAAAATAAATAAATCTGATAATAGTAGTCTTTCTTTGGGAAACAACTAACAGTAATTTTAATTTTTTAAAATTTAAATTCATTAAAAAATGAAATGAACCGAAAACACACATCTAATTTTATTTTTATTTTTAGGAAGCCACTAATAGTAACTTTACTTTTTAAAAAGTTAAAAATAAAAAGTTATCTTAAAAAATAACTTATCTAAATGCATTGTCATTATTTTTTATCTTAAAAAATATGAAATCAAATTTCAGATCAAAATGTATTTTCATAGTTTTGCTCTCAAAAACTTAAATTTAAATATTATATCCAAACACATTTTTACAGTTTTTAACTCAAAAACTAAATTCTGATTAGTATAACCAAACGCATTTTCGTAATTTTCAAAAAATCAATTACAAAATTCTGAAACATATTTCAAAAACATTTTTCAGAAAATCATATCTGAATCACTATCCAAACGCAGCCCTTATATTCTTAAATTTCTTCCTAGTCAATTTCTATGTGCCATTGTCACCCTTCCATTGCATAAACAATAGAAGAAAAATAAATAAATAAATCTCTCTCTCTCTCTCTCTCTCTCTATATATATATATATATATATGTGTGTGTGTGTGTGTGTGGACAACATATAGCTAAACATAGTACTAAGATGCCGGTCGGGAAGAAAAGGCACAAAGTAAAGAATGAAATGCAGGCAAGATTTGATTAATTGTTGCTATAATAAGACATTAACGTTATGGGTGGTGCAATGAGAGCCGGCTCTATCGTGAACAAAGGCTGGCTGGCACCGGCACTCTGGTTTAGTCTGTGCTGGCCAATACCTGACAAGGTTATAGCAGAGACCTATACATCAGTTACCATTTTTCCTATTCAAGGCATCATCAAGCTAATGGGCAAGCCGAGGTTACCAACCGCACTATTCTCGAAGCAATAAAGAGGAATGTTGGAAGAAGCTAAGGGAAGATGGGTCGAAGAGCTCCTCAGATTGCTCTAGGCCTACCGAACTACTAAAAGAACCCTAACTATGGAGACACCTATTTTCACTCGCCTATGGCATTGAGGCAATCATTCATGTTGAAATTGGCATGCCAACCCTTAAACAGATTGCTTTGACTAAGAGACCAATGGCCAACAACTTGCATAAAATCTTGACCTTCTAGAAAAAAGACATGAACAAGCTCGGATTAGGACTGAGGCCTACCAACAGATAATGGCTATAAATATTTCAACCAAGGGTTAAAACCCATTAATTTTCACCTCAGGGATCTCGTCCTGAGAAGGGTGTTTCCAAACACTAAAGATCCTACGACGGGGAAGCTCTCTCCCTAACTGGGAATGACCTTACAAAGTAACCAAGATCGTCAGACCTACGACTTATTGGTTGGAAGATTCAACTAAGAAGTTTGTATCCAGACCTTGAAACATCGAACACTTATGCAAGTATTATCAATAATAAAGCTACTTTTGATTCTCTTTAGAGTTTGTTATCAATGTACAAACCCATAAAAACCTTGTGTCCATCATAAGTGTTATAGTTTGGTCCTGTCAAATAGATGTATAGACCCCTAAAAAATCTTGTATCCATCACAAGTGTTACAGGCCTGGTCTATTTAAATAAATGTACAGACCCTTCAAGACCTTGTATTTATTATGAGTGTAATGGGTCTGATCCATTTTCTCACTCTACAGATCTCTAGAAAATACTTATTTTAATGACAAGTATTGTAGATTTGTATATTATGAATTATCAGTATACAGATACTTGAGAAACCTTATTTTATTTATAAGTGTCGTAGTTCTATATATCCTGTTTTTTAGATCTCTAAAATACCTTATGAGTGTTTTGGAGTCTCGAAAAGAGCTTATATTTTCTACTGGCTTGGATATTGAAGTAATTATCTTAAAGTCAGGCATACCACAAAGACATCAAGCAAGACACAAGTTCTGGAATGATTAAAATATCATATATTAGCCTAAAAATAGGAAAATTACAAGATCAAAAAAAAAAAAAATACAAAAAATCTCCAAATCTACTCTGCTGCTTGGCTCTGTAGTCTCTAATGGGGCGACTTGAGGGAATTCTGGATCCACTTCCTCTTCTTTTTTATTAGCATCTAGTGTATCAATCTCAGCTTGGGAGACTTCGATATCATTTATTCTAGTCAGATCTAAGTCAAGATACTTCTTACGGAGCTTCGTCCTGAAAGTTCGGTATCCATATTCAATCAGTTCACCCCTTAGATCTTGGACTTCAGCCTTTAGATCCACCTCAGTTTGAGCTCTGACAGCTTCAACGGTGTCCTAAACTTTTTGGATAGAAACAATTTGGAAGTTTGCAAACCTTCTTTTGAGGTCTTCCAGCTCAGTAGTAAGGGCATCCCTCTTAGACTCCAAGATGGAGTAAGAATTGGCGGCCTCCTTCAGTTTCTCCTCAATAGTTGCCACCGAAGACTGTGTCATCCCTAACTGAAGTCTGGCCTCATTGAGCTCAGATTAGAGGGTTTCAATCTACCTGGGATTCTTAGGGCAATCCATAATGGCTGTCAAACCACGGACGGCCTAAAAAGCACAAACAACACAAACCAAAGACAATTAGGTTAGAACTGAATATGTGCAGAATACAGAAGCAATAAAGTGAAAATAAGAAGAATGAGGGAAAACTCACCCTTATGTGAATAGCCATCGGGTTTTTGGCTATCTTTTGGGGCTTCACCCCTGTGAATTTACTTGGGCCTGTTGCCCAAGAGTCCTCATAAGCCTTCTTTACCGCTGTTACGCTAGAATCATTAGGCCCTGAAGAGGTGACAACAGATTTTCCCTTCCCCTTTCTTTTCTTTAGTACGGAGGGTACTAGGGGCAGAAGGGCCTCCCAAGCGGGGAAAATTCCTAAATCCTCCGAGAAAGTTCTCTCGGGGGAGTTGGAGATTAGTCTCCTCCTTTTATTTGAAGGAGGAGGCTCGATAGGGGATGAGCTCTCCCTAATTTTATTCTTCTTCTTTCTTGGCACTCACTCGGTAACCAAGGACTTCTTCAAGCTCACAGTGCAATCCTGCACCAGCTTAGCGTCCATCAGGTTTCTTGGGATGAGGATGGCTTCATGCGAACGATCGTTGGTTTGAAGAAGTTTCTTATACTTCCCCTGGAGGTCAGAAGTAAAGATTGACCTTTTTCACGCTGACTTTTCTGCACAAACAGAATAAGTTAAGTCAAAATACATAGAAATGAGAGATCAGGGGGCAGATAAGAAAAATGGGGGCTCACCCTTGATACCGGTCCTGTATGGGAAGGTTGAAGTTTAGCTCTCGAAATCCCTTGAACCCCGCAGTCTCCCTTGACATAGATGTATTATTTCTTTCAAGTCTTATTAGAAGAGGGTATAGAGGAAAGGGGCCTGAATGCCTTATCAAAGGATATGTAGAACATTCATTCTAACCTTAAGTACTTTAGATCCATATTACTCCTAATTAAAGGGAGATCTACCTCGATGCCATTCAGATGACCTAAAACTATGAAGCCTAGCAATTGCTTTCAACTGTTTATATTCAGGTCGGCTGGGCAAATCTTAAACCAACTAAAAATTTTTTTAATGAAAGGGTAGAAGGAAAATCGAACCTTTATTTCAAATCATTCAAGGTAAGCACAAATCTCACCTTGTTAGATACTGGAGGGACGATCCATATGTCCTGGTGCTCTATAAGACACGTTTGTAGGAAAGTCAAAAACAGCCTTCAGAGTATCTATCATACTCTAAGTTGTGGCACTTTCTCCCTCTTTCCTTTTGTGCGATTTACCCGAGGTTTCCCCACCAATGTTCTGAGGCTCCATGAAAGCCTCAACTATCCTAACCTCAGAACTGGACTGTCAATAAATTTGTTTGCTATGTTTTTCAAAGGGCTACTAACTACTAAATTTACTTATACTTGGTCATCTACTCCTTGAAGATCTACGATTTTATGACCAGTACTTGACTGAGCAGTCAGAGACAGACATGGTCTAAATAGAAAATGGAGAAGAGTAGAAGAAAAGAAAAAAGAGAAGATTTTAAGAATTCAGGCAATGTTTTTGGAACCGAACCTGACCGCAAGCTTTGATCGGAGTTGATCTTTTTAGGGTGCCGGAAATTCGCCTCGCTCAAAGTTTTTTTTTACAGTTTGAAGAATTCAAAAGTGTGAAATTCTTTTTTGCGCTTTAAAAGCTCTCAAAATGCTAAAGTGTTAAAAATGGGAGCGATAATATGTTGCCCCCTTTTTTATATTAATCTAATGGGTATTCACGTGGGGGCCATCGCCTTTGAACCGCTAGTGATGGTTAAGGTAATGATGACCTCGTAAATCTAATCGACGGCTGACACAATAAATGTCACATTAACGACCGTCTCCTCGAAATATAGAGCGGTGCATTTATGATTGCCACGCATGTAACGTCTTAGAAACCCTAATCTCAGCTTTGAGCATGTCCCTAGAATAGAGGTTAGGGGGGAGTAGCTGATATACCATAAAATGACAAACACATTCGAAACATGATACGTGTTTGTACAGAGTTCTTTAGGGTACAGATCAAGAAAGATTATTTTGTCCAGATCAACCAAGCACAGAGAGTTCAGAGGTATATGGTTCAAAGCCTAGCACCGCCTTCCATATCCTACTGACCTCAGAATAAAGAAACAAAGTTTAATACGACAACTACTATCTTCATGATATCTTCAAATCTCTATTTTTACAACTCCTAATTCTACTAAACTTAGGAGATCTACAACTTATAAATAATGCTATAAAGTACACTTTCAATTTATGTTTAGTTCTTCTTTTAAATTATTATTTTTATTTTTTTATTACTTTATCATCGGAGCACTTATCACCAAAACCTTGTCTTTAACCATCTGACATCAAATTTTTTTACAGATAGTTAAGAACAAAAAGTGTTACGACCATAAAAGAGCAACATCAAAGTAAGTTTTAACTTACAGTAACAATCCTCTCTATATATATAATGGTTTCCACATTATTATGCAAGCATACTCAGCTGCCATCGTAGGTGGCACATACTGTTCATACACATGCTGATTACTAAAATAATTAGTATGCAAAAAGAACTTATATTCTTAACTTTCTTCCTAATCACTTTCTCTCTTCCATTGCATAAACAATAGAAGAAAAACAAATAAATAAATTTCTCTCTCTCTCTCTCTCTCTCTATATATATATATATATGTGTGTGTGTGTGTGAACAACATACAGCTAAACATAGTACTAAGATGCCGGCCGGGAAGAAAAGGCACAAAGTAAAGAATGAAATGCAGCCAAGATTTGATTAATTGTTGCTATAATAAGACATTAACGTTACGGGTGGTGCAATGAGAGCCGGCTCTATCGTGAACAAAGGCCGGCCGGCACCGGCACTCTGGTTTAGTCTGTGCTGGCCAATACCTGACAAAGTTATAGTGAACATTGACTAACTTCCAAACCTTTTCTTTAATTAGGCACCCGAAAACTCAGACACCTTATACTAACTACATATTTGATAATTCGGGTGGAGCTTGGGATTAGTGATTCATAAACTAAGAAGATACTATAGATATTTAATTAGCTACCTTGCCCCCCTTTTATCCATATTTTTGTTTATATTCAATTTCTCTTAAATAAATAAGCATGTTTTTAAAATTAAAATTCTATCCGAAGTGCTTGTAAATGCTGATTTTCTCTACGCAAATAATGTGAGTTGAATTCTTCTCTCTTAAATAAATAAAGGTGTCTTGAGAATTAAGATTCTATTCAAATACTGCAAATACTCACTTTCTCCACGGCAAATGGTGTGAGTTCGATTCTCTTCCTCACATATTGTTGTATTAAAAAAAAAAAATTTCTTCTAACACCTGTTAAAAATTGTTCATGATTAGACTAAAATAATTTTCAATATACATTAAAAAATACTAAATAGTTGATAAAATAAATTATTCAATAAAAAAAATAATTTTTTTAGTTATCTAGATATTCTAAAAAATAGATTTTTATTTTATAAAATGTTATGATTTTTTTGGATTGAAAAAATTAATTTATATATATTTTTAGTATTTTTAAAATATATATATATATATATATTTTAGTTTGATCAGTAATAATTTTTGACTGGTGTTAAGATGAAAATTAATGATTAGACTTTTTTGTATTAATTTTTTTTAAATCTTTTAAATAAAAAAAATATATCTAAAATTTTTTAAATTAAAAATTTTATTTATATACTTTTTAGTATTATTTTTTTTTAAAAGTTGAAAATGCGTACAAGTTTAAAAATATGTTAAAATATATTCGCACTTGCACAAAGCTTTCAACTCTAGATTTGTAGCAGCTCCATATCATGAAATAATTATAGGTGGAGGTCATCTACAATTAACTTCTTCCTAACTCATCCCTCCCAATCAGTGGATGCCATATCATTTCAAATGATCAAGTAGCGCTTGTGATTTGTCCACAATGACCATCTACGCTCTTTAGTAGAGTGACATGGCATGCTGTGATTGCAAGCAGAAGGAATTGCAGTAAAGCTAACTTTAAGGGACCCATCTTGTGGGATAGCGTGTGTTAATTAATTTTGTGCAAAGACAAACAAAAGTTAAATTACACTATATATATATATATATTTTTGAAGTTTGAAACAATTACATTAATTTTTTTTTTAAGTTTATGATTTTTTAAATTTTTTTTGACAAATTATAATTATTTTTCTTCAATCAATTTTTTTTTAAATGACGAAATGGTCATTTTCATGTTTTTTTTTTTTTTTTAATATTTTCTCAATTTTGACTAATTTTTTTCTAATTTTTAATTATTTTTTATTTTTTATTTTATTTTTGGCATGTTTTGATTGCAAACGGAAGGAATTGCAGTAAAGCTAACTTTAAGTAGGGGTGTCAATTGTGTCGTGTCGTGTCGTGTTCGTGTCGTGTCAAGGTAAGAGTATTATACTATATGGGTCGACCCGAACACGACACGATTAATTAATCGTGTCAACTTGCTCAACCCTAACACGACCTGTATAATACACGGGTGACACGACACGACTCGTATAACCCGTTTATTAAACAGGTCATGTTAAAACACGAATAACACGACACGACCCGTATAACCCGTTTATTAAATAGGTTATGTTAAAACACGAATAACACGACCCATTTAAATTGTATAACCTGTTTTCATAATAAAATTACTAGATAAACTCTAATTTATTCATTTTTTAACATATTATAGTAATAATAATTATTTTTAACTGAGAGTAAGTTTTAAAATCTAATATTCATTAGGGTTTTTGTTTGGATGTAATTTGCAAAACTAACCTTACTTATATTGGTAATAAATGGGTTAGACGGGTTAGGCGGGTTTGTATTAAACGGGTTGACACGAATAATTAAATGAGTTATTTCGTGTTAAACGGGTCAACCTGATTACAACCCGAACACGACATGTTTATTAAACGTGTTAAACGGGTTGACCCGTTTATGACCCAAACCCATATAAGCTTAACCCAAACCCGCTAATTACGTGTCGGGTTCGAGTCGTGTTATCTTGTCGTGTCAAAAAATTGATACCCCTAACTTTAAGGGACCATCTTGTGGGATAGCGTGTGTTAATTAATTTTGTGAAAAGAAAAACAAAAGTCAAATTACACTATTTTTTTTTTTTGAAATTTTTAACAATTATACTAACTTTTTTTTTAGGTTTATGAAATTACTGTCACATCTCTTATTTTTTATTTTTTAAAAAAATTACAATTATCTCTTTTTTAGTCAATTTTTTTTTTCTTTAAAATGATGAATAGCCCTTTCATGTTTTTATTTTATTTTATATTTTCTTAATTTTGACTAATTTTTTTCTAACTTTTTTAAAGAATTTTTTATTTTTATTTTATACAAACTTTTTAAAGATAAATAACTTATTTTTATTTTATATAAAAATAAAATTAAAGTTTTAATCAATATTTATTTAAAAATAAAACAAATATGTCAAAATTGAAAAAATATATAAAAATAAAACATGAAGGGTCTGTTTCGTCATTTTAAAAAAAAATTTAACCAAAGAAAAATATTTATAGTTTGTCAGAAAAAGAAGAAAAAATTAGTATAATTATCAAAAACCTCAACAAAAGTCAGTATAATTTATCCAAAAACAAACTATTATTTTACAACGTTAGACTTTTAAGAGTTGGAGTGATACTTAATGATCCTCTTTCCCACAAAGAGTTGTGTTTTTGTAATGATAAAATAGAATTATCCTCTTATTATCATCCTCTCGTATGTCTGTAACAGTTAATTTTGTGAAAGAGAAATGGGTACCCTTGTGTTTAAATCTCAATATTTTACGAGACTCATGCGAATCACAAAATACTTAAAAGAATTTGTAGAATAGTCATATCTAAGCATTGTCAATTAACTTTGTGAATGAAATAGAGGAGTATCTTTATATTCAAATTTTAATATTTTGTGAAACTTGTAAACTGCGAAATACTTGAGTGGGTGTTTAGATATTCACTCTCTATTGAACTTTTGACAGAGAGAGAGAGAGAGAGGGGGGGGGGGGGGGGGTTCCAAAGGAATAACGGCCAGAGAGTGGAACCTTTTCACTGGTCAATGGGCTTAATAACAAGACAAAGGAAAGAATAGTTAAGAGGGGCAAAGCAGTTAGTTTTGAGGAGGTTCTTGACCCCTTGTGATGCTCAATTGGACAAATCTGAGCTGTTAGATGAGCTTGGCGTAGAATTCTCAGATGAGTACACGTGCTGCTACCTTTCTTTACCTCCTTTTATCCTTGCTTCCATGCATGGATTTCTCCTCTAAATATAGTGTCCTGTATAGATATAGGTAGAGAGAGAAAGTAAGAGAGAGGAAGAAATAGAGAGTAAACCGCCCTCACTTTTAATTTTTCTTTCTTTGGCTTGTTCATGGCCATCATTAGCAGCAAAGGTAACATACCCATCTCTTCAAATTTTATTTTTTTTTAAATTTCAACTACCCAAGAGCTACTAGTGGGAGAGAGAAGAGAGAGAGTCACTGCATATCCACTCGGCCTCTCTTTCTTTGCTTGTCTTGTACATCAGATCTTGTTCCACCCCAAGAATTCAATGAAATCTGAGATGGGCTTCCCTCAAAATCCCTTGAAAATATCAAAAAATTATGACCCTCTTGAATTTTTTTATCAGATTTGAGCTTTCAGTCTACTTTTCTGATCCGGGTCATTGTCATTTCTTCTTGGGTTCCTCTGTTTTACAAGTATTTTTGGTTGGTAGAGTGTAATGAGATCAAAATTGTAACATTTTTCTTTTTAAATTCTGTGGTCAAATTTGAACTTTATTTGGCTTCCCTGATCTAAGTTTATCTTCTTTGTTGAATTGTAATTCTGATCCAATGGAAAAGGATCGAGAACTGAAACACGTGTGCAAGTTTTGCAAGAAGAGCTTCCCCTGTGGTAGATCATTGGGAGGTCATATGAGGTCTCATGTGATCAATTCAGCTGATCAAACTTATGAAAAGCTTAACAAAAAGCACCTCTCATCTGTCAACAATGGTGGAAGCAAAGATTTGCATATTGGTTATGGCCTTAGAGAGAACCCTAAGAAGACATGCAGATTTGCATATTCGAGGGAAGATATATTGCTTCATGGAAAGTTCTGCAAAGATTGTGGTAAAGGTTTTCAGTCTTGGAAGGCCTTGTTTGGTCACATGAAGTGTCATTCTGAGAGAATTTCAAGCAGTGTGGAGGAAGATTCATGGACTTGTCCTAACCACAAACAGGTCAATGGACAGCCAATCAGACAATGAAACTGCGACTCCAAATGGAAGAAAGAGATCCAAAAGAGTGAAAAGGTACACGGCCACTACCTCTTCTTCTTTCTCCATTGCTAATGCTTCTTCATCCGTTTCTGAGATTGAGCAAGAACAAGAAGAGGTTGCTTTGTGTTTGATGATGCTTTCTAGGGATGTGGGTCATTGGGGTGGTTTGAATTCATTTGCTGGGTCTTCTGATAACAATTCTGAGCTCTTAGAAGCAAGATCATCAATTAGAACTAGTAGAATTACTAAAATTGAGGGTAAGAATTCTGTGTGTGATGGTGGTGAGGTTGTGAAGTTCAAGAAACTAAGAAGTGGGAAGTTAGAGTCTTGGATTTTAGACTCTGAGAATTCACAATTTGATGTGGAACAATCAGAATTTGATGCTTCTGGGATTTCAAAAATTGGGTTTAAGATGAACAAATCAGAAGTTCCAGTTAATGGGCTTCTTGAAGATAACAAATTTAAGAAGTCTAAAGTGGAAGAGTATGAAGATGAATTGGGGAAGAGCTTGATCATTGAAACTGGACTTGATCAAGCTGAATTGGGTGCTAAGAAGTATAGTTCAAGCAAGAGAAAGTGTCGCAATTTGTTTGATTCTGAATTGGGTGTGGAGTCCTCCAAGAAATTTACTTATGGTGCTTCAGATGCTGAAATGTACAATGGCTTGGAGAAGAAGAACATATTCGAGTGTACTACTTGCAACAAGACCTTCCACTCTTATCAAGCACTTGGAGGTCACAGAGCTAGCCACAAAAAGATCAAAGGCTGCTCTGCGTCAAAATTGATAGTAGTGAAAACAGCACAGATATTGTCTCTCCTGATCCAATAGCTGATAGCAAGCTCATCAAATCCTTCAACAACCAGAAGAACCCCATTGATCGCGAAATGGTTGCCAGCTATGCTGAAAAGGCCAATACAAGTACTGGATCAAAGAAGATCGGCAAGGGACATGAGTGCCCAATTTGCTTCAAAGTTTTCTCATCAGGCCAAGCTCTGGGTGGTCACAAGAGATCACATTTAATTGGTGCCTCTGAGGCCAAAAGCAACCAACCCATTGTCATTCAGAAGCCAATTCCAGAAATTAGAGACCTTCTTGATCTCAATATGCCTGCTCCTGTTGAAGAAGAGAGCAATGGGCATGTTGGGTTCAAGCCATGGTGGGTTGGAAGCAACCACAAGCATGAACATCTCATGGGTCTGATCTCTAACTGATCATGGTCTTAGCCTTGGTTTCCATCAAAGATTCAAGAGTGTACAGATTCATTAATTCTTTACCATATTTGAAGTATTCGCCGAGGTAACAATTCCAGTTTCTGCTTACAACCTCTTAAGTATAAAAATTCGTTCTCGTAGGAAAAGAAAACGAATTCTTCAGACAGATGCAAATGACTATTTTTGAGGGCAGTCTTAGCCCTTCTTCAACTTGCATACAAGTTTTTTTTTCCTTCTCATTGTTTTGCCTTATTTTCTTATATGTTTGTTAAGAGAATAAATTTCCATTGCTGCAAAATTCAAGCTCATTCACATGTTTTGACTTGAAACTCAAATACAGTAATTGAATTTCATGTTTCTTGTTGCACTTCTTCCAACTACCAGCAGGGACTAGATGTTTACTATAGTATATCTACTCTTTGGGTAATTATTTTTTCTTTGCATTGAAGAGAAATGAGTGAGGTGTTGAAAATTGGATTTGTGTGTGAAGTCATGAGGAAATAAAGGCATTTTTATAATGTACACAAGGATGGCATGTGAGCTCAAGGTGGTTGTTTAGTCACCTACCATAAAACATGACAGCCCATCTCATTTCCCTTTCTCCCTTAAACTTAGTGTACTTAGTGGTATTAATATTTCTTTATCCATATACTATGCTTAATAGAAAGATCATGATTTTAGAGAGAGGGAGAGGGGGAGATTTGGACCACTTCTAGTATTAGTTCATATGGGTTTATCTATAAGATAACCTACACAAGCTGCATCTTGGTTGAAGAAATCATTTTTAATACTTTGAAGCAAGGGCGGAGCCATAAATTTTTTGTGAGGGGGCTATAATTTTCTTTGGGAAAATTTTTTTTCATGTAAATTTTTTTTTGGGGTGGATTTTTTTCCTTTTGCAAAATTTGGAAGTAAAGTTTATTTCCCTCAAAATTAAAGGTGAAATTTACATATATATATATATATTTTGGAATTTTATTTTTTTGGGGGGGAAGGGTATAGCCCCCTAAGCCATAACCTAGTTCCATCCTTGCTTTGAAGGACCAAAGCCCTTTAGGCTTCGTTTGGGAGGCGTCGGTGGCAGGAGAACATGGTAAAATTTCATTTCGGCGCAAAGTAAGTCTCAGTACTTATTATCTATTTGTTCGAACCTTAACATGATCTTAACTCAAAGCAATCATAATTACATTGATAAGACCCAATTTTAGAACAATCTGGTTTAGTATTTGATGGATCAAACATATGAGCCTATTGGTGATGATCTCTGTGAAATTAGTGAAAATTTTACCAAATTGATTAGATTAGCATAGCTCAATGAACATTAGTTCCAATACTTCTGCAAGTAGTTTGGCAGTTGTGCTGCTTTGAGTTTTGCATTTTAGTTAGGCTCTTTCCAACTTCAAGGGTACTTTTGGTCTCAAAAAGAGAGAAGAAAAAAGAAGTTAGGGTAATGCGAGCCCAGGTTTTTTTTTTCTTCGTAATAATAAGCCTGACAAAAAGAGGACGCTAATAGAGAGAAAGGCCTTTCGCACTGGTGAATGGCTTCTTCTACCGTTAAATCTTTTAGAGATTGAATTATTTCTATTTAATTAATAAATGCCTCATTCGCATATGCAAATAGATTTTCATTCTCTCTCTGTGTGTGTTTGTGTGTGTGTGTGTATCCTTTTTCTTGATAAAAATGCATACGTTGAAAATATCAGCCACAAAGGTACAAAGGCCAAAGACACGAGGGAGAAAAAAAAAACAGAAGAAGAAGAAGAAGAAGAAAGTGAGCCCTAAAGGGTTCAAGGCATTTGGAACAAAAAAACAATGAAAATATGTGTTTTCTAGTTCTTTTTTCTTCTAATGAATTAGAAATTTTGAAAATACAAAATATGACTTCTAATAGTTTCCTAAAAAGGAATCATTTTAAGAAAAGAAAAATTAAAATAATTTTCGAAAATGGCTTACCAAATGAGTTTTATTTTATTTTTGGTCAAAATCTTTATTTTTTCTATTTTCAAGAACAGAAAATAATATTTGATTTTTCAAAATAAAATCGAACCGGTCTGAATTCATGTTTTCAAATCTTTCAGAAACAAAACACACCTTATGATCCATAAGTTTTTCTTTAACATTCTTTGTGGCTGAAAGTAGGTATCAAGCATCCAAGGTGAGCTGTAACGGGCTTAAGATATAAGGCCCCTCGCAGTTTTGAGCATTTTGCATTAAAAGCTTAAGAGATGAACTTTTTTCCTCCGGATGCTAAAAACAACAGTCCAGCCGTTGGGCCAAACAGATGCATAAAAAAATTTATTACTCAGTATTGGACCTATTGGTCCTGTTTATGAATGATCTGAGAGGGATAGACAAGTGACAGACCTAATCAAACTCATATTCTTAAACTATATACATGATATTCATGATAAATGACATTAATTCATGATAAATGACATAATAGATATATACTGTGTAATATCCACGAATTAAATAATTTGACACGAGTTACATATAAAATAAAAGGTAAAACAAATAGCGATTTAAACCTATTATAATTAGTAACTTAGTATTAAAATAGTTATTTCTCTACACTTTATTTCCCCTACTACTTTTCTATTATTTTAGGAAAAATAGTAAAAATATCTTTTTTGTAATTTTGAGTCTTAATCCTTGAAAAATAAATGGATATTATTTTTTACTAACTTCTAAAATTATTGTTGATACAAAAGAAATATTTCCTCTGATTCGATATGTTTCTATTTGTTTCGGTATGTTTCCCTAGAAACATGTGAATTTTGATATTTCACTAGTGTTTCGTTTCGGTACCCTGAGAAACAGAAACGTTTCGGCCATTTCGATGGAAAAGAAACGAAATTTTGATCCCTGCTTGACAATCCGAATATTTTATACAAGTTAGCTAAAATATTTAGTTGGTGCTTGGCTCTTGTAGTGACTTATGGTCATTATAAAGCTCATACCAAGTTTCCAATTTCATTATTTATCATGAAAAAAAGGTATTGATGATATGACCTTTGCAAATGGGAAGGAGAAAATAGAAAAAAGTTGAAGCATGGCTTAGATTATATGCAAATGTACTCTATAGAACAAGAAGGAAAAAAATCCTCATAAAATTGAAGTAACTTTTGAGGGACCCAAAGGTCCCTTAGCAGGAAGGCTTGATCCATAATAACTTGGGCATGAAGTGGACTGCTGGGTCCTCCTCGCAACCTCAAGTTGTCTAATGTTAAAAAGAGTTTGGATGGGAGCCTAATGGACTGGAAATTTATCATAGCCCACTCGGGTTTGAAGAAAGTCTTCTAAATTTCATTAAGATTTGGGATGGTTTTAGGACGAAGACATACAATCTCGATTCCCCCCTCTTCTTCCAGTGGGTAATTGACACCCAATCCAACCTTATTCCTAGGAATGGTAATTTAATCCGTTATGTTGAGAGTCTGCCAACTCCGTTCTTAATGGGACGAATTTGGAAAAGATATTTTCATTTTGTTAGGATTTAGGGAAAAGATACCCCGTCCCGTCCTATTCCGATTATATAAAATAAAATAATAACAGACTTTTATACTACATAACCAATATTTATAATGATATTTTTTAGTCACTTATATTTCATAACCAATATTTATAATAATATTTTTTAGTCACTTATTAAAAATTTATACAAATTTAATAGAGTTATATGTTTGAAAAAGAAAATAATGTCATTTTAATTCTCTATTAACATGTTTATTTCTTATTTTAACACATGTATCGTTTTGTTTAAAATGTATTAATTACAATTAATCTAATAAATAAATAAACATAAATTTTAAAATAAATAGGGACCCGACTCCGCCTATCATGGGGTCTAAACGGGTTTGGGGTGAAACTTTTTTTTGCGAGGCGAGATTGGGGAAGGGTTTCTGTGAAATAAAATAAAGAGGGAAAAAAATAAACACAATTTTTACGTGGTTTGACTTTGGTTGCCTACATCTACGGACTAAACCTCCATAATGTCTTTTTATTTTATTTCTCTCATGTATATATAAGCTTTACAATGAGAAAATATATATACAAGAAGAAGAATAAAGCTATATAAGGTAAGATGTAATCAATCCACCAAATTTAGGAAAGGAAAATCTAATCATCATAAAGAAGGAAAGTCTTCCATTTTGAACAAGGAAAGTCTTCTCTTCCATTTGAATGAGGAAAGTCTTCTCTTCCTCACGGAGGAAAGTCTTCATTTCTTTAAAGAGAAAAGTCTTCCAATTGGGTAAGGAGGAAAGTCTTTCTTTCCTTCAGTAAAGTCTTCATTTCCTTGAATAGCGTCAATATTCCCCCTCAAGTTGGAGCGTGAATATCCTTGAATGCCCAATTTGTTACCAAGATAGGTAAATTGCTCCATTTCGAGTGACTTAGTGAAGATATCTGATAAGTTGATGAGAAGAAGCAACATAAGATGTTTGAATCAACCCAACTTGAATTTTTTCACGAATAAGGTGATAATCCAATTCAATATGTTTTGTTCGCTCATGAAATACAGGATTGACAGCAATGTGGATAGCAGCTTTGTTGTCACAATGAAGTTGCATAGGCCGCAAATGATTAACTCCCAAATCCTTGAGTAAAGATCGTAGCCAAATTAATTCACAAGTAGTAGAAGCCATTGTCCGATATTCAGCTTCAGCTGAGGAATGAGAAACAATGGATTGTTTCTTACTTTTCCATGAAATAGGGCTTGCTCAAGAAAGATACAATATCCAGTGGTAGAGCGTCGAGTAGTTAGGATAAATTGCCCAATCGGAGTCACAATAGGCTTGAATATGAAGAGAGCTATGAGATGATAAAAGAATCCCTTTCTTGGTGCAACCTTAGGATATCGAAGTACACGATAGGCAACATCAAGATGTGGTTTCTGTGGCATATGCATAAACTGGCTGAGAAGTTTTACTGAGTAAACAATATTAGGTCGGGTGATGGTGAGGTAAATAAGGCGCCCAACCAATTGCTTGTATTAACTAGGGTTATCCAATGGATCTCCATCATCTGGGGTAAGTTTAATATTTTTCACCTTAGGAAAAGTAATAGGTTTGGCACCCAATAGACCTGCATCATGTAAGATTTCCAATGCATACTTTTTTTGAGAGAGAAAGATTCCTTATTTGGAACGAGCAACTTTAATACCCAAAAAATATTTTAAAAGGCCAAGATCTTTGATATGGAAGCGAGTGTGAAGAAAATCCTTGAGTCCTTAATTGGAAAGATTATTGTTGCTAGTAATAATGATATTATCCATATAAACTAATACAATAGTTATAGAAGAACCTACTGTGGAAGTAAACAGGGAATAATCACAAGCAGGCTGTTTAAAACCAGCATGACGAAGAGCCGAAGAAAATTTATCAAACTAGTTACGAGATGCTTGTTTGAGTCTATATAAAGACTTGTGTAATCGACATACCAAGTGCCCCCTCTTACGATGGAATCTAGGAGGAAGGTTTATGTAAACTTCTTCATAGAGATCTCCATGTAAGAAAGCATTATGAACATCAAGTTGATGGAGAGGCCATTGTTTAATAGATGCTACAACTAGCACACAACAGATGGTCACTAACTTGGCAACAGGAGCGAAGGTTTTATGGTAATCAAGACCTTCAGTTTGAGTGTATCCCTTTAGCAACAAGACGAGCTTTTTACCTTTCAATGGAACCATCAGATCGATGCTTGATTTTGTACACCCATTTACAATCAATAGGAGTTTACCAAGAGGTAGTTGAGTGAGTGATCATGTATGGTTCTTGTTAAGTGCATCAATTTCAACTGTCATAGCTGTGCGCCACTTGGGATGTTGAAATGCTTGGGCAAATGATGTAGGCTCGACCTCAGCAGAAATAGCAGCAGTAAAAACATAATGAGAAAAAGAAAAATTAGAATAAGAAATGCAATCCTGAAGAGGATAAGTAACACCATTAGATGAAGAATGTGACTGGGATTGGCATGGCATAAGCGAACATTGAGTGATAAGGGAATAATGATAATCTTGAAGGTGATTAGGAGGACGATGTGGACGAGAAGAGTGACAAAGTAAAGGTTGTGGAGAAGGTGAAAGGATTGAAGAAGGTTCCACGGCAAGAGGTCTTGGATCAACGGGGGCGTGATCAGTCACAAGTAATGGAAGAACAACAAAAGATGAATTTATTGGTGAAGGGTGTTGTTGAAAGGGAAATGTCACGACTCAGAACCCGGCTTATGAGGATTAGGGGTTCGTGATCGGCCACCAAGGCTTCTCAATGATCATAACACTATTCTAATTACTATTTATGCAACGGAATAAATTTTTCTCTTTTCACATTCAAAAAGTAGGCTACATAACCTGGTCAGTAATTAAACATTGTTTTCTAAAGGATACAATTTCTACATCACCATACAGTTAAGTTGTATAATATTCCACCATCTATATTCATAAAATAAGAAACAATCTAGTCTATCTTCGGTCACTCACCAAAAGAACTCACTTCATCACTTAAGCACATATCCTGCATCACCTGAAAGTAAGTTTGTCTAGTCCTCACCTTGAAAATATGGTAAATATCTATAATGAACTCGACAGCTCAGTGAATATTCCATAACATGCCAAGAGTTTTAAAACTACTATGTAGTACATTCTGAAATGTCTGTACTCATATGAAAATAGAATACATCATATCAAAGTACAACAGATTAGAGAATAGTATCAAAGTCATTTTCAATAAATCTCAATTCAATCACAGTCGTAAATCAATAATTGATAACATAGCTCAATCATAATAATGATTTAATAGCATAGTTTGATAACAATGGACAATATTGTAATTCAATCATAGTTACAGTTCAAAGTTGTTTTCAATAACAATAGTCATAGTTCAAAATCAACATCATAGGTTCGATAACATAGTTCTATAGCAATTTCATAGTTTGATAATCAAAATCGTAGTTCAATAGTTCTTAGTTCGATGATTCAAAGTTCAATCATAGTTCACTATTCGATATCCATAAAAGTTCAAATCATTAAAAATTCCTCTACTATGGCCAGCAAATTAGAATCTCGCTGACTGAGATCAATATTCGATAATACTACCAATATACCTCGTGGTTCGGGTTCAATAAGGTTGCAATCTATTCAATAATGACCAATCATAGAAGATTCTATGGCCAGAAAATTAGAATCTTGCTGGCTGAGATCAATATTCAATAATGCCACTAATATACCCTGTGGGCAGGGTTCGATAAAGTCACAATCTATTTGAGAGTGACCAATCATAAAAGGGTGGTGTATTCAAAACGTTAAAATCATATCCAAAATTAATAACCTCAATAACAAACTCAGTTATTCGAATAAGAGTACCATATTTAATCTTTAGTTAAAACAGTTTAGAAATCAGTAATAAAACTGTATAGTATCATAAGTATCTTACAAAACATTTTTCCTAATTCAAAGGAAGAAAATATAGGTATCAATGGATCGTTTAAAACATGCACTAGGCACAATGTATCTATTATCAAAGGCTATAAGGCAATATATATCGATAAGTCATTCAAAATGATAGTAAATGAAGCATGTCTATTATCAAGATCATAAAGAGATCAATATTTATATGTATAAAAAAAATCCACCTCAAGCATGACATGGAAGTACTCACAAGGAATCTATTATCAAAGTCATAAAAGAGTTGATATTTGTATCTATAATGAAAACCCTACCTTAACATGGTATAAAAAACTCACCTGAAGTCCCTAAAGCTTAATCCAAAAATCCTTCCTTTAAACAAGGGTCCCTATAATCACAATTCAAGGTCTTGTTACTTTCTTGTTTAAATCATCACATAATTCAATTGTTAATTTTTGAGCTCTTTCTATTTCAATTTCCCTCTTCCCGTAACTTCATTAAGTCTTAAGGACGCATTGGTAATTTTTTAGTTTGTTACTGGGTCTTATTTTTCTCAAAAAAATGTCACTATTAGGTCCAAAATATCAAAGATAATTGGTTTAGGCTTTTCTAGATCTAAATTTACGTGCCTATAGTTCATTTTAAGTCTAGGGACATTTTCATAATTTTATGTTTTTACGTGTCATATTTTTCGGTACTTTGTTTGCTGAAATGGACTCTACCGTTAAGTCCAAATTATCCAAAATAGTCAAGGCGGGCTACCTTTTATATTCAATTGGTTTCGGGTATCATTAGGGGTAAAATAGTAATTTTATATTTTATGTGTCTTAATTTTGGGATTTAATCTCACAAATCGAACTCTGCCATTGAGTCCGGAATGCGCAAAAATATTGGGTTACACTATCTTTTTATTTTATTTGGACATCGGAACCATTTTATTAAATTAACTTTATTTAATTTATTTAATTCCTTTAGATTATATTATATATTTATTATGCAAGTATTAATCACAAAATGTCTAGTAGCTCAGTGGTTAAAGTGTGTGGTTCATGTAGGTATGGGTGAGGGTTCGAATCCCTGGAGCCGCTGCTCTTTTATTTTTTTTTCTTCTGAGTTATCTTGTACCAAACAGCGGATAATGGGACTAAATAGGGATAGGATATCCCTGGTCTAGATAGGGCCTTAAATCAATTTACTATCCTTATTGCCAAACAAATCCAAGTGCCTTTCAATTTAAAAACCAATACTGCATCGTTTCATTAAAATCCCTTATGCGGTCGTGCGAGTTTTGACCCGACCCTGAAACTGACCCAACCCAAATAGTGTCTTCTTCCCTATCGCTTTTTCGATAGTCTTCCGGTCACCATTTCCTGCACCAATGACTGAAAAACTACATTTTTTGAAGTTTTTCCAGCGGGATTTGGTTGGAATTTGGGTGGGGTTTTCATATCTAATTTTTGTTTTTAACTTAGATTGGTCTAAGGCTTTGAAACAATGGGTTACAGCCGAGGCTCCGGCGACCCATCGTTTTTCTGACGAGCTCTTTTTTTTGCTATTTCGAGTTGTTTTAGGCCACCATTTTCCTCCCTTTTGTTGCTATAAGTATCTGAAACTTCAAGGATTATTTTCCCATTCGTAAAAGTGTATAAAACAACACAAATCATGTCATCTCCACTTTCTCTCTCTAAGACCCATTTTTATGACATCCCACTATGCTCAGTTCGAACACTGCCCCTTTTTCTCTATTCTCATTCCACTTCCAATGTCATATATATATATATATTATCTACATGCATGCATTTATACAACCTAAAAAAAACAGTAAGTAAAAGGCTTTTTAAAGGAAAAATAAAATCATGCACTAGGGTATTTTGTGGCTATACCTTGACTGTGCTTCTGTTTTCTGAGATTGTTAGGGTTTCTAGAGAAACTCCAGACCTCTTCTTTTCCTCCTTCTTCTTTTTCCTCTTCCTTTTTCTCTCTCTCTCTAACTCACTCTCACTCTCTCACTAGCCAAGCACATGCACACTCTACACACCTTCTGATACACAATCACATCACACATCACACATCACACATCACATATATATAAACACTTATTATTATTATTATTATTATTTTTATAGGCTGCATGAAATGTGATTGGTCTATTCGGGAGGTAGGGGCTTTATTTTATGTGTGTGTGTGTGTGTATAAATATATATATATATATATATGTTGCATTATTTAGCACAAAGTGTGGGCAGCCCAAGTGGCTTTTCTTTTTGGGCTTAAGTTCTCCCTTGTTTTTTGGGTCAAGGGTTCAAATCTCATGGGTTGCACTTTTGGCTTAATTTTTCTTTTATTTTTTTATACCTTGTTTGGCATTTTAAATTATTTATTTTATTTTATTTCATTTATTATTATTATTATTATCGTTATTATTATTTTATCCTAGTTTAATTTTCCGTAACTTTTTATTTTTCTACTTAAGGTTCCTAATACCAAATTAGTGACTAATTTCTCGGTAAATGGGTCGGGGTGTTACAAGAAAAATATGCTCATTGAATGTAACATCACGACTAGTGAATATGACATGTTTTTCAAGTTCATAGACTTGATATCCACGTTGACCAAAAGGATAACCTACAAAGATCCCTTTAATGGCACAAGGAGAAAATTTGTGTTTATGAGGTGACATGTTTTGTGCATAAAATAAACACTCAAAAACACACAAATGGTAATATGATGGTTTGTATGAGTAGGGTCTCATGGGGTGACTTCTTAGACAATAATGGTGTGGGTAGACGGTTGATGAGATAAGCTATAGTGAGGATGCATTCCCCCTAAAACTTTAATGGTAAGTGAGCTTGAAAGAGAAGAACTCTAGATACTTCCACAAGATGGCGATGTTTGCGTTCAGCCATTCCATTTTGTTGGGGAGTGCCAACACAAGTTCTTTTATGGATAATCCTATGAATATTAAAGAAATGGTACATGGAAGTAAATTCACGACCATTATCACTTCGAATTTTTTTAATAAAACGTTAGAATTGATTTTGGACCATGGAAAAAAACTTTTGAAGAATAGATTGAGTTTCAGATTTATTCTTCATCAAATATACCTATGTGCAACATGAGAAATCATCAACAATGGTTAAAAAATAACGAGCACCAGAAATGGACTAGATAAAGAAATCACCTCATATATCAACATGGATTAAAGTAAAAGGATCATCACATCTATTATTTTCATTAGGAAAAGGTAATCGAGTGTGCTTGGCTAACAGACATATAGTACAAAAACCATTAGAACAACTAGATATGCTAGTAAAAGTTTTTGACAAAATAGAAAGCCTAGTAGGGAATGGATAACCTAAACGCCAATGCCAAAGATCTAATGCAGGAAATTGTTGTGCAACCAAAACAATAGGAGAAGAAATAGGGCGATAATAGTAGAGTCGACCATGTTCTTTACCCAGTCCAATCACCTTCTTTGTGGTAAGGTTCTTAAAAATACAAAAATCAGGAAAAAAATGACAGCACAATTTAGTGATTGGGCGAGTTTACTAACAGATAAAAGATTAAAAGTAAATGCTAGTGAACAAAGGACATGATCAAGATGTAATGCATCAGAAAGATTAATACTGTCAATGTGAGAAATAGAGACTGAAGTACCATTTGGTAAACGAATGGATTTACCATTTGTACTAGAAATAGTATTCGATAACAAATGAGCAGAAGAAACAATATGATATGTAGCACCAGTATCAATAAATCAAGAGAATTCATGTGACTGGAGATTGGTAGAAGACTTACCAATAAGGTTAACAGAGGCTTGAGAGTCGGAATGAATGTTGAGGAAAGAGATTAACTATTGATATTGCTCGGTTGTTAATTCATGTTTAACATCCTTGGGAGTTGGATTAGCATCAGAGATGGTTGAGGTAGAATTAGCTTGCTTGGATGGAAAACCATGAAGCTTGAAGCATTTAGCTCTTGTACGCCCAAGTTTATCACAACAAGTGCAATGTGGTCGATTCCAACCATTATTTTTAGCACTACCTTTTGAATTTTTCCTTATTATTCATCCTTGTATTATGATTCTAGTGGTTGCTGAAATTTCCTTTGGCAACAACAAGAGCAGCGGCATCTGGTTGGACTAGTATGACATAATGAATTTTTCTTTATTTTTCTTCTTGAAGTACAATAGAATAAACCTTACCAATTGAAGGAAGGGTTCAATAGCAAGAATTTGACTATGAAGAGCAACATATGACTCATTTAATCCTATCAAAAATTGATAAATGTGTTCTCGGTGTTCATGTTCAAAAAGCACTTTAGAAGCACCATAAGTGCAATTAGGAACAACACTATAAGAAGCAAGTTCGTCCCAAAGAGATTTCAGTTTAGTGAAATATGATGTGAAGGAGGCTTGTTCTTGAATGGTATTGCATATATATCGTTTGATATGAAAAATTATAGTTACACTTGAGAGAATTGGCCTTTGAGATCATCCTAGACTTTCTTTGTTGTATCAATGTAGATGATACTATTGGCAATATCTGGAGATATGGAATTTAATAACAATGATAACACCATGTCATTACAGTGTAACCATTCAGCGGTTTCAGTAACAGAGCCGCCTGGTTTTGTAAGAGTCCCTTTTACAAAAATCAATTTGTTTTTGGCCGAGAGAGCCCATTCTCATTGCGCGACACCAAGTGGGACAATTATCGCCATTAAGGAGTTGAGAAACTAGGACACCTAGACTATCAGATGAATGAATATAATAAGGAGAATTGATATTGAAACCATGGATTCATTGATTGTAGATACGACTGTTATTGATTCGATCATTGTATGTGAGAGAAGAAATAAAGAGAATCAATAAAAAAAAAAAAAAATTGTTTGGATGATTGAAAAAAAATGCAAAAAAAATGTCTTAAAATCGAGAAGTTTTGATACCATGTGAAATAAAATAAAAAGGGAAGAAAAGAAAAATAAACACAAGTTTTACGTGGTTCGACTTTGGTTGTCTACATCCACGGACTAAACCTCCACATTGTCTTTTTATTTTATTTCTTTCACGTATATATAAGTTTTACAATGAGAAGAGATATATACAAGAAGAAGAATAAAGCCATATAAGGTAAGATGTAATCAATCCACCAAATTTAGGAAAGGAAAATCTTATCCTCATAAAGAAAAAAAGTCTTCCATTTTGAACAAGAAAAATCTTCTCTTCCATTTGAATGGGAAAAGTTTTCTCTTATTTAAGGAAGAAAGTTTTTCTTCCTCACGGAAGAAAGTCTTCATTTCCTCAAGGAAAAAGTCTTCTAATTGAATAAGGAGGAAAGTCTTTCTTTCCTTGAGCATTTTCTTGAATAACGTCAATAATCTCCAGCCTCATTGTCATTCTACTTATCCCGATTACATGAAGAAAATAATAAATGAAGTGAAATGACACATTTTATTGGATGAGCTTAAAATGTTATATATCTATATATATATATATATATTTTTGGTAATTGACAATTGACATACAATATCAACTTTTTTCCTAACTTTTTCTAGGGTTTATTGCATAGGGAAAAAACACACTCTTTTGTTCCTTTCTTTTGGGGGAATTCAGAGGAGAAAAAATCTTTTAAAAAAATAGAGATTCAAGAAAGATTTTGTTACTAATTAATATTATTTTTATTTTTTAGAGAAAATTTTGATGTTAATTTGACAATACACAAGATTGTTAGATACAGTCCTTTTGTTACTATTCAAATGAAACCTTGCTATCATAGCTGAAGTGTTGAACCCATTAACGTATATGATTCTCTCTTCATTCTCAGCTTTGTAGATCAAACACCTATCCCCTCCCCCCTCTCTCTCTCTCTCTCTCTCTCTCTCTCTCTCTCTCTCTTTTATACACACATAGGCTGAGATTGCAAATCTTCACAAATCCTAACCCTAATCGTAACCCTTAACTTTTTTCGTTAAATACTGCCAAGTGGAATATAAAGAAAGACGTTAGAAAATTATGGATACAACGATATCCTTTAATGGGCAGTCAAGGTGCAAATGAATCAGACTGTTCATAAACAACATGAGTTTGACTCAAAAATGACTTGTTCAAGTTCAATCATTTAATGAATTAGCCAAAATTATTCAACTTCGGCTTGACTAAGACGCATCTAAGATTCGTTCATAAATAAATTAAGTTTGAACACAATTTAAAAATTATTAATCTTAAAAAGTCAACTTGCACAACCCTGTTCGACTCAACTTGCTTATTGTTGTAATGAATATTCTCGTGCATAAGTTTGAAGAATTAGTTTGTGCAAAATGCTGATAGAATTTCTTATTGCACCCAAAGCCTCATGCATTTGTGGCCTCTTTTAAGATGGGACATCAACACTACAATCATGATTAATAACCTATTTGGCACTTGTTTTCAGTTAAAAATCGCGCCCCAATCAGTTAATCTTTTAAGTAGAAATTATCTGATTATTGAGTTCTTCGTTGGAGGGTTGCGATTTTTGGTTGAAAATTGGAGGCCAAACAGAACTTAAGTAATTCCACTTTTTGTATAAAAATGATTGAAAATTAGGACAAAAAAATAAACCAAGTTACTTGAGCTCATTTAGAGACTCGTGATCGGGTTCATTTAGAAATTCGTTTCAACTCGAACTCATAAGATAAATAAACTAATCTTGAATATATTTTAAAACTCGTTAATTTGTTAATCTTCATTCAAACTCAGTTCGATAAGCTAATAAATAACCTAATATTATATAAAATTCAAGTTATTCGAGTTCGGTTAACGATCGATTCAATTAAAAATTCGTTTGAAATTAATTTTAAAAATAAATAAATTAAGCTTGATCTTAATTTAAATTTATTTATTTTAATAAATTAAACTTAAATAATTTACTATTTATCTCTATTGAATTTGATCCGACTCATTTATATACTTGGTTTGACTGACTTATTTACATTCTTGTTGAAAATGATTTAGAAGCCAATGTGGCAGGTTGATGTTAGTGTGGGCTCCCTTCCGCCCGGACCCGGATCCACTGCCAGCTGAACCCAACACATTTCAAATTGCATGTTGAGCTGTGATCTATAAAAACCCACACAAACAGCAAAATTACAAATCAAAATGTCTGACTCTCCCAAATTGGTATATGAATCTCTCTCAAATTCAAACTCTACGAAATAAATACTTCATCATCAAATTCTTAGGCCCTAAAAGTAGAATTGTGTTATTCTGATTTTGTGTGCCCGCTCCTTTTCGTGTAGTCATCATTGAAGAAAACCCAAAAAAAAAGGTACCCTCTTTCTCTCTCTAGCTTTTATCTATGCTTTCTTTATCCCAAATTCAATTTTGTCCTGTTATTGTCTCGAAGAATATATGCCGAATTCGACTTTCTGCAGTTTTTAATTGTAAATTATAGATGTATGTGTGAATATATATACCTTTTCGATACAGTAGATTATATTTGAATTTGCTAATTCTTTGTCTTTTGATTGATATTGTGCCAATGTTACCGAACTGAAAAATTGGTGCATTGGCTTTGTGCGTTCTTATGTTTGGACTAGGGTTTCATATGAACATCAGCCGGATTAAACCCTTGATTCATTTGGGGCTTGTCGTGCCTTTAATATAACGATGTATTGGATTATTCATGCTTTGAGTACAATGGAATGGATAGATCGTCTGAGGACATTTTGCAATTAATTGTAGGGTTAAATGAAACTCATATCAATTTTAATGGATGCAGAAAGAGAAGGAGAAGGCCCTGGTGTGGGTGGGGGGGTTGCAGGGAGTTTACATTTACATTTACATTTCTCTACTGTTGAACTCTTTTGAAAGTTCTTTCAAAACATCTGTTATTTTAGCATCATTCTCTTGCTACTTCCTATGTCTTTTTTTTTTTGGTATTGGCTTGCAATATATAACCCAAGGTTGTTAAAATCGGGATCCTACAATGGATCGATGGAAGGTTCCTTAGGATCGAAACGTAGGATCGGATCGAGAATCGTAAGATTCTACAAAATGAGAAAATTAATAGTATCTAATAGTTTTACCTCTTAAGAATCCTTAAAAATACACAATGAATAAACTTAAATCTTATAAAAAATTATAATAAAAATTTAGAATACAAAAGTTTTCACTACTCCTAATATTTTTTTAGTACAAAAGCATAAAAAATGTTAATTATATAACATTTAACTAAGATAGCCCATACTAGTCATAGTAAGAAGTTAAATTACTTAAATCTATTCTAAAGCAAACGAAAAGAGTCATTCAAAGATCAACATGTTAAAAAAGTTTTGACATGATTGACTCACTTAGGATATTTAAATAAATTTTGGTATTTATTTTATAATATTATTATAGTCTCAAACCGTAACTTATCAAAGACATATACAAGAATAGTATTATATGGCTATATTGTAGGATTGGTAAAATTGGTAGAATAAAAAATTGACTCGGGATGCTAGTGATCTTATAAGGATTTTATAAGGATTCTACCCTCCAAGAAGTTTTGACGGGATCGGGATCAATTTGATATTTTCAGATCGTAAAATCGTAGGATCAGTAAGATTTGGATCGGGATTTTAACAACTATGATATAACCATTTAGCTGCTCATACACACACACACACACATTTGATGAATTCTGATATTATTTTGTACAGTAAAGGACTTTACTTACTTTATTAGTGTCTGTATTTTGTTAGATGTCTAATCAGTCCAGTAGTGGTAGCAACAACTCTTCTGATATTGAGGAACTATTACAGATTGGGACAAGATGTAAAGAGGTACGATTCTGTTGAATTCCACATAAGATGACATTTTCTTTCTAAAAGTTGCATGGACTTTGTTTTAAAAAATGTTATCCTAGGTTTTAAAAAAATCTCCTAGAGCTTCTTTGTTCACTAAATTTTTGAAACTTAACATCTGCACATGTATTATGTTGCACATATGATACTTGACAGCAGCTTCTTAGTTGATATTCAGCTCAAGTAGGTAACTATAACTGCTGAATTCAGTACTACTGCTTTGAAGTATGAAATTTCATACAAGTACAAATGTGGAAAATATGAATCAATAACTTGTGCAAAGTGAAGGACACATGAAAATTAAATAAATCAATTGGTAGATAAATGAAATTTATGTTATGCTTAGAATCTTGTCTGTTCAAATTAATTGCAGAATTCACGTTCTTAAAAAAATAATTTTAGAATTAATAACTATAAAATTTTGGTTTAATTTATTCAGTTTATTATATAATCTTGGCTGCTTTGCTGCTGTTATGTCAGTTTTGTCATCTGGAAACCTAATCTGTTGTTTTTCAATGTAGCTGAGAAAAGAAAAGAACATGTTGAGGGAGTCACAATCTCAAAGCTTCGAATTGATTAGAGTAATTTTTTCTCTCCTTTACACACTTCTTATTGAATTTATGTAATGTATTAGATGTGATGTATTATACCTGGATTATTTTATCTTCAGGATTGTTTGGACCTCCTACATAACTTGAATGCTCAATGGTAGAACACTGCCATCATGACTGAGGTTACTAAAGAAAATGCAATCCGCTTAACAAATGTTGGTGAAAAATGGAAAAAATGCCAATTCAAGGAAACCTTGAAATTGCATTGTACTAATTTTGGTGAATGCTCAAATTTTCTTTATTATCCCCATTCTAAAGGATGAATTTTTACCTTCCAATGCTATGTGAAAGTCATAGAAGCCATTCAAATTCTATGGGATGTTTAAATAGTGTTCAAATACATTTACAAGATGTATCTGGATATATGCCATACAAGGCAACTGCCAGAGATTTTTTATATGTTTAGAATACGTTTCACTTCAGTTCCGTGTCTGTTCCCTTTCTAACTGGGTTTTTCTTCTAATTGTTTTCCTTTTGATTTGTTGGGTTAGGTGGGTGTTTAAGTCACCAACAAAACGTAGACAAAGTTGCAAATAATTCCACCCCCCCCCCCCCCCCCCCCAAAAAAAAAAAAAAAAAAAGTTCCTTAGTGGCAGGGGAGAAAATTCTCAATTGGGAATTGATTTCTTAAATTCTTTCTAATTTCAGATTATGATGGCCTATCTCTTCTCAACCTTAAAGGAGGGAAATTATTTCACTCCACAAATCCACTCGTTATTGTAGAATGAATAATAGGAGTTGGCGAACTTTTCCTCTTTCACAGTGTCTTGAAAAATGAAAGCATAAGGTGAGTTGTTGAGGTGTATACTTTTCGAGCTTTGAATTTTGTGTTTTAAAAAGAAAAGGTATAATGAGTGAAGAAGCAAATAAATAACAAAGAAAGTTAAGACAAAGTTCCTTCAGGGCACACTATATAAGACGACACAAATCATAGGCAAACAAAGATATTGACAACTAATTTAGCTGTGCCTTAATCATTATTCTATTAGTCTATTATAGAAAAAAGGAAGGCCAAGAAAAAATCAGAGAATGTTGGAACTAGAGAAGGAGAAATGGACGAAGGAAAGAAAAAAAGGGACTGCTGGAAGCAGAGAATGAGATGAGAAGTAAAAGAGAGAGTAAAGAGAAAAGGCAAAAAAAAAAAAAAAAAAAAAAATGAAGAAAAGAGGACAAATGGGAAAAAGCTGAAACAAAAAGGGAGACACTGGAACAGATGAAGAGCAGAGTGGCTGAACAGAAAAGAGATTTTGAGGAGGAGGAGAGAGGAGGTGAAACGGGTAGAGAGACACAGAGAGTGGAGAAAAGGACCTACCTTGAAATAGAAAGAAAACTACTGAAGTTGGAGTTCATCGGAAACTGGCCTAGTGAGAGGAGAAGCTCTAGCTCATCGTGGCAAGAGAGAGGGTTGCAGAACACACAACATTCTGGGAGTTCTTTCATCTCCCTCCTCTCTGAGTTTGCTTTGATACATTCTTCTTTGGGAATGGGTTTTCGACCTGTTTCCCACATAAGTTTTAAAAAAGTGTTGACTTAAAAAGGTTTGACTTGTCTTTGGAAAAAAGGTTAATCAAGATAATAAAACTGAAGAAAAACCTCAATGAGGCTTCTAGAGAATGATATAATTTTAGACTTTGTTTGGTGCAGAGATTGGAACTACATGTGAAGACATTATCTGATGCCCGCACAGAAGACAAGAAACACATTCAGGACTTGGAAAGAGAATTGAGGAACTGCTATCAAGAAATAGGTAGTGATTCCCCTTGTAATTTCAATTTGACATGCTTAGTTGCTTGGGTTGTGTATAGTAGTCGTAAATCTCTGCCATTCATTTTGTTTGATGAATCTTTGCTCACTCATCATCTAGGCCTCAGCAAACTATTTTGTGCAGGTTGTTAATAATCATTAAATCCCTTGAGGGTTATCAGCACCACTTTATAGGATTGTACATATTGTTTTCCATTTACTTCTATACCACTCAAAAAGTTACATAGGACGTACATTTGTGGCACTAGTTGATTGGTAATTTTGACCCATATGATGGGTACAACTCTGGCAGAATGCTACCCTTTACTTTTGACTTTATGTTGTATGATTGTTTTATTGGGCTTAACTCAATTACATCACTCCTCACAGATTACCTGCAGGATCAACTGAATGCAAGGAACACGGAGGTCAACTGTATGGGTGAACATGTACACAGCCTTGAGTTAAAACTCGCAGAAATGGAAAATTTAGAGGAGAAGGTTGTCAGGTTGAAGGAGGAACTGAAGAGGTCCAATTCAGAGCGCTTGTTTTTGATGCAGGAATTAGAGAGCAAAGAAGTGGAATTACAGAAGTCAACTTCATGCATAGAGAAACTAGAGGAGTCGATTTCATCTGTTGCATTAGAGTACCAATGTGAACTTGAGAGCATGAAGCTTGATCTAATGGCCTTGGAGCAGAATTGTTTTGAAGCTAAGAAATTTCAGGAAGATACTTCTCAAGAAAAAGCTAGGATGAATGGGTTGATTCAAGATTTGGAGCTTCAGTTTCAGGATGCTCAGAAGGTTATTGAATGCTTAGATAAGGAAAATAAAGAATCGAGGGAGAAACTTGAAACGTCTGAAATGAATGCCAAAGTATTTCGTCAAAAGATGGAAGAACAATTTGAAAAATGGCTGGAAGACAAAGACAAAGCTGAATTAAACGTGGAGTCCGTATCAAGTGAACTTGAGAAAGATATGAGGTATGTTACAACCTATAGATATTATATATTTTTTAACATACAGTTTAACTTACAAGCTTATCATGTCTGGTAAACTATGTTGTACTAATGTGTGATAATGGTAGAAAGAAAAGAAGCTTCCATTTTTGGTCTGCATCTTGCATGTGGCACACAAGCACTTTGCTCAAGCTAGCCATTCAATTGATTATCACTTAAAGATCAGACTTCTAAAATCCCCATCTGATTTAACTGTCCTTGTTCTTGAGACATCATTTCCGTAGATGGTCAGAAATTTAATTTAAAAGCTAGAACATCTTGTTCATTGGATGATTATTTACTTTTAGTCGGGATTGCGTTGGCAGGTGCCTTTTAAATGTAGCAATTGGGCTATATGGGAGTACTGCTCGCTACTTACAATTGATTCTTGCATTGCTCACATATTGATGTGTGCGTTCCTCTTTATTAATACTTAGATTCTCTGGGTTTACATTGTTGTGAAGACATATCCTGCTGCAGTAATTATGGAAAAGCACATTGTGTGATATGATTATATCAGAAAGTTTTGAAGAGTGAAAAAGGATCTAAATTTGATGAAGTGAAGATTTGTGTAAAACACATATATGTCAATTTTTAATGCCTCCGCCTGATCAAAATCTCCTACATATAATGAATCAGCATACTCAATATTCTCCAGTGACTTGATTTTCTTAGCTTGTATTGCAACAAATTTGAGTTGAGAATGCTTTCCTCTTGACTATTATTTCCTAACCCAAATCCCATGTAAAGAGAGAGTTTTTATTTTGTTTCTTATTTTTTATTTTTACTTTACAAAGGAGGCCTTGAGGCCTAAAGACAGAAAGAAGCAACTCCCTAATCAGTTCCCTATCTAGTTCTTGTTTCCACAATTTGTTTCTGACATTGCCATATAGCTGTATACTTTTTGTCTCTCTAATTAGTTCTTGCCAACCTTCATCTTCTGTTTCTTATTTGGGAATCCCATCTTTAAATCCTGTCATTTTTGAAGCACTTGTGGCAACATTCTGGGTCCACTCATCTCCAGACTGGCAGTGGTAACATCAGATGCAGATGTGAAGAACAAAATGGAGAAAATGTCATGTCAGATCCATGAATATGAACTTCTTGTCAAGCAGCTTAAGGTATGACTGTGTGACTATCCATGTAAACACATCTACGAAGGAAACGATCTTGAGAGATCAATTTGTGGTGTAGCAATTTGTTTTTGTCAACTCAACCAAGTTTACGACCATATTAAAACTTATGATGCAACTTATTAAATCAATAATACAAATGTTTGCCAGGAAGAATTGAGAGAGGAGAAGTTGAAGGCAAAGGAAGAAGCAGAGGATTTAGCTCAAGAAATGGCTGAATTAAGATATCAAATAACATGTTTACTTGAAGAAGAATGCAAACGCCGTGCTTGCATCGAACAAATATCATTGCAGAGAATAACCGTGTTGGAGGCTCAGGTACTGATATTTAGATTTTTGACCCTTTTATGTCACTTGAGAAGAGAGTTTTTACTCAACTTCTTTTCTTTTTTTCTTTCTTGTTGTGATCAAGATTCAAAAAGAACAGAGGAAATCCTTCCCGTTCCATAAAGCATAGAAATTGGGTGTATCAAAAACCATGGGGTTTCACCGTTTACAGAATGCGTTATAGGTTTGTTTCTACATAATGTTCTTCCTAATCTGCCTTCAAATATGTTCTTAATTTCTCTGGTCCTACATGATATAACTGCTGCACATATTTAAATCTACGTGTGCCTTTCTTTCCTTTTTGGTTAAGAAATGAGAAATTTATTTAAGAGGAAGAAACATACTAGTCACAGAATGACAAGATGTTCTTCAGGTACAATTTTATTTTTTCTACACAGTGGTGATATTTTATTTTGACAAATACACATTGGTAATATTTATTCAATTGAAGGTGCTGTAATTTTTGTTCGGTCATTAAAGAATGCCTTGATGGTGCAACAAATACAAAAAAAGAAAGGAGCTAGAGTCAAAACTTGCCTCCCCCCACCATCCCCCGCGCGCGCGGGGGGAAAACTCTATAAAAGTATTAATCGAGTCCGGAAGATGCCCCAGAAGTCCAAAAAAAAAAAGTCCCAAGAAAAGTATTCTTCAACCTAGGCACTAACAGCTGAATGTCATCAAACATATGTCTTTTCTGCTCCCTCATTAAACAATGGGGAATAATCCCCCAAACTCCTCAAACACACTTTAACGGCATCCTCTATGCCAACATCCAATTAATTCCTTCACAGACCCATGGCATCACCCACTATACTTTGAACAGACTACAGATAAATAATAAGCACCCATAACTCTCAAGCGACCACACTAAGGGTGCACATAGGTTGGGTTGGGCCGGGTTACGGTGGAACCGGAACCGACCCAACTTTAGGCGGTTCTAAAAATAAGAAACCGGAACTAGAACCTGCTAACAAGAAAACCTGACCGAATCCGACCCGAATATTTTCGGGTTGGACCATCTTTTTTTTTTTATCAGCTCAAATAAGTATGCTCTGAACGTTAGCAACAAAAAGTCATATTCTGTGTTCATGTTTTTAGAAACAATACATGTACACTCAACAACGATGACTGATATATATATATATATATATATCATTGATTCTCATGCTACACAAACCATATCTACAACATTAAATTAAACC
This sequence comes from Nyssa sinensis, assembly GCA_008638375.1. Lineage (NCBI taxonomy): Eukaryota > Viridiplantae > Streptophyta > Magnoliopsida > Cornales > Nyssaceae > Nyssa > Nyssa sinensis. The sequence goes on along the minus strand of CM018035.1, from coordinate 14,354,811 downwards.
TAAATGTGTTCAGTTTATGTCTTGCTTATGCTATACTATATAATATAAAATACTATACAGGACCATATAAAATGATATATATATATATATATTATACTGTAGTTGGTGTGAAATGTTTTTTTTTTTTTTTGGTTTTTTATACCATATTGTATAAAATGATATATAAAATACTTTATTTTTTTTATAAGTACTAGTAAATTAAAAAGATGCCCAAGGGGGGCAAACCCATCACTACAAATTTACATGGATCTTAAGCGACCCCAAAAAAGAAACTAAATCTAAAGCATTTACAGGGAAAACCTTTTTGGCCCAAAAAAATAGTAATCTCAAAAAATTATCTTTCACAGATACTATGGACTGCTCCTTTCCCTCAAAAATTCTATTATTTCTTTCCTTCCACAGGCTCCACATGAGACAAGCCGGAGCCATCTTCCAAATTTTCTTTATCCCCCCATCCACCTTGATGTCGATCAATCCCAACAAAAGCTCTTTAACTAAGTAAGGAAGGACTATGAAATACCCAAGAATAGCAAAAATTAGATTCCAACATTCCTTTGCCACTAAACAGTGGATTAGGATGTGATCTACTATTTTCTTCCTCTTTTTTACACATGTAACATCAACTCACCAAATGGAAACCTCGTCATTTCAATTTTTCTGCCAGTTAGGATGGCTTTCCACGAGGCCTCCCACCCAAAAAACGCGGCCCTGGGAGGCACCCCTGAGTACCAGACCAAAAACCCAGGAAATTCCAAATATGGAAAATTTTTCAAGCTCCTATAAAAAGTTTTAACAAAAAAAGACCGTTTAGACGGACATCCACACCCTAATATCCTTCTGCTCCTCCCTCACTCGCACTCCTTGAATGATGCTAAGAAAGTGCCCCACCTTTTCCAATTCCCAATCAAAAAAGCCCCTTCTAAACCTAGGACTCCAAACCAACCTCTCCCTCACCCAAGACTCTTTGTCAACAGCCAAACCATATAACATTGGAAACAACTCCCTCAGAGACTCTTCCCCACTCAAATATCCTCCCAAAACTTCACCCGAGACCCCAAACCTACTTAAAATCTAACTCTCTTCTAAAACTCCTCCCACACACCCATGATTGCTCCCCACAGCCCCTAACCCCTTGGCCCTACTGCCCCATCCGACCTCCACCCCCCTCCCCCACACCTATACTTGGCCGTAATGACCCTCCTCCACAACTCCTCCTCCTCAAGGCCGAACCTCCACAACCATTTACCAAGAAGAGCCTTATTAAAAATCTTAAGGTCTTTCACCCCTAACCCTCTCAAAGACAGAAGCTTCTTCACTTTATCCCAACTCACCAAGTGAATTTTCTTCCTATCACCCTTGTGACCCCACAAAAACTCTCTTTGAATCATTTCCAACTTATTTCCTACCGTGGCTGGAATCGGAAACAAAGACATAAAGTAAGTTGGCATGTTACCCATGACACTTTTCACAAGGGTAAGTCTATCTCCCTTCGAGAGCAACTGCCCTTTCCACCCTGCCTAGCTTTATTTGAAAACGATCTATCATAGGGTCTCATAAAGCACAAGACCTTTTTGAACCTCCGAGCAGAAGGCCCATGTAGGTAGCTGGGAAGGACCCCACTTTACACCCCAAAGAACTGGCTAGAAGATCCATGCCCTGGACCTCACCTACCGGGAAAATAGTGCTCTTAGATAAGTTGATTCTCAAACCCTGACACTGGCCTCAAAGCATACCAAGATACACTTGATAAACTGGAGTTGTCTGGTAGAAGGTTCACAAAAGATAATGGTATTGTCTGCAAACAAAAGATGAGAAATCACAACCCCTGTTCCCCCTTTTATCCTTCACTCGGAAACCCCTAATGAGACTCATCTCCTCAGCTTTGCTCATGAACCTACTGAAAGCCTCCATCACAATCACAAACAAAAGAAATGAGACAACGGATCCTCTTGTCTCAATCCTTGTGAGGACCTGAAGAAGCCCATTGAGGATCCATTCACTAAAATTGAAAATAAGACGGACCTGACACATGTGCTTATTCACCTCCTCCACTTTTTCTCAAAACCCATTTTCCACATCAAGTTCATCAAAAAAGCCCAATTAACACGATCATAAGCCTTTTTAATGTCCAACTTGCACACAATGCCTTTTTCTTCATCTTTCGTCTCGCTGTCAATGCACTTGTTAGCTATAAGGGCCGCATCCAGAATTTGTCTGCCCCCCCACAAACGCATTTTGACTATCAGGAAATGATACTGTACATAACCCTCCTTAATCTCCGGGATAAGACTTTAGCCATCAATTTGTACACACTCCCTAACAAACTAATTGGTCTAAAGTCTTTGATGTTGCCTGCCCCTTCTTTCTTAGGGATGAGAGCAGTGAAGGAAGCATTAAGACTCTTCTCAAAACCCCCATCCCTATGAAACTTGCTGAAAACCTCCATCACTTCCCCTCCCACCACACTCCAACAGTGCTTATAGAAAGCTAGGGAAAACCTGTCAAGACCCGGTGCTTTGTCACCATCACAGGCCCCTAACCCTTCCAACACTTCTTCCTCTGTAAAAGGAAGTTCCAAAATAGCCACCTCCTCACCATTCAACCTTCCCACCACCAAGTCATCCACTTCTGGCCTCCGATGATTCGGCTCGGAATATAGCTTCTTGTAGAACTCCACAATCCCTCCCTTCACAGCTTCTTCATCTGTAAGAGACTGACCCTCAATTTCAATAGATGAGATTTTGTTCCTCCTATAGTAAGCCGAGGCTGTCCTGTGGAAAAAACCAGTATTGCGGTCTCCTTCCTTCAACCAAATGGCTCGAGATTTTTGACGCCATGAAATCTCCTCAGCCCTCACAACTGTACTAAATCTACCCTTCAAACCTTCCCTCTCCATCTTCTTTTCCTTTGGCAAAGGACCAAGCTGTTCTTCCCTGTCCAGATCCAAAGGCTGCTGCAGGATTTGCTTTTTCTGAACATTGATATTTCCAAATATCTCTTTGTTCCATTTTCTCAGGTCCTCCTTGAGCATTTTTAACTTCTTAGCAATGCAAAAGCTTGGCGAGCCCCTTGCCACATACGAATTCCACCATCCCCTGACCAGATCAGAAAATCCGTCTGCCTCAAGCCATGTGCTCTCAAATCTGAAAGGGCTTCTACATGCACTAAAACCGCCACAGTTCAGAAGAACTGGATGATGATCCGAGCAGGGTCTTGGCAAGCATGATTGAGAAATGCCTGGGAACTCTTCTTCCCAAGAGTTTGTAACAAAAAATCTGTCCAACCTTGACATAATAGGCAACTGCCTTCCACTAGACCATGTGAACTTGCCCCCCTCCATCTGTAGATCCAGTTAACTCTAGCTATTAATGAAAGAATTAAATTCGCACATAGCAGTAGTTAATCTGCCCCCACTCGATCTCTCATCAGGGGATCTAACCACATTGAAATCCCCCCCAATACACTAAGGGCCCTGCCACTCAGAGAATACCTGCTGCAATTCACACCAAAGCAAGTACTCTCTCTCTATCCACCACCGGTCCATAAACTCCCTGAAAAAATCCACTGAAAATCATTAGACAACAGCCCAAATTTGCAGGTAACTGAGAAAGAACCCACCTTCTGATAAAAACATTGCACTTTCCTGGAATCCCAGGCAGCCAACACCCCTCCCGCAGTATCTCTGGCATCCAAGGAAGCCCATCTAACCCATCTAGAGCCCCAAACAGATTGAACCATACCTCTGCCCATGCCTTCCAGTTTAGTCTCTTGAAGACAGATCACATCTGGTTGCCATTCCTTGAGCACCCCTTTGATTACAGTCCTCTTATCTGGGTCATTCAGCCCTCTCACATTCCATGTCAAGTTTTAACTTCATGGAGCACCTGTCAACAACAGATCACTGTGGCCTTCCCTTTCTCCCTCTAGTTGCCTCCAACCCTCATAATTCACTGAGCAGGCCAATTCTTTCATTACTCTCTTCATTCTTCTTTCCCTTTCTCACTGTCCCTGTTCTCAACTGTGTGTTGCTGCCCATTGTGGGAAATGATTTCCCTGAACAGATTCATGAGACGAACCTCAAACCCATCACAGGGAACCCCCAAAATTTTACTGACCTTGCCCATTCTTCTTAGGATCCATGCTTTAGACTCTTCTTGATTGATCCTCAAAGCTTCTTCTGAGAGTTCTCCTTCCACCTTCTGCTGCCTAACAGACTGCCTTTCTGGCCAAATCACCGCTAAGGGATTGCAATTGAGCACTTCCACATACTGTCTTTGTTTCGTAATAGTCAAAACTCCCCTCTGCTCCAGTGATTTCTCTCTCTGCCTTGTATGCTTTCATTCCAAATTGAGCAGCACATTTCCTCCTCCACAGCAAAATAGCCATCGTTGGACAAGCCCCCCGGATCCAGGTAGGAGATCCTTGTGTAGACTCTGTTCCAACTACTGAAGGAAGTCTCGTTCATCCGGAATACTATTATGATCTGAATCTTGCCATTCTGAGTTTCGAGCTTCATCTTCCTCTTCCTTTGACGATACCGAAGGTTGTCTAAGGCTTAAGGCCCCTTCTTTGTCTTCTACCAGGATCCCTTCTTCAGCTTCCTTTCCTCAATGAATGTTGCAGACCCCTGGAGCTTCCGCAATCCTTCTCTCTGCCTGATAATCTCCCCCTGTGCTATCTACCACAATAACCAAGGCTAACTCTTCATTCCTCCCTGCAGGGCCCCCCATATCTACAAAGTCCTTTCCGCACCGCGAGCTGGGCTGAGGCTTTGACGATTGGGCCTCATTGCTTAAGTCCACAACGGGCCTAGACCCTGACGCTTGGGCCTCCTTACTACCTTCCACAAATTTTCCTTTTCCACAATCACCCGAGCTTTCGGCCCGGCCCACATTTCCTCTGTTACCACTAACTCTCCCCCTCTCTTGGTTACAAGCTTGCTGGGTTCCATCCCTCAGATCAGGCCCTACACGTGTCTGTTTCTTCTGGCCACGTGTCTCCCACCCATTCCTTATCGGTTTGAAATTTGAACTCCCAAAACCTACGTAAGCCTATGCGTCATCTGTGTCAAATCTAAAGAAACCACCTCCACACTCCCATGGGGCGTGTGTTTTCCTCTCCTTCATCCTCTCATGCTGGACAAAACCTGCAACTTCCGATCTAACTCTGTCTTCCTTCACACACATAGGACCTACCTCCGACCAGATCGGAAGAATAAAGTTCCAGTTGCCACATTTCACCCAGGACCATCGCTGGAATATCCTCTGATCTTGCATTCACCATGAGCCAAGCCCACCGATTATTCCATCGCATTGTTGTTGGTTCATCCACCGACAAAAGCCCCCCACAATTTTCCCTAATCGCCCGGAAAACCTCTGGACTCCATAAGAATGCTGGCAAGCCCATGACTCGAATCCAAATCAGGACCTTTATTTTCCGACTCCTAACAGCATCGCGTCGGTGACCATGGCTTGGAGGTGTAATGGCTGGCCATAAAAAACCCAGGTCATTTCTGCTCAAAATTCTTCTGACTTCCATTGCCGAGGGAAGCTCAAATAGGAACCAAGCTCCACTAAGATCCAGCACATTTAATTCCACTTGGGCTTCCCAATGTCTTTGAGCCCACTGTTGCAATCTCTCTGTCCGGGACAACGGAATTCAGATCTCCAACTCTACCCACAACACAGTTCTGGAGAAATTCCATTCTACTTTCACATGAACCCAGATGAACTCGAATAACTTCCCATTCCCCTTTAGGGCTTATTTCCACCATTACCGGATCCGACGGCCAATGTTTGATCTTTGAAATGGCAAGAAAAGAGTCCCTAACTTTCTCCTCCTTCCTTGGTTTGGATAGACCGAAACTTCTGAAAGCTGCTGCCACTCTCATCCAGCTCCCTTCAATCTCATCTTCCGGCAAGAAGATATGTCACTTCCCTTTCACCGACCATCCTTCGACTTTGATGAAGCTTCCCCTGTTGTTTGACCCTCTCCACAGCTTTAAGATTCTGTTCCTGCCGTGAAGGCCGATCTGAAAAATCACTCTTTGACTTCCTTCTGACACCTCTTCCAACAGCTTGCAGAGCCATTCTAGCTCCCAGTATATGACCCATAATCTCCTCACGACACCAGGCCCTCGTACTATAATCTGCAACAAACCACCTTTTGAGATGTCGTCTTTCACAATTTCAAAAGATTTGTCCCCGACCTACGCGAACATAGTTACTCGAATATAGGACTGGCAAGAAAAATAGCTTTAGCAAGGTCTGCCGGAGTGATTGACTCCGGCAGTCATCAGAAACATCTTAGCAAACACAGTCATGATGGCAAGCATTAAACCTCGATGCAAAAAAATAGCCTTACCAACAGAATTAGGGCTACTCTAACCAGTGTAAAGAGAGATGAGAGAACCAATTGTATAATATAATATAATGCTATACTCTATTGTATAATATATAAAATGATATATTGTACTATACTGTATCATGACATTGTACTGTATAATATATAAACTGATATACTATATTACTGTATTGCATAATATCTATATATACAATGATATACTATGCTATATAATATATATATATATATATGAAATGATTTATTGTACTATATATAGGGTAAATTACACTGACTTCCTCAGAAGTTTCTGAAATTACACTGACCTTTCCTACTTTACAAAATAATAATAAAATAACAATTTTTTTTCAAAATAACAAAATTACCCCTTTCATATATATTTTTTTAAAATTTTTAAATCTTGGCCAATTTTTTTCTTCATTTTTCAAATAAATATTGATAAAAGTCTTAAATTTATTTTGATATAAAATAAAAATAAGTTTTTTACCTTAAAATTGTTTTTAAATAAAAAAATTAAAAAATCTTTAAAAAGTTAGAATAAATTGGTGAAAATTGAAAAATGAAAAAATAAATAAATAAAAGGGACAGTTTCGTCATTTTGAAAAAACAATTGACAGGAAGGAGGTATCTGTATATTATTTTATAAAATAGGGGATGTCAATATAATTGTCATAAATATAAGGAAAGGTCAGTTTAATTTGTTCCTAATATATATAATGAGATACTATATATAAGTATATATATACTGTACTATAGAATATATATATATATATAATGATATACTATAGTGTATATATATATATATATATAATTTTCATAAAAAATATTTTATTATAGTTTGGTTCTTGGGTTGGGTCAGTTTACCCGAAATTTAAACCAACCCAACCCAAACAAACCGGTTCTAGAACCGACCCAACCCGAATCTTCTTTAGAACCAACCTAACTCGACTCATTCGGTTCGGGTCGGTTTCGGATTTACGATTCTCGGTTTTTTGTGCACCCTTAAACCACACAATGAATGAGCAAGTGGTTAGCATCTTCACCCACCCCTGCACACAACACTAATTAGGCAAAAATAGATCCACTTACCCAAATTATCCAGACTCAAAATAGCCTTTCACACAATTGTCCAAATTAAAAAAGAAACCTTTACCTACAAAAGAAGGAAAAGAAAAGAAACCTTTGAAGGTTTTACACTCCAGATGACCTTCTAGGGGAAATCTAGAAACACCATCATCAGAAAGATTGTGATAGAAAGATCGAACACCGAACGTGCCATTACTAAACATATTCATTATTTGTCATACAAAATTGTCTTTGCAATCCCATGTGCACGATTGTCTCTTGAAGTATATACTATTAACAATTTTTGTACGGTCTTGATCCATTTCATTTCTAGTATATTCCTATTCCCTCTTAACCTGTTCAACTTACTTCAATCCAGATCTGTCAACAGGGGCCAGCATTTTGTACATCATATTCTTGAAATCCGGTGAGCAGTAGCAGTATTTTGGTTTGCACATGCTTTGACAATTTTGTGGCTCTAAAACCTTCACACTGGCTCTATGCATGTTCTTGTAAAAACTGGTGTGCTGCTCTACATAGTGCAAAATCTCGGAAGGGTTTTTATTAGTTGCGTCAGCAGAGAGCCCTCAGAAGCCAAAAGTTTCGAAATTCGGCTTAACAGATGATGCATGACTCCATGGGTACAAGATGTACAGAGAGATGATGTATGGAATTGGGCAACTGACTTTGATTGTCAGGTGAAGAGTGAATTGTGTTTATTTGTACATATCTTGATTGTCGGGTGAAGAGTGAATTGTATTAATTCAAACATATCTTGTTTGTTGGCGCCGTGTTGTTGGGTTATTTTTTTATATCCATCAGCTGAAAACTTTATGGTGCAAACTTCTCTGAGAATATGTTGACTTAAAGTCCCTCACAGTGGAATGTAACATAAATCAGAGATTGATATTGCTAAGGAGTGCATTCTGTAATCATCAATAAAATTGTTATAACAATTTGGTTTGTTAAGATAAAGCAATTGATGCTGATGTTTCTGTTTGAAGATGATAAACGTGAAGCAAGGAATTGTGTGGTCTCACTTTTTTGTTGTTTTCAGTCCCAAATTTCCCTTCTTCATGTGTTTAGGGTTCTTGAATCTTGAGACATTTTAATTTATACCCATTTCACTTAAAAAAATCCATCCTCTAAGAGACTATTATGATGAAAAACAACAAAATAAAATTATGTCAATTGTTGTAAAACACAATACAGTGAAATCATTTCCATGGGACATATGGAAATGGACAACTGGTCAAGCAATCATACTATATGATGCCTTCTAGAATTATGTGCAGAGGATATAAGAAATTGGCCAGCCACATGTATTGACTATGAATTCTTTCACTGTACAGCATAATCTTTTTTCACACCTGCCTCATCAATTTGTGGGGATTACCAGAATGACTTTAGGCTGGAAGCGCTTTTGATTTTGTTTGTACATTTGAAAGTGAATTGTATCTAACATCTTGGCATGGGACTACATGAAACCTCTCTCTCAATTCCTTTTCCCTCTTCTAATTTTCTATTTCAGATATTTTCCTTTATCAATTAAAAGAAAAAAAAAATGGTGGTAGCTCTTCCAAAGTAAGCCTTTCAGGCTCTCTAATGATCTTTATGATAACTTCAAAATGTCCTAACCTAAACATTATACCATTATTTTCCTAAAAATAGTTTGATGCGACTGTCACGATGCGATGCGATGCGATGCGATGCGATGCGATTGATTGGGTCCAGTAGCTTTCAGATGCACCATGCAATTATAGCAGAGAATTAGGCTCTGCAGAAGATTAGATTAAACAAAGATGACCATCTTATAATTATGAGAAGATATATTTGATACTGCCTTGGGTGAAATTTTCTAATATCTATATGATACCCTAACTCTTCTCATCTTTGTGCATATGGATAGTGTATGTATTTTCAATTCAATGCAAGAAATTAAATGCCAACTTGGCAAAGGTTTTATTCAACCAGGACTTTATGGTTGAGAGAGAGAGAGAGAGCGCTTAAGACTAATTCCAAATGGCAGTTTTCATTTGTCAGATTAGTTATTTTCAGTCACCATAAGAACCATTCTCTAAGTAATGGATGGGTGGGTGGCCCCATTTGAATATTTAAGTTGGTGTTATCTCAATCTTCTATTGAAGAAGGACAATATATAGACCCCCAACAACATAATCCAATTAAACAAGAGCAATAACTGCATAAAACAATGATGGTTCTATTAAAATTTAATGGAGCACCAAGGGCTGCGGCTCAGGGTCTTCAAAGGTTGGCTTGACTTTAAACTCTCTTCCATAAAGTCTCATTCTCATCCAGACTTGATGAAGCTCAGGGATTGCATGACCCCATTTTCCTAGGCTTCTTCTGTACATACTAGTAAATGGGTGTTTGAGGGCCGATACTTCTTTTTTTTTTTTTTTCCTTCATGTTAACAAACTGTTTGAGAGTTTTTCAAATTAAATCAGAGCAAAATTACTCCTATTAAGTTATTTAATTTTAAAAAATATCAATCCCTTTTAGTATGATTTTTTTTTATATTTTAAGCATTTTTGTGAATAATATATGGCTTTAAATTAGGTAGGAGAAACTTCATCTTATCAGAGTACGTGACTTAACTTCAATTTGTCACATAATCTTTTTATTGAATTTAATTTTTATTTTTTAGTTAAAACTAAATAATCGCATTATTTTCATGTAATTAAACATGTGAATAAGGTTGTGACTTGTGATACATACCTGGAGAGGGTTTTTTTTTTTTTTTTTGCTACAAGGTTTAATTTGATCCTTGCAAAACCCTGATGGCAGCACATAGTTGATCCTAGTAATCTCATTTCTTTCTGTAATTTAATGATTTTTTTTTTTTTTTTTGCTACAAGGTTTAATATGATCTAATTGGCTAACATTTTTTTTCTTTCTGTAATTCAAAAATTATGTGTCAATCCTAACCTGAAAATGCATTATTAAATAGTCGTGTCAAGTTTTAAAATCCCAACATGATTAGTAAACTTCTTATGTGAGATAAAATAAAGTGAAAATCTATTTTATAAATAAAAATGTCACCAAAATTTGTTAACTTTTCAATATGGGATAAATTACTTTAACTCATGGTATATTCTTATTATTTGTCATGACCCGGTTTCTAAAATTCGATTATGACCCGAGATCCTTATTCTTTAAGTTAGGTGTTTTAATGGTCACACTCTAATGAAAACATCATCTCTTTAATGATATTTTAATCTTCCAATGTTATATTTTGAAGTCTTAAAATAATGCCCTAAAAGTCCCTTAAAACAATCCAACGAGGCTTGAAAAGAAAGGAGAGAACAAAAAAAAAAAAAAAGTAGCCGGACCGGCCAACTGGTGAACATTACCGGTTAACCGGTCTGTTAAAAAAAAAAGTGCTTCAAGTGCAAAATAACTGGTCAATCGGTGAACAGTACCGGTCGACCAGTTGGGCTAACCCATTACTTGTTTTCTTGTGATTTTTTCAAGCTATTTTAGTTCCCTTTTCAACTCTAATAGTTTTAAGTATATATTAAATATTTTTTTCATATGATTTTAGCATCAATTTCATGAGGTTTCATGCATTAAAACCAACATAAAATATACTAAGTTTTATACAAATTTTATGTTCCATAAATCCAAAAGGAATAAAAAGATAGTCAAGTGACCCTACCATAATTACATCAACATAATCATTAGAATTCATTCATATTCTAGATACAGTTCACATGGTCTATTCCAAAAAAACAAACAATCAACATGCTTCCCAAAACATTCATGGTAGTCGAATATATAAAAATGGTAATCTTTTCCAAGATAACTTACAATAGTCCTTCAAGTGTTACCCCAAAAACATGACCCATCACAAGTTTACATGTGTTCAATTTTGTTCAAAAATGAAAGTCATTATCAGCCTCCACATAAGGGGGCTCATCCAAGTGCACATAAAAATGTTGTCTTCCCAAAAACAGCTTCAAGAGTGTTCTTCAACTAGCGGCCTTCTCTTTTCCAGTTTATGTATCTAGTAGGGGTCAATTCAACAACCCCAGTAGAAGGAAATCTAAACATGGGTAAGAAAATGCGGTGGCACATGTATGCTTGTGCACGTGTAGTGGCAATCAAGTGTTCATCAAGCATGCATCATCAACAAAGCAAAGAATTCAAGAGATAGCTAAGCTCTTAACATATCAAAGTATATAACCATGAAAGAGGAACATTGTCTAATAAAAAAATATACACGAACAAATAATTTAGGACTTCATTTATTCAGTTTCATTCAACTTATCAAAATCTTCATTCCATTTCTCAAGTCTCAATTCCAAGACTATATTCCTAGTCGACTCTTGGTAAGTCTTGTACTTTACGGGCTACTAACCTGATGGAGACATACGACTACCTGCACGGGTTTATGACTCGCAAGTCGAAGGGAGACTCCATCCCGAACACTAATCAAAATCCCAGGTAAGCGCAATCTCACCACACTCAAAATTACACAATTGACGTACCCAATCGTCGTCCCATGTTTATCATTTTTCAAGTGTTCATTCTCACACGCCCAATGGCTTATTTCATGTTGGTGTTCATAATTCATCATAAGGGTTAAACATTCAAGTAATTTCAACAAATTTTCATAATTGCACATCAAGGATTCATTCAAGTAATTTCATAAACACCTTGCACGTCATTTACAATATTAAGCATAACACACATAAAACCCCCTTTGTGATTTCACCAATCAAACATTTTTGCATTTAACCGGGAGTTATGTCAATATCAAGATAGGGTAAAAATAATTTATTTCATAGCAAGAATTTAACCAATACATAGATTTTCAAGATACATGCAAAATATGTCCAAATATGTAAAAATTAACAATTCTATAGCAAGATAAGTAGGGGTGCAAACGAGCCGAGTCGAGTCGAGTATCTGATGTTTGGGCTTGACTTGCGAAATAATCGAGCCTGGCTCGACTCGGCTCGAAACTCGACTCGGCTCGAAACTCGACTCGAGCTCAAATTTCTGATCGAACTCGGCTCGTGAATGGCTTGTCAAGCTCGAACTCGAACTCGACTCGGCTCGAAAAAATAAACAAGCCTCATTCGAGCTCGAGCTCGAGTTACTGGGATTCATCCTTGCAAAATAAACAGTTCATTCTTGAACCAATCAAACTTTTTGAAAGCTGGGTTATCAAAATAAAATAATCAATTCTTCATAATCAAGTTTTTAAAATTAGAACCTCTCTCCAAACAGAACCTAATTACAATAATAGTAACAATGAAATTAAATTAATTTCACAGACGCAGTGAAGGATCACACTGTCCAGAGAGCCATCGGTCAAGAACACATGTAATATCAAATGCAAGTGAAACTTAAATTATGTTGTTGAATAAGAATTTTTTTTCAAAAAAAAAACTGCAATGCAACTTAAAATTATAAATCAGATTCTTATGACTCTAAAACTCAAAGACTAAACAACTAGAATGAAAAATGGTTAATTTAACAGACCAATTTTAAACCAAACATGTACTATTTTGGGTTTTATATTCATCAATCATCAAAATTTGATTTTACTAGAAACTATTCAATCTCACAATGAATAGACAGTACTGTGTTTGGTAAAAGAGAATCTAATGGTCACTAGCCTCATGATGTTAAGATAATAAAACAGCAAAAATATCTACCAGAAAGCAAAAGAAGTTTGGTGATTCATCACATTTGGTCAATTAGTGATCATCCGCAATGGAGGTTACAGTGTCACAGTGAAGCCTGCATGCGTTGGCAGCTCAAATAGATCCACAAATCTAGTTGCAAACTTACGAAAACGGAGCCATCAATAGGTTGGTAAAGCCAGATCCAAAGTTGACAAAGTCATTATGAAAAAAAAAGGAGTTAGAAGCTTCAATCTAAACCACACCCATTTAATATAGGTCTCTAGAACCCAAGCAAACTAATCTGATTATTAGAGGTATCTCAAAAAAATTTTAAAAAAAATCAGTTTCGATTGGAAAAAAAAAAAGAAAAGCTGGGCGTATTGACCCATTGAGCCACACTGGCCAACTGAAATCTGTTAGTTAGAACACGAAAAGAGCACGAAAAAGAAAATCTGGATGTTTCTATGTTGTACAGAAAACAAGAAGAAAGGAAAACAATTATGCAACTTACAAGATAGAGAAAAAGGTGATCTTTTTGCCTTTTTAATTGCTATGAACTCTTTGGAATCCAGGGAATGAAGATATATATGAAACTATATATGCATACCCACTTCAGCAGCTTTCTCGACAACACAAACCGATATATATATATATATATATATATATGAAGTTGAAGAAGGTTCGAGAGTTTGACAGAGGGAGAGAGCTTAGAAAGGGCAAAGTAGAGCTGCGGCTGCGGGACTAATTGAAGAAGGTTAGAAAAGGTTAGAAACCCTAGCATAGAAAAAAAGTATTTATACTTAAAAACATAAACGAGTCACGAGCCGAGCTTATACGAGCCTGTTCACGAGCCTGACAAGCCGAGCCTCTTTTTGGCTCGGCTTGGCTCGTTTAATAAACGAGCCCTATTTTGAGCTCGAGCTCGACTCGTGTATTAAATGAACCGAGTTTGAACGAGCCATAATCAAGCCGATCTCGAGTTGTTCATGAACGGCTCTAAAGATAAGAGATAGATGCATGGTAAGTAAGTTTAGAAATCTCCTACCTCAATTTCTTCAAGTTGTGATAGAAACCTTAATTTTTCCTTTGTTGAATCTTGATAGATTTTTCAAATTTCTTACTTTTAGGTTGAGATTTGTAAGTAAGGAGGTTTTGTGCTTCTTGAATCTCCCAAGAAAAACTCAATTCCACCGAAGATCTTCAAACCATAGCCTTCCCTCTCTTTTTCTCTTTTTCTCTCACGTGAATGTGTGTGTGCTTCTAGTGCGTGTTTTAGATGTGTAGGAATTTTGGCTTTATAAGCTAAAAGTAAGAGAAGGGTTATTTTTCCTTTTTGCCACTCCTTTTTTTTTTCTCATTTTTATTTCCAAGCCCATTTTAGTCATTTCATTTAACAAATTTACTTTTTAATAAAATTTTACATTATTATTTTCATTATTATTATTTTATAATTTGTAAATAAAAAAAAATTTCGGGTCTTTACATTCTCTCCCCTTTAGAAAAAATTTTGACATCGAAATTTAGAGTGTACCATGTAGCCTTTTTAAGGCCATGATGTTGCTATAGGACTTTAACTAGAAGAATAATCTTGCCCCTCAAGACTTGTTCCCTAGTGTCCAAGACTCGGATAGGACGCTTCTTATAAGACGTATCTTCCTCAATGTCCAACTCCGCCTAATCTAACACATGTGAAGGATCCGGTTGATATTTGTGAATCATAGACACATGAAATACACTATGAACCACGGATAATCGTGGTGATAATTCAAGTCAGTAAGAAACTTTTCCTATCCTCTCAAGGATCTCAAATGGCCCAATGTATTGTGGTACTAGCTTTCCTCCTTCTCCAAATCGAGTCAAACCCTTCCGCGGTGCTACCTTGAGAAAACGTGATCTCTAACTCTGAAGGCTAAGGGTGTACGCCTCTTGTCCGCATAACTCTTTTGCCTACTTTGTGTCGTAAGTAACCCCTGTCAGATAACCTTTATCTTCTCGATAGTCTCCCGAACTAAGTCTGGATCCAAAATTATAGCATCCCCGACTTCGGTTCAACAAATAGGTGATCGACATGGCCTACCATACAAGGCCTCAAATGGTGTCATTTCAATGCTTGCCTGATAACTGTTGTTATAACCAAACTCAGTGAGTGGCAAGTGATCCTCTTAACTGCCCTTAAAATCCATAACGCAAGAACGTAGCATGTCCTCCAAGGTCTGAATAGTACGCTCGGACTGGCCGTCTGTCTCTGGGTGGAATGCGGTGCTAAGTGCCAAGTCGGTACCCAAGGCAACTTGTAGACTCTACCAAAACCAAGTCGTAAATCATGCATCCCTGTCAGAAATAATAGATACCAGAACCCCATGGAGACGAACAATCTCCCCTATAAATAGGCAACTAAGAGACTCTACTAAATTTGTAGTCGAAATGGGCAAAAAGTGTGCGAATTTCGTTAGTTGATCCACGATAACCCAAATAGCATCATGTCCACGTGGAGATTTAGGAAACCTGGACACAAAGTTTATAGTAATGTGTTCCCACTTCCACTCGGCAATTGGAAGTGGCTGAAGCAATCCTGCGGGTCGCTGCTGCTTGGCCTTAACTTGTTGACATATCAAGCATCTACTAACAAATCCTATTACATCGGTCTTCATGCCCTTCCACCAATATTGTCTATGAAGATTATGGTACATCTTCATGCCTCCTAGATGAATTGCCATCTTAGAATGGTGAAACTCTTACACGACATCCTCACGACAAGGCTGTAAAACATAGACTCATCCTTGAAATCTTAAGCCATGGTCGGTGCGAAGAGTCCAACCCTCAACTATGTCCCCACTGGCAATACGAGTGTGAATGACCTCTGCCTCTAAATCCTGCAACTGTGCATCAAGCACTCAAGTAAGAAAGTTAGGGTGCACAACGACAGAGAATAACATAACGGTTCCCTTGGTCTCATCAAGACATAGGTCGTACTCCGATTTTGCCTATAGCATTTCCCACTCCCGAATGAGTATACTTGCCAAATTCCCTTGAGATATTCTACTAAGTGCATCGGATACAACGTTGGCCTTTCTCGGATGGTATTGCAAATCAAAATCGTAGTCTTCCATGTACTCCATCCATCCTTTTGTCTTAAGTTTAAATCTTTTTGAGAGAAAAGATACTTAAGACTCTTGTGGTTGGAAAAGACTTTAAACCTTTCGCCATAAAGATAATGTCACCAACTCTTCAATGCGAAGACAACGACAGCTAGCTCCAACTCATGCGTCGGATAATTCCTCTCGTGGGGTTTCAACTGTCGTGATTCAAATGCTACCACCTTGCCCTTCTACATAAGGACACAACCTAACCTTTCTCGTGAAGTATCACAATAAATGTAATATTTCTCTCTAGTCTTAGGAATAGTAAGGATTGGTGCCATGGAAAGACGAGTCTTCAATTTTTGAAAGGAATGCTCACAAGCATCATCTCATACAAATCGAACTCCCTTCTTAGTGAGCCTCGTCATAAGCATAGCCAAACATGAAAATCCCTCAACAAACCTATGGTAGTACCTTGCTAAGCCCAAGAAACTACGAATCCCAAATACATTCTTCGGCCTTTCCTATGTCATGACAGCTTCGATCTTTGAAGGATCCACGGAAACTCCTTGTTGGGAAACAACAAGCCCGAGAAACTTCACTTCCACTAACCAAAAGCCACATTTCTAAAATTTGGCATACAATTGGTGTTCTCGCAAAGTTTGCAAAACGATGTGAAGATGTTCTTCGTGTTTCTCCTTGGATAGTGAGTATATAAGAAGGTCATCTACAAAGACGATGACAAAGGTATTAAGATATTGTTGGAAAACACGATTCATGAGGTCCATGACAGTGGCTAGAGCATTAGTCAACCCAAATGGCATAACTAAATACTCATAATGGTTTTATCGTGTGTGAAAAATGATTTTCAAAATATCTTTTTCCTTGATCCTCAACTGATGATAACTGGATCTCAAATTAATCTTGGAGAAGACAATGGATCCTATCAATTGATCAAACAAGTCATCAATGAGTGGCAACGGATACTTATTCTTCACAGTCACCCGATTAAGCTTACGACAATCAATACAAAGTCGGAGTGATCCATCACCCTTTTTGGAAAAAAAGGTTAGTGCTCCTCATGGTGATGTACTAGGACGTGTAAAATCCTTATTAAACAATTCCTTAAGTTGCACCCTTAGCTCCCTCAACTCTGCAGGTGCCACGAAGATCGGTGTAGTGCCCGGTAACAACTCAATAGAGAACTCTATCTACAGATGTGGTGGTAACTCATATAAATCACTTGGAAACACATCTAGGAAGTCTCTCACCACTAGGGGTAGCTCCCCATGACTTCCACTGACATCGTCTACTATCCAAATCGAGAACATATAGCTAAACTCGCCTAAATCACATGAGTCCTACAAGCGTGGAGTACTGAGGTCACTACGATTACCTAGAAAATAAAAACAGTCTCCCTCAAGAGTACAAACGGTCACCCTCTTTCGATAACAATCAATAGTAGCCTGATAGGTTGACAACCAATCCACACCCAAGATAAGATTGAACTCAGTCATATCTAACACAATGAAATCAAAGATGAAGCAACGATCGACCACCTCTATCTCACAAGAGCGACAAATCCATATAAGTGAAACCTTGCCTCCCATTAGAATCTCTACCCAAAGAGGATGATCTAAAATGTCCATGTCTAATCCCAGAGTATGTGCAAAATTTAAAGAAATAAATGAATAAGGTGCACCCGTGTCAATCAAGATGTTTGACCATGAATTGAATATTAGAATGGTACTTCGCACGATTGAGGGACCAGTAGATGAGTCAATTGTAGTAACTGCATACACTTTCCCCTATGGCTGGCTTGAAGATAAGTCCTGGCCTATTATGCCCTGATGTGTAATTTGTGGTTTGGCTGCAGCAGATGAAGGCCCTGGGGCTGACCTGGAGCTTTGAGCTGAAAAAGTAGGAACCAGAGAAAGCGGTGGAAGAAAACTCTGACCAATCTGATGGGTTTGAGAAGAATGGCTCGGGTGATAACCTGAAGAACCCTCGGTCCCCTAAGGCTGAGGCATGGTGCAAACTCTAGCAGTGTGTCCCAACTGACCACATCGATAGCAAATAGGGGTCTTACCTCGCCCCTGAGTCTGTGTCTGGCTCACACTATATAAAGGTCTTAGGCCTCTACCTTTTTACTATCCTCGTCCATAAGACTGTGTCTATTTCCTCTGTGGGAAATCTACATTGCGATGCCCCGGCTGATGGCACTCATAGCAAATCAACTCTCCTTGTGTACCTCTCGCATGTGCGGAGAATGACGGATAGGATGGTTGACAAGAAGTTTGAGCCTGCTACTATGAGTGAGTCGCTCCCTCTCTCTGTCTCTTCCTATCCCGTCTATCAGGATAAGAACCTGAACCCCAAACTGGATACCTCGAGTCATGGATCCTCTTTATATCCTTGAAGTCGGCCTCGATCAACAAGACTCTATCATAAAGCTTTGAGAATACTCAAATCTTGAGAGGAACTATCTTGTTCCGAATGATATGCTTGAGCCCAAACTTAAAGGTACGAGATTTTTCAACCTTATTATCAACAACCCTTGGAGAAAATTGGGCTAGAGAAGAAAAATGAGTCTCATACTCAGATACGGGCATGACACCTTGATAAAGATGGAGAAACTCTTGTCGTAGTGAATCCTTAATCACGGTAGGAAAGAACTTGTTCATGAAAGCCTTGGTGAAGACATCCCACACTCTAACCATAGCAAGCCCTACTGATTCCCATCAAGTTAGGGCTCGCCCTTAAAACAGATGGCTAGCATAATCAATCCAGAAATCATTCTCCCAGATATGGATCGTGTCTAAAAGTCTAGAAACCTGCCTCAACCAATCATCCGCAACAAAAGGATCAGGTCCCCCCCTGAGAAATTAGGAGGATTCAACCTCTAAAACTCTCTCATAATAGTTGTGACTCTAGCCTCACCCATTTGAGAATGGGACTGGGCCTCATCCCGATTAGCCTGCTAAATTGTCTCATAAACTACATAATCTCACGAGAAATTTCTGCTCCATCTACTTAGACCTTTTGAACTTGCAGTAGAGGTCTAGGAGCGAGACCTTCCTTTGGGCTTGCCCTACCGGCTCTCCTTGAAATGGTAATGGAGGATTGGGAATAGGTTTGTCTCCCCTATCCTGGCCCACTAGGATCCCTTGGAAGTGGTGGTAGGGGTGCAGGAATGGGTACCTCTTCCCCGTCTTGATTCACTTGGTTGATTAAGGAGGTGGTGGAGGCATAGGATTATGAAGTCTTCCTCGGCCCCAACCCCGACCTATTCCTTTGGGAGAAAATCCTATAAAAATATCAAAAGAAAAGAGAAAAGAAAAATCTCTAGTTAGGTCTAAAACTCATATTAAGGTTTTCTATTTTTCCACAAGATCTTATCCTTAACACTGAATCATCCTTCTTTTTTTTCTCAATATAAGCAAAATGAAATTAAATGAATGCAACATGTATCACGTAAGGGAAGCAACTACGAAGTAAACATGTTCAATTATTCACAAAAGCAAGTCAACACTTTTTCAAAACAAGAAAATCCATGCAAACAAACAACAATCAATTTAAGTGCACACTACGTCCCTAAACATTCAATCAATGTTTATTCCACATCAAAAGTTCCTAATTAGTTTCAATATTTGAGTAACATAATTCGGTTTTAAGGTTGACCCTCTTCCGTCATCCTAGGTATTCGAAGCCTAGGCTTCGACACCATTCTGTCACAAGCCTGGTTTCTAAAACCCGATTTTGACTTGAGATACTTATTCTTTAAGTTGAGTGTTTTAATAGTCCACACTCTAGTGAAAATATCATCTTTTTAATGATATTTTAGTCTTTCAATATCATATTTTAAAGTCCCAAAAGAATGCCCTAAAAGTCACTTAAAACAAGCCCAATGAGGCTTAAAAAAAAAAACGGAGAAAACAAAAAAAAAAAAAAGTAGGCCAGACCAGCCAACCGGTGAATAGTACCGATCAACCGGTCCTGTTCAAAAAAATAAAGTGTTGCAAGTGCAAAATAACCGGTCAACTAGTGACTAGTACCGGTCGACCGGTTGGACTGACCCATTATTTGTTTTCCTTGTGACCTTTTTAAGCTATTTTGGTTCCCTTTTCAGTTCTAATGGTTTTCAAGTATATATTAAATATTTTTTCATATTTTTAGCATCAATTTCATGAGATTTCATGCATTAAAAATAACAAGAAATATACTAAGTTTTATGCACATTTCATGTTCCATGAATCCAAAATGGAATCAAAAGATAGTCAAGTGTCCTACCATAATTACATCAACATAATCATTAGAATTCATACCTATTCTAGATACAATTCACATGGTCTATTCCAAAAGAACATACAATTAACATGCTTCTCAAAACATTCACGGTAGTCAAATATATAAACATGGTGATTTTTTCCAAAATAACTTACAATAGTCCTTCAAGTGTTACCCAAACAACATGACCTATCACAAGTTTACACATGTTCAATTTTGTTCAAAAATGAAAGTCATTACAAGCCTCCACATAAAGGGGGTCATCCAAGTGCACACAAAACTGTAGTCTTCCCAAAAATAGCTTCAAGAGTGTTCTTCAACTAGCGGCATTCTCTTTGCCAGCTTAAGTATCTAGTAAGGGGTCAGTTCAACAACCCTAGTAGAAGGAAATCTAAACATGGGTAAGAAAATGTGGTGGCATGTGTATGCTTGTGCACGTGTAGTGGCAATCAAGTGTTCATCAAACATGTATCATCAACAAAGTAAGCAATTCAAGAGATAAGCCAAACTCTTAACACATCAAAGTATATTACTATGAAAGAGGAATATTGTCTAATAAAATAATATACATGAACAAATAATTTAGGACTTCATTTATTTAGTTTCATTCAACTTATCAAAACCTTCATTCCATTCTCTCAAGTCTCAATCCCAACACTATATTCCTAGTTAACCCCCGGTAAGCCTTATGTGCTTTATGGGCTATAAACCCGATAGAGACATACGACCACCCACGCGGGTTTACAACTCACGAGTCGAAAGGAGACACCATCCCGAACATGAATCAAAACCTTGGGTAAGCGCAATCTCACTACCTTCAAAATCGCACAATTGACGTGCCCAATCCTAGCTCCCATGTTCATCATTTTTCAAGTGTTCATTCTCACATTTTCAAGGACTTATAATTCATGTTTGTGTTCATAATTCATCATAAGGGTTAAACATTCAAGTAACTTCATCAAATTCTCATAATTGCACATTAATGATTCATTCAAGCAATTTCACAAACACTTTGTATGCCATTTACAATATCAAGCATAATACACATAAAACCCCCTTTGTGATTTCACCAATCAAATATTTTCGCATTCAACTAGGAGTTATGTCAACATCAAGATAGGGTAAAAATAATTCATTTCATAGCAAGAATTCAACCAATACATAGACTTTCAAGATACATGCACCATATGTAAAAATTAATAATTCTATAGCAAGATAAGAGATAGATGCATTGTAAATCTATCTACACAAGTTCTATACCTAAGTTTAGAAATTTCCTATCTCAATTTCTTCAAGTTGTGGTAGAAACCCTAACTTTTTCCTTGTTGAATCTTGATGGATTTTTCAAATTTCTTGCTTCTCGGTTGAGATTTGTAAGTAAGGAGGCTCTATGCTTCTTCAATCTCCAAGAAAAACTCCACTCCACCAAAGATTTTCAAACCCTAGGCTTCTCCTTCTTCTTCTCTTTCTTTTTTTCTCTCTTTCTCTCCCTCTTTTAGGTGAATTTTTCCTTTTTACCTCTTCTTATTTCTTTTTCTCATTTTTATTTGCAACCCCATTTTAGTCATTTCATTTAACAAGTTTAATTTCTCAATAAAATTTTACATTATTATTATTATTATTTATAATTTGTAAATAAATAAAAAACTCCGGATCTTTATATAATTAAACGTATTAAATCACACTAAATAAATTAACATGATTAAAATATGAATACGGCTTATATATTAATCGTATCAAACGTGTCAATTCATTTATAATATAGACTCATTTATCTTAAGCCAAATTCTTAAAATCTATCGTGTTGACACCCAGACTCAAACCAAATGTATTTTTTATTGATAAATTACACTGATCTTTAATGAGATTTCTGACAATTACAAAAAAAAAAAAATTCTACGATTTCTAAAATAATACCGACCTTTCTTACTTTTACTAACAAATTACAAAGATCTCCTCTCAAACTTTTTTTTCTTTCAAAATGACAAGTGTCCTCTTTCATTTTATTTTTTATTTTGTATTTTTTTCAATTTTAACCATTTTTTAAACTTTTTAAAGAAAAGTTTCATTTTATATAAAAATAATTTTAAGATAAATAAATTATCTTTTTTAGTCAAAGAATATTTTAATTAATATTTATTTGAAAATGAAAAAAAGTTAAAAAAATTAGGTAAAAATTTTAAAAATCAAAAAATCAAAAAACATGAAAGAGTATTTTTGTTATTTTGAAAAAATAAGATTGGAAGGAGTTTTTTGTAATTTGTCAGTAAATATAGAAAAAATAGTGTCACTTTAAAAGTTTTAAGGTAAATTACACTGACCAAATTTGAGATTTATGACAATTATATTGACCTCTTCTTAAGTTTCTGAAATTATACTGACCTCCCCTATTTTACAAAATAATATACAAAAATCTCTCTACTGTCAATTTTTTTTAAATCACGAAGTTGTCCCTTTTATTTATTTATTTTTACATTTTTGTAATTTTGACCAATTTATTCTACCTTTTTTTTTTGTATAGATTTTTAATTTTAAAAAAAATTAAGGTAAATAACTTATTTTTATTTTATACAAAAATAAATTTAAGATTTTGATCAATATTTATTTGAAAAATGAAAAAAATTAGTCAATATTTAAAAAATTGAAAAAAAATATGAAATGAGTAATTTTGTCCTTTTAAAAAGAAAAAAATTGATTGAATGAGATATCTGTATATTATTTTGTAAAGTAAAAAAAGTTAATATAAATTTAAAAATTTCAAAAAAGATTAGTATCATAAAACTTAGAAAAAATCAGTCTAATTTATTCAAAATTTTTAAAAAAATCATTATAATTACAAAAATATATCAGAGTAACACGAACGAAAGTGAGTGCACAAAGGATGTATTTTTCTATCCGGAACAACTTGCCTCTTCCCTAAACCCTCTTAATTTCGTAGATGTTAACTACCATCATTAATCCAATCCCGTCAGGAGAGAGATTTCCTCTAGAGAGAGAGAGAGAAACGGTCTGATTTTGTCAAAGTGGGCATTTGAAAGTTCAAAGTCTACTTTGACGCGCTCCTCTTTCCATCAGTTTGATCTGCTCAAATAGAGGGAAAAATTGGAGAGAAAACAGAAACGAAAAACAAGATTCCCAGCGCCTCTGCATATAAACGTCAATTTTTGCTTGCCCCTTCTGCTCTTCCACATTCGGAACTCTCTTCTCCTTCTCTCTCTCTCTCTCTCTCTCTCTCTCTCTGTCTCTAGATTGCCTCTGAGGCACCGTTTCTCTCGGTTCTTTCCAGTCCAAGATTATCTCCACTTTGGTGGAATCTCAGGTACTCTTCCCAAGGATTCTTTTCTTCTATTTTCTGATAAATTTTTTTTTTCTGTTTATGTCAACTCAATCCCCTCTTATCTTATATATACATACATACATATATATATATGTGCATGTGTGTGTGCAGTTCACTTCTTGTAAACATCGTTAGGTCAGTTTGTCTTCAATTTATATTCTTTCTATGTTCACTTCATGATTGCATGAATATCTGTGTTCGGTTCTCGTTTTCTTGCTATAAATATGTGGATTTGATCTTTTCGCGAACTTGTTCTTGAACTGTTATTACAGAATTCAGGTATAAAGAAAATTATAAATCTTTGCTTCTGCTATTTGTTTGATTTGAATAAATCCAATTAAACCAGACAGTTGCGTTAGTCACAGTTGACTGGTGGTTTTCGGTTTTCTTGATCCCAAATGCTGAAAACTTAAAAGGTCAAAATTTTCTTTTTCCCCTTGAACTTTCTCCACAACCAAACAGAGCATAAGGGCATCTAAATTTGTACATGTGTTTAATTCCTTTTTTGATATAATTGATGATATGGCTTTATGATTGTTTTTGTCCTTTTGATTCTTTTTATGTTCTTTTTCGAATTTCCTCAAAAACCTGTTCTTTTTTTTCTACAATGGGCAAAAGCAAAGGAGCCAAGTTTCATTAACTTTACATCACTATCTTGGACTTTGTCCTAGGAAATTTAGACACTTCATTCATGGAGTTTTAGATATTTCCTACTTATGAAAAAGGGAAAAAGAAAACAAAAAGAGAACATCTTATTTCCTATTTCTACCTTTTCTCCCCTTTCATGTTGTTTCATCATGATTTTCTTTTGAAATTTTCAATTGTGGTGTTTTTGTGAAATCATTTGTAACTTTTAATCTATCCTTCATGCCCTTCTTATATGAAATGAATTCTTATTTTGGCCTTTTTTGTTTTTTAATCATTATTTTTTATTCTTGATACAATCTAACAGTTTGATCTTCTTTGTTTCTCCAGGCGCCTCGTGAAATCCCTATACGAAATCATTTCTTTGTTCAATTTTAATTCCATATTCTTTAGCCCATCAACTGCTCAACCAAAAATCCAGCTTTTTTGCCCATTAAAAAAATGTTTGGTCTTAAGAGATCTCCTTTGAACAAGAATGCTAAACAAAACTCAGTTGACACCGGATTCCCTGGCTCTTCTAACCCCAATCCTTTTGATTCCAACAGTGAGTCACACAACAAGCATGACCTTAAACCCTCAAAGAGATCTTCTTCTGAACCTACATTAGTTAACTCAAATTTTAGTACTAACCCTTTTGATGACAATGAGAGAAAAGGGACCCCTTCATCTTCATACTCTCTTACTTCATCGGCGACAAATAGATATAAGAATGATTTCCGTGAATCAGGAGGATTAGAGAACCAGACCGTCCAAGAATTGGAGAATTACGCTGTATACAAAGGCGAGGAGACTACAAAGACGGTTAACAACTGCCTAAAGATAGCAGAGGACATAAGAGAGGATGCGACCAAGACTCTGGTCACCTTGCATCAGCAGGGTGAGCAAATTACCAGGACACACCTGGTTGCTACTGATATTGATCATGACCTTAGTAGGGTATGGCTCGTTTACTTTTTAATATAAATTTATTGGCTACAATTCGAGAACTATATAAGTTTGTCTAGAAGTTAAAAGATATGAAAATCCATCATATAAATAAGATGAACTTTACAGTCTGCTATTCACCAGTGCTTTCGTTGCTTCAGAAATTTGCATGTTTTTAGATGGCATTTCATGCTTTCTTAATAATTTATAGAGTTGGGGAATTGGATTTTTCCCTCATTCCTAGTGGCATCAGCTTGGATGATGGTTTGATCCTTTTCCTTTGTTAAGGATTAAAAATAGAATCAATAAACAATGCATATACCTTGTATATTGTGGTATGCCCAGACAAACATTTTCTTCAAACTATATATATGTGTGTGTGGTAAGCTACTGCTACCAACATTTCTAGGAGATATAATACTTCATAAATCTCTGCAAAACCATGCTATCATCCTTTGTTTCTATTTAGGCTTTTCATCAATATATATATATATATATATATATATATATATGTTGGTGGGGGGGGGGGGGGAAGGGGGGAGTAACCAACACCGGTACCCTCCCGAAGCCATTGTTTCACACTGCTACAAGCATGGAATCTGTAAGACAGAGTGTTGGCATTGTCCTACTTTTGAGTTGCTTATATCTGGACGTGGAAGATGTTATTTTTTTCCACACTTGAATTTATGTTACAATAACTGTCTGTTTTCAGTCATTGGTGCTGCTTGTACTGGATTACAGTCCCTGGTTTTTATTATTTTAAAGGAGACTTATATTGTCTGATGTTTGACTTCAGGGTGAAAAGCTTTTGGGAAGTCTTGGGGGTATCTTCTCCAAGACTTGGAAGCCAAAGAAGAATCGTTCAATAAAAGGGCCTGTTATCACAAGAGGTTATAGTCTTTATATGCTCATCTCCTTTGTTCATTTCTTTCTATGCTTAAAAATCTACTTTAGATTGTTTCGAAGACCAGGGGAGGGGGTGGGAATTTTCCTTTTCAGCGGGGGGAGGGAGAGAGAGAGAGAGACAGATTAGAGACTGTTAACAATGTTAACCAATTTCTTGTTCTTGAGTGATTTACCTGTTAATTTTTGCAGATAATCCAGCTCAAAGAAGGGCCAACTTGGATGAGCGGGAAAAATTGGGATTGGGTCCTGAACCTAAGGGACGGTCAAACACGCGAACACCACCACCTGAACCTACCAATGCACTGCAGAAAGTTGAGGTGTGTGTTTATGATTATTGGCTCCACAAAAGGTTGTTTTGAATTTGCACACACCAAGAAATTTAGTTATTCTGTGTTTTTCACTTACATAGGAATTAGATTACTTTGTTTTGCTTTGTTTTGTTTTTAGGAGAGTGCATCTGGGAGGATTTTTATTCTCCTGCAACCCAACCCATAGGGTTGGAGTTTGGGAGTGTTTGAGGTAGTGGAGCATATAGACCCATAGGATAAGGGTATATTGGAAAAAAATTTCAATGTACCGGGCTAGGATTAAGGTTTTACCTGCGAGGCGGTACAAACATATTGTAATCTTATTTTTTGAATAGTTAAGAACCTAACCGCTTACTCCTGTGAACGTAAGTATATTGTCGAATCACATAAATTCTCTATGTCGCCTCTCTCTCTCTCTTAATGTTTTTCATCAAGGTTGCATAATCAACCGAAAGGATTTGGGGACTAACTAAATCACTTCAAGATGTTCGTGTAACGCATACTGGGCATTTGTACCAGAAAACAGGGTTCTAGTCTTGAAGCCTGATATCAACTCCTTGCCATCAAGGGAACAAAATCTGTTTAGGATTTCAATGGATGAGATAATGGTTATTTTTTAAGGATTTCAATGAACGATCTCATCTCCATCCTCCTTTCTTCTGTTACCTTTCATCGCCATTTTGATGACAAGTTCTTGCTACCTTGTGTGGTGGAAAACAAATGCAAATTATTTAATTTTTCTTGTATGCCGAAGAAGGCAAAGTCGTACACATTTTTCATTGGTAATTGACAATCATAACAGGTGGAAAAGATAAAGCAAGATGATGCACTTTCAGATTTAAGTAATATATTGGGGGAGCTGAAGAACATGGCTGTTGACATGGGTTCTGAAATTGAAAGGTAAGTTGTTTTGATTTTATCTCATGAACATCCGACGTCTTTTATTGGTTTGAAAACTCCTCTCTCTCTCTCTCTCTCTCTCTCTCTCTCTCTCTCTCTCTCTCATATGTTATTTTCTTTTAACTTTATTGCAGGCACAACCGTGCTCTGGGTCATCTTGAGGATGATGTAGATGAGCTAAATTTCCGCGTGAAAGGTGCCAATCAACGCGGACGGCGTTTGCTTGGAAAGTAGAAGACCCACACTGCTCTGCTCTTCTAGGCCTTCTTTCTTATTGCCTTTTCTTTTCATGCATTCTTTCATTTCCAGTATCTCTGGGTTTAGATTTTCTCCATGAATATCTGCTATTTGTACACACAAAATAAACATACAAAAAATCAATTCTTTTGTTACAAATTTTATTTTGTTGGTTTCTTTCAAGTTTCAAATAACAAATGGTGGGGAAAAAAAAGGTCTTCATCTCTCATGGTGAGCGATGAAGTGTAATTATACATTAAAAAGGATTATAGCAATACATGACCTTATAGATAAATGAAAAGATATATCATCCAAAATTAAACATTTGAATTGCAGCAATTTGAATTTAAAAAGTGTTGTATCAAACCGTGAAAAGTGGATGCAATAACCGTGAGCTTGGCTAACTAAACTAACCGGAAGGTAGACCCCTTCTTGTTTCATCAACCACTTCATCAATAGTAGATAATATATCAGGCATCAAAAAAATAATTTCATGAACAAAATGAAGATCAGTTCTTTCATGTTTAGTTTTGCATGAAAAGTGGGATTTGCCAAGACATAAGATTACCACAGCGAGCACAGGAGGTCATAGTTTTGCCTAATAAGGATTGAACCGAACTAAATTTGGTAGTAGCATAGGTTAATGACTAGACGGGTGCACGAGGCTTCTCTCTCTATGGGGTTTGAGGAAGATTAGATGTACGCAATCTTATCCCGACGAACAGAGAGGCTGTTTTAGTGTAGATTGACAATCATCTGGGCAACCCAATTGGCATCCATAAATTCCGTGAGAGAAAATTGGGGAGATGACTGAAAAAATAAGCTGTTATAAATAGTGACACTGAGATGTAGCTGCAAAGCCAGCAATCCATATATTCATGCGTAGTTCTGTGTGTGTGTGTGTGTATCACTAATACTAGAGCGATTCCCCAATGATCTTTGCCTTGCTGCTGTCATACTCACATCTGCAAAGCCTGTATCCCATATATCATGTGTAATTTTTCTTTATGTATCAAATCAGTATCTTGAGGTACTACCTATCAATTAATGCTCCAAGTTCCAACTCTTCAGCAAAGCAGGGCAACTTAAACCTCTTGCTGAATAGGAATACAGATTTTCATCTCTTCTATTCTAATGATTATTTGATATGAGCTAATTATAGTGACAGATATCAAACTAAGTAACTTGAGGTACAAAGCATAGGAACAACTGCAATCTAGTGTTAGCAACTTGGGTGGGTAAAACAACAGGAGCATTGCAGTGAAGAACTAACAATCAAAATCAACACAGAATGTATGCAACTCAATTCAACAAAGTATTATCTAATTACTGAAAAATTAACAAGAACTTATGTAAAAAGAAACACAAAATTTAAGAATCTATTTCTAGTGGCAATAGCAGAAAACCCTAAACTGATGACTGTAAGGGTGAACATATTTTAAAAAATTATAACTCAATAAGAATACAGAGTACAAACAATATAATAGCAGCACTAGAGAACGAGGGCAAGGCAAAAATGTTTACAATAGCAGAAAACCTTAAACTGATGATTGTAAGGGTGAATGCATTTAAAAAAATTAAAACTCAATAAGAATACAGATAAGAGTACAATCAAAATAAAAGCAGAACTGGATAATGGCAGCAACAAGGCAAAAATGTTTAGAATGACAAGTTCAGGAATAAGCTTCCTTAGCCACTTTAATAATTCCTGATTATTTGTTTCAAATGTCCTCTTTCAAGGCTAAAAAGTGTTACAATGTTTGGCGTATCTGAAATGGAATTTCTTGGCTTACCTCAAAAGGCAGGTTCAGTATTGCAGTGACCTAATCCTTCTATATTGGTTGCTGCACCTTCTAGCTATATTTGAATTTAACAGATCATGCCAGACTCTCTCAGAAACCCACTGCCACAAAGACCACAGCATACATCTGAGGAGCTATCACCATGTTCCCACTTATTCTGCCTAATACTATAAAAAAAAATTATTAAAAAATGGATGACGTAATTAAAATTAAGATCACAACTTGATCACATGGGTGGCCAACACAAAAATACAAACACCCACCCTTAAGAATTTCTCTGTTTGCTATTTGATGCTATTTTATTTATTTATTTTGATGGCAAAGAATCCTTCTGATCATGGGCTCTTAAGACACCTCGCTACAAGGCAAACTTCTGATGTACACAAACACTCCACTGCTCACTCACATCGCTTAAAGAGGGAACTCGAACATGCACTCTAAATGAAGCCTTCGCCATGGTTACCACAATTCGCTCATCTCCTAGCAAATTAGGAATTGGGATTGCTTGATCCAAAACATGGATCATTAGCGATTTGGAATGCAAGATTTAGCATTCCAATCTAAAATATTAAACGTTTCAAAAAAATCATACAAAATACATACATCATTAGAATTTTATTTTATAATGGCTTGGATTCATTGAAGTCTTTTTGGTGTTTATATATAGATACCAATATTATTACAAGTACAATAAAAAAACATATCACGTTTCAAATAAACGAATTTCGTTCCAACAAAGCGATCCAAAAAAGTCTACCCCTAATGTACCACATTCTATAATAAGTGACGATTCCCGTTCCCATTCTCATAACGATCCACGTTCCAAGTAACATTGAGCCTTCCCATCCGAGCCTATCCCCATACGATCATGCTAAGTCTGGGTTCTATAAACACCTATAATATTTTTTTTTTTGTTATTTCAACCATAATATAATCCCATAACATAGCAAATAATAATTTATACACATATACAAGCATACTATATAGCCATAGTAACTTGCATTCATAACTGTCTAGTTACACTAGACCCTAGGGTACTCTAAAAATTGTCATCTCTTGTTCCCACTCTTTCATATGTTCAATTAAGGTGGCACATGCTTCCTCTAGTATTTGTTGAAAAGAAAAATAGCTTCAAACTTTGAAACTCGGGCATCATTTGTTTTCCAAAAAAATGCCTGATGGAAAAGCTTATTACACAAGTACAATTAGGAAAGGCCTATCAATTTCTTCTAAATACTAAACATGTGTAAAACCTCAAATATTCAAAGGAATCAAAGCTTCTCAACATACATACATGTATATATATACAAATTTTTTTTATAAGTAAAACTTCTCAACATATCTTATAAGTTGCCATACTCCTGAATATGAGCGGTGAAAGTATCAGATAATTTCAGATATCCATTTGTTTGACAGTACTCAATTTATCAAATATTGACAAATAAGCCAAGAAGAAGAACATTCTAAAATATTATAGGGGCAGTCTCAATATATGAGAGTCCTGTCACTACATGGTTTGGAAAAGGTTAGATATATGTAACCTTACCCCCGTGAATTGATACAAAATTTCCTCAACTCGAACACATGGCCTTTAGGTCAAGAATATATTTCTTCTTTAGATAAACCAACTCACCTATGTACCATACCCTGGCTTTTACGGAACATATAATAGAAGAAACTAATCAGACAAAAAACCGCTATCGTTGTTCCCTTCTAGTTATTTTCCCTTTTTTTTCACCCTAAAGTTGTTCCCTTATTGTTTCTTTTTATTTTTTCCCCTAAAATTGTTCCTTTTTTGCTCTCTCTCTCGTCCATGACATGTCTGTAACCAGGTAAACAATACTTACCAAATGTTATGCTACACACAACTTAACATAACAAAGGATCTTGTGAGCAAATAACAACAGTTGACACTAATCAATGTATCAAGACATCTACAAATAATCTAAGAAAAGGAATGTTCAAAAGTATATTTCTTCATAAGATAAACCAACTCACCTATGTAGTATATGCTGGCTTAAGATTAATATAGAACATTGAATAAAAGTAAACAATAAAGAAAATGTGGGCCTTACAGAAACAGTAAATTTGCTCCATTGTGAATGGAGGTCACAGGAGGGTTCAAGTTGTAGAAACAATCTCTTTACTTGTGTGGGTAAAATTTCATACATGTAACCCTCCCGAGACCCCGGGGCTGTCCTTTAATCAAACAAAAAAAATTGCTATTGTTGCTTCTTCTTTTTTCTTTTTCTTTTTCTCCTAGTGTTGTTCTTTTACTGTTTTTCTATTTTTTCCTTTTCCTAAACATCTTTGCACCGACGTAAAACAATAATTACCAAATATGCTACAGACAACCTACATAACAGAGGGTGTTATGAGCAAATAAAGATATAACAACAATTAACTAATACAAGCACATCTTCTCCTTTTCCAACTGACGATTTGCAAGGGGTATAATCAAATAGTCCATATATTAGCAACCGAAAGAAAACTATGCATATATATCAACATCAGTAGTCATCTCATAGACTCATACCCAACATTGCACATGAATCACATGTTAAAATAGGGAAAAAGTAAAAACTGCTTAGTATCCAATACATATCTTATTAAGGGAAGCTTTTACTTTTCAGAGGACACAGTCATGTGCCCCTACTGCTTTGTGTCAAATCATTCATTGGTAACTTTTCAAGAGAACAACCCATATAAAATCTCAGCAACTGGAATCAAAGCCAACATAATTTATCATATAAGACCAACAAATCCATGATCCAGGTACGTATTCAAGTAGGTAAATAAAAGAAATTACAGAATTGGCCAGCCTATCCAAGGAACTATGCATCCCTGGAAAGTCAAATAGGTTTTGTAATGCATTGTGACACAAATATTGTGAAATTCAAGTTCATGGGTAGGTTACCACAAGCGAACTATGGATTTTCTGGAAAGTTGTGTTTATTAGGGATGGCAAAGGGGGCAGGTTCCCCTTCCCCAACCCGTCTTGCGAAAAAAAAAATTCCCCCAGACCCGTTTAAATCCCGTGATAGGTAGAGACAGGTCTCCATCGAGGTTTTTATTTATTTTTAAGCTTTTATTTATTTATTTATTATATCAGATCAAAATATTTATAATTAACACATTTCAAACTAAATGTTACATGTGGTAAAATAAGAAATATGCACGGCAATAAAAAATTCGAATAATATTATTTTCTTTTTCAAACATATAACTCTTATCATATTTATTTAAACTTCTAATAGTAGACTAATATCATTATAAACATTGATTATGTAGTACAAAACTCCTTTATTATTTTATTTTATATAATCGGTGTAGGGAGGGGTGCTTTCACCCCAAACCCGCCCCAAACCCTAACAAAATGGACATAACTTCTCCTAAACCCATCCTATCAGGGTTGAGGTATGGCGGTTCCCAATGGGATAAATTAAATTGCCATCCCTAGTGTTTATGAATATATCATTACACCATCATTGTTAAATTCTACCACTCAATAGGGGACAGTAATAGCTCTGGATTTTAGATTGAAACATCATGAATGTTGTTAGTAAAAATTCTGCTTTTCTTCAAAATGGTGCAATATGGCTTCATGTTTTAATTTTGAAATGCAATTCTTCAAGAAAATAGGGTAATTCTAGCCTTATTAAGCTCATGCCGTAAAATTAGTTCAACAGGGATGCTTAGTGATCTTTTAATCTTGATGACATGCAGCTCCATTTATTAGCATAAACACATTTTTCCTGATTGTATTTCACAGAAAAACAAAACAACTGCATCAAATAGAACTTATCATAATCAAGTGAAGAAACCAAATACTTATTTGCTATCTCTAGAGCCTATGTTTAACCAGAACTTTCCATTATGATACATCTTCACCACCTGGCACCAAAATCTAGATTTTTCACATAATCTTTCATAAGAAAGAGAATGTGATACCTACATAAACTCTACTGACGACACCTACTTAACATCTAACATGATATATAATAGCAACGCCATCATCATGGTTTCTAATTATTAAAAACATTATTTATAATTTCATACCTACAAATTATCTTATTCTAAAAACTCACAAATCCATTAGTTTAACAAATACTTATGTGCCATTTATGGCACATGCGAATGAACTAATGCAGGTTTGTCTATATGTTGAGCCAAACCCTAGCTCCACCAACAAGCCAAAACATTTTCCTCTATATATCAGACATTTGTGGCCTTTCTTATCATATCAAGTCTTTTACAAAAAAACATTTAACGTTATTATAAAAAAAAAAAAAAAAAGGGGTTCTAAACCCCATCTGAAAATTAAATCCAACATATAAATTTTGATACATCAGATGGGTTGCCAAAAAATTTAATATAAACTTTCCTAGTAATATATTGATAATATATAAAAAAACATCACCATAAAGCAATTCCAGATCAAAAACACAATGAACTTTATTTCAAATCGATCTGTGACATAAATGCACAAATCCACAGGACTGATTATCTCACTAGGGAAATCCACAAAATCACACAGAACTGATTATTTCGCTAGGAAAATCCATCAATAAAAGTAATCTACCCGATAAATTTCCATATTAGGCACAATTTTGAGCAACCTTCAATATTGATTTCAAACCCAACCTCCACCTCTAAACCAATCATCCACTAAAATTAAACAAACCATCACATGCCAGACAACTGCCTTATGGATCCTAAAAGTCATTCAAAATTATAGTGGAAATTCAAACCTACACCCTCCAGCGTGGCCTTACCCTACCACCTGGAAAAAAACAAAACACACACATAGCTCATCCAACAAACCAATCATCTTATACTGAATGTGAAACATCACCTAACTTCTCCAGTCTGAACCTTCTCAGAAACATATATTCTCCAGTGATACTTGTCTACGAATGTGCAAATCCAAAAGCCAAAAAAAAACAGTAAAACCCATCAGAACCTAACACCAATTAATCAGTAAAACCTATATCCTCAAACAAAAATAGTAATACTCTTTATGCACTCACATTCTAAATCCAAAAAACCCCCATATATTTTAAACAATTTATCCTAATATAATGTGTGTATGCATATGAAAGTGTCATGTTTATGCATCCAACACTCTTTATCATCCATCAAATATTTATCACACCAACAAAATAATAAAATTAAAATTCTTTGAATTTATTAATACAGAAAAAAAAGTTAATTCTTACACGAAAATTCACAAATTTCCATATATTAATATCAAAATCTTAAATTCTATAACATCAGCTACGAAACTCAGTTCAAAATCAAGCAAAAGGCGAAAGATTAGCACCAATAATAGCTACAATACCATTCAAAAATTGACGCATCATCAAAATTAAAGCTTGTTTTCCATGATGCTCTTCACTTTTGGTGCATAGAGAGCGTACACGATGGCCTGTCTTCTGGCAACCTCTAGCTGAGACTTCCCATCAGAGTAGGCGGCGGATACCGACAATGGGTCGGGGAGGTCCTTGTTCTGGCGAAACGCGTCGATGGTCCGACGCTTTGAGTACTCTCTGATGTTGTAGTCAGCGAAGTCACGGGCTGTTCGGAGAAGAGAGCGGAAGAGAGAGAGGATTTCGGCACGAGAAGGCGGTGGTACGCCAGACGCCATTGAGAGAGAGAGAGAGAGAGAGAGAGAGAGAGAGAGAGGATGTTCAATTCCGATAAAACGAGACCTGATGCTAATAGGTTAGACAGAACAGATAGAGTGGAGGGTTAGAGAGACGGAGAGAAGGCCCGTAAAAATAAGAATAATAATAATAATTCTATGTTTACCATATTTTGTTACTAAAAATATTTAGACAGATAAATTAGTAATAATGTATTGATTTTCTATCAAATTATATCATATTGTGGTATGATGTAAAATTAATATAATAATATTAATTAATTTATATAAATTTTTTAGGTAAAATTTTTTGATCAACATAACATTATTCAAAAAATGAAAAAAAAATTAGAAGTTTTTACCAAATTTACGTTCTTTTGATTTCATTTAACTTGCACCCTTTCAATTATTTCACAAACTTATGTAGTTTTTGAAATCGTATTTTTAAGATGTTATTTTAATGACAATTTTTTAACAAAATTACATATTGAAAATATAAGTTTAAAATCGCAGCTTAAAAATGTGATTTCAACCAATAGGATTTGAGATGACTCTCAAATATTTGTTGATTTGGACGAGTAATCCCAAATCCTTCTTAGTTCAAGATGTGATTTTAAATTCACATCTTAAAAATATAACTTCGTTGAAAATTTGTCATTTTCAAAAATTACATGAGTTTAAAAAATAAATTGAAAATTGCATGTCTGGTTAAATAAATAAAAAATCATTGTGCATTCTTCGTTCATTACGCCTCATCTGCTTAACAAATATGTGTATGAATTACACACATATATTGAAAATTTTCTAAATTTTAAAATTCAATAACTTTTCATATATGAATTTATTTTCAATAAAATTTATATAATTTGGCTCTACAAATCGAGATTTGTGAAATAAGATTCATATTCTCCAAAAAGAAAAAAAAAAAATCACTCTGCAAACAGTGAAATTCCATTGTGCAAAATTTCATAATTTTATTTTAGAAAAATGTGAGTTATGGCCTTTTTTGACAATATGAGTTGAGGCTAAAAAATAGCCCTTTTGAAGTTTTTTACACAAATTTTAATTTTCACCCAACTTCGATATAACATGTTGCTCATTTGTCTATTACATATCATATGAATGTGAAAAAAAACACATCAAGATGGATTTTCATATGAATGAGATTTTCGACCACGCTCTGATCTTTTAATTATTTCGCTCCAACATAGGAAAAGCGGATTGAGAATTTGAAGATTTTTGAAGTTTATGACGTTACTACCGGTGTTTATTTTTGAAAATACATAAAGTATTTTGAGAAAACAGTAAACTAATTTAAAAACAAAAAATTGTTTTGAAACAAAAATAGTATAAAGTTTTGAAATAAAACAAAAACTTGAAAATATAGAAGATGAATTTTAACAGTATAGGAATCTTGAAAGTGCACAAACAGTATAAAAATACAGAAACTGTAGACTTACAGAATTGTAGAAGCATGAGATTACTAGGGTCAAGGCTTGTGTTTAACACAATGTCCTTAAAACAAATTCGCCCCTAATGGTAGTGCTTTATGAGGCTGTGGACGTTGCTTCCCAAGATACAATGATTAGAACATACTAAAGAAGAAGCACTTAAACTTTAGTACATAATGAACTAGAAACGGTGGTTGAACTCTCTCAGACAATATGAACTGACGTATAAAATTGTATGAATTTTAATCTATGAATGTAGGTGCGTAAGTGGTGTTTATATAGAACATTTGTGTCTGTTTGATTCCGACATGAAGACTAATAGTGGCAGCAATTCAACGAACAGCCACAGGGAAGAAAATGATTCCGTCAAAATTCAAACCAAAAGTTTAATCGCAAAAAGACGTCGTTTTTTATTTAAACCAAAATCAAACGCAATCGCAAAACAACAGCATTGGAATTAATTAATCTGGTAACTAAACGACAACATTTTGGACTATTTCTAACAGTAACAGAAACGACAACGTTTTGAAAAATTATTTAAATGAGTTTCTAATAGTAATAGTAACAGTAACAGAAACGGCAACAGACGAAACCCAAACCCAAACCCAACCTAACCCGACCTGGTTATGTGTAGGGCGGCGGCGTGTGCATGTGTGGTAAACCAAGCATGTGCTAGGTCCTCCCCCTTCCGCGAAACTTGGGTGCCCTTTAGAGCTTAAACCTTCCTTCAAGATAATTGTATACATACTCTTTAAAAGCTTTGTACCCATCCTATGTGGGACATAAGTTTTTCACAAGTTTCAAGCTTTTGTTACCATTTTCAAGTGGTGATGTTTAGAGGTAATTTCTCATTCACTCCTTAATGATTTTGAGCAACCCAATACATGATCTTAATCTTTTCATGGAGGAGAACACATTTTCATTTGGACCCACCAAAATTAATGTTTATGACCCACTATAATTTTAGTTTAAAGATAGCCAAAAAATTATTCTCAAAACCTATTATTTCTAACAATCCCCAAATCAATAAAGTTGACTAAAAGTAATGTAACTGACATGCAGATACTAAGAGAGAGTTCATTTGAAAATTTCCTGCATAGAAGAAGGTAGCTTGTGGCTTTGAACCTTCCCTTGTGAAACGTTATCAGGTTTACTGGTTGATTAGTGAACACGATGTCTTGAACTGTTCAACTATTTGTGTAAACCAAGATAATAGTATTCACATAGAATCTTTCCTCACACAGTTAGTTCTCATGATTGTATTCATTTTGGCCCTAAACAATTCCTGGTTTCATGAGTGCTCCTTAGAGAATTTAGCCTTTATCATTCTCATATAACCGGCCTAATTCACACTCACATAGATGATTTCTTATTAAGAGTATCCTGCTATACCGCACTTGTATTTAACAAGGTATAAGAATCATTAAAAGTCTAGCTTATCATTTTCAATGCTACATGCATCATTATTCTTATCATAGGAATAGGTAAGAGATTTTTTCTCTATGGTGATTTTAATGAATCACACACAATTCAGTTGTCCTTTTGAACCTAGATCTTAGGATCTCCAATCGACTAGATTGGGTTGCCATTATGGCGACTCTTAGTATATGAGCTTTAAGCCCATTCCCCTCGATGATTTATTCACTTACTCTCTAGTCAAACTTTTAGTTAACAGATCCATAATGTTATCTTTTAACCTTATGTATTCAATAGTCATAATATCATTAGAAAGAAGTTGTTTCACGATATTATGTCTTCGACGAACATGTCGAGACTTATCGTTATACATATGACTCTGTACCCTACCAATCGCTGATTGACTATCGCAATGAATACATATAGCGAGCACAAGTTTTAGCCACTCAGCTTTATCAAGTGCAATAAACTCAGATTCCATTGTGGATCTGGCAATGCACGATTGTTTAGAAGATTTTCATGATACCAGCTCCACCATCAAGTGTAAACAAATAATCACTTGTGAATTTTGAGTCTTTGGTATCGAATATACAATTGGCATCACAATATCCTTTAAGTGTTGCTGGATATCTTAAGTAGTCAATCCATAGTTTTGGATGTATTTCAAATACCTTAAAACCTTAACTATTGTCTTCTAATGGTCCGGACTAGGATTACTTGTGTATCTACTTAGTTTACTAACAGTGTAAGCTATGTCTGGACGGGTACAATTCATCGCATACATTAGGTTGCCAATTATTTGTGCATACTCTAGTTGTGATATGCTTTTGCTATTATTCTTAGATAAGTGTAGATTTACATTTACAGGTGTTCTCGTTGGACTGCTATCATCTTGTTTAAATTTCTTGAGTATTCTCTCAATGTAATGTAATTGAGATAATATCAGTCCATCTGATGTTTTAGAGATTTTTATCCCAAGTATAATATCGACAACACCTAAGTCTTTCATGTCAGACTTATTAGTTTAACATTTTCTTGATAGCTTTAATGACTTCATTATTACTACCCATAAGGAGCATATCATCAACATAGAGACAAATAATGACAAAATCATTTTCTGTGTTCTTGACATATACACATTTGTCACACTCATTGATTTTGAACCCATTTGATATCATTGCACTATCAAATTTCTCATGCCATTACTTTGGTGTTTGTTTTAGTCCATAAAGAAATTTAACAAGTTGACAAACTTTCTTTTCTTAACCTAGAACAATAAACCCTTCAGGTTGTTTCATGTATATTTCTTCATCTAATTGACCATTTAAAAAAGTTATCTTTACATCCATTTGATCTATCTCAAGATTGTGTATAGTTGCAATAGCCTTGTAATAAGTGAATATGTATCGAAATAGTTCAAGCCTTCCTTTTGCCTGTATCCTTTGATAACAAGCCTAGCCTTGTACTTTTCAATAGATCCATCTGCTTTCATTTTTTTCTTGAATATCTATTTATATCCAAGAGGTTTTGAACCTAGTGGAAGATCTACTAATTCCCACATATGATTTTGTAGAATGAATTTTACTCCATCATTTATAGTCTCTTTCCAATAAGGAGCTCTAGGATTTGACATTGCTTCTTTAAAGCTTTGAGACTCATCTTCTAACAAATACATTAGAAAATCTGGACCAAAAGATTTTGATATTCTAGTCATTTTGCCTCGTCTAGGTTCATCATCATCTTGTTGGTCTTAACTACTGCTTATTGTAGTGTCATGAAGTTCTTTTATTTGAACTCGATTCCTGTGTTGATTTACTGAGGAAATACATGTTCAAAGAACGATGTATTTCTTGACTCAATAATAGTATTAACATGTATATCAGAAATTTTGATTTATGAATCAGAAATTGATAAATACTACTATTATGAGCATACCATATGAAAACACAATCAACTATTTTTGGTCTTATTTTAACTTTTTTAGTTGTAGGAACCACCACCTTAGCCAAACACTCCCACACTTTTATGTATTTCTAAAAAGGTCTTCGACCTTTCCATAACTTATATGGGGATTTATTGGTTTTCTTTTATGGTATTCCATTGAGAATATAATTTGTAGAAAGAATTGATTCCCCCCACAAATTCTGAGGTAATCCAGAACTTAATAGCAATTCATTCATCATTTCCATTCACCAAACTCATTTTGCTGAGGTGAATAGGCTGTAGTTGTTTAGTGTATAATACCATGTTGTGAACAGAATTCACCAAAAGGTGCTTCTATTCACCACCTCTATCACCTCTCAATATCTTGATCTTCTTATCAAGTTGATTCTCAACCTCATTTTTGTAATGTTTAAACATTTCCAATGCCTCATCTTTACTTCTCGACAAGTAAACGTTACAGTATCTTGTGCAATCATCAATAAAAGTAAAAAAATATTTCTTACCACCTCTAGTTTGAATAAATTTCAAATCACAAATATCTGAATGTATTAATTCTAAAGGTGCACTACTTCTTTCAATTGATTGAAAAGAAGTTCTTGTAAGCTTTACTTCCACACAAATCTCACATTTGTGATTTGTATCAAAATTAATTTTAGGTAACCATTCCATATTAATTCATCTACGCAATGTATCATAATTAACATATTATAGTCTACTATGCCACACATTTGAAGACTCAAGCATATAAGCAGAAGTTGTGTTATTATTATTATTTTTAATATGAGGTACAATTATCATTACATTCATCTTAAAGAGCCCAACGCTCGTATACCTATTTCCCACATATATCCCATTTTTGGACAGTATAAACTTGTCCGATACAAAGATTAATTTAAAGTCCTTTTTGCTCAACAATGATTCTGATACCAAGTTCTTTTGGATATCAGACACATGCAACATATTTTTGAGGGTAAGTTCCTTTATAGAAGTCATTTTCAACACCACTTATCCTTTACCTTCAACTTTGGAAGTCGAGGAGTTGTTTATAAAAAGTTGTTCTCCATTATTTATATTGTGAAATGATGAGAATATTTTCCTATCTGAGCAAACATGGCAAATAGCCCTTGTAACACCCCGACCGACTAAGAATCGTCAAATTTCTAAATAGTAATTAATAAACGAGACCTTAGGCAGCAAGGTCGGTTTCGAACCCCAACATGTGAACTTTCAGTAAAAGTCCCGAGAACCCAGGACGACTGTACATCACTTTCGTTGCAATCACCAGCCTGTTTCTGTTGGTTCCGTCATAATGATACACTTTCACGCCAACCTCTTATTACGAGTATGAATTTAGGCATGAACATTACGTATACAGATAAATCAATATTAATAATGATATTATTATAAGATAAATAAATAAAACAAAATATAAAATATATATATTGTGTGTACGGCTGCCTTACATATGTTTATATATATATATATATGTATATATATATGTATAGATTAAAGAATAAATAAGAAATGAAGGAAATGAATTAAGAAAGATTAGAAGCAATTGGAAGCTTGGAGTGAGAGTGGGATAATAGCTGCATATAGCTGTCATCCATTAAGACCACATCATGATGATAAGTAATGGAGAAGGAAAAACTGCCATGTGATGAGTGAGAAATCGTAGCCATGAGGTGTTCTCCATGCAAAAACTAGAGCCAACAGGTGGCAATAGTCGCCGACCTCAAGGTCGGTTTAATAAGGGATTTAAGGGGAAGGAGAGAGAGAGAGAAAGAGGACTGGAGTGGTAGAGCAAGAAGTGAAGAAGGAAGAGTTTGAGGAAAATCAGCCTAAACAGGTAAAGTTTCGTTTGAATTTTATTCAGTTATGTTTCAAATTTAAAGCATGCAAACATAGGGTTTTAATTTACATAGTATAAGTTTTAATTTGAAAGAATAATGACTAAAAATTGTATAGGATCGAGTGAGAAAATGTGAAATTCAGTTTGAACAAAAATTCTGAAACAGGTCAGAATCGACCATTGTCAATTCAAGTTTGGTCTATAAGGACCTAAACTAGGCCATCTCAGTGTCCTAAAAATACTAGACCGCGACCCTAAAACCCTAAGAATGAACACAAAAACTTGAGTTACAGGTTTCGATCATGAAACCCAGTTTCTGTTCTAGACTTTTAAACCCACTTTTGTGAATAATAACATAAACCCCATGGAAAATGAATCATTTTAGAAGAAACCCTATGAAATTTGACTCAAAAATGAGTCAGTAATGCCAAGTTACAGGTTTGAGTATCATGTTCCAAAACACGACCATGAGGCCAAACTACAACCCCAAATCAATGTCAAACCGTTCCTTGATGTATTAGGAATGGTTTAGAAACAATAACAGAGAGTTTTAGTGGTGCGAAATTCACAAAATTGGAAGAAAATAAACCCAGGAATTAGGGTTACACTGAGGGAGTTGGGGAAGATGATGCATAGTGATGGATCGAAATTGGTTGGGCCGGATTTGGGTTTGGGTCGGGGCCCGACCCGTTGTATAAAAGGTTTAAGTGGGACGATGTCGTGTGAAGCAGTGTTATTTTAAAATTTAAATATTAGGGCTGACGTCAGCATTACGTGATAAGCCAATGAAACTGGTTAGTTCAGTGAAAACCGGACCCGTTCACTTAAAATGGGAGTGAACCCGCGGGTTCAGACCGAAAGTTTGAGAAATTAGATTTTGACCCCCCGAACTTCTGGGAAATTATACAAGGGCCCAGCCGAAATTAAATCAATAATAAATTAATAATATTTAAATAAAAGAAATTTCAAAAATACCCCTAGGCCATAAATAAAGCAAACGAAGTCCAAATAAAGTAAACCAATAGTGGATTTTGACTATTTTGGACGTTCTAAACCCAATGGAGGGGTCCGTTTCATGAGACAGGACTCCAAAAATTAGGACATGTTAAAGTGTAAATTACCCAAATTGCCCCTAACATGTCCGAAGCCAAATTAAAAGCCGAGAAGGTCTAAATTGACTTTCTTCGACATTTCGGACTCAACGGTGAGGTTCGTATTATGAAATAAAGTACGAAAAAATATGACATGTAAATATGTGAAGTTAAGAAAGCGACCCTAAAAGTTAATGAAGCTACCAGAAGAGTATACGTTAAGAAAATAACGCTTAAGATTGAAGTTGGGATTTAATACGATACGAGCATAAGTTAAGAAGCATCATTAAGGATATTGCAGTGGATATGAAGTTAATGAGACTACTTATGAATTGTTCTTAGGAACTATAGAGGAAGTGGGAAAGCACAACAGTAGCTTCGACCTAAACGTATAAGGTGAGTAACCCTGTATTTGAAGTGGAGATTTAACTCCATGTATTTGAAGAAGTTTTAAGTTCAAGTTATGTGAAGCATTTGAATATCAAATTCAGTCTTTATATGATTCCCGTTTTAAAATATATTCTGGTATGACATGCTCCGTAAATGTTTTTTTTATACAGTTCCTTTCTCAGAAATATTTAGCATGTCTGAGTAAAATGCCAATTTCCTTAAATATTCTGAAATCGATTATTCCAAGTATTTGAAGTTCTATTGCAGAAGTTATATATTACATGTTTTAAATACTCATGAAAAGTATCTATTTGATGAAGCCATGTGATAAAGTTTTTACAAGATAAACGGTGCATAAGCACCACATGCAACGTTGAAATTCTTCGAAATTCAACTGTGACATGAAGAAATGCCTAGTAGCAGGATCTAATCCCCCAGGCAACGAGATATCTCCATTGTAGCATTGCAGTAATACGGGAGTCTGGTTCAAAACAGATTCCATTTAATCAAAGAGAAAAGATGACAAATGCTTTTGGAAATGGAAGCAGGTTTTACCCCCATTTTCACTATGCATGTTTATATGTTTTGAAGTAACGCTTTTGAAAATGAAAGCAGGTTTTTACTCCCATTTTTCTTAAGAGTGTTTATATGTTTTGAAAGTGCAAATACCCTATTTGAAGAAATGTATGGTTAGCTTGAATACTTTAAATGTTTCAAAGCTATCTGTTATTAAGATGAAAATGGAAGCAAGTTTTACCCTCATTTTCATTATGCATACGAAATGTTTTGAAGTTATATGCATACGTTTAGCTTGAATACTTTAAATGTTCAAAGCTATATGTTTTAAGGAATTCATATATTCTGTGTTCAAAGTATACGAGCAATTGGTAGTGATTGTTTTATAAACTCCCACGTGCTAAACCACAATTGAAACCCCATGACGAATGCAGGAATTCCTTACAAGCTTAGATTAGCTTACCCGAATTTTTATTCGGACCCCCCTTTCAAGTAACTGATGGCAGACTGATTTTGAAGACATTGATGATGAGTCTAGCCAGTTTTGGGAAGACGTGTTTAAGTAGTTTCTCTAGGAAACCCTATGAACTCTAATAGTACATTTTGTATTAGTAGGCAAGGTAAGAATATGTATTAAGCCCTCGGGGTAGTGGATATGTAACGTTTATAAAGTTTTTAGAATTTTGTTTATGCTCTGAATATATATTCATGTGTACCACTATGAAGAGCTTCAGTACCAGACAGATGTGCGAAAGATTTAAATAAGAAAAGAAAAGAAAAAGTTTTTACGCTTCTGCAAAACACAGGCCACACCGCTGTCCGATACTGTTGCTTATGTGAGCCTTGCCCTAAGGCCTCGGCCGAAGGG
This sequence comes from Nyssa sinensis, assembly GCA_008638375.1. NCBI lineage: Eukaryota > Viridiplantae > Streptophyta > Magnoliopsida > Cornales > Nyssaceae > Nyssa > Nyssa sinensis. The sequence continues at coordinate 14,310,131 of CM018035.1, read as the reverse complement.
TGGCGGTCGCGATACGAGATCCGCACAATGTGGGTTTTGGGTCGTGACAGCCCTAGTGTCCACCCACTATTCCATGGTGTTGCCAACCAAATTTACTTCAAAGACCATCGCGGATAGATTCATTTTAGAAACATCTTCAGAGAGATTGTCCACTTGGGTCATATTGGCCTGAGCATGCTTCTTTTTTAGATTCCTTTGGTCCTTGCAACTGCGATAGTCCTTAGCACGGTGCCCTTGTTTGTTGCATACAGAGCACTTGCCTTGGAACTTTTTTATTTAGACTTTATTTGGGACCATCACCACTATGCTTCCTCTTCTTGTTCTGAGAGCTTTACCCTTATTCCACAACATTGACCTTGAGTTCCATGATGGCTTTCCCCCATTTCTTCGTAGAAGTACGGTTATTTTCTTCAATCTTCAATCTCACAATTAAGTTTTCAAGTCTCATGTCCTTTTGCTTGTGTTTTAGGTAACTTTTGAATTCTTTTCAAGATAACGACAATTTTTCAATAATTGCAACCACTTGAAAAGATTCACTAAGTGACATGCCTTTTGCATGAATACCATGTAAAATCACTTGGAGATCTTGAACTTGGTTGATCATTGTCTTGGAATCGAGCATCTTGTAGTCTAGGAATTTTTTCACTACAAACTTTTTGAGTCCAGTATCTTCTATTTTGTATTTTTTGTCCAGTGATTCCCAAAGTTCTCTAGCTATCTTGACTATGCAATACACATTGTATAATGTGTTGTCCAACCCATTGAGGGTGTAGTTTCGGCCTAAGAAGTCTGCATGTTTCCAAGCTTCAACCGTAGTAACTACTTGCCAATCAGATTCATTCTTCTTCAACGCGGGAGCATCTTCATCGAAAAATCGAGCCAAATTAATAGTGGCCAAATAGAATAGCATTTTCTGTTGCCCCCTCTAGAATTTGGTGCCATTGAATTTCTCTGGCTTCTCTCCACGGTTCACAGGCACAGTTCCAACCATAAGAACAAGGTTCGAAGTCACCACAGGGTTCGAAGTCACCACAGAGGTACTTTCAGTAGTCATTTAGACTGCGATCACAAAAATATATGAATTAATAAAAAATATATTATTAAATAGATTACTTAAGTAAAACAGAATCTGAATATTTTTTTCTTCTTTTTAGTGAAATAAAGTTTTGCAAAAACTAATCTTATACTAATAAGATTTTTTTTCAATATATATATATATATATATATATATAATACTGCACAAAAAAAAAAATTATAGTATATAAAATACTATAAGAACTAAAATTGTAAATACTGTAAAATAATAATTTCTGTAAAATTTTTTGTTTTTAAAATAAAACTGATAATAATTATAAAGAGAATTTGCTTTAAGATTGTTACTACCAGTGTTTATTTTTGGAAATACATAAAGTATTTTGAGAAAACAGTAAACTAATTTTAAAACAAAAAATTATTTTGAAACCAAAACAGTATAAAGTTTTGAAACAAAACAAAAACTTGAAAATATAGAAGTTGTATTTTAACAGTATAGGAATCTTGAAAGTGCAGAAACAGTATAAGTATAAACTTATAGGATTGCAGAGACATGAGATTATAGGGATCAAGGCTTGTGTTTAACATAATGTCCTTAAAGCAAATTCGTCCCTCACGGTAGTGCTTTACAAGGCTGTGGACATTGCTTCCCAGGATACAATGATCAGAACGTATTAAAGAAGAAGCACTCAAAATTCAGAACACAACAAACCAAAAACAGTGGTTGAACTATCTCAAACAATATGAACTAATGCACAAAATTGTATGAATTTTAATCTATGAATGTAAGTGCGTAGGTAGTGTTTATATAGAGCATTCGTGTTTATCTGGTATAGACACGAATGCTAACAATCACAGCAGTTCAACGAATAGTCGTAAGGAAGAAAACGATTTAGTCAAAATTCAAACCAAAAGTTTAATCGTAAAACAACATCGTTTTGGATTTAAACCAAAACAAACACAATCGCAAAATGAGAGCATTGAAATTAATTAATCTGGTAATTAAACGACAGCGCTTTGGACTGTTTCTAACAGTAACAAAAATGACAACGTTTTGAAAAATTATATAAATGAGTTTCCAACAATAACAATAACAGAAACGACAGCGCAGCGGTAACGCGCGCGCGTGTGTTAAACCAAATATGTGCTAAGTCCTCTTCCTTCCACAAAACTTGGGTGCCCCTTAGGACCCAAACATTCCTTTAAGGTATATATGCTCTTTAAAAGCCTTGTACCCATCTTATGTAGGACACAAACTTTTGTTATCATTTTCAAGTGGTGATGTTTAGAGACAATTTATCATTCACTCCTTAATGGTAAGATAACACATTTTCATATGGATCTACTATAATTTTAGATCAAAAATAGCCAAAAAATTATTCTCAAAATCCATTATTTCTTACATATGATTGTTGAAACAAAGACACTGTTAAATAAATAGAGAATGTTTTACAAAAGACAATCATAAAAATTTCATTATTCAAATCATTTTTTAATTAGTTCTTTATAAAGGCAATGAAGTTTTACTATTTTAATCAAAGCAGTTTCAACTCAATTCTACTTTCAAAGAAATAATGAAATTTTAATTTTTAAATCAAACTAGTTTATATTCAGTTCTAGACAGTAAAACTTCATTGTTTTTAATCTTTTAATTCAATTCTAAACAGTGAGATTTTACTATTTCTAAAAAACAATTTCATTTCATTTTTGAGAAAATAATACAATTTAAAGAAAAACTGTAAAATTTTATTATTTTAATTAAACTAGTTTTAGCTCAGTTCATTTAAAAAAAAAAGTAAAATTTCACTATTCGAATCAAACCAGTTTCAATTTTGTTCCAGTTTTATGAAAACAATGAAATTTTACTATTTTAATTAAAAAAAATAATTCCAATTTGGCTACAGTATAAAAAGGATAGTGAAATTTTACTATGTGACCAAAAAAATCAGTTTCAATTCGGATATAGGTTTAAGAGAAATGTTGAAATTTCATTGTTTTAATCAAAATATTATTGAATAAAATTTTTCATTGTATATACGCTTGAAAGTATAATTTGTTACATACCAACTAAAATTGATGGATCTAGATTCTCAACTAGTCATGTTTATGTCAATTTCTTTGTGACTTGCTGCTTTTATGCTTAAACCTATTCCAACTAAAATTAGGGTTTTCACATGATTTTTTTAATATTATAAATAGGGTATTTTGTGATACAAAGAATGAAACCTACCTTTTTAAAGCATAGAGTTATATTTAGAGATTTATAGTTTTAGCTTTTATTTCATATAATCAGTTTCTTTGCAAGGTTTTTGTACTTTGTGTGTGTTGAAATCTATATACTAAGGGTACATAGGAGACTAATAAAAAAGAAGCGGACAAAGAAAAAATTCAAGCAGACTAACAGTAATTCATTGAATGTGACAAGTTTGTTGTGTGAGGAATATAATTTTGTGAACTTGTACTATGTTCATTATTGATTAATGGATCTTTTGTAATTGGGGTAGGTTTTAATTATTTTGTTTTGAATTCTTAATATATTTAAATTCATTGTTTAAATAATTTAATAAGAGAATTTATTATATTTTAATCAATCTCACAAGTTAAGTTTAGCAAAAAGTATGAAAAGAATCATAATTAATTAAATATGACTCTATTAGGTCTTGATTAATTAAATGAGCTCTATTTTCTTCACAACGGGTGAGTTCGAAGATACTAGTAAAATAACACAATGTATAAAACTAACACAATGTGTGTGTGTGTGTGTATATATATATATATATATATATATATATATATATCAAAATAGGTCAAATAGATAGCACAAATAATTTGAAAACAACTTTTAATGAGGAAAACATTTAAGTTTTATAGCATTCGAAACAGTTTAGTCATCACAAAAAAAAATATTTCTTTTCATTCGGTGCAACAATCATATAAGAAAAAAAGTGCAGTAAAAAATGATAATTCGAAAGTTGCATGAGAATTTAATGCTAGCAACGTAACCATTTAAGGTGCTCGATAGGAATGGCAATGGGGCGAATTTGGGAGTGGGTGGTCCTTCCCCAACCCCGAACCCGTTTATATTCTCCAATTTCATCCGGTTCCGAACTTCGATATATATATATATATATGTATATATATAATTTTTTTTTTAATTAAGTTAAAACTTTTATTTTGATAAGTAAATTATTTTTTTTTTTTTGCCAAAATAACTAATACAAAATTTATATATATATATATATATATGAGTGCGATATGAAAAACCTTTAAAACTAATTTTATATAGTGTTATTTATTAGTAAATATAGTATATAAGAATAAATAAATAAAAAATTAATATATAAACGGGACGGGGTGACCATTTCCTGAACCCACCCCGAACCCGACAGAGTTTTAAAAGTCATATCCCAATCCCGTTTATGAGCACCCCATACACGCCCCATTAGGGGCGGGACAGGGCAGGTCTCTGACGGGGCAAGGCAAATTGCTATCCTTAGTGCCCGAGATGACAAATTGACATGTATCAACGTAACGAGGATGGTTTTAGGGTAGGAGTGTCAATTTTTTATACGACTAGACAACACGACACGAAATTAGTGAATTTGGGTTGAGCATAAATGTGTTTGAGTCATAAACAGGTTGACACGTATAACACAATTAATAAACATATTGTTTTGGATTTTAGTAGTGTCAATCCGTTTAACACGACTTAACACGTTTAATTATAAAAAATAATATGAGTTAAGGTAATTCGCCCCACGTCGAAAGTTTATCGGGATTTGGAATTTTTTTTTCTTATAAAAGAAGTTTTTATTTTGATTTGCGACATGTCTAAAGGTTACTAAATTTGAAAATTATCTCTACATATATAAAGATAGGTAACTTTTTATTTTAAAAATAAAAAATAAAATAAATAGAATTAAGCGTGTTGACACGTGTAACTTGTTTAATAAACGGGTTGAGTTTGAGTTTCAAAATTTGACACGATTAATTAATAGTGTCGAGTTAAGATTGTTATATTTTTTTTTAATATGTATATTTTGACAATGTACAATAAAAGGAATTGACACTCCTAATTTAGAATAATAATAATCAGGATGAGGGTAGGATTTAAAAACCCAATTAGGATAAAAGAAAGGGTCATTTTACGGTTTTTACCATAAACCCGCCTAGTTTATATTATCAAACTACAATTTTACCCTTAGGTTTTACCATATTTTTCAAAGTACCTTGATATATATGTTAAAGTATAGGATTTTCAGTTTGGCTTTACCCAGATCTGTGGGTTGAAAAATTAGGGATCCTTGTCTGATCTGTGAGCTCTCTCTGTCTCTCTCTCTTTTTATATATATATATATATATATATATATATATATATATATATGTCTTCTTTTAGATGGCATTTCTATGTTGGTTGTCTTTGATATTATGGATCTTATGTTTAGACCTCTATCATTACCAACTTTGACGTGAGGATGGATACATTCACTGAGTCCAACTTAATAGTTGACTCTTTTTATGTTCTGTAAAATTCAATGAAATCTGAATTTCTTTGCAAAAATAGCAAAGGCACTGCTTTTATTGTAATATTTATTGCATGTTAAAAATGTGATTAATTGAAACAACACCCTAAATGTTCTGTTTGAAAATATTCCATCGGGCTGCAAGATAATTAGGGGGTTAAGAGGTCAACTTTCCAATTAAAAAACAGACTGGCTCTGATTAAATCCCACAAGAAAAAGTGAAAAATATCTTCATAAATTGTGTAGTAATAAGAATTTTATAAATAATTGATAGTAGAATATGTTTGGCTAAGTTGATTTTACCTTCCCTACAAAATTGAACTTCACAATTGTTCTTGTTCTTTTTTCGTTTCTTTTTTTCAATGGAAGAAACCTTATTACAATAATAGAAAACAATATCAAGGATTTGCAGCAAAAAAAGGTTCCAACCATGCTGGGAAAACCTCTAAACAAAACAAATCCTTATCCACAGAGGTGTTCTTGTCCTAGCACACAACAAAAAGAAATATTTTTATATACTTGGTAAAACTTTCAATACTATGATGCATATACTAAAATTTTGTTATTGAAAATTCCACGGGTTCATATGTACGGTTTGATCATCAAAAGTCTTCGTTCTACGTGATTAATTGTTATGATTTTGTTTGAAACTATGATGCATATACCAAAATTTGTTTTACATTCAAAAAGCAGGGCCAGGCCATTTTGTGCTTGTATTTTTGTCCATACATAACACTTGAGTATACGGGTACTTTTAAATATAATTTGATGTAAATATTGATAAAAAGGGAAATGTGTGATGACTCCCAATTTTTTCTGCTTCAATCCAAAAAGAAGTAATGTGATTAAGCAAAAAAATTAATCATTGATTTTTGTTTGGAAGACAAGAAGAAGAAGGAGAGATGAAGTGGAAAACTGATCCAACAATTGCAACTGCAAAGATTAAAATAATTACATCCACTACTAATGGTTTATGTGTTGTTGCTGCACCACCAAGACAGAAGCCCTGCTCTTGAGTTCTGATAAGGCAAGCAATTCTCCAATGACCCCCAATTCTGGGAATTCACTCCATTGTTCAAGCCCTGCTGTTTGTGGGGATCTCAGGTTGTTGCGCCTCCCGACTATTACAAGGTCATAGTCATTTATCATAGGACAAACTTTCTGAGCTGTTTCACGCCCGTCTTTCACCACCTGCTCTATGTACTTAACACGTCTGTTACCACCATTATTAAGCTTAACATCATCCAACACCTGGAGATCAAGCGATTTCCCAATATTTTTGAGATCTTCGTCGTCCAAGGAAATTAATCTAATCACTGTAAGGCTAACATTTGAGCATTTAGCCATGCGTTTGGCATATGTCAATGCTTCCTGATCGTCATTTCCTCCAACGAAGATCATAGCAACATGATATGATGCTTGTGCTGGTTCTGAAGAACTGGAGCTTCCAGATTGGCCACGGTCAACAAGGATCCCTACTGAGCATGGAGCTCTATTGAGGACACTAAAATTAAGGGTCCTTAAGCAATGGTCTTCGGATTCAATTGATCCATCAATGGCCCATTTTTGGTGGAATGGTAATATTACAATGGATGCCAATGTATCGAGTGCAAGAGTACATATATCCTCATGCATTAACCTCTGTGGAGAGATTGCTGTGAAAGCTTGTATTGTCACAGCCCCCCAGTTGAGTCTCTCATACTTGCTGAAAGCAAGGATGATATCCTCAGAGTATGAGCGGCTAGTAACAGTTCTTTTCTGAACTTGGTGTGAAATGAACAGGGGAGTAGCTTGACCCTGTAGCTCGATAAGGTGAAGAACATAAACTGTGATGGGAGTTTCTCTAGTTGGATTGGAGGCATCAAGTAGCTTAATCACAGCAGTGACATTATCTACCCTGTGGATGCAAGTGAGTACTTGTAGCTTTCCTTCATCCTCAGAATGCATAATGTTTCTTCTTTGGTAGCCTGCATATTTCCTTGAAGGATCATACAGATATTTCACTAGGACTTGCACAAAAACCGCTGTCAATGCTACAGAAATAACCACTAGTGCGAAGGTTTCCCGAGTGATAATCTGCAACAGAAATACATTTGAAAGGGAAATGCATCAGTGACCATATTCACTTGTAAATTAAAGCATTATGTGTGTTAAGGAGCTGCAAGCTGCCTTCATGTAGATTAATATGTTTCAGAAGGATTCACTTCCCTCAGAGTTTCTAAAATGACTTCTGATTTTCCTTCATGTAGATTAATTGTAAATTGTGAAGGAGGGCAAGTGAATCACTCCATCATTGATTTTTTTTTTTTTTCCATGCTGAGGCAGATTTAGTTACCTGTTCGTCTCTCAGGAAGCTGTAGGCAGCTAAGTCCACTGAGCCTTTTGCGCTCATAATGAGGGAAAGTGCTACAGAATCATTAAAGGGCATTGAGCAATATAGCGCAGGTAAGAAACAGCTCAGGAACTTTGCGGAGGAAGTGACAATGATGAGAATGATATTGGCCAGAGAAAGTGGTTTAGTAATATGTAATGTGGACAGATTTGTCCTCATGGCAGTTGTACTTATAAAGAGGGGCAGAAGCAACCCTGAAACAAAGGAATCAAGCTTATCCACCAAAGCAGATCCTAATGGCGGTCCAGCTGGTATAGCCAATCCAAGGATAAGGAACCCAAAATTAAGAGACTGTTCGAAATAATGAGAGAACAGAGCACCCATGAAAACGCCCATAATGATCAAGTAAATGTAGATGCCCTTCACAGGCCTACCCTCTGGTGTCTGTTCGACTACCCAAATCATGGCTGGCCGAAAGACGAAGATAACAAAAATAACAAAACCAACCAATAGCACTAGGTCTACCAATGCTGTTGCACGTGAATAGAGACCGACATAAGCTGTGGTTCCCATTGTGGAAATAAATACAAAGAGTAGGTCGCTGACAACTGCTGATGCTAGTGATAATCGGCCAAGCTCTGAATTAAGGATTTTGAGGTCCTTAAGGAGGCAAGCAGTGACTGGATATGGAGTCATAGCATGTGTTAGTACCAAAAGACTAAGATTTCTCTCTCTTCCAACATCATGGCTTCCGAAAAATGAGCCTACCATTAGCCATGTGCTTGTTATACCAATTATCAAAGGGACCATTAGAGATAAAAGACCAATCACCCACGCCCTTAGCTCCTGTTCTTTTTATAATGCTCATATCCAGCTTCACCCCAACTAGAAACACAAAAAGGACATAACCAAAGGCAGAAAATGTACCAATAATACCTTGGGTTTCAAAAGGAAACACAATGAATTGATAATTTTTTATCCGCCCAAGCAATGTAGGTCCAAGGATAACGCCAGCCTAGAGCACACAAATTGAATACAATTCTATGTCATTTAATACCCAAGAAAAATCATAATTCTAACAATCTAATCAATGGTTCTTGAAAGAAACAGAGCGAAGGCATAAAAAAATTAAAAGAAGGAAGCAAGAAGAATAACGTCAGAGATGCAATATAAAGAAGCAAGCAGTAAAGTTAAACATGTTTATTCAAGTTGTTTTGCTTTTATCCGTGACATATTCTTCTCTTTCCTTTTAAAATAAGAAAGCCACTCCCAAATCAGTCGGAGCAATTTCAGCTGATTCAGTCAGAGAAAATTTCAGTTTCTTCAACTGTAAGAATTTCTTGTTAATTAAACAAAAAAGGATTATTCAAATTCAAATATCTCTCTTATCATCATAAAAGTAAGAGATTCTCAATTACTTGAAAAATCTGAGTTGACAAGCAGCATGAAATGGAACTTCTGATTCTCAAAATACCCCGTTGTTCATTTCTAAATTACAACCACTAATTGTGTGCATTCTTACACCATTCTATATAATTTAGAAATTACATATCCTTTTGAAGGCCTCTGTTATGTTGTAGCAAGAACCAAGAGATGGAGAGCACAAGGTAAAGCAAAAAGTATACATCAATTTAATGTCTTTAATTTTCTGTCTTCTTGCAAACCAAAATAGGAGAATGGAAGTCTCCCAGAGGCCTTCTCCATGAACAAGAAAAATATGTGGAAGTTGAACTCTATAGAAACAAGCAAATTTGAGATAGATCTATGCCCAATTCCAGTCACACACCAGATAAATCTAGCAATGTTGCCCTCTAAAGTTAATGGTGCCGACAGAGTGTAAATCCTGACATAACAGTATTTGCACGGATAAAACGAGAAATTCAAAACTAGAGTTCTGATACCATGTAAGAGAATTAATGGCCTAACAACAAATATCAAGCTAACATTTTCCATCCTAAGCTAATATATCATACAAGAATAAACAAACAAATATATATATATATATATATAAAGAAGAAATTGTTTTGAAGGAAAATTAGAAAAGAGAGAAGGGTATGAAAATAAGAAGGAGATTAGGGAGGAAGAGGAAGAGGAAGAGAGTGCATACCACAATCTGGGAGAAAAGCTTGGGAAACCCCAATTTCTTAAGAGGGAAGTGAAAGAGTCGGGTGAGAGCGAAGATGATGACCATCTGCAGCTCCAAGGTTGGCAGTGAGTATGAGAGCGGGTTTCTCTTGTCCCAGAAACCAACCGAATGAATCTTTGGCGGGAACTTAACGCACACACTACGGATTTGGGTATTGTTCATTTTGGCGGCTGCTCAGTCCCAGCCTCCGTCGACCGTCCTTCCTATGCAGAGACACAGATATCTAGAGAGAGAGAGAAGAGAGATGAATGCAAGAGATGAAGGGAGAACAATTGTTCCAACTTCCTACCAATATTTGAACATTGTTTCTATTTTGTTTTGCAGAATGGTTTGCTATATATTCTCAGTATTAGTTTTTACAGCAGGCTCTTTACCCAAAAGAACAGTTTTTTCAACATGCAAAAATAAAAATAAAAAAAATTGAAAACCCAAAAATATCCCACTATTTTTTGATCATTGACATTTTACTTTTTGAATTCCATTATTATAGAAGGAGTCAGCTTCTATTTTTGGTTATGCATTGTGTATCCTAAATTGGTTGGACATAAATTGCTCTGCTCTGTCAAAAATGCAGACAGACGGCAAATCACACAATCTAAATAAGTTTATGGTCTGTTTGTTTTATTTTAATGACGTCAGCTTATTGTTTTTAAAAAAAGAAATTAAGTGCTTAATTCAAAATTAATCATTTAATTTTAATAAGTTAAAATTAACTTATGCAATAATATTCAAACCTTTTAAGTTGAAATTAGTTTGGTTTCAATAAAATGTTCTTTGATGCGTATTTGGTTTAGTTTATTTTTTTTTTAATAACGGGATGTCCAAAGTAGTATTATAAAATAACCCGATTCAAGGATGGAGCCCGGAAAAAACAAAGGGGGATTATAATTTTTTATGAGGAAAAGTTTTGCGGAATTTTTTTTCTCAAATTTTAAAAAGTTTACACGTAATTTTTGTTTTTTCAAAGTGCAATGATAAGGAAAAATTTTAGAGAAAAATAATAGGACAATTTTTTTTTCTCAAATTAAAGAAATATTACGTGTTTTTTTTTTTTTTTCAAAGAGTAAGATGATAGGAAAATTAATAAATTATGATTAATGAGTTGCTGTTGAGTTAGAATTACAGTTAGGTCAAAACTCAAGATGAGCTAAATTTAAGAAATATTCAGGTAATAAATGCATCCGAAAAATGATTAGAACCTTTCACCACATATGAAGCTCTAAACTTTCAAAGCTCCAATCAAATTGACATTTAATTCTATGGAAACATTAAGTCAAAGAATGAAATAGGGAAAAAGTTAAATGTTATACATGCATGCATAATTCTTTTTTTTTTCTTTTTAAAATGTCACTGAAATAAAAAATTTAGACGAACAATTTTTTTTATATACAAAAATTAGTAAAAAAAAATTAAATTTTTAGAAATTTAAAGGGATTCTTATATCCGCTACTGAACATCAGGAAATAAGAATTATAAAAATACTAATGTAACTGTGGGTAGTCATACTACAAAGACTAGCAAAAAGTGTATATATATATATATATATATATATATATATATATATATATAGATTAAAGCTTCTAAAACTAAAAGCAAGAGAAAAGACTACTAGTTGTGGCATGTGAACCATATATAAATACTTTCTCTGTTAGGGATAGTGGCTCATAATCTTTTAATATGTAAAATTAGTAGGATTCTAACTACGAGTCTGTTTAAATATATTGTAATTTTATTTTTGATATAATAAAGAACATAGTTGTTTTCATAAACGTAAACACATTATCAAACTATATAAATTCTGTGTCATTTTTTTCTCTCACCTTTTCTAACGTTTTTCAACATAGTTGCATCCATAGTTATTTCACAACATGCTCTATTATCAATTATGAGAATGAAAGTGAGGAGTATATTTTCATGAATTTTCATATCTACATGGCAGATGGAACCTTTTTTTTTGGGGGGAGGGGGGGGGGGGGGGGCATGAGTATTTACTAACTATGCATAGATCCAACACCTTTTTTTTAAAAAAAGGAAAATGATTATCAAGCTGTGGTGGACAGTGGATTAAAGATCGTTTTTAAAGAAGAATCCATAATAAATTCTTGTTTGGAAGAGAGTTGAAGAAGGATGTGATTGAGCTTTCAAATACAAATTTTAATATCCGCAACTACAAGGTATACAGAAAAAAGAGAGAAAAATACACTATGTATTACAATTATGTCACATCTTCCAGGTTGCTACTAGATTATGTGTTCTTGTTGTTGGATCACCAAGACACAGGCTTTTCCCTTGCGCTCCCAGGAGGCAATCAGGTCTCCAACAACCCCCAACTCTGGAAATTCACTGAACTCTTTAAGACCTGAAGTTTGTGGGCATTCCACATTGTGGCGTCTCCCCACAATTATAAGGTCAAATTCATCCAGCATGGTGCGAACTAACAATGATGTTTCACACCCATTACTCATCACTACCTCCATATAAAAGAAATTTTCTCTGCCACTATTATTAAGCTTCACATCATCCAGCACAATGTCATCAAGCCTTTTCTCCTCCTCGTTCAAAGATTCATCTTCCATGGCCATGCATCGAACCACTGTTAGGCTTATGCTCGAGTTTTTAACTGCACGTTTAGCATAAGTCAATGCCTCCCTATCATCCTTTCCTCCAAAGAAGACGGTAACGACAGAATATGATGACTTTGCTGATTCCTCAGTAGTAGAGCGTCCTTGATGACCACGGTCAAGAAGAATCCCCACGGAGCAAGGAGCTCTATCGAGGATTTTGCAGTTAAGGGTCCTTAAGGCCTGGTCTTCTGATATGACAGATCCATCAATGGCCCATTTAAGGTGGAATGGGATCACCACAAGGGCTGCCAGTTTGTTGAGAGCAAGAGTGCATATATCTTCGTGCATAAATTCACGAGGAGAGATTGCTGTGAAGGCTTGTGCCATCACAGCACCCTGGTGATGTTTCTCATACCGGCTAAAAGCAAGGATGACATCTTCAGAGTAGGAGCGGTTAGAAACAGTTTTTTTTTGAATTTGGTGGGAGATGAAGATGGGAGAGGTTCGACCGCGTAGCTCAATAAGGTGAAGTAAATGAATCATGACGGGCCTTTCTGTTGTTGGACCCGAGAGATCAAGTAGGTTGATGATAGCAGCAGTGTTATGTGGATTGTGGATGCAAGCAACTATGTGTAGCACGCTGTCGTGTTTAGAATGCAAAATATTCCTTTTCTGATAACCTGCATATTTCCTTGATGGATCATAGAGCTTTCTCACACAGATTGGCACGGCTACTGTTGCCAATGCAGTAGCAATAACGCTCAGTGTAAAGCTCTGCCGATCAATAACCTGCAATAGAAATTTGGGGTCATAGAATTAAGGCCTCACTCACCTTTTTCAACAACATACTGTATTCAATATAAGGTGCAAAATAATTTCATATCCTTTTGAATTGCAACATTCCATGACTATATAACATTCACTATGTGCTACATGGAAACAAATATTGTGTTTGTCATGTTGACAACACGGCAAAATAAGTGAGAACTTGAAATGAAGAGCATAAATCAACCTCTTCGGTGGGACAGTGGGAGTAAACTAAATGAGTTGCAAATTGTCAACCAAAGAGGATATGAACCCATTCCGTAATTAGTTTTAAATTCCATACAAGGCAGATTGATTTTCGTTACCTGATTGTCTCTAAAGAAGTTGTAGAAGGCCATGTCCACTACACCTTTTGCACTCATAATTAGGCCCAGCGCCAGAGCATCCTTAAAGGGCAACTCACAGAACCTTGCAGCTAGCATACAGGCTGAAACCTTTGCCAAGAAAGTGACAATGATGAGGATGATATTGGTGATTGCAAAGGGGTGAAGAAGATTGATGGCATTCAGATTTGTCCTTGAGGCAATGAGGGTCATGAAAAGAGGCAAAAGCAAACCGAAAACAAAGGAATCAAGCTTATCTACTAAAGTATATCCCAGTGACGTTCCAGCCGGTACAGCCAATCCGATGCTAAAAGGCCCAAAAAGAACTCCTTGTTCAATCCAATGAGTAAACACACCAGACAGAAGAACAACCAGAATGATGAAATAAATGTACGAGTCCTTGACAGGCCTACCTTCTGGTGTCTGTTTTACCATCCATACCATGGCTGGCCGAATGATTAAGATAAATAGAAGAAAACAAACACATAATCCTAGGTTTACAATTGCTCTTGACAATGATTGGTGATCCGTATAGACTTTAAAAATGGCCATGACCATTGTGAGAGAGACGCTCAATAATTCACTGATAATTGCTGAAGAGAGTGCTAAGCGACCAAGCTCTGAATTGAGGATTTTGAGGTCCTTGAGGAGCAAAGCAACGACAGGAAATGAGGTCAAAGCATGTGCTTCTACTACAAAGACAAGATTTTTTGCTGAAGCATTCTTTTGGACTATGGGATTCTTTACAAGTATGTTTGTGAATGCTGAGCCAACTACAAAAGGGGCAATGAGGGATAAAACACCGATTGCAAAGGCCTTCTTTCCCGTTTTTAATATCATACCCATATCTGTTTTCACTCCCATTAGAAACACAAAAAGTGTGTAACCAAATATAGACAATGTACCAATTATTTCTTGGCTAGTATCAGGACACACCTTCCGTGTATGGTCTCTGACATTGTTGGGCAATGTAGGTCCGAGGATTATGCCAGCCTAGTTCACACAAATCCAAAAAAAAAAAAAGACACTACAAAATTAATAACAATAATAATCATTAAATGGAGGAACAACATCATGTGTAACACATTAGTCTTCTCTATTGATACACCAAACAAAATTAATTTGCAGCAATTCGTGGTTTTTGATCGAAAATTTTCATTAACAGAACACCTTGATCTATTATCGTCATTGAAGTTGCTGATTCCACTTTTGTTTAGAAATTGAAAAGAAGCATTGATAGAAGGATGTGATGATCTTAGAAATGAATGTACACTTTTTTAAAAGATATCGGAATACCATGAGACCTTTGGGTAGATATAAATAAAGTTAATGATTTGAGCCCTTCTATATACACTAAGGGGTAGTTTCAACAATATTCTTTTACAACCCACTGCGCAATTACATGAGAAAAGTAGAGATTAGCATAAATTACAGTATGTACCATTTTTCTAATATAAAATTAATTATGTGTAAGAGGGATTAATATGTGCCCTTGTATGATAATAACAAGAGACCTAGGTAAAAAGTCTCTTATTGGTTTAACTGTTAACCCCTTCCCCCCCCCCAAAAAAAAAAAATTTAATTTACTTTTCCTCTCAACACTACTCTCCTTCATTGATACATTGGTCTAGCCAAATGGAATTCTTAATTAAAAAGTTCATTGCAGCCCAATTTCATCTTCTTTTTTTCTTGTATTCTTTGTGATAGGTGTGAAGCCAATTAAAGGTTTTTTCTAATAATACCCATCCAAAATATATTCTTTCTTCATAAAAAGTAAATGGTGGGTATAATTAAGATACTACAACAAACAAGTGGTCAAACACTCCCCTTAATTGGCTTCTGCCAGCCATCCTTGTTTCCCTATCACAATTCCAAGTTCATGGTGAGTTGTGAAAAGAGCTGGTCTTATGCTCGATTTGGTGATTTAGTGAAGGAAAAGATAAAGATAAAGAAAAGGAAAGGAAATCTGATTTTCTTCACATATTCTTCTCTCATAGTGAATATATCTTAAATTTTTTTAAAAAAATAAAAAATTGTTATATATAAAAAGAAAAAAAAAAAGACATTAAATTAAATTATTTTAACCAGTGAAGAAAAAGAAGAGTTTCCTTTGCATTGTCTTTTCTTTTTCCTCACTAAATCCACAAACCAAACAGAGGCTTAAAAGTTTTGAATTTAAGAATCCCTTCAAATTTGGTCTGCCTAATCATATCTTAAACTTATGCATTTGATTATAAATTGATTTGTTAAAAACTCAAATTGAACTTATGCATTCAACATGCTTGCATATCATAGGAAAGGATGAACTTTTCCCAGCTGGGCACTGCCAATAGTTGCATATGTTCCATACAATTGTTATATATATATACACACATATGTATGTATTTCTATATATCTTCAAAGTGAAACAAAAATTTTGAAGGTAAAAAAGATAAATTAGAGGAGAAAGAGGAAGATCAGGAAGAGAGTGCATACCATTATCTCTGAGAAAAGCGATGGAATGCCAAAGCGCTTGAGAGGAAAATGAAGGAGTTGTGTGAGGACGAAAATGACAACCATCTGCAGCTCTGCTACTGGTACTGAATATTGGAAGGGATCTTCATTGTTCCAGAAACCGATAGAATGAATCTTTGGCGGGAATCTAATACAACGAAGTCCATTTTTACTATTGAAATATTCTGCACTGACATTGTTCATTTTGGCTGCGCAGTCCCCCGCTCCGGCGACTGCCCAGGGATAGCAGAAACGGAGTTTTAGAGAGAGACACAAAAGGAGGAGAAGAGAACAGGAGAAAGAAAAGAAGGGAAAAAGAGAGTATTAGAGAGACAAAAAACACGAGGAGAATGAATGAAAAGAACGGAAGAATTTTAGAGAAAGAAGACAAGGTGAATGAAAGAAAAGAATGGAAAAAGATAGTTTATTTAAAGAGAGAGAGAGAGAGAGAGAGAGAGAGAGAGGTTGTTGAAAGAATAGAATGGAAGTGGAAGAAAATTAATGATGAGGCAAACTAGAGATGATGTGCATTCAACGGAGGGAAATGAAACGTAAAAACATTTATTTTTAGTATTTTGGTAGTGACAACCGGAATAAGTTATTATTTTCTATCTATGAATTGGGTGTCTTTCAGCTTTTTTTGGAGCTAATATATATATATATATATATATATATGACAACCGGAATAAGTTATTATTTTCTATCTATGAATTGGGTGTCTTTCAGCTTTTTTTGGAGCTAATATATATATATATATATATATATATATATAAAATCACCCACAAATGAGAATTGAGCAAAAATTGTATAAAAATATATCAATGGAATTGTCCTTATTATTAAAGTTTATTAAACTTGAAAATTATTTATGTATATAAAAAAATAGATAAATTTGTTATTTAAAAAATAAAAAAATAAAAAAATTAATTAACCACATCGACGCCTAAAGCTTATTTAATAAATAAGTCAAATTTAGATTTTGAAACTTGATACAACTAGTTAATAGTGTCAGATTAAAATTAACATATGTTTTTAAATGTATTTCTCTTAACACAACCTAAATATAATACGATAACACAAATTAATATCCTTAAAATGAATAACCCTACAATTAAAAAAAAAACTCTACACCTAAGTTAAAGGGGCTAACAATAACTCTACCAAATAGAAACAAACTTATTTTCTTTTTATAGATTTTTTTTTTTCTAAAATTCTTTCTATTGTTTCCATAATATTGGACTCATACGATAACTTTTTGTAGATGCTTTTTTTTCCTAATTTGAACATTTTTAAAACTTAAATCATTTAAGATCACACTTTAACTCCTTTTTAACATAATAACTCTTTTTTAACCATTTTTCTCCCATTTTAAACATAATATTTCTTTTTATGCTTTTATTTCTTGTTTTTGTATGAATAATATTTAACTCTAAATTTGATAAGAATAATTTCTTCTTATCTAAGTATATGTCTTAATCACAATCTGTCATATATGTAATGCATATATGCTTTTTAATTTTATTTATTTTTATTTTTAATTAAAATTATATAATCGCATGATATACATGTAATTACATACTCGATACATTAAAATTGTGACACGTATATTGTAAGAGAAGATTTCTCCTATATAATTTGGAGCTAAATAATGTCGTTTCTGTATTATTAGACTCCTTTCCATGGTAACTTTTTATGGAATCTTTTTCTTAGAGAACTTTTTTTTCATATTGTTTTGGTAATTGTCATCGTCCTGCTTGCTTACTTTCGTCTCTGGTTTTCTCCTTCTGTATTTTTCGTTGCGATCAGCAGATGGTCCTATGATGACTCCAAGATGTTGAATTAATTTACTGATTTTTTATGACTTATTTATCATGTTTGTTATTTTTTGTTATTCAGTTATTTATTCTTTATTCTCTTTATCAGTAGGATTCACAAAGAACACGTTTAAATTAGTTCAACAACAATCTACCGTTAAGTTCACAATCATTTATTACCGTAATCAAGTATTTTCGGTGAGACCCACTATTTATATTGATTCTAGTTGTCATTTTTACTGTTCAATTTAGGTTATATATTTTTCCCATTTCCAATTTACTATACTGATAATAATAGAACTGCCATCTTCACTAAAAGCCTGCTTGGTTCTCCGTTTTTATTGCACTTTTAGGCGTTTTGAGGCCCAAACGCCACTTGTGTGATTTGTATGGCATTTTGTTTGCGCTTTTAGGCGTTTTGAGGCCTAAACGCCACTTGTATGATTTCAGTATAGTATGGCATTTTGTTTGCGCTTTTAGGCTTTTTGAAGCCCAAACGCGACTTGTGTGATTTCAGTATAGTATGGCATTTTGTTTGGATGACGCTTTTAAACCACAGCAATACACAAAAAATACATTTTTAGAAAGCTCTCCTGGCTAGCTTTTCAATGGACTGGGGCCTAATCCATTTTGTGAGAATAGAAATTGACCTTGTTTTTTTAAAGATATTATGGTAATGCCGTCAATCAATTTACCATTTTCTCCCCCCCATATTCAGAAAATATGTATCACATCCTATACACACAATCCCAGATCTTTAAGTACTCTCTCTGTTTCAAGTAGTCGCACCTCCTCCACTGCCAGTGGCGGATCCAATAAATGTGGTTAGAGGGTCAGAATGTATATATTATAAATTTAAGATGAATTCTTATATAAATTTAACAAATTTAAGAGGGCCAAATCTTAATTTTTAAGAAATTTTAACAAAATTACAAGATAAAAGTTTAATTTGTTAAAATTTTGGGAGGCCATGCCCTCTTTGCCACCTCCTGGATCCGCCTTTGTGCACAGTTGGCGACGATGGCAACCACCCGCCGACACACCTATGACATCCGTTCTGGCCACCGGGACGTTCGCCTCTACTTAAATATGTTATTTTATATTTTCTCAAAATTGTTGGAATGAATGATCTCTTGTTTTCTTTTTTCCTTCTCAAAACCACTACTGGTAAGGCCAAATTTGAATCCACGAGCTGCGAATTTTTTTTTTTTTGGGACCACAACGGCGTTGTAAAATAGTGATACAAGTTCTTTTATATATTTTTTTCTTCCCTAGATGTACATAAACTGAATTTGTTTCCTAATCCACTGCTTATATATACATATATATATATATGCAACGTGTAAATTGGTTTGGAAGTATACAGTTTTTCTAATTATATTTATAAATTTAATTTAATTGGAAGGGGTTTGAAGCAAAAATAGGAAAAAACAGTGGAGGGTTGGCTAGAATACCAGTTGCCAAAAAATCAAAATCTCCAAAAAAATTGGGCTTGATTCAATGGCGGTAAGGCTTGAAACAAATCTTAGAATGTGTAAAATGATAATATATGAAAATTAGAAAAAAAAAAAAAAAAGGGGGTGAAAACATTGCAAAAAATGCAGATTTGAAAATAGGGTTTTTGATTTTCCAACGAGGCTCATCGGAGAAAGTGGCCGGAGCCTCGTTGGCAGAAACTAACTCTGGCATGAACCTGTCAATGGTCAAACTGGGTCAAATCTCGGGTCATAAACCGGGTCGAGTCTCGAGTTCAGGTCTGGCCCATGGTTGGTTGTGATTGAATTGGAACCCTAAAACCGATTTGAACTGAAATAAGGTTATCCCTATTTCAAAAATTGAAATTTCAATTGGTTAAGGTCTATTTGGTAGCAAGAATTGAAAATTGATTTAAAAGAAATTTAAAAGGGATTGACTTGTTTGAGTTATTTACAAATCAATGAACTAATTTTAAAGAAATTATAAAAAAGCCCACTTGTTCATAAAATTTAAAAAAAAAAGCCAATTAAAATGGGAGGAAAGGTTTTTAAGGTTTTTAGGCATTTTGAACTCAATGGCGGAGTTAGTTTGGTCATTCTGAAACCTGGAGTTGTTTCACATGAATATAAAAAATTACGAAAATAGCTCTAATGATAGTTTAAGTAACTTAAGGACTAATTAAAATTCAGAAAAGACTATTCCAAAGTTGTTAGATGCCCAAAATTAAAATATATGATCAGATTGAACAAATTGGAAGCCGGTGACGATCCCACACTAAGTGAGAAAATGACGATTATACTCTTAGACTTATATTAAGCAATTGAAAGTCAAATTAAGATTCAGAAGATGCGTTTTTAATATTTTTGGATGCCTGAGACTCAAATATAATATCAAAATAATGAAATAAGGGCTCGGGGGTAGTTTTACATGAAAATGTAAAATTATTAAAATGCCCCTAAGTATGGAACAGATACTGGGAAGCGTTAATAAAATATAAAGAGGACACTTTTAGAATTGTTAGGGCTTCTAAATCTAATTCCAAGGTCAATTTTGAGAGACAACATCTCAGTAGACATGTAACTTATCTAATAAATTATGAAAATACCCTTATGGGTTTGAAAGACAGTCAAATGACTTAAAAACAATACAATAGGGTTTCCTTAGGGGTTTTGAAGCTTGGGAACACGTTTTTTATATCTGTTTGAGCAACGGGTATCTAATGT
This sequence comes from Nyssa sinensis, assembly GCA_008638375.1. Classification (NCBI taxonomy): domain Eukaryota; kingdom Viridiplantae; phylum Streptophyta; class Magnoliopsida; order Cornales; family Nyssaceae; genus Nyssa; species Nyssa sinensis. Next base: position 14,289,380 of record CM018035.1, on the reverse strand, counting down.
ATAAGTTAACATGTAATTGGCCTTAGAGAACCTTAAGACTTGATAAGATACCCCAATGTTAGGAGCCGGGGTGGTCCAGGAAATGACTATAGTAGATACGTAAGATAATTGATAAATATTACGAAAGATACACGTAGTGTCTCTTTGTAGGGGAGTGAGGATTGAGACTAGGGTAATGTCATGATATGTTGATGTGTGTAGTTGTTACATGATTTACCTAAGATGTTTATTATCATCACTAATTACTTTATGGTTGACTTATAAGTATGATGTAATTGTTATCTTAAATGCTATGACGTTGACTGATTTCTATTTCCATTATAGACATATAGAAGACCATTGTTGCTTTTGTATCAAATTGTTATCTAATATGTTCTCTTATAGCCATTATTGTAAACTTGATGATGTTGTTAATTGTATTGTTGACCATACCTGAGTGGTGTGAGATTTGAGAGGATATTAATATTGATGAGCATCATTTGATGAACCGAGAACTCGCGTTCAAAAGAGAAAAAAAGTAATGAAAAAAAGCAAGTCATATCAAATTAAGAGAAGATCGATACAAGAAAATGCATCCGAAAATTGATTAGAACCTTTCACCACATATGAAGCTCTAAACTTTCAAAGCTCCAATCAAATTGACATTTAATTCTATGGAAACATTAAGTCAAAGCATGGAATAGGAAAAAAGTTAAATGTTATACATACATGCATAATTCTTTTTTTTTCTTTTTAAAATGTCAACGAAATAAAAATTTTAGAGGAACAATTTTTTTATACAAAAAATTTATAAAAAAAATAGTGATAAAAAAAATTAAATTTTTAGAAATTTAAAGAGATTCTTATATCCGCTGCTCAACATAAGGAAATAAGAATTACAAAAATACTGATGTACCGGTGGGTAGTCATATTATAAAGACTAGCAAAAAGTTCAGGATAAAAAATAAGATGACAAATATATATATATATATATATATTATATTTTTTCAAAATATATTATAATCAATATTACTTTTTTTGTTGGGAATTTAACTTTATTGGCCACAAGGGCAAGAGGGAAAACCAAAACAGACAACAACCTAGATTAAAGCTTCTAAAACTAAAAGCAAAAGAGAAGACTGCTAGTTGTGACATGTGAACCATATATAAATACTTTATCTGTTAGGGATAGTGGCTCATAATCTTTTAATATGTAAAATTAGTAGGGTTTTAACTACGAGTCTGTATAAATATATTGTAATTCTATTTTTGATATAGTAAAGAACATAGTTGTTCTCATAAACGTAAGCACATTATCGAACTATATAAATTCTGTATTATTTTTCTCTCTCACCTTTTCTAATGTTTTTCAACATAGTTGCGTCGATAGTTATTTCACAACATGCTCTATTATCAATTATGAGAATGAAAGTGAGGAGTATATTTTCATGAATTTTCATATCTGCATGGCAGATGGAACCTTTTTTTTGTGGGAGGGGGCACGAGTATTTACTAACTATGCATAGAGCCAACACCTTTTTTTAAAAAAAAAGGAAAATGATTATCAAGCTGTGGCGGACAGTGGATTAAAGATTGTTTTTAAAGAAGAATCCATAATAAATTCTTGTTTGGAAGAGAGTTGAAGAAGGATGTGAATTGAGCTTTCAAATACTAATTTTAATATCTGCAACTACAAGGTATACAGAAAAAAGAGAGAAAAATACACTATGTATTACAATTATGTCACATCTTCCAGGTTCCTACTGGATTATGTGTTCTTGTTGTTGGATCACCAAGACACAGGCTTTTCCCTTGCGATCCCAGGAGGCAATCAAGTCTCCAACAACCCCCAACTCTGGAAATTCACTGAACTCTTTAAGACCTGCAGTTTGTGGGCATTCCACATTGTGGCGTCTCCCCACAATTATAAGGTCAAATTCATCCAGCATGGCGCGAACTAACAATGATGTTTCACACCCATTACTCATCACTACCTCCATATAAAAGAAATTTTCTTTACCACTATTATTAAGCTTCACATCATCCAGCACAATGTCATCAAGCCTTTTCTCCTCCTCGTTCAAAGATTCATCTTCCATGGCCATGCATCGAACCACTGTTAGGCTTATGCTCGAGTTTTTAACTGCGCGTTTAGCATAAGTCAATGCCTCCCTATCATCCTTTCCTCCAAAGAAGACGGTAACAACAGAATATGATGACTTTGCTGATTCCTCAGTAGTGGAGCGTCCTTGATGACCACGGTCAAGAAGAATCCCCACAGAGCAAGGAGCTCTATCGAGGATTTTGCAGTTAAGGGTCCTTAAGGCCTGGTCTTCTGATATGATAGATCCATCAATGGCCCATTTAAGGTGGAATGGGATCACTACAAGGGCTGCCAATTTGTTGAGAGCAAGAGTGCATATATCTTCATGCATAAATTCACGAGGAGAGATTGCTGTGAAGGCTTGTGCCATCACAGCACCCTGGTGATATTTCTCATACTGGCTAAAAGCAAGGATGACATCTTCAGAGTAGGAGCGGTTAGAAACAGTTTCTTTTTGAATTTGGTGGGAGATGAAGATGGGAGAGGTTCGACCGCGTAGCTCAATAAGGTGAAGTAAATGAATCATGACTGGCCTTTCTGTTGTTGGACCCGAGAGATCAAGTAGGTTGATGATAGCAGCAGTGTTATGTGGATTGTGGATGCAAGCAACTATGTGTAGCACGCTGTCGTGTTTAGAATGCAAAATATTCCTTTTCTGATAACCTGCATATTTCCTTGATGGATCATAGAGCTTTCTCACACAGATTGGCACGGCTACTGTTGCCAATGCAGTAGCAATAACCATCAGTGTAAAGGTCTGCCGATCAATAGTCTGCAATAGAAATTTGGGGTCATAGAATTAAGGCCTCACTCACCTTTTTCAACAACATACTGTATTCACTATAAGGTGCAAAATAATTTCATATCCTTTTGAATTGCAACATTCCATGACTATATAACATTCACTATGTGCTACATGGAAACAAATATTGTGTTTGTCATGTTGACAACACGGCAAAATAAGTGAGAACTTGAAATGAAGAGCATAAATCAACCTCTTCGGTGGGACAGTGGGAGTAAACTAAATGAGTTGCAAATTGTCAACCAAAGAGGATATGAACCCATTCCGTAATTAGTTTTAAATTCCATACAAGGCAGATTGATGTCGTTACCTGAAAGTCTCTTAAGAAGCTGTAGGTGGCCATTTCCACTACACCTTTTGCACTCATAATTAGGCCCAGCGCCAGAGCATCCTCAAAGGGCAACTCACAGAACCTTGCAGCTAGCATACAGGCTGAAACCTTTGCCAAGAAAGTGACAATGATGAGGGTGATATTGGTGATTGCAAAGGGGTGAAGAAGATTGATGGCATCCAGATTTGTCCTTGAGGCAATGAGGGTCATGAAAAGAGGCAAAAGCAAACCCGAAACAAAGGAATCAAGCTTATCTACTAAAGTATATCCCAGTGGCGTTCCAGCCGGTACAGCCAATCCGATGATAAAAGGCCCAAAAAGAACTGCTTGTTCAATCCAATGACTAAACACACCAGACAGAAGAACAACCAGAATGATGAAATAAATGTACGAGTCCTTGACAGGCCTACCTTCTGGTGTCTGTTTTACCATCCATACCATGGCTGGCCGAATGATTAAGATAAATAGAAGAAAACAAACACATAATCCTAGGTCTACAATTGCTCTTGACAATGATTGGTGATCCTTATAGACTTTAAAAATGGCCATGACCGCTGTGAGAGAGACGCTCAATAATTCACTGATAAGTGATGAAGAGAGTGCTAAACGACCAAGCTCTGAATTGAGGATTTTGAGGTCCTTGAGGAGCAATGCAATTACAGGAAATGGGGTCATAGCATGTGCTCCTACTACAAAGACAAGATTTTTTGCTGAAGCATTCTTTTGGACTATGGGATTCTTTACAAGTATGTTTGTGAATGCTGAGCCAACTACAAAAGGGGCAATGAGGGATAAAACACCGATTGCAAAGGCCTTCTTTCCCGTTTTTAATATCATACCCATATCTGTTTGCACTCCAATTAGAAACAGAAAAAGTGTGTAACCAAATATAGACAATGTACCAATTATTTCTTGGCTATTATCAGGAGACAGCTTCCGTGTATGGTCTCTGACATTGTTGGGCAATGTAGGTCCGAGGATTATGCCAGCCTAGTTCACACAAATCCAAAAAAAAAAAAGACACTACAAAATTAATAACAATAATAATCATTAAATAAATTCAATACAGATTAATTAAGTCATGGAGGAACAACATCATGCGTAACACATTAGTCTTCTCTATTGATACACCAAACAAAATTAATTTGCAGCAATTCGGGGTTTTTGATCGAAAATTTTCATTAACAGAACACCTTGATCCATTATCGTCATTGAAGTTGCTGATTCCACCTTTGTTTAGAAATTGAAAAGAAGCATTGATAGAAGGATGTGATGATCTTAGAAATGAATGTACACTTTTTTAAAAGATATCGGAATACCATGAGACCTTTGGGTAGATATAAATAAAGTTAATGATTTGAGCTCTTCTATATACACTAAGGGGTAGTCTCAACAATATTCTTTTACAACCCACTGCGCAATTACATGAGAAAAGTAGAGATTAGCATAAAATACAGTATGTACCATTTTTCTAATACAAAATTAATTATGTATAAGAGGGATTAGTATGTGCCCTTGTATGATAATAACAAGAGACCTAGGTAAAAAGTCTCTTATTGGTTAACTGTTAACCCCTCCCCCCCCCCCCCCCAAAAAAAAAAAAAAATTTAATTTACTTTTCCTCTCAACACTACTCTCCTTCATTGATACATTGGTCTAGCCAAATGGAATTCTTAATTAAAAAGTTCATTGCAGCCCAATTTCATCTTCTTTTTTTCTTGTATTCTTTGTGATACGTGTACAGCCAATTCAAGGTTTTTTCTAATAACACCCATCCAAAATATATTCTTTCTTCATAAAAAGTAAATGGTGGGTATAATTAAGATACTATAACAAACAAGTGGTCAAACACTCCCCTTAATTGGCTTCTGCCAGCCATCCTTGTTTCCCTATCACAATTCCAAGTTCATGGTGAGTTGTGAAAAGAGCAGGTCTTATGCTCGATTTGGTGATTTAGTGAAGGAAAAGATAAAGATAAAGAAAACGAAAGGAAATCTGATTTTCTACACATATTCTTCTCTCATACTTAATATATCTTAAATTTTTTTAAAAAAAATAAAAAGAATGTTATATATAAAAAGAAAAAAAAAAAAGACATTTAATTAAATTATTTTAACCAGAGAAGGAAAAGAAGAGTTCCCTTTGCATAGTCTTTTCTTTTTCCTCACTAAATCCACAAACCAAACAGAGGCTTAAAAGTTTTGAATTTAAGAATCCCTTCAAATTTGGTCTGCCTAATCATATCTTGAACTTATGCATTTGATTAAAAATTGATGTGTTAAAAACTCAAATTGAACTTATGCATTCAACATGCTTGTATATCATAGGGAAGGATGAACTTTCCCAGCTGGGCACTGCCAATAGTTGCATATGTTCCATACAATTGTTATATATATATATACACACATATGTATGTTTTTCTATATATCTTCAAAGTGAAACAAAAACTTTGAAGGTAAAAAAGATAAATTAGAGGAGAAAGAGGAAGATCAGGAAGAGAGTGCATACCATTATCTCTGAGAAAAGCGATGGAATGCCAAAGCGCTTGAGAGGAAAATGAAGGAGTTGTGTGAGGACGAAAATGACAACCATCTGCAGCTCTGCTACTGGTACTGAATATTGGAAGGGATCTTCATTGTTCCAGAAACCGATAGAATGAATCTTTGGCGGGAATCTAATACAACGAAGTCCATTATTACTATTGAAATATTCTGCACTGACATCGTTCATTTTGGCTGCGCAGTCCCCCGCTCCGGCGACTGCCCAGGGATAGCAGAAACAGAGTTTTAGAGAGAGACACAATAGGAGGAGAAGAGAACAGGAGAAAGAAAAGAAGGGAAAAAGAGAGTTTTAGAGAGACAAAAAACAGAAGGAGAATGAAAGAAAAGAATGGAAAAATAAGAGTTTTAGAAAAAGAAGACAAGGTGAATGAAAGAAAAGAATGGAAAAAGATAGTTTATTTAGAGAGAGAGAGAGAGAGAGAGAGAGAGAGAGAGGGTGTTGAAAGAATAGAATGGAAGTGGAAGAAAATTAATGATGAGGCAAACTAGAGATGTGCATTCAACGGACGGAAAAGAAACATGAAAACATTTATTTTTAGTATTTTCTATCTATGAATTGGGTGTCTTTCAGCTTTTTTTGGAGCTAATATAATATATATATATATATATATATATATAAAATACCCACAAATGAGAATTGAGCAAAAATTGTAGAAAAATATATCAATGGAATTGCCTTGCCAAGAATGATAAGATCAATTACGAGGAAAACAGATTGAATGGACCACTTAACTCTAGATTAAAATCTTTGAGGGTTGGATCAATTAGTGCTGGTGCTTCTTACAGAGCCCTTGATTAGTAAAAGGTTTTAGAATGATTGTTCATTTCTTTTTAGGACCGGCCATTACTCAATTTGTTAAAGTTGTTGGGAGGCGATGACTTCTATCTGATTGAAGAAAGTAATTGTTTTGGATTAAGAGTGTTAATTTTTTGGAGGCGATGACTTCTATCAGATTGAAGAAAGTAATTGTTCGAAAGATTGGATTAAGAGTGTTAATTTGAGTTAAACATAAATAAATTTATGTTAATATATATAACATGATTAACAAATATATCATATTTAAATATTAGTAATGTTAATTCGTTTAATATAACTTAACACATTTAATCATATAAAAATAATACTAATTACAGTAATTCGTCTTATATCGAAAGTTTATCAAAGTTTGAAGATTTTTACTTATAAAGAAGTTTGTACTTTGATTTGGTCCATTATTAAAGTTTATTAAACTTGAAAATTATTTATACATATAAAAAGATAGGTAAATTTGTTATTTAAAAAATTAAAAAATAAAAAAAAATTAATTAACCATGTCGATGCCTAAAGCTTATTTAATAAATAAGTCAGATTTAGATTTTGAAACTTGATACAATTAGTTAATAGTGTCAAATTAAAATTAACATATATTTTTGAATATATTTCTCTTAGTACAACTTAAATATAATACGATAACACAAATTAATACCCTTAAATTGAATAACCCTACAATTAAAAAAAAAAAGGTCTACATTAAACTTGGAGACTCCGTCACCAACACTAAGTCAAAGGGGCTAACAATAGCTCCAGCAAATAGAAACAAACTTATTTTCTTTTTATAGAATTTTTTTCTAAATTTCTTTCTATTGTTTCCATAATATTGGACTCATAGGTAACTTTTTATAGATGTTTTTCCTAATTTGAACATTTTTTAAACTTAAATCATTTAATATCACACTTTAACTCCTTTTTAACATAATAACTCTTTTTAAACCAATTTTCTCCCATTTTAAACATAATATTTCTTTTTATGCTTTTATTTCTTGTTTTTGTATGAATAATATTTAACTCTAAATTTGATAAGAAGATTTTCTTCTTATCTAAATATATGTCTTAATCACAATCTGTCATATATGCAATGCACATGTACTTTTTAATTTTATTTATTTTTATTTTTAATTAAAACTATATAGTCACATGATATACGTATAATTATATACTCGATACGTTAAAATTGTAAGAGAAGATTTCTCCTATATAATTTGGAGCTAAATAATGTCATTTCCATATTATTAGACTCCTTTCCATCGTAACTTTTTATAGAATCTTTTTCTTAGAGAAATTGTTTTTTCATATTGTTTCCATATTATTAGACTCCTACCCTAACTTTTATACAACTCTTTCCTACTTTGGAAGGGTATCCTAATATTTTCTCATGAGCTGTGGTTGGAAGTGGCTTTAGAATAGGAGAATCCAACGCCTTTTGGGACTTCAAAAATAATATAGTTTCAATGCATGCACAAGCACAACACAAGTAAAGACCATGCATAATCAAAATGAAAGTTTTGGTAATTACCAAGATGTTGAATTTATTTATTTATTTTTTACGACTTATTTATCATTCTCTATCAGTTATTTATTCTTTATTTTCTTTATCAGTAAGATTTACAAAAAAATACTTCAAATTAGTTCAACAACAATCCACCATCAAGTTAACAACCATTTACTACTGTAATTAAGTATTTTCAGTGAAACCCACTATTTATGTTGATACCCGTTGTCATTTTTACTGTTCAGTTTAGGTTATATATTTTTCCCATTTCCAATTTACCATATTGATAATAACAGGATTGCCATCTTCACTAAAAGTCTGTTTGGTTATCCATTTTTACTACGCTTTTAGGCGTTTTGAGGCCCAAACGCCGCTTGTGTGATTTCAGTATAGTTTGGCATTTTGTTTGGATGGCGCTTTTAAACCACAGCAATACACAAAACAGACATTTTTAAAAAGCTCTCCAGGCTAGCTTTACAATGGACTCTGGCCTAATCCGTTTTGTGAGAATAGAAATTGACCTTGTTTTTTAAGGATATTATGGTAATGCCATCAATCAATTTACCATATTCTCCCTTCCATATTCAGAAAATACGTATCACATCCTATACACACACAATCCCAAATCCTAACTACTCTCTGTTTCAGGGAGTCGCACCTCCTCCACCGCCAGTGGCGGATCCAACAACTGTGGTTAGGAGGGATCATAATGTATATATCAAAAATTTAAGATGAATTCTTATATAAATTTAACAAATTTAAGAAGGTCAAATCCTAATTTTTAAGAAATTTTAACAAAATTACAAGATAAAAGTTTAATTTGTTAAAATTTTGGGAGGCCATGCCCTCTTTCCCACCTCCTGACGCCTCTGTCCACCGCTGGCGACGATGGCAACCACCCGCCGACACACCTATGACATCCGTTCTGGCCAGCGGAACGTTCGCCTCTACTTAAATATGCTATTTTATATTTTCTCAAAATTGTTGGAATGAATGAACTCTTGTTTTCTTTTTTCCTTCTCAAAACCACTACTGGTAAGGCCAAATTTGAATCCATGAGCTGCGAATTTTTTTTTTTTTTTTTTTGGGACCACAACGGCGTTGTAAAATAGTGATACAAGTTCATTTATATATTTTTTTCTTCCCTAGATGTATATAAACTGAATTTGTTTCCCAATCCACTGCTTTTATATATATATATATAGGCAGCGTGTAAATTGGTTTGGAACTACACAGTTTTTCTAATTATATTTATAAATTTAATTTAATTGGAAGGGGTTTGAAGCAAAAATAGGAGAAAACAGTGGAGGATTTGCTGGAATACCAGTTGCCAGAAAATCAAAATCTCCAAAAAAAATTTGGGCTTGATTCAATGGCTGTCAAGGCTTCAACCAAATTTTAGAATCTATAAAATGACAACATATGAAGATTAGAAAGAAAGGGAGTAAAATGACGACATATGAAGATTAGAAAGAAAAGGGAGTGAAAATAGTGTGAAAAAATACAGATTTAAAAATTAGGGTTTTTGATTGTCCAATGAGGCTCGTCGGAGAAAGTGACCCTCGTCAGCAGCGTCTAACTCCGGCATGGACCGGTCAATGATCAAACCGGGTCTAGTCTCGAGTTCAGGTCTGGCCCATGGTTGGTTATGGTTGAATTAGAACCCTAAAATCGATTTGAACTATCCCTATTCCAAAAATTGAAATTTCAATTGGTTAAGGCCTGTTTGGCAACAGTGATTGAAAATTAATTTAGAAGAAATTTAAAAGGGGTTGACTTGTTTGAGTTATTTATAAATCAATGAACTAATTTTAAAGAAATTATAAAAAAGTTCACTTGTTCATAAAATTAAAAATAAAGCTAATTAAAATGGGAGAAGGAGCATTTTTAAGGTTTTAGGCATTTGGGATTCAATGGTAGAGTCGGTTTGGACATTCTGGAACCTGGAGTGGTCCTACATGAATATAAAAATTTATGAAAATATCCCTAATGATAGTTTAAGCAACTTAAGGACTAATTTAAATTCAGGGGGCTATTCTAAAGTTGTTGGATGCTCGGAATTAAAATATATGATCAGATTGAACAAATTAGGAGCCGGTGATAGTCCCACACCAAATGAGAAAATGACGACTATACTTTTAGACTTATATTAAGCAATTGAAAGCCGAATTAATATTCGGAAGAGGTGTTTTCAATATTTTTGGATGCCTGAGACTCAAATATGATATCAAAATAATAAGATACAGACTCAGGGTAGCCCTACGTGAAATTGTGAAGTTACTAAAATACCCTTAGGCATGGAACAGATATTGGGAAGCGTTAATAAAATATAAAGAGGATACCTTTAGAATTGTTAGGCCTTCTAAATCCAATTCCAAGGTCAATTTTGAGATACGACATCTCAGTAGACATGTAACTTGTCTAATAAATTATGAAAATGCCCTTATGGGTTTGAAAGACAGTCAAATGACTAAGAAACAATACGATAAGTTTTCCTTAAGGGTTTTGAAGCTTGGGAACACGTTTTTTATATCCGTTTGGACAATCGGTATCTAATGTATAAGCTAACATGTAATTGGCCATAGAAAACCTTAAGACTTGATAAGATACCCTAATGTTAAGAGCCGAGGTGGTCTAAGGAATGGAATAGTAGATACGTAAGATAATTGATAAACATTATGAAAGATACAGGTAGTGTCTCCTTGTAGTGGAGTGAGGATTGAGATTAGGGCAATGTCATGATATATTGATGTGTTTAGTTGTTACATGATTCACTTGAGATGTTTATTATCATCACTAATCACTTTATGGTTGATTTATCAGTATGATGTGATTGTTATATTGAATGCTATGATGCTGACTAATTTCTATTTCCATTATGGATATATAGAAAACCACTGTTGCTTCTATACCAAATTGTTATCTAATGTCTTCTCTTATAGTCATTATTGTAAACTTGATGATGTTGTTAATTGTACTGTTGACTATACTTGAGTGGTGTGAGATTTGAGAGGATATTAATATTGATGAGCACCGTTTGTAGTGTGGATTGAGATATTAAATTGTGAAAAAGAATACCTATGAGAAAAGGACACCTATGAGAAAAGGACTTGGGATGGGAATTAGTCACGTCTTTTGTGTGTTCTTGAGCGTAGTGAGATTGCTCTTTACTCGAGATTCCATTTATGATAGAGATAGTGTCTCTCCTCAGCTTGCGAGCTGTAAACCCGCACGGGTGGTTGTTTAAGTAAGAATAGAATAATCATTTTATAAAATGAAATGTGAATTGGTCAAAGGAATATTTGAAATATTTTTTAATAGAATGTCCATTTTATGTAATAAGTATTTTCAATCATACTAAACAAAAATAATGGATATAAAAAATATAGAATAGACATTTTTGAAATGTCAATTCCTTGATACCAAACATCACCTTGTATGACAATTTGAGATTAAAAGTTTTTATAGTGGGATCACTATAATTTCTTTTAAAAAATGACAAGTTACTTTTTGGCATTATCAAATTTGACAGAGGAAGATACATGCCAAATGCCACGATGGATTTGAGTTGAGATTTGGCTGGTTTTGAACTTAAAAAATGATTATTACACATTCATGTTACAATAAGTAAATTACTATTCAAAAAATCACTTCTTACAAATTTACTTTTCAATTAATCACTTTTTCATCAATTTTAACAAATTCAAACGGACACTAAAATCCTCATATCTTTTTGTCATATAATAATTTATCTCATACATATTTTAGATATTGAATATTATTATTTTATTAATTCATACTAATTATTGACGGATGCATGTAGGCTTGGCAAGTAAACGGGTCGGGTCATAAACGGGTTGAAGCCATATTTGACCTGCTACCTAACTTTTTTTAGAAATAAAACACTACCTAAGATTGCCACATCTCAATCAAGTAATATGACTAACAAAATGCATCACATTTTTTTGTTAAAATTTTTGTGAATAGACATTAAAAAACATTTTATTTCTTTATTAGTAAATCCTCTACCATCGTTATACCGAAGTGATCTTCCAAATATCATCGTCCCCCATGTAACTCTCGATCTTTAGTTCTTTAATGAGTTGATTTGCAACATGTTGACGACAATCGAGCTCAATTTCAGACACTTAATTGACAAAATTGTTCTTCTTTTGTCTCTCTGCTTTGAAATTTTGATAAATTTCAGATACTTATTGGATGTCCAACATGCGGTTAAAATTTATATTTTTACAATATTAAGCAAGTTTATATCTTAAACTCATATATATGATGATAACGTGTACAGTGAAATTTCATTTGACAAGGATGATTATAGGTATTATGATTTTGTTTATGGAGTTTTATCATCTGCATATATGTATTTGTCTAGTTCTAACAAGGAAAAACGGAAATTTATATTCTAAATTTTAGAGTCGCTAGTATAAGTACTGCTATATTTTTCTACGTACAAGTTCTTAAAGGTATGTATGGCAAGCCTTAAAAGAGAAGGGGGATGGGGGAAATAACACGCACACGCACATACACACACATATATATATATATATCTATATTATATCCGCATTGATATACACAAGAGTGAGAGGAAGTGCCAAACTGGGGGACGACAGAAAGAATTTAGAATAAAAAAAATATATATATATATATATTAATTGAATATATATAAATATAAATATATATATTCTTATATATATATAAATATTTATATATATATTCTTATATATAAATGGAGATATATATGTGTATATATATATATATATTTTTATACTATTTTATTATTTTTCATTCTCAACCCGTCAAACATCCGTAGTCAACCCGCATTGACCCGCTAAATTGACGGGTTTCTTATTACCCAACTCGTTTATGACCCGCTAACTAAATGAGCGGGTTAGGACAGGTTAATAGTGGGCGGGTTAGAACGAGTTGATGGATTTGGATAACATTTGCCACCTCTAAATGCATGCATGATTTTATTATCTAATTATGAGTTTAATCGGTTTTAATTTTTTGGACTCTGATGTAATTAATAATTTAATTTGAATTATTTGTTTGGAGCAATTAAGATGTCCGGATTGAATTTGAGTGATTTAAAGGTTAAATTGGTGATTCATCCTTCTAATTAGGTCAATTATCTCTATTTCAATACATCAATGATCTATTAAAATAAAAAAATAAATTTTTGTCGCATGGTACAACAACCATTGTGATATGCATGATGATGTCAAGTCACCTAGGATCAATACCACATTACAATTGTAATGATAGTCTGAAAATTTGTTCTCAAATATAGGATTTCAATCTTAAAACAATAGTTTTTATATAAATTTAAAATTGGTTTTTTTCACGAAATCCAAATTTTATTTTATTTATTAATTTATATTTATCGTACAATTAATTTTATTATAATTCATCAAGATAGAAAGTAAAAAATTTATTAATTATTAAATTTAATTCTTAATGTTTTTTTTAAATTAAAGAAAATATATATTTTTGATTAAACAATCATTTAGATCGATAATTTTAAATTTTTATTATATCACTTTAACCGATGTAAAATGACTTATTTTTATAGATATTTAACAAAAATATGTTACATAAAAATAATATGGAGTGATGTGATGAAATTAAAAATAACTAAAACAAATATTTTACATAAAGAGGTTTATTATAAAAAAAAAATTTATGTGATGAAGTTAAAATAAAGGTTGGATAATTACGATTGACTAATGAAAATCAAATTAGGGTAAACGTCTGTTACACCACACTCCTAGCCTAACTTGGAAACCAAGCTAGAATTTAGAAAATTTAGAGGACTGGACGGCTTGCCTTTTATTCTCCTTGTTGCACGCCTCTCTCTCTCTGTCTCTCTCTCTCTCTCTATATATATATATATATGTATGTATCAAAGTATCAATCACTGTAAGGACCGACTTTCACTGGGACTTGGAAGGTTTCGGAGGCCATTGGAACGAATTTTTGAAGGTTTTAAAGCTAACATTCATCTTCTCAGGTCAGTGAATTTGAATTTTATTTTCTGTTTACGTCTAATCATCATGTGATTAGCATAAATTAGAGTTTCTTCATATTAAATCAGAGCAGAAGCACTTTTGTTAAGTTATTTAGGGCTTGTGTTTGAAAAATCACTCCTTACAAATTTATTTTTCAATTAATCACCTTTTCAACAGTTTCAGTATCACAAGTTGAATACCACAAAAAAATAACTGCGAACAATGAAATCACAACAATATTTCTTGATGTATAAAAAGAAGGGGAATAGTGATACAGTGTATAGCATCCGAGAAGCGATGTGGGGTCCTGTTGGGTATTGATCTAGTTCAATCTGTAGTGGTAGCATAGTATACCATTCAATTCAGTCGAACAGAAACTTACTCAGAATCAATATAATAAAGGCAAATAACTTCGCATATATATATATATATATATATATATATATACACGAAGATATGAGAGAGACCTTTGGGTTGGAGAACTGTTCAAGAGTGCCAAGGATACTTTCTAATTGTTTGAGCTTCATCTTCAAGTGGGGAATCCTCGTTCGAAAGTAGAAAGAGAAAGACCACGTCTGTAATGGAATATAGAATAAGTTCACGTAGGACTGAAATAGGAAATCTCCTCCTATTCCTTTGTTATGTAAATAACTAAACATATTGATTGATTAACAGTATCAAAATATATATATATATATATATATATATATATATCTTATATTATATTTCTCATGAGGAATTTGTTATACCTGTAATTGAATGAGTTTGAAGATAATCAATATAAATTATTTTTATAATGATTAAATTTATTATACCCTGTAATAGAATGAGTTAGAAAATAATCACACCCATCCTGAATTCATTTTTACGCAAATTAATTTTAAACGTGTGATAAAAATAATACTCTACTTCTAAATTATATCTTACATGTCATAATTTGATTTGTATATTTTTTCATTAATTTTTTCACTTTTTTTTTCACGTAAATAATAGATTAATTTAATCTTATTTAAAAAAATGTCAAGAAATTAAATTTTTAACTATATAAGTAATTTAAGAACCTAATGCATTAAACAAAGGAGGTGTTGGAATTAAGGGAGGTATCTTTATTATTTATTTATTTATTTTTACCAAAATTGCTCTCTATCCGGGATTCCTTATTAATGATAGGGATGGTGTCTCTTCACAACTTGCGAGCCGTAAACCTACGCGGGTGGTCGTTTAATAAGAATAGAATAATCATTTTATAAAATGAAATGTGAATTATTCATCTAGGTTAAAGGAATATTTGAAATAATTTTTAATAGAATGTCCATTTCATGTAATAAGTATTTTAGATGTTGGTATCTATTTTAAAAAAAAAAGGGAAAAAAAGGAAAGTTGCCATGATTAAAATATTTATACAGTTTCTTCAATCTGGGGCTATGTTCTTGGGCAACCTTCTGCCTCATTCTTTTGTCCCTTTCGTAGATTTAAATTAAGTTACAAAAAATGGAAAATTAAGTTATGTTTCTTTAAATTGGTCACTCTTCCAAATGCTTTGAGTTGGTTTTTCATGGTTGCATGGACAGGGGCTTGGTGATCTGATAACACTCTTTGTTAAGTATATTTTTTGCCCAATCAATATATTAGAGAATGTGAATATTCTAAACCATAATTTCTCATGAGGAATTTGATTATAATTGTCTCTTTAGTAAATTATGTCTTTTAATTATATTTCAAGCATGAATTGTGATTCTTGAAGAATTTTGGAAATGTCAAGCCAACTTACAAAGCTGCAGACTTCTTGAATAAATTTATAATTTTTTTTTTGTAAATCATTTATCCTTAATGCTAATGAATAATATTTTGGGCCACAATACTTGCAGAGCAAATAGCTGATCGTCAAACAATGGGCAAACGAAAAGGAGATGGAAAAAAGCCTAGGTTCTGGATAAAGGACCAACCAAGAATTTACTCAAGATTTTCTTTGCCAGAGGTATTTCTAGTTCAGACTTCATTATAAATAAATAACAACTGCTCGTTTTCCTGCTCTATCTGAATTTGAGTAGACTTCATTGGTTGTTCAAAGAGATCATGAAAATGAAAAAAAATTAAATTTTCAGTTAACTAGCATATGTAATGGCATACTTAGTAGAGCTCTATTTGGAATTTATAGATTGACATGATTATGGAGGACCGCTTGTCAAGGGATGTGATCTGCGGAGGAAACAGAAAAATCAGGTCCAATTTTACTACGGTTGAGGTGAGTTATATTCTAAGCTTTTCATGGATGAGATTAAAATTTTCATCCCCACACCATGTTAATATTTGTCAATGTGCAATAATAAAAAGAAAAATTAGTTTCTTTGTTCGTATATTCACGATCACTTTCTTTGAGATTGCATATAGGATGACAATATTGCGGTGGAAGATCTGATTAGTAAATTGCCGGAGGAAATTCTGTGTCATATTATTTCATTTTTGACTATGAGAGAGGCAGTGACTACCAGTGTTCTTTCAAGAAGATGGAGATACTTGTGGAGAACAACATTGAACCTTGATTTTGATGTCAATAACATGACCGGAAATGGAGATACCAAATTTTCACAACAGGACAATGGTGGCTTTGTGACATGGATCAATCAAATTTTAGCACTCCATTGTAGTGAGAGGATAGAATCATTGAGGTTGCAGCGTTGGTTGGGTGCAGAGTACAGTCGTGACATTGATCAATGGATTCAATTTGCTGTAGATAAGAAAGTTCAGAAGCTTGATATAAACTTGTCCAAAGAAAATTCTTCTTCCTGGGATGGTGAGACATATGTATTTCCCAATTGGGTATTAACTCGGGAAAGGGGAATGGGATCAACCTTAAAACACTTGACTCTAAGCGGTTGTAATTTAATTCTTCCTCGAAAATTTAGCATTTTCAGCTCCCTCACATCCTTGACTCTTAAGGATACTCTTGTGGTGGAAGGAAATGTCTTGAACATCTTATCCAACTGCTTATGCCTTCAATGGTTAAGTATGACAGCTTGCTTTTGTTCAAAGCGTTTGAAGTTTTCCGGTGGACGTTCATCGCTTAAGTTGAAGCACTTAAATATACAAGCTTGTTATTATCTAAAGGAGATTGATATCTGTGATGCTGTAAATCTTGTATCATTTGAATATAGTGGATTCATGTTACGCCGGATTTTGTGCAAAAGCAGTGCAGCGGTTGCAAGGCTTTGTTTTTGTACGGTATGGAATCCATTAGCTGGGGTAAAGTATGCCCTCAGCAGCCTTACAAGTGATTTTCCTCAACTCGAAACCTTGTTATTGACCTTACCCCGTATTAAGGTTGGTAGTTTCAGAGTATTAATTTCTCATTTTTGATTGTTTTGCTAATTGGATGATATTGTCTATTTATCGATCTCTCTCTTTGTATTTTAGGAAGATATGATACCTGACAGTATACCAACATTCACTAAACTCAAGCACTTGGTTCTTATGTTCATCGGAGCACACCCTGAAGGCTTCTTGGAACTGACCTCCTCACTTATAAAGGCGTCTCCTCTTTTGTATAAACTAGAGTTGCATGTGAGTATTACTTTATGCATTGGGCACATAACGGTTGAGTATCAAGCATCTTTACTGTTGTTTCAATCTTCTTCTTTTTTAAATCAAATATACATGCATATTAGATACTGTAAAGATTATTTGTTTGTTTTTGTTGTTTGTTTCTAGCTTCCTATCCCTTTGAAGGAAAATAAAATTGTGCAAGAAAAGATACCATCAGAATTGGAGGTATGTCGTCGCCATAAACAACTCAGGGAAGTAGAGATGTACAATTTTCATGGTGATCAAAAGGAAGTTGAGCTTTTTGTATACCTTCTCAACTCCGCTAATATTGAGAGGATAAAAATTGGTCGCGATATACGATTTTATCGAGGAGATGGTGAATGGTTGAATGCTGGTTTTCTAAGTAAGATTAAACGCAAGCAAGCACGTAAATTGCTTCGAGGAAAAGTCCCCTCAGCTACTAGGTTAATAATTACATAATAGAATAGAAAGTATGTGTGAAATTATTTATGGTTATTAGGAAGTTATTCTAGTGTTAAATGTGTGGGGATATTTTATTTCTTTTTTATGCAATTAATGACTCCCTCTCTTTTTGAAAGAGTGACTCTTCTATCCTTGTTCTTGCCTAATGTTGTTTTTCATCTATAGTGAAAAAACTGACTTGCTGAAAGCTTACTAATGTATTAATAGAAGGATATGAAGAAATTAAAGTCTGCTCACATAGTTTAATTTCAATAGCCATATTTAGACCTCTTGATCGAACGTGAACCCAGTAAAGTTATTAACGACATGCTAGATTATAAAATTTTATTGAATATAACCAAAATGGTTTTAATGTTTTGATGATGGAACTAGAACATTACTGACTTTTGGATAGGGGAATGTTGTGAAAAAATTTGGATGCTAGAGACGCCAACTAAATTTGGAATCAATTTTTTAGAAGTTTTATGATATTTTATAAAATAAATTAAGAATGGGTGAGTTTGGGGCAAAATACACATCATAGAATAATATAGCTAGTCAAGAATTATGCAAAACTCAATTATGATGTTCAATTAGACTGTATTTGCAACAGAATTAATCACAGAAAGCTCTTTACTAATTAAACAAATTTTAAAAGTAAAAAGATATACAGAGAAATTCACCATTTTTCTCATTAGATAATTTTTGGAACAGAAATGTACTTGAAACAAATTTTTAATTTAAAAAATGATGCAATGATGATTGTGCTAGTGTATTCAAAAAGTGATGCAATGCTGATTCATCTAATGTAAAGATGCGAATAAGGGAATTGTTGCACAGATCAATTTAAAAAGTTATGCAAAATCACCATAATGAGGATTGTGCCTCTCTTTGAACCAATATGATTTCAAAATTTGGCTAAAAAAATCAAAGAAATGAATCTTATTCAACTGTAGTGTAAAATTTTATGCTTTTTTGTAGTGTAAAATTTCCCTCCTTTTATAACTAGTATATTTTTAATTATTCATGTTGTAAATACTAATTATTTTTTTACAAATTTCCACATTTTTAAAAGTCAGTTTTGAACATTCAACAAGTGGCCAAATAATTTTCAGTTTTAGAAAAGTGTAAAATTATACACTTTTGGTTGTGACTAAACTTTTCATTGCAAAAGTATAAATTTTACATTTTCGCTTACGAAATTTTATACTTTTAGAATAATTTTCTTCTTCTTCTTCTTCTTCTTCAGATTTTCATATTCAATATGGATCTTGTAAAATTTACAATTTCAAGTTAGATTTCTATTTAAAGTTGATAGATCTCGATGTTTAGAATCTAAATATATAATTTTTTTTTTATTAAAAATGGATTTATAAATTTATTAAATTTTAAAGTTTTGGAAAAAAAAAATTGTGGTTGCGCCTTAATTCACAAAATTCAGTGCTCCAACCACAGCACATGTTTTTTGAAATAATGAATTGATTTAAGAATGTAAGAGTATTTTAGTCATTAAAGGTTATAAAGACTTGGTAGGTTATTAAATTTAGACTAGGACTTGATGATAATTTTTGTATTTTTAATGAACTCTTGTCTAAAAGACCTTTAAAGTTTGAACGATTACTTTGAACCTCAGAAAAAAAAAAATATTTGACTTTTCATTTAGAGAGGAAATTATGTTTTCAAGAAAACAAAGGAAAAAGAAATTAAGGAAAATTTTATCTAAAGGTACATCATAATCATACTTATGTGTAATCTACCAATTCTAAGCATCCAAACACCAATGAATGCTAAAGCAAGCCATATACGTATAAAACTGATCTAATATATACGAATCCAGAGTAATATATTTGGAGTGAATATCAGATTCATAAGTAAAATACAAGGCTCCAGAATATTCTTGCTTTGCATGATATAGTCGACCTCTTCCCAATCACTTTCTCTAGTTATTTTGAAAGAGATTAAAAAAATTTAAGATAAATTATATTTTTTATCCCTATAGTTTGGAATATGTGTCATTTTAGGCTTTATATTTTTAATTTTGCCACATTAAATGTTGAATTTTTACTTTTGTAATAATGTTAGTTCAATCATTCAATATCATAAATAAATTAGATGAAATTTGAGCACGCGTCTATTATATACTCAAGTAACAAGGACTGCTAAGTAAATTTATGTTCATTTCTTCTTGTCCAATCAGTCGTTGATGTTCTCATCAAGACAAAAACAATTGTTTTATGAACTGTTTTATAGACTAATAGCTGAGCTTACTGCCCTCCATCTTTTATTAAGAAATTCATTGATGGAAATGACATTTTGTCCATACATCACAACTTTTACAGCAAAAAAATAAATCACAAGCATTCAATATGTATTATTTCCTTTTATATATATATATATTTTATATGCTGTTTTATATATATAGAAGAATGATAATATACATATTTTATATATAAACAGTTATATATATATATACAGGAATGATAATATACATATTTTATATTTTATTTTACTTAAATATACAGAAAAAAAAATACTTTAAAAAAAAGTTACCAGGGACACTTTTGTTCGAACTTTTCTCTTAGCACTGTAATTCTCAATTGTATTTCATTATTATGTAATTAACTTTTCAAAACAATTCTAAATAATTGAACTGGCTTTGTTAAGGTGACTTATCTATAAAGGACAATCCTGGTGAAAAGGAGAAGATTCTACAGCGGCTGAGAGAAGGGAACGACTGCGAGAGGGTTTGAGTACTCATCCATGCTTTACTCATTTTCAACCCATATTTTATCCCTCTTCTTAATGGGGTGAAATAGAGGGACGAAGTGACACACACTCTAAACTATCAGGTGAAAAGTGCAAATTACTCAAGATTTTATTTCATTTCTTCTTTAGTTTTCTTTCGATTTTCGTTTTTCAATGCTACCAAACAGTAAAATTGAGCAGCATTTTCACATTTAATCAACTCAGCAATTAATCGTCAACTTTTTCCCCAACAACTCTATCTCCGGTTAATTTGAAAGAGAATCTTCAAAAATTTTATCTGTTTCCTTTCAGTTTTCATTGTTTCCAAACACTACAATTAAGCAGTATGATCATTCAACAATAAAACGCACCAAAACAGCTAAAAGAGTATCCAAATCTGATGACAGATATGCATCATTCAGAAACTAATACGTACGTATATCATATTCATATGTAATCAACCATTCTAAGTATCCAAACATGAATCAATCCTAAAGCCAGGCACACGTATAAAACTGATCTACATCATTCAGAAACTAATACGTACATCATATTCATATGTAATCAACAATTCCAAGTATCCAAACAAGAATCAATCCTAAAGCAAGGCATATACGTATAAAACTAATCTACAAATCCAAATGCAGAGTAATTTGAAGTATCAAATTCATATGTGAACTATCACGTGATAAGGCTACATGCATCAATTGGCATCGTCATTAACTAACATGAAACCGAAGAGTCGAGAAGAAGCGGCAGCGAAGATCTGTAACTTTGTTTCCTGTGGCAAATTGGAAGAGCACTGAATGAGATCACGAACAAGACGCTTGGCCGGCATGATATAATCAACTTCTGCCCAATCACTCACACGGTGAATCCGCAGTGGTCGTCCCGCCTCTTGGTCATGGATAACTTTGAGACAATACTCGGTGCCCGGCGATAGTTCGCGCACAAACATCGAAACAGCTTGATCGTAAAAGTCCAGTCTGAGCTTTCGGAATGTTTTGATCATCTTCTCTCTCCAACGACGCTTCCGCACAGCATTGATCATGCTCAGCATTCGTCGGCCTCTGGTGGTTGCTCGGAACTGACGAAGGGCTCCTCGCTTCACCATTCTCTCTCTCTCTCTCTCTCTCTTTACAACACACTTTCTCTCTCTAAAACTCTGTTGCTCCTGTAAAATGTGAGAGTTTGTTAAATTGGCGCCGAACTTAAAAACTATCCAGTGTTAACCTTCACCCTACGGCTCACGATAGTGGAGTTCAGTATACATATCCAGTGTCAACCTTCACCCTACGGCTCACGATAGTGGAGTTCAGTATACATATATAAGAATATTTAATTAAGAAAAAGGGATTCAAGACGAATGCGCAATTTGGGTATATTTCTTCACCTGTGAAATTGTGGAATTCATCAAACGGAGACAATTTTTCTAGATGAAAAAATGGGTTTGAAATGAAAATCCATTTTGACTCTATCATTAAGGCCAGAAAAATAATGACTTTAAACTCTACTTATAAAAATAAAACTCCAATTTTTATAATTAAAATAAAATTCTAAAAAGTCTATTTTTTTTTTTTTTTTTTAAAAGGCCCAATTTTTACAAGTTTATAGTATAATTTAAATAGAAATCTAAAATTCATAAAAATCCAATTTGGCTTTCCAAATAGCCTCTTTATAAGAATAATGCTAGTATAAAATTGAACATCATTTTAATCATCAAATGACATAAAAATTAAATTTTTATTTATTTCAATTATTTTATTTCTAATTAGACAGACGTAAGCACTCCAAACTAAAGCTATCAAATCATCCATTCATTAGAGGGTTAGAGGGTTAAAGATTCAGTTTTTATCCATCCTAGACTAATATCAGTTAATATTAATTCCAACATATATTTGATAGACAATATGGTAAAGTCATGAAATTATGTGTTCGAATTTAAAGTGTATATATATATATATATATATATATATATATATATATAGACACACACATGTGAAATAACAAAATTTTTTCACAAGCCGCAAGAACTCATGAGGAATGTCTATTTGGAGTGTGTCGAAAACAAAGCGTCCTGCAATAACGCCTTTGTTAATTAGATAATATTTTATTCAAAGCTAAAATCAATTACAATTTGACCTATCCAAGATAAAAAAAAAAAAAAAAAAAATACTCTCTATCCCATACACGACACCAAGATTGTCCTTCTTCCCCCACATTGCTTGTATACAATTCAAATGGGCCAAAAGCTACGCAAAATACGTCCAATATTTTGCATTACTCCATGCTAAAAATAAAGAGACTTCAAAACAACCGCACTCTTTCAACAAATGAGAGAAACCAGGACCTGACCGTGACTGAATTTTGCAAGTAATAAATTCAATGAACACTTCATAATCATCCCTCACAAGATGTAAGTAACTAAAGTAATACCCAAGCTTTGAGTCGCAATAATGGAATAACATATTCAGGATATCACGATATATATGTCCAACAATAGACTCATATTTGCAACTTGCTAGACCTTGATATATATTTTATTTTGTTCGGTTAAGTAAAGGTACAAGTATCCCTTCAAAGGCACCTCCTAATGGGAAGCTTGGCTCATTTGACAGCCAATCTTCTCCACATTGTTTTTGTTAGAAAGGAGCAAGAAAATGAAATATACTCATTTTCAGCTCCCGGAAAAATGCATTGCATTGATACCTATATACCTATATATATATATATCCTATATAAAAAGGAAATTTTGCTTCATTCCAAGGCAACTTTCAGTAAATCCTCCCATGTGGTTAATTTTTCTCTGGGTTTGTTTTTCAAACTGCCAAACCTCCTCGTCCCTCTCTGTCGGGCTTTAGCATGCTAGATGTCGAGGCCAATACTCCTTTCTCATTGTCTTCACATATGCTTGCAATCTGCAATGACTTCAGCATATTAGAAAAGCTCACAATCGCCACATATAAACCAAATACCAGCATTTATATTTTTTAAGACTGATTCAAGCAAGGTGTTTCATGCATCGCTGATAATGAACAATATTGCAGTCTCTTCAAACAGACAATGTTCTGTTTATGGTATGCAAGAGGCCACTTACAGTTTCCTCAGCACAGTAAAGGTTGGTTGTGATGATCTGTTGGTCCTCAGCACATTTATGGGAGAGACTAACAACATTCACACAAAAATGCATACACATTAAGAGAGAGGAGAAGGGACTTAGTAAACCTTAGGGCCCCGTTTAGATGTCTAGCACCAAAATTTATATGACCAAAATCCAAAATAGTTTTTGAGTCCAATCTGCATTTATTCTTAGAATTCAAACAAGATCATGTAAAAAAATAAAAAATAAATCAATAACTATTAATAAAGGTAGCAACCACCATAATTCAAAATTTTAAACCACCAGCATAGTTAACCGACTCTTCCTGAGATACGCAGTGAGGGGAAAAATGATTAAAATAAATAAATTGTTGAATCAATCAAGTAGTTCAATAAGTCCTGGAATTTCTAAGCTCTTCAAATCCGATTCCTTCCATGACTCTTATTCGTGCTTATTTGTATCCTTTAGAACAGCGCCTTTCATTTGGCCCTGATAGTACCAAACACAGCAAAGTCTTTCAGGTTTCTGTAAATCAAACTTAAGACAGATATAAAACTTCTCCAATTGATAAATTAATTTTTACCTTGATTAAGTAGTAGTAGGTGTAAGCCTGCAAAACTTAATCTCTGTACCCCATAATCCCCATCCATTGTACACCTTAGCTTGAAATATTTTAGACTGACCATCAACACCATACTTGTCCTTGGCCTCACAGGTAATATAATAAAAAGCACCCGTGAACAGGAAGCACGTTTGCCTTCACAACCTTCACAAACTCGAAATTTGCATTATAATTTTTTTTTTACAATGTGTAAATAAGGATTAATAGAAGAAAATATGCAAAGAATGTATTCATGAAAAGAAAAACTTTATACATTTTTCTTGTTGTAATCCTTAACTGCTAAATCAGATAATGTGTTGAGGTTTTTGAGTGACCCCCGCCATCGAGTTTGGGAATTGGAATAATTAAACCGTGCGCAACAGAATCGGGAAAGGCTTGAACATCAAACACCTATATACACACACACAAAAATCAAAATAGAGATGGCATTAGAGAAGGAACACCAACATCGCTGGCTTCAACCTGTTTCAGGTACTCTCTATACTCTTTGTTGGTGATCACGTGAAGGCCATCCTCAATCTCATACACTTCTTATCCGAATTGCCAAGGCGAATCTTCTTCTCCTCTTCCCTCCCTTCCCATAAGAAATTCTCTGGCAGCTTCTCTAACCGTTTCTCTACAGACGCTGGAATAGGAAACAAAGGCATAAAGGGTTGCCGGAAGGCTTCCAAGCATACTTTTTATCAACGCAAGGTTACCACCCTTAGAAAGATCCTCTGCCTCTTCCACCCTTCAGAAGATAAAAAATACACACATACTATTAAAAAAAAAAGGGAAATTGCTTCATTCCATGGCAACTTTCAGTAAATCCTCCGATGCGGTTAATTTATCTCTGGGTTTGTTTTTCAAACTGCCAAGCCTTTTCTCTTCAGAATCAATCTTTTCCCAAGCACTGAATGGAACAACTTTGACACTCCTACTATCTAATAACTGGAGGAGTCCCTCTCTCCCAGGCTTTGGCATTTTAGATGTGGAGGCCAATACTCCTTTCTCAATGTCTTCATATATGCTCGCAATCTGCAATGACTTCTGTGTATTAGACAAGCTCGCAATCACCACATATAAACCTAATACCAGCATTTATTCTAACAAGATGTTTCATGCATCACAGATAATGAACATTTTTGCTGTCTCTTCAAAGTTCAAACAGATGATGTTCTGTTTATGGGATGCAAGAGTCTACTTACAGTTTCCTCAGCACAGTAAAGGTTGGTAGCAATGATCCCTGTGGGTCCTCTCTTCAACCACCCACATACATACAAACCCTCCTCAAGTTGAGTAAGATCTGAAGTATTGCTTAGAACACGACCTCTAGCATTTGGAACTATGCCTGGAAAAGAAGCCATTATGGGCAAATATAAGGTTTTTCAATCTTGGAAGGCCTGTGTAACTAACAACAAATTTTCTAATCAAGTGAAAGATTTGAATTGGCCACAACACAAAGATCAAAATGGGAGAAGCATGAGGCACTTCCTTCTACCATTACCATTCTCTTAAGTCTTATGTGAAAATTTTGTTTCCTGATATTATATGCATTTTCTGCATTAGATGTTTAAGCAATAAGTACTAATGAGTGTGAATTTTTTTTTATTGCAATGGTGCATAATTTCTTCCGCATACCTTTATGATGATCAAAGGGTAGGCCATCAACCGTTATTGATTTGTAACCAATGCTCTTTAGCACCAACCTGCAAACGGTGAGAGTGATAGCCACACTAGTCAGTACCACATCAAAATATCTGCATCGATAAGAAAGAATTCAGAATGGGCTGGAGTAGTTTTCAGAACTCCACTGATACATTTCAGTTTGCTTTCCCTGGAAGGGCAAACAATGAATGAGGGTATTTAAGACTATGCATAACTTAATTGATTTACCATTTGTCCCCTCCATACTGTCACACAGCATTAATTGAAATGAACAAACTTGAGTATAAGCGGGAATCAGAAGCAACCAGAAGTTAAACACAATATGCATACAAAATGACATCTTTATGGTTCAGTATGAGTAGTCATAGTTCAAGATCCAACTTCCAAGAGAATTTATACCCGCATTCAAGGTCTTCAAACTGTCCTGTACCAACTGCAATCTGTTTCCCAGCGCCAGCACTTTCTACAAAATAAGACCACTTAAGTTTCACGTTAATTGAGGGATATCACAGCATCTTACAGTTATGAAATTACTCCATTTACATTTTGCACAACATTTGAAATGTCTTATGTTCAAAAGATGCATGTCAAGTTCATTAGTTTTTTCCCAAATTCATTCCAGGGGAAAAGAAATTACCTTTAAGCATTGTCTTCTCAACACGCACGTCGGCAATGTGGCCACTTCTATCATCGGAATCTATAAACCTATCTGGCTTCCGGAAGAAAACAAAGTGAAGTTCACGCTGACCTGAACTGGGATGGGAATGTCCTGAGACAACTGCCTTAAGAGAGCAATTCATAGACCCTCCTCTGAATTCGACTATTCTTCAGCTCTTCCTTTTCCAAATGATGACATCAAGTTGTCTGGAGACAAGATTATTAAAAGCAATGCATATATATTGCTATTCCATGGTTTTCTTTTTTTCTTTTTGTGTGAGGGTTTTTTTTTTTTTTTTTTGGGGGGGGGGGGTGTTGGACGTGGACATGGACACATCCTCACACACACACACATATATATATATATTTATATTTCTCAGTGAAGGAAAACCTCTGTTACTTATGAGATGGAGCAGACGGAGATTTGTGGGAAACAAAATATACCTCATCTGTTGGGGTTTTCAGTAGATCAGCTTCCTGAATATGAACATACAAATCTTTAATACCTGTGTTAAGATGCCAATCCCTCAATAAAAACCACATCAGAAGGTACAATTCATGTAATACTGGCAGTAAAATTCTCAATCAATTAGATTAAAAAAAGAGATAAGACATATGATAGATATATTAATCAACTGAGATTGGAAATCCTTAGAGGCAAGATAAATTTTCGTTACATGAGCGATACACAGTAATTTAGATTAAACATGGGGGATTAGCAATTGCAACTTGGAACCACATGTTTCATTAAAATATGAACACACATGGCTCCATTTTCATGTAAACTATCTACATCATTTAAATGATATTCAAGATGACCTATTTTACAAGGGTTTAGATCAAAAGAATGTATTGAACACCCAAACAATGGAGGTCAATAAAACTAATCAAGCCACTACTTGTCCTTTAAAAATTTTAAAAGATCAGGGTAGTCTAAAGCAAACTTCAGTTTCCCTACTACTCATAGTACCTTGTGAAGGAGGTCTAATGGTTCTAGCAAATACCATCTAAACATTTCTCTGAGCATTTTTTTTTTTCAAAAGAAAAAAAGCAGCCTTCAAAGACACAAAAGAATAATCCAATTTTAGATTAATCATATTGGTACAGATCAACAGATATTAAAAATTACCAAGAACTTCACGAAGCTCTTTTGCGGTACAAGCTACTTGCACTGGTCCACGCCTTCCGACCAAGTACACCTTCCTGCAATTATATTTATGTATTTAAACAACAAAATACTGATGGCCTGGCTGCGATCTATTAGGCAGCTTAGGCTGCTATCAAATGGTTGGAGAAAATACAAACCTTATATGGCTCTCCTCTAGAGCACCCAAAGCATGACTAGAAATATCAGTTGTTGCCAATTCCATAGTTGGTCGTAGAAGGATACGTGCAACATCTAGAGCTACATTTCCCTAAAAGCAAACACCGTTGTTTGTTACAGGCATCAGCAATCGTTTTGGGATAGAACGTTTTGTAACAGCAGAAGTTTTATTTTATTTTTTTATAAAGACTTTTCGTTCCTCATACATGCATTACAAACTTAAAAATTAATTAATAAAAAAAATTAAGTACCACTACACCTCAGAATATCAAGGTAATGCAGAAATCTGTCGGCAAAGTAGGATTCTGGTGTGAAGCCTCTTATCATTTGGTAGCATGCTTAATGTGTCCATAAATATAAGTATACATAGATCAGCAGCTGAGAAAAGCCTTGGATCGAGTAAAGGATAGCCCAAAGTTGATAGAACACCTATATTTGCTAAAAATAATTGTTTAAAATTCAACTTATTTTGAGACTTTAGAAATGAAACCTTAAAAGACATGATATGAAACTAGTGAACAATGAAATAGATAAAGTTCAGTTGTGTTGTCATTAATCAATATGTCATGTAGCTATAACAAATTGCAGCTCAGGTAATCAAGACAAAACGAAGGAATTTAATTAAATTAGGGTTGTCAGACAGTTCTGAACTAAACAAAGCCTTATACCTACAACTTGAATTTGATTACACAGAATTCGTTTAGCTGATACATTTTATGTTCGGTCTATTTTCTATTACTTAAAGCTCATCAAGTCACTTGTTACTGTCTTATCACACATCCTTTTTGGTGTGCTTTTGTCCATAAACTCCTTGAAACAGAACATCATTTTATTGAATAAGCATTGCATTACTTATCCTTAATTCTGTGACTTATAAATTGTGATTGAAAAAGTAAGAGCTGGAAAATGACTGATCTTTTATAATCCCCTGTTATCAATAAGATTTCATGATCATATTAGCAATCTTTCTCCTAATAATCCAAAAGAAGAAAAAGAAGATACCTGACCAAGAATAACAGCTGTATCCGTGGTCTTCAAGTCTGGAGCCAGATTTCTGCAGTCTGGATGCCCATTATACCACTAAACAAATTCTCTAGCAGAGTGTGTCCCTGCCAAATCCTAGAAAGAAAATAGAAAAGATAAAAACAGCAGAAACCACAATATCCTCTGAAACTTTTGATTATCACATGATAAAAAGCATAGAACCAGAAATTCTGCCAATGGCACAGTTAGGATTAGCAATTCTATGGAGAACTGACAGAGAAACAATAAGTTTACATTCATACTTTTCCTGGAATACCAAGAATTCTATCACTTTCAGCACCATAGGCTAGCACAACCTGGTGAGTAGCAGCTAATGTTGGTCAGAAAAACAAAACATTTAAGGTAAATCAATGCAATCCAAGTGGTATAGTCAGCACAAGATCTCATATCAAGCTGGTATCTTACCACATGATACATCTCCCGGAGCTCAGACAAAGATACAGAAGATCCAAGAGACACATTTCCAAAAAATGAGCACCTTTCATTTGTAGAACCCGAGAAAACTGGTTGGTTACAATCTGTTGCAAGTTTTCAGGTAAAGAAATATATAGTTAAAAAAAAACTTGAAACATATAATAAAATTCATGATTATACAGGCATTACCAGATTTTGACAACATGAGGCTTTGACAAATGTAAAATAGTAATTAAAGTAAAAAATGTTGGAAAGATTTCTGCTGTTAAGATCAACATTTGTTAAGCATTACTAAATTTTAGAAATTTTAAAATCACTGGAATAGATGCCATATTAGAATATATGCTTAATTTAAATGAGGTTTGTCAAATTTTTGGGATCTTTTATATTGAGTTAGGTCGCATTCGTTGCATTTAATTCGATTCTTGGAATTTAGATTGGATACCCAAATTCCAAATTTCCAATTATGTTTGATGCTATCTATGCAAATGCATTCGAAATTAATTTGGAATTTCACAAGCGAACTCCACACAAAATGCAGAAGAGTAATGGCAAAACTATTAAATGCAACACATGCAATTCATTTCTGCACAAGCCTACAGAACATATATTCGTTTAAAATTCTTAATTCAATAAGAAAATTAAAAAAAAAAAAAAAATACAGATTCTTGTGCAACCGCACCTTTGTCTCAGGATGATCTGGGGCTACACCAGAGCGGACTAGTCCAAACGGCGTTGGCAAACGATCAATTATATCAACTTCTGCTCCTTGATGCGCTTTAAGCATCTAGTGATTTATTTCGAACCCAAAACAACGAAAAAAAAAATATATATTCAAAAAAAAGAAATTGTTCAGGTTTAAACCATACAACAATCATTGCAACGCATATCATTAAGAAGAACACGTAGATAACCTTACTTACAGACACACACACACACACACATATAGAAGAACACGTAGATAACCTTACTTACAGACACACACACACACACACATATATGTGTGTGTGTGTGTAGTGAGAAAGAGAAATGAAGTGCACCTTTTCGGCTGTGTAAAAGCCAGCAGGTCCGCTTCCAACTACACAGACGAGTAATGGATTAGAAGAGAGAGACGAAAAGCTTCTTGAAAACCATGTCCTTGCATTAGAAATGGCCATTTTTTCATCAAATTTTCGCAAGTTGAGAGGAAGTTGAAACTGTAACGAAGCAATTGTTTGGGTTTCAAATGGTGAAGAAGCTATGAAGAATTTCCGAAGATTCCAAGGGCTTCAAGAGGCCGATCTGCCAAGGCTGGCCCCGTTGTGTGCCTTGGTTAGTTATGGCCTTCAGAAGCCCAAACTAGTTTTGGGCCAGCAGTCACTGGAATCTTGGGCTGTGAAGGGTCGGTCTTCTTTTCTTTCTTTTTTTCCGGTTAACCCAAAGTATCAATTGCACAGGTAAACTCTCGAATCACCGTTAACATTTTATAAAAAGGAAAATGCTAGAAAACCATGTATCTGGACACATTACATGATACTAAAGATATAAATTGAAAACCTTACATTATTTTTTTACAAAATGTTAAACCTCACGGTCATTGTTCAAGTCCTATATTGAGTGCTTGTGAATTTTAAAGTCAAAACGTCTAATTTACAGCTCATTTTTATCATTGAGTTATACCAAAAAGAATTATTTATATACTCCTTGTCGTGTATTTTTTTTTTTTTTTGAGCTTGACTAATCTCCATTTTTTTATGTGATTGGTCCTAAAAATATAGACGATGAGAATTGAACCTACGAGTTCAGGAGACACTCTTTATAAAGGATCATTATTCTACTCGAGCACCTCCTTTAGAGTTGTTTGTCATCTAATTCTCTCCTTTTTTTAAATTGATATTTGTAAAAATTAAAACGGTAGCTTTATCTCTATTTTTTTATATGAAGAATGTTATTCACACTTTCTTTTAAAAGGAAAATTACTCAATTACCCATATATGTAAATACAAAAGTCATTGTATTTATTTTTAATCAACGAGATTTTTTAATTATAATTTTCTTGTAAAAAAATGTCAAAAAAATTTGTTTTAAATAAAAAAGAGTATGTGAATAAGAACTCCATCCTTGCATATATCAAATCAAAATTAATCATTGAACTACAATTTGAACCAATTTGGCGTTCTTGTCATAACTTTACGAGTAAATGACTTATGAATGGAGGTTAGCTTATCGAAGAAGTGCTTTCTCCTGACAAGTTACCTAGACCAGCATGTCAACGACTTATATTTAGTACATGAGAATTAAAACAAGTACTTAAGGTTCGCAACTTATATACAAGTACATGAGAACTAAAACAAATACTTAAGGTTCGTACTTGTATATGTATCATGTAAATGTCTAGGTGTTATGTGACTATTTTTATTGCTTTTTAGTTATTTCCTTTCAAATAATATCAGGCTGAAGTTGTTATCCTTGCTGTAAGTAATCCTAATTTTTAGTGATAGTTGTTAGTAGTTGAGTTGACCTGGTTTTAAGGGGAGTAGTGGATATAACTTCTTTCCCTAATTTTATGGTTGTGAACGTTGGGGCTGCTGCCTATATAAGTTTGGCTAGTCATGAATAATATCATCAGTTGTCATTTATTCTCAAACACTTGTGTTTAATTGGAGGTCAGGGTTCCTCAATCAACCCAAACTATATTGTATTGCTTCTTTTTTATCCTTGTTTGCAATAGGTCCCAAGAAACAAAAGCAGGGTACTACCCAGTACGTACCATTGTGGTATCAGAGCAAGGGCATGGATCAAAGAGTGGAGAGTTTGGAGAACGAGGTAGGCTCTCTTACCGCTGGTCAACAACAAATTATGGCGTAGCTTGCTGAAATCGTCAGCAAGTTGAATTCACAAACCATCATACCACCAGCGAATATGGAGCGCGAGGACGGAGAGAATTCAGTGGCTCCACTTCAGACCCATGGTGGACGACCTGGAAACCCTCTAGGGGCCCGCCAGACGGGAACACCACATTTATATGCTTCAAAATTCGTCAAACTCGAATTTCCTCGCTTCAATGGTGAAGGAGATACAACGAGTTGGATATGTCGGGTGGAACAATTCTTTCAATTCCATCAAACCCCAGAAGAAGATCGTGTGCCACTTGCATCTTTCCACTTGGAGGGAGGTGCTCAGTTATGGTATCAATTGTTGAAACAAGAGGAGGATGTGATGACCTGGAAAGAGTTTACTGATGGCTTGCATGCTCGGTATGGCCCAACTCAATTCCAGGATTTCTTTGGAGAGTTAACGAAGCTGCAACAAGTTGGTTCAGTACGTGACTATCAGACCCAATTTGAGAAGTTATTATCTAAGGTAGGACAACTCCCTCAAAATCGTCAAGTCAGTTGTTTCATTAGCGGATTAAAGGACTCAATCAAAGCTGATGTACTATCTGGCCGTCCTAAAAACTTGTCATCCGCCATTGGACTTGCCCGGTTGTACGAAGCTCGCAATATCTCACAACGGCGAACTACACCCACGGCTGATTTGAAGAAGGTGACAAACAAGGAGACCACTAGCACCAGCTCTACACTTCCAGTTCGGCGAATGTCACCGACTGAATTGCAAGAGCGACGCGCGAAGGGCTTGTGTTACAACTGCAACGAGAAGTTTGTTCCTGGGCATCGATGCAAGAAGTTGTTCTTGATTGAAGCCTGCCATGAAGAAGAAGATGGCGACGTTATTATGGACATGGAAGAATCTGTTCAAGAGGACTACAAAGAGGTGCCTGAGATTTCCTTGCATGCGATTTCGGGTACACGCGCACCAGAAACAATGCGGGTAAAAGGAGGCATTGGACACATATCAACCATCGTTTTGGTGGATTCAGGAAGCACTCATAATTTCATCAATGAAACTCTTGCTAGGAAGGTGGCCTTACAACCTGAGAAAGGAGGGAAGTTTGAGGTTGTGGTTGCTTCTGGTGAAAAGTTATCAAGTCCAGGTAAGTGTACAAATGTTAAATTAATCTTGCAAGGAATACCTGTTCTTGTGGATTTTTATTTGCTTCCATTAGAAGGATATGATATTGTGTTGGGCACCCAATGGTTGAGTACACTTGGTCCAATTTTGTGGGACTTTGCAAAGTTGCAGATGAGATTCAAGATAGATGATAAAGAAGTTTCTCTCCAAGGCATGTCTGTTCCAAAGGACCAGATAATTGGGGATCTACAATTCAGCCGAGAATTCAAAAAATCAAAAAAGGGGGTGTTGCTCCAATTGTTCACACTTGGGACTCCACTTCCAAAAGTTGTGGTTGCGTGTCAACCTCCACCATTGCAGCAGATTTTGGAAGAATTTCAAGATGTGTTTGAAGAGCCCAAAGGTCTACCACCTCCTAGAGCACATGATCACAAGATTCCCTTAATGGAGGGAAGCGGACCAGTGTGTGTCAAGCCTTATCGCTACCCTCATTATCAGAAGGCGGAGATAGAGAAGTTAGTGGCGGGAATGTTATCTACTGGCGTGATCATGACCAGTAATAGCCCTTATTCATCACCAGTCATCTTAGTTAAAAAGCATGATGGATCATGGCGTATGTGTGTAGACTATCGTGCTCTTAACAAAATCACAATCAAGGACCGGTTCCCTATTCCAGTCATTGATGAGTTATTGGATGAGTTGAATGGAGCAAGAATATTCTCAAAGCTCGATCTACGTAGCGGGTATCATCAAATTCGAGTCGCACCAGAGGACACCTCAAAGACTGCTTTTCGAACTCACCAAGGTCACTATGAGTTCTTGGTAATGCCGTTCGGCCTTACTAATGCTCCATCTACCTTCCAATCCCTAATGAATGAGGTATTTAAAGATTATTTGAGAAAATTCATCTTAGTCTTTTTTGATGATATTCTTGTATATAGCAAATCTTGGGATGAACATTTTCAGCATTTAAACATTGCATTGGCTGTACTGAGATCTCACGGGTTATTTGTTAAGAGGGAAAAATGTCAGTTTGGGCAAAATGAGGTGCAATACCTAGGCCATGTAATCTCTGATACAGGTGTTGCTGTAGATCCGGACAAAATTGCTGTGATGATGAGTTGGCCTAAGCCCAGCACACTTAAGGCATTGAGGGGATTCCTTGGATTGACTGGCTATTACCGAAAATTTATCCATGATTTCGGTAAAATAGCTGCACCTCTTACCAAAATGTTGAAGAAAGATTCCTTCGCATGGACACCGGCAGCTGAATTAGCATTTCAGAATTTGAAAGAAGCCATGACTAAAGCTCTAGTGTTAGCTCTACCTGACTTCTCAAAAAAATTCATTGTTGAATGTGATGCTAGTGGATCGGGTGTGGGGGCTGTCTTAATGCAAGAGCGACCAATAGCTTTTTACAGTCGTGCACTACAGGGAAGAAATTTGTTGCTGTCAACTTACGAGAAGGAGGTTCTAGCATTAGTGTTGGCTGTCCAGAAGTGGAGAGCCTATTTGCTGGGAAAACAGTTCATCGTGAGAACTGATCAAAGAAGCTTAAAGTATTTGTGGGAGCAGAGAATTACCACTACAGCTCAACAGAGGTGGTTATATAAATTGATGGGCTTTGATTTTGTTATCGAATATAAAAAGGGGAAGGAGAATATTGTGGCTGATGCTCTTTCAAGAAGAGAAGATACAAAAAAGGTTACGGAAAGAAACAAGGGAGAATTTGCAGCTATTACTCAAGTCATTCCTAATTGGGTGGAGGCTA
Organism: Nyssa sinensis; assembly: GCA_008638375.1. Taxonomy (NCBI): domain Eukaryota; kingdom Viridiplantae; phylum Streptophyta; class Magnoliopsida; order Cornales; family Nyssaceae; genus Nyssa; species Nyssa sinensis. The sequence goes on along the minus strand of CM018035.1, from coordinate 14,253,988 downwards.
TAAAGGAGGAAGTCAAGTCTAATTCAAATTTGCAAATGCTAGTTCAACATATCATGGACGGTGAAGCAGTGGGACCATGGGAATTCAAAGATGGAGTCATATTTTTTAAGGAAAGAATTTACCTTGCTGAAAATTCTTCCTTAATTAATGAGATTCTGAGTCAGTTCCATAACAGTACCCATGAGGGGTACCACAAAACAGTGCAGCGGATTAGAGCAAATTTTTATTGGACTGGAATGAGGAGAAAAATTCGGGAGTTCATTTCAGCTTGTGACACATGCCAGCGACACAAGGCTAAGCAGCTTGCTCCTGCGGGTTTACTCCAGCCACTTCCTATTCCAACACAGGTATGGGAGGATATTTCTATGGATTTCGTGGATGGATTGCCTATGTCTAATGGAAAAACTACTATTCTGGTAGTTGTAGATAGGTTGTCCAAACATGCTCATTTTCTTTCCTTGTCACATCCATACACGGCTACTGGAGTTGCACGAATTTTCTTTGATAATATCTTCAAATTGCATGGAATGCCAAGAACCATTGTTTGTGATCGAGATCCGGCATTCACAAGTTTATTCTGGACAGAATTATTCAAGTTGAATGGCACTAACTTTAACTATAGTTCGGCATATCATCCCCAAACGGATGGTCAAAGTGAAGTTGTAAATCGTACAATGGAGATGTACTTGCGATGTTTCTCGAGTTCACAGCCGAAAGAGTGGAGTAAGTGGCTAGCATGGGCTGAGTATTGCTATAATACCAGTTGGCATTCAGCTATTAAAATGACCCCTTTTGAAGTTGTGTATGGTCGGCCACCTCCAACTTTATTGTCCTACATTCCTGGCATGGCGAAGGTTGACGCTGTAGAGAAACAGTTAATGGATCGCGATAAGATTATTAAAGATTTGCGGGCAACACTGAAGGAATCATAGTCACGCATGAAGAAAGTGTATGACCGTCATCATCGAGAAAGGGAATTTGAAGAGGGAGATTGGGTTTATCTTAAGCTCCATCCATATCGGCAAGCATCCATAGCAATGAGGAAAAATCTCAAGCTTTCTCCTAAGTATTATGGGCCGTTCCAGATTGCTAAGAAGATAGGGGCTGTGGCATATAAATTGGACTTGCCCAAGGATTCGCGTATCCATCCCATCTTTCATGTCTCACTGTTGAAGAAAAAGATTGGTGAAAACCTTCCTGTACAAAGCATGCTCCCAATTGTACGCAGCGAAGATGGAATTCTTGTTCCTAAGCCGCAAGCAGTTCTGGATCGTCGGGTGCGTAAGAAGAAGGACGAGGTTCTCATTCATTGGCAAGGATTATCACCTGCTGAAGCTACTTGGGAAGATCTGGTAACCATGAAGCAGCAGTTTCCTGAATATTGCCTTGAGGACAAGGCTGCTTTTTAAGGGGAAGGGAATTGTTATGTGACTATTTTTATTGCTTTTTAGTTATTTCCTTTCAAATAATATCAGGCTGAAGTTGTTATCCTTGCTGTAAGTAATCCTAATTTTTAGTGATAGTTGTTAGTAGTTGAGTTGACCTGGTTTTAAGGGGAGTAGTGGATATAACTTCTTTCCCTAATTTTATGGTTGTGAACGTTGGGGCTGCTGCCTATATAAGTTTGGCTAGTCATGAATAATATGATCAGTTATCATTTATTCTCAAACACTTGTGTTTAATTGGAGGTCAGGGTTCCTCAATCAACCCAAACTATATTGTATTGCTTCTTTTTTATCCTTGTTTGCAATAGGTCCCAAGAAACAAAAGCAGGGTACTACCCAGTACGTACCACTAGGCCTAGGCACATTCCATTTAATTGTTCAAGACATGCGTAGAGTCGACTCTGTACTTAAATAATTAAATTGATGCAATTTTGGATGATCAGATTATAATCACTAAGGATGGTGCGTGAACTCGGAGTCCGCTTAAGTACAAGACTAACGAAATAATAATTTTAGATCTCACTTATAAACAAAGTTTTAAATTTTATGTATGTGTAAATTAATCCAAATAATATTGGCCAATTAAATCAAGCCCATAAATTTTATGAAATTTCTTAATTTGGTTTATTGAGTTCTAATAATATTTAGAGTCTTTTTGGGTAGTTCTAATTGTAGTTAGACTAATATTCTAATGAGAGTTAATTTTTTTATTTAAGTTAAATAAAATATATTAGCTTGTATGGGATTAGATGTCCTAATCAATATATGACTTAGAGTCAATGTCATATATATGTGGGCCTCTGTTATATTGAGTTATAAGTCACAAAAATAATAAGTAGTGATCGAAAAAAGAGGCCGTGAGTCGAGAGCCTACATTGTGAGAGTGTGTGTGTTTATGTAGCAAGCCGAATTGTGGCTGTCATAATTGTGTATGCCTATAGATCTGAGAGTCATGGGAGGTTATGCTAATATATTTGTGAGTGTGAAGTTTTATACTACTTAAATAAAATAATAGAAGTTTAATTCATGGTTGAAGAACGAGACAATTTCATCTTCTTGTTTTTTTTTTTTTCTTACTTTGTTTCTTTTTAATTTTACAATTAGTATCAGAGCGATTTTAAATTCTACATTTGGTATCAGAGTAATTTTTGGGTCCTACATTTGGGATCAGAACCAGTTACGACTTCGATCTTGGAAGAACCAATTACGATCTTGGATTATTGGAAGAGCCAGTTACGATCTTGGGGTAATTTATCAGAGCCAAGTTCTATCTTGGAAGAGTCAGTTACGATCTTGGAGGTAATTTATCAAAGTCTTGTCTCGATCTTGGGAAGTTGTCGAAAACCAAAGTTTGGTCTCATTCTTGGATTATTGTAGAGAAGTGTAGTTCTCGTTTTACTTAAGATTGTGATATTGAGTGGTTTGTTGAAGAACTGTTCGATTAAAATTTGATGGCTGTTTGGATCAGAAAAAAGATCTTGCGACGGTACAAATACTTGTGAAGCAAAAAAAAAAAGAAATTTTGGTTTAATCGATAGGGAGGCCAGCTTGATCAGATTGAAGGAAAAAAAGAAAGATGTCGATATCAATTTTTGGACAAACTCAGGTATGTGATTTAAATAAATTGTTAATTTGAAATTATGAAGAAAGTTTTGGTTAATGGACAAAACTTTGAGATTTTAAGAGTATGTGGTCAGAATATTGATGAGTGGTTACATCGTGTTACACTCTATCTTAATGCTTGCAATGTATTTAATGTATTGGATATTGCATTAAAGCATTTATCAAAAGAACTTTATGTGAAAAAAGTTAAATGGTTCTAACAGATAATAAGGAAGACAATACATTGGGCACATTAGAATAATTTTGTTTGCACACAAAACTATCCACCACCATATAAGTTTTAGGTTGATCTTATTTTGGTATATAAAAATAAACTGTAGAACGGTTATTGTAACAACCCGACCTAATTAATTAATAATTAGTCCGCTAATTATTAATTTGAAAGGAGATAAAGAATGAATGAGAAAATTTATTGAGAGTTCCTCGATAGTTGTGATGGGCCAATTAAATAACTAAATACGATGAAAGGGGAGGAATGTGATACTCCGAACTCAGTTATTAATTTATTTGACGTAATGACGCCATTTTGGAACCTAATGCGTTGGTTTAGCTATTCTAACCTGATTTTAACACTACAAGAATTCGAATTAGCTAATTACGAAAATCACAAGGAAGTAATGACCGACACAAGGCCTTTGACATCGAAGCTAACCGAAATAGGAAGCGACCAGAAGAAACCGCTTTGTAAAAAGAGCAATAGAAAAGAAAATATTAAGGAAATAGCTAAAATGGAAAGTTGTGCCAGCCAAACGAGGCATAAGGATAAAATGTGGAAAAAAAAGCAAGCCAACATTGAGGCCAATGGGTTTTGAACCCTTGACCCAAAGTAATAGAGAAATTTAGACCCAAAAAGTTAGCCACTTGGGCTGCCCACATATTATGCCCTATAATGCACAAAAAATGTATATATGTACAAAAATTAGCCCTCCACCTCCTGTCACACCCCGAATTTCCCACGAACCCGGGGCGCGAGTAACGAGACATAAAGTAAAATAAATAAAAGGACAAAAGTAATTAAATTCACTAAACATGCGTCCATCATCATCCATACACAAAATAATGTAAGATACATCGTTCGGGAGTCATTCGGGCTTAAGCCCTTACATTTCAATATACAAGTCTCATGGACAAAATATAACAAGTGTTTTCCCTTATCAAAGCATCACTGGGTCTCAAGCAGCTGGGGGGTCCTCATCTGAAAATGTTGCCCACGAATGGGTCAGCACAACTGCTGGTATGATGAAATGCTAATGCCAGAAATAAAGCTAAGGCGTGGCATGTGCAAAGTGTACATTTATTTCTAAATGACATTCAAGCATCGCAGTAGTATATATGAATAGTATGCGTGACACACCCATGCACAACTCTATGCCACAACCCATGTCTCGTTTACGGGTACTCCCCGATGGCTACGGAGTACCAATGCAATGGCCAATTTTGGGTTTTTCACCACAGGATCTACACCCTCATAATGCAAAGCACCACGTGCTTACCCACGCCATGTTCTCAAAGGATTCATCATATGCCAATATGCCAATGCAATCTCAATGATACATGGTTTCCACAATATAGCATGCTCGAGACAATAATATATAAATCACCTAACTGATTCCACATGCAATCATATCTCGTAAAATCAACATATACACATGTCGTGAGTCACATTCATCATTCACTAAATATTCATAAGATACAAGTAACATGTAAGCATGTGAACAACCAACTCCAAATAAACGGTAAACACATTACAGATAAACACATACGACATTCAGTCATTCACAAATATTCCTAACTTAACTTCATTTCTAACACTAGCAAAACACCATACCTGATGGGTCGGTATCAACCCTAGAAGATCGTGAACTATATGTAACTGAACAGACGGATGAAAACGTAAGAGATCAGATCGCCTCCTCCTGTCCTGTCAGTGTCCCTAAAAGTAGGAATTACAATTCAGTCCATTGTTGTTTGAATGTATGCTATTCATCAAATTTTATGTCTTTAAATTCATAGGTTTCTATTCTGCTAAATTAAACTCTACCATTGGTTTCAGAACGTTTAAGAAAGTAAGTCTAGGTTCTCGTAGAACTCAATTCGGACACCTGGGTTGAAAAGGGCAAAACAGTCATTTTGCACTTTACATGTGTCCTTACATTTCGTGACCTCTTTTCACAAATCGGACTCCACGGTTGAGTCCGAAATGTTCGAGATAATAAAATTCCACTATTTGTTTACCTAATTCGGAGTTCGTTTGACTGTGTTTCAATCTAGGGAGCATTTTGGTAATTTTAAGGGTTACTACGGGTCTTTTATTTTTCGGGACCCCGTCTCGTAAAACGGACCTCACCATTGGTCTCGGAATAGTCGAGATAGTCAAAATACACTAATGACTTGTCTCATTTGGACTCCGGAATGTTTTTGAATATTTAATTAATTAAATTAATTAAATTAAATAATTAATTAATTAATTTAATTAATATTTTATTAATAATTTAATCAGGTGGGTCAAAGTGTAATTTCTAACAGTTGGGGGGGTCAATTCGTAATTTCTGAAAGTTCAGGTTAAGGTTCAAATTCAAAAGGTTCAAATCTAAAGGTTTAAATTTTAAAAAGGTTCAAATTCATTTAATTTAAAACAATGGTTGACACGTGGCAGGGGCAACCCGTACCCGCCCGAACCAGACCCGGATCCGACCCGAGACCCGACCCGACGCCCCTACCTTCTTCCCCGATTCTCCGGCGAAGCAGCGGTAGGGTTCCGGCGCCTTCTCCGGCGCCGGCGACCGACCTCCGGCGTATTTTCCCCATTTTCAAAATGCTATTTCCTCCATTTTTTCACGTAGGTCACATCCCCAACCCCCATTTCCCTCAAAACCCCCTCCATCTCCACGAAATAGAGGGTCAAACCCTCGGTCAACTCTCCGGCCACCCCTTTTTCCCCCATTTTCCCCCACTGTTTTGAACCCCATTCAATCCCATTCACTTTCTGCACCTCATAGGGCCTATTTTAGGATTCATTTGAAGGAAGTTTTACACATGAAATGTTGAGGTTCAACCTCCATGGCCGAGACCTGCAACTAGGGATTTCTCCCTAGTTTCTCAACCATTCATTCTCATTCTTCTTGCAAAATGATCCCTACGTTATGCTCTCTAAGACCCTATAGTTCAAATCAATTGAAATGCTTTTAAAAAAATTGAAACAGAAGGAACCACTTACAATTTTCTTGGCCGTTTCTCTCTCTAGCCGTGCCCACTTCCACCTTTCTGGTTCCTCCTCGAGCCTCCTCTCCTTCTTCACAATCTAGAACCCTCTCTCTCTCTGTTTCTCTCTTCTTTCTCTTTCTTTCCTTCTCTTTTCTTTTCCACCCGAGACACTCTCTTTATTTTCTTCACTCTCTCTCTCTATATCTCTCTCTCTCTCTCTCTCCCAGACCAACCACCCTCTGCCCACTTCTGCACTCCCCCACTCCCTGAATCCTACTCACACACTCAACCTCACCCACACCCCTTTGAGTGTGTAACACTCAAAGCCACACACACACACACACACGGTTACACACACATACACACACTGTTCTACACCCATTTATATATACATATACACACATATAATCACACATTTATTTATATACACTCATATAATTTTTACACATTTTATACATACATACAAATAATAAAAAAAAGAATTTTAATTTTTCCATACACATATATCCAATATTAATAATAATAATAATGATAATAATAATATAATAAAATTAATTAATTAACAATTGCAAGAATAATAAATAATAATAAATAAAAAAAAAAATTTCCATGTTATAACATCCTTCCCTCCTTACAAAAATTTCGTCCCGAAATTTAAAATAACATAGAACCAAAAGAAAATACATCACTGATCAAACAACTCAGGGTACCTAACTCGGACCTCGGCCTCACGCTCCCACGTAGCCTCCTCAACCCCATGGTGGTTCCAACGAACCTTGACCAAAGGGATGGTCCTGCCTCGCAAAACCTGGTCCCTCGAGTCCAATATCTCTACGGGTCTCTGGTCATAGGAAGCGTCCCCCTCTAACTGAAGATCTACCCAGTCAAGTACATGTGAGGGGTCGGGATGGTACTTCCTCAGCATAGATACGTGGAAGACGTCATGAACCCCTGATAGCTGTGGTGGTAAGGCTAGCTTATAAGCCACCTCACCAACTCTCCCAAGTATCTCAAAAGGACCTATGAATCGTGGTGATAGCTTCCCACCGCGCCCAAATCTCCTCAAACCTCGTCTGGGAGATACCTTGAGGAACACATGGTCCCCCACCTCAAATACCAAGGGCCGCCGCCTCCTATCTGCGTAACTCCTCTGGCGGCTCTGAGCTGTCAACAACCGCTGTCTGATCACCTGTATCTTGTCCGTGGTCTCACGAACAATATCAGGTCCTAAGGCAGCTGTCTCTCCCACCTCAGTCCAACATACCGGGGAACGGCACGGCCTACCATATAATGCCTCAAATGGTGCCATCTCTATGCTGGACTGGTAGCTGTTGTTGTAGGCAAACTCAACTAAGGCAAGGTGGTCCTCCCAGCTACCTCTAAAGTCCATGACGCAGGCCCTGAGCATATCCTCCAAGATCTGTATAGTGCGCTCTGACTGGCCATCTGTCTGTGGGTGGAAGGCAGTACTGAACTGCAGCTGGGTCCCTAAGGCTGTCTGGAAACTCTGCCAGAACCGTGCAGTGAAACGTGGGTCCCTGTCAGAAACTATGGATACCGGTACCCCATGTAGTCGTACTATCTCTCGAATGTACAACCTACTGAGGGCGTCTGATGAGTCAGTCACTCTGATCGGTAAGAAATGGGCGGACTTCGTCAGTCTGTCCACAATAACCCAAACCGCATCATGGCCCCTAGGTGACCTCGGAAGACCCATCACGAAATCCATGGTAACGTGCTCCCACTTCCACTCGGCGACCGGTAGTGGCTGTAGCAAACCTCCAGGCCTCTGGTGCTCAGCCTTCACCTGCTGGCACGTGAGACACCTAGCCACAAACTGTGCCACATCTGCCTTCATCCCAGTCCACCAATACTGACGGCGCAGATCATGATACATCTTGGTGCCCCCTGGGTGCACCGCCAAGCGTGAATGGTGGAAATCCCTAAGGACATCGGTCCTAAGAGACTCGGGAACGAAGACCCTACCCCTGTATCTCAGACCAAGGTCAGAATGGACTGTCCATCCCTCAAATCCCTCGGGACTAGCAATCCGTGCCCTGATCTGCTCAGCCTCGGTATCCAGCAACTGTGCCTCTATAACTCTGGTCAGAAGGGTAGGCTGTACACACAAGCTAAACAGGGTGGCGTGTCCCTCAGACTCGGTGAGCTGTAAGTCGAACTCCCCAATAACTCCCATCATCTCCCACTCTCTGATGGCTAGGCTGGCTAAGGTGCTGCTCGGTCTCCGACTGAGTGCATCAGCTACGACGTTGGCCTTCCCAGGATGGTACTGAAGGTCAAAGTCGTAGTCCTCTAGGTACTCCATCCATCTCCTCTGTCGAAGGTTCAGATCCTTCTGTGTAAAGATATACCTGAGGCTCTTGTGGTCCGAGAACACCTCAAATCTCACCCCATATAAATAGTGTCGCCAGCTCTTAAGAGCAAAGATGACGGCAGCCAACTCTAGATCGTGGGTGGGGTAGTTCTTCTCATGGCTCTTCAGCTGGCGAGAACCATAAGCTACTACCCGGCCTTCCTGCATCAATACACATCCCAGTCCCTCTCGGGAAGCATCACAGTACACTGTATAGCCCAGGCCTCCCTCGGGGATAATCAGGACGGGAGCTGAAGTCAATCTCCTCTTCAGCTCCTGAAATGACTGCTCACAGTCGTCAGTCCACTGAAATCTGACGCCCTTGCGCGTCAGTCGGGTCATCGGTGCAGCAAGTCGGGAAAATCCCTCTACAAAACGGCGGTAGTACCCTGCTAACCCCAAGAAACTCCGTATCTCAAATACATTCCTCGGCCTCTCCCAGCTCATAACGGAGTCGACCTTCGAAGGGTCAACAGATACTCCACTCCCAGATACCACGTGACCCAAAAACTGCACCTCCTGGAGCCAGAACTCGCACTTGGAGAGCTTGGCAAACAGCCTATGCTCTCTCAAGATCTGTAACACAGTCCGTAGGTGGAAAGCATGCTCATCCTCAGAAGGTGAGTAAATCAGAATATCGTCCACAAATACCACCACGAACTGATCTATGTAATGGCCGAAGACACGGTGCATCAAATCCATGAATGCCGCTGGGGCATTCGTCACACCAAATGGCATCACTACGAACTCAAAGTGACCATAGCGAGTGCGGAAGGCTGTCTTCGCTATGTCCTCCTCTCGCACTCTCAACTGATGATACCCAGATCGAAGATCAATCTTCGAGAAACATCTCGAACCTCTCAACTGATCAAACAAATCATCGATCCTGGGTAACGGGTACTTGTTCTTGATAGTCACCCGGTTCAGCCTCCGGTAGTCCACACATAACCGCAACGTCCCGTCCTTCTTCTTCGCAAAGAGTGCAGAGGCACCCCAAGGAGAAGTGCTAGGACGGATGAACCCCTTACCCTGAAGGTCAGTCAGCTGCTCTCTCAGCTCTCTCAGCTCTGCTGGAGCCATGCGGTATGGTGGAATAGATATGGGTACAGTACCGGGGATAAGCTCAATGGTAAACTCCACCTCCCGCCTCGGGGGTAAACTAGTCAAACTGTCAGGAAACACGTCAGGAAACTCCTCTACCACTGGTGGTAATACAACCCCTGTAGCCTCGCTATCCCCTGCAATCATACTGGCCAACATATAGCTATGGGCTCCCCAACTCCTAGAGTCGTACAAGGGTGGTACTAGGAAGTCCCCACGGTCCCCCGTGAAATAAAAACAGTCCCCCTCAGGGGTACACACTGTAACTCTCCCCCTGAAACAATCGATGCTAGCCCGGAAGGTAAACAGCCAATCCATACCCAAGATAATGTCGAAGCTAGTCATGTCAAGCACAATAAAATCAAAGCAGAGAGTACGGTCAGCTATCTCAAGTGAACAGCCCCTACAAATCCTGGTCAGTGTCACACTACCCCCAACCGGAGTATCAACACGTAGCGGTGGATCTAACCGGTCTATAGTCAACCCCAATGTCATGGCAAATGCAGTGGATATGAAAGAATGCGATGCACCAGAATCTATCAACACGCTAGCCCATGAACTGAACATAAGAAAGATACCTCGCACTACTGATGGCCCAGCAGTAGAAGCCTCTGGGGTAGTGACTGCGTATACCCTGCCCTGTACAGTCTGACCCTGTCTGCCTCCCCCTCTCTGCCCCTGCTGTCCTCCCCCTCTCGGGGCTGGGGCTCTAACACTCAAGGCTGAGGATGCCGGCTGATAGTAAGGTGCCGGGGGTCTATAGCCTGACTGCGTCTGGGGTAAAGGTACCTGGGCGGGCTGGAAATAATGGGACCTCGGTGCACTCTGGGAAGTCTGCCCCTGAGGACAGTGGGCCTTGACATGGCCCGGCTGATGACATGTATAGCACACTGGTGTGGCCCTCCAGGCCTGACTCTGAGACTGGGATGGGAGTGGTAGCTGGCTCGGTCCTGTCCCTGATCCCTGACTAGGATCTCTCTGTGGGCAATCAGCCATCCTGTGGCCAGGCTGTCCACACTGATAGCATGTGAGAGTCAGCTGTGGTGCCCCTCCTCGAGGAGTAGTAGACATAGTGGGCTGGGGTGCTAAAAGCTGCATAGGTCTCTGGGAGGTAGATGGAGAAGAGGTACTGCCCCGGAACCTCTTCAGTGGTCTCCTACCAGGATGAGCTGGGACGGTCACGGTAGGCTGAGCTGGCGTAAGTGCTAGTGCTGTGGCTGGCCTGGTCTGAGTCCGGGACTCCCTAATCCCTCTGAGAGCTGCCAACTCCCTCTCTACCCTCGTGGCCCTGATCACAGCCTCCTCGTAAGTGTCAATGATGTGACCCGCCAGTCTATCCCTGATAGAGGTCTTCAGCCCCTCTAGAAAATGATAAACTCTCAGCTCCTCCACCCCAACAATGTGCGGGGCAAACCTGCCCAATGCGGTAAACTGGGACTCATACTGCGTCACGGTCATGTCCCTCTGTAGTAAGGTCTCAAACTCTCTCCTGAACCCGACCCTAGCAGTCGCTGGAAAGTAGTGGTCATTGAACATGGCCACAAATGCATCCCACCCCTCTCCGAACCTGCTAATCCTGCCGGCAGATACCTTCCACCACTGGCTCGCTAGCCCTGTAAACTGGAAGGTGGCACATCGTATCCTCAGGTGTGGCTCAATCAATCCCTAGTGAGTCCAGGATCCTCACAATCTGATCCAGCCACTCCTCGGCCACCAAGGGATCAGGCTGTCCTGCAAATGACGGTGGCCTCATACGCTGAAACGCCTTCATGACGAAGGTATCTCTGGTCTCCCCACCGGCCGCTCTGGCCGCGGCACCGGCAGCCCTGGCCTCGGCCTCAGCAGCCCTGGCCTCAGCATCAGTGGTCCGGGCATCCTGCATAGCACGGAAACACTCCTGTATAATGGTCGCCAAATCTCTGGCGCCAATAGTCTGCCCCACCTCCTCCACAGGGGCTGGAGCAACATCCTCCTCAGCTGTACTATGCTCAGGAACGTCAGCTGGGGCAACTACCTCCTCAACCACGTCAGGAATAGGGGCAGCAGCTCTGGGTCTGCCACGACGAGGCTGGGCGGCACCTCGAGGCGCACCCCTACCCCTACCCCCTCTGGGTGGTCTGCCTCTCGTAGGAGCTCGTCTAGGAGGCATATCTACAAGTTCAAAAGAAAGCTTTAGTATCACTTCTTCACGTAATCACAATAAGGCATGCATTAGGACACATAATCACGTAGCACATAAGATCCTATCACATGCTGCTAACAGTTCATGCTAAGTCTTATTCTCTTCCCTAGGGTCTCATGGTGTTAAACAACACCCCACAGTCTCTAGGTATTCGAACCTATGCTCTGATACCACGTTGTCACACCCCGAATTTCCCACGAACCCGGGGCGCGAGTAACGAGACATAAAGTAAAATAAATAAAAGGACAAAAGTAATTAAATTCACTAAACATGCGTCCATCATCATCCATACACAAAATAATGTAAGATACATCGTTCGGGAGTCATTCGGGCTTAAGCCCTTACATTTCAATATACAAGTCTCATGGACAAAATATAACAAGTGTTTTCCCTTATCAAAGCATCACTGGGTCTCAAGCAGCTGGGGGGTCCTCATCTGAAAATGTTGCCCACGAATGGGTCAGCACAACTGCTGGTATGATGAAATGCTAATGCCAGAAATAAAGCTAAGGCGTGGCATGTGCAAAGTGTACATTTATTTCTAAATGACATTCAAGCATCGCAGTAGTATATATGAATAGTATGCGTGACACACCCATGCACAACTCTATGCCACAACCCATGTCTCGTTTACGGGTACTCCCCGATGGCTACGGAGTACCAATGCAATGGCCAATTTTGGGTTTTTCACCACAGGATCTACACCCTCATAATGCAAAGCACCACGTGCTTACCCACGCCATGTTCTCAAAGGATTCATCATATGCCAATATGCCAATGCAATCTCAATGATACATGGTTTCCACAATATAGCATGCTCGAGACAATAATATATAAATCACCTAACTGATTCCACATGCAATCATATCTCGTAAAATCAACATATACACATGTCGTGAGTCACATTCATCATTCACTAAATATTCATAAGTACAAGTAACATGTAAGCATGTGAACAACCAATTCCAAATAAACGGTAAACACATTACAGATAAACACATACGACATTCAGTCATTCACAAATATTCCTAACTTAACTTCATTTCTAACACTAGCAAAACACCATACCTGATGGGTCGGTATCAACCCCAGAAGATCGTGAACTATATGTAACTGAACAGACGGATGAAAACGTAAGAGATCAGATCGCCTCCTCCTGTCCTGTCAGTGTCCCTAAAAGTAGGAATTACAATTCAGTCCATTGTTGTTTGAATGTATGCTATTCATCAAATTTTATGTCTTTAAATTCATAGGTTTCTATTCTGCTAAATTAAACTCTACCATTGGTTTCAGAACGTTTAAGAAAGTAAGTCTAGGTTCTCGTAGAACTCAATTCGGACACCTGGGTTGAAAAGGGCAAAACAGTCATTTTGCACTTTACATGTGTCCTTACATTTCGTGACCTCTTTTCACAAATCGGACTCCACGGTTGAGTCCGAAATGTTCGAGATAATAAAATTCCACTATTTGTTTACCTAATTCGGAGTTCGTTTGACTGTGTTTCAATCTAGGGGCATTTTGGTAATTTTAAGGGTTACTACGGGTCTTTTATTTTTCGGGACCCCGTCTCGTAAAACGGACCTCACCATTGGTCTCGGAATAGTCGAGATAGTCAAAATACACTAATGACTTGTCTCATTTGGACTCCGGAATGTTTTTGAATATTTAATTAATTAAATTAATTAAATTAAATAATTTAATTAATATTTTATTAATAATTTAATCAGGTGGGTCAAAGTGTAATTTCTAACAGTTGGGGGGGTCAATTCGTAATTTCTGAAAGTTCAGGTTAAGGTTCAAATTCAAAAGGTTCAAATCTAAAGGTTTAAATTTTAAAAAGGTTCAAATTCATTTAATTTAAAACAATGGTTGACACGTGGCAGGGGCAACCCGTACCCGCCCGAACCAGACCCGGATCCGACCCGAGACCCGACCCGACGCCCCTACCTTCTTCCCCGATTCTCCGGCGAAGCAGCGGTAGGGTTCCGGCGCCTTCTCCGGCGCCGGCGACCGACCTCCGGCGTATTTTCCCCATTTTCAAAATGCTATTTCCTCCATTTTTTCACGTAGGTCACATCCCCAACCCCCATTTCCCTCAAAACCCCCTCCATCTCCACGAAATAGAGGGTCAAACCCTCGGTCAACTCTCCGGCCACCCCTTTTTCCCCCATTTTCCCCCACTGTTTTGAACCCAATTCAATCCCATTCACTTTCTGCACCTCATAGGGTCATTTTAGGATTATTTGAAGGAAGTTTTTACACATGAAATGTTGAGGTTCAACCTCCATGGCCGAGACCTGCAACTAGGGATTTCTCCCTAGTTTCTCAACCATTCATTCTCATTCTTCTTGCAAAATGATCCCTACGTTATGCTCTCTAAGACCCTATAGTTCAAATCAATTGAAATGCTTTTAAAAAAATTGAAACAGAAGGAACCACTTACAATTTTCTTGGCCGTTTCTCTCTCTAGCCGTGCCCACTTCCACCTTTCTGGTTCCTCCTCGAGCCTCCTCTCCTTCTTCACAATCTAGAACCCTCTCTCTCTCTGTTTCTCTCTTCTTTCTCTTTCTTTCCTTCTCTTTTCTTTTCCACCCGAGACACTCTCTTTATTTTCTTCACTCTCTCTCTCTATATCTCTCTCTCTCTCTCTCTCCCAGACCAACCACCCTCTGCCCACTTCTGCACTCCCCCACTCCCTGAATCCTACTCACACACTCAACCTCACCCACACCCCTTTGAGTGTGTAACACTCAAAGCCACACACACACACACACACGGTTACACACACATACACACACTGTTCTACACCCATTTATATATACATATACACACATATAATCACACATTTATTTATATACACTCATATAATTTTTACACATTTTATACATACATACAAATAATAAAAAAAAGAATTTTAATTTTCCATACACATATATCCAACATTAATAATAATAATAATGATAATAATAACAATAAAATTAATTAATTAACAATTGCAAGAATAATAAATAATAATAAATAATAAAAAAAAAATTTCCATGTTATAACACCTCCCAAAGCAACCAATCAAATTTCATGCAAACCCCTCATCATCCCCTAGTCACTTCTATATCAGCCACATGATGACACTTAAGCCTACAATTGTAAACATATATGTATATATATGGGTGTACAATTATATATATATATATATAAGCATACATTAGTCTTACCCCCCTAAGTATGTGTGTGAATTCAGATACTGTGTATGCGTGATTGCAGATCTGATGTAGAGAGTTTAGAGAGAGAAACTAGAGAGAGGGTAGAGAGAGAAAGAGAGAGAGCTTGTGTGTAATTTTGTACAAGTGTGTGTATACATGGTATGCATATAGTGTCTCACTTAAAGCACATAAGAGGGAGGGACTGGGCAACCTTGAGGGGGTGTGAAGGGACCAAGCAGAGCCACGAAGAGAGAAGGAGATCCCAATCCAGAAGGTATAAGGCATTAACATTATTTTTTATTTTTCCTCAGAATTTTCAGTACTATTTAGTGTTATTTGAGCTTTATAACTATATGCATGAGACACTGGGATGTTTACTATCATTACGAATCAAATGAGGGAATCGAGAGGGCTTGGAATGCTTAAACTCATAAGAACCGCCATTAACAGACCTCCAAGGAGCAGGTCTGAACCGACCATGGAAAATCGACTTACAAGTCACGGGTTTAGAACCCAACCTCTAAAATAGACCCCCATTTCCTGTTTTTAGAATAGGGATTGAACCCCCTTCCCACGAAGGTCAGAACAAACCAAACCACGCCTAAAATGGTGTTGAAATGGCCATTTATGAGCGAGTTGCAGGTTCGACTATTAAGATTTTAACCGAACGTTTGAGCTTGTTTCAAGCCACAAAACGAATGCCAAATAAACCCTTGGACTCCCAGGAACGAGTTGAAATGGAAAACAGATGAGTTGGATGGCTAGATCTTCACGAAATTGAAAGAGATGAAAATCAGAAGTTAGGGCTACAGTACCCTATGCGATGGGGAAGACGACGAGTCGACTGAGTCGACTCTCCTAACTCGCTTAGACCAATCGTGTCAACTTGGACACGTGTTCACTCACGGGCGTGCTACCGCATTTATGAAACTACGCCGTTTTGATTTAGGAAATTTTAAATTTAAAATTAGGGCTGACGTCAACATTACACATTAAACCAGCCAAAACTGGTTGGTCCAATGGAACCCTAGACTGGTTCAATTAGGAATAAACTAAACCCTTCGATTTTTTTTAGTATTATTGAAAAATTACGATTTGACCCCTAGGAAGTTCTGGAATTCTGTTTTGACCCCCAACAGTTCTGACTATTTGTATTCTGGCCCAAATTTTGAAAAATAAATTCAAATAGGCCCCTGGGAAAATAAATAAGTAATAAAATAATTAATTTAATTATTTTATTAATTGGGTATAATTTTTGTTTTACCCTTGGACACTAAATGACTCAAACGAAGTCCAAATTAAATAAATGAATAGTGCATTTCTATTATTTCGAGTATTCCGGACTCAACGGTAGAGTCCAATTTGAAAAATTAAATCCCAAAAAATAAAGACACGCAAATGGTAAATGACTGTATTGTTCCTAATGATACATAGGGCCAAATAAACATGAAAGATAGTCCAATTTAATTATGTCGAATGTTCTGGACCCAATAGTGAGGTCCATTTTGTCAACTGGAGTTCCAAAAAATTTAGCTATACAATATGTGAAATTACCGAAATGCCCTTAATGCTATACGAAGCTCAAATAAAGTCCAAGTTGGACGAAATTGATACCAGTGAAAGCCCAAATAATTATGAACCCACATATATGACTAAATAATAATTTAGAGTCAGAATATCATCAAATAGGAAATGACCAAAATACCCCTGAGAATAGAAATTACAAATTAAAGGCCGAATGAGGGCCAATCTGCCATGATTAATTGTCATATGTATAATGATGTAAATTAAGGAGTTGAATAAGACTCCGAAACAGCTAAAGCATAAAGTGAGAAATGACCGATGAGTCCCGATGATCAAAAGCAGATACCAAATGAAGTCCAAAAGACTTAGAACTTCACATATAAGCTAACGGGAATATTCTGAGGACCACGATAGGGTCCGGGGCAAGAATGACGAAATTACCAATATACCCCTAAGATTAAAAATGCGATTAACTAATAACGAATGAAGTTTAAAAGAGCTTAACACATTGCATGACAATGTTTGAGATTAAAATGGGTACTAATTCATTGTGCAATATTTTTGGATCCATGATTATAGGACCACCTAAGCAACAGAATTGAAAAGCTGTGGGATAACAATAGTGGTGCCTATTTGAGAAAGCATTACTAAGAAACTGAGGTAAGTAATTCTGATGCTTTAATATGGGTTATTGCCAGCCAGTCATTGTTATTTTCATATGCTGCCAAACTTGTACTCTATTACCCACCCGATGAACCTGATTTCATTGATTGATGCCAATCTACTTGTAATTACCCATTGAACATGATCTCTTTGATTGATGCCAATCGACTTGTGATTATTTGTTCATGTCTGTCCGTCAGATTCAGCTTACTTGTCCATATCATTTTGTAATCTTGACTTGTTAATGCTTGAGCATGTTTATACCATCATGTATATTGTGTCTTGATTTTGTAATATATCTGTTGTTGGAAATCTTGTTTGTTCCATGCACTCATGCATCGTTGATTGAGATAGGGTTGTTCTTGGTAGCCCAGTAACATAGCTATAAAAAGCTATAGTTATATATTGTTGCCTTGAACCGGTTATGTTCTCAGCAGCCCAGTAACATAGCGGTAAGAAGCTATGGTTATATTATGTTGCCTTGAACTAACTAGTTACGATCCACATCCTTGTTCCTATGGAGAGTAGCATGATCATGATATTTTATATGAGCCTGGGGTTGTGCTCAGTCACAGCAGCCCATCTATTCACAGAATTGCATGGGGGAAAGACCCTTTGGGGTCTGTTGTGTCCTACGGGACCTGAAGTGAAAAGAGCTCTGACACTATTCAGTAAGCCTGTGATAATGAGACGAGGCTGAATGTGCCTTACAATAGGGTATGCCGGGCCCCGTGTGATTCACGCATTTTGGGTTGTTAGTATTTGATGATGATGTATCTTTGGTACTCATTCGATGATCATATTCTATATCCTATGAATGATCATATTATTGCAATCACGTTATACTTACTCGATGATGATATATCTTTGGTACTCATCGGATGATCACATTCTATACCATGTGAATGATCATATTATTGCAATCATGTTATACTTACTCAATGATGATATATCTTTGGTACTCGTTGAATGATCATATTCTATACAAGCACGTTGTACTTTGATTTGGCTCACGTTTTGTATGGCAGCAACTCATCATGATAGGCCAGATCCCATTTGATTGACTTTGTCATTGCCTTATTGAATCATTTTGTGGGATGTGCCTTTATTTGAACCCTCGGGTCATTATTGCTTCATCTTGGTGACTGGCTATCTATTAACTCTTCCTTGTATCTTTCCTGTGAACTAACCCTGACCCATGTTAAAGCTAGGAAATTATTTACTGGGCTTTATTAGGTCATGCCTCCCTTATATTTTTTCAAGACAACAGAAAGTAGGAAGACCCCCAATCGCTCCAGAGGTTTCGACGCCTTCTAGCCAATGGTAGCTCTTTTTGGCGAGTTTTTGTACTAAATTAAATATTAGAAGGTCTTAATTGCTCCCATGACACCATGGTCCTGACAGTTGGATTTTTGGAGGATTTGTACTCATAAATACTTATGATCTTTTGGGCATGTATTAAATGATGAACTGACTATGCTATCAAATGTTTTTAATGATTATAAAATATTTTGTTAAAACTTTACTCAGTATTTCAAATCCTTTTGACGGGGAATGGCCCATGGGCCGTATACCCGGCCACGGACCCCTAATCCGCATAGGGTGGGTTTTGGGTCATGACAGTTATGAACCTCCCATAGACAGATATTGGGTGGTTGATTTTGAAAGAGATAAGCTTGACGAAAATAAAGAGATTGATGATTCAAAATTGTTTTCAGAATTCATTATAATTTGGGATGATTTATATAATGTGTTGAATTTAGATTCATATGATATTAACTACTTCATCAATATTTCTAAGGAAGAAAATATTAGTTGTGAGGAAAGAAATATTTTGGAAGTTAAAGAAGATGAAAATAATTGTATTGTTGAAAGTTTGATTTTGGCTTATAGTGATGAAAATTTGAATTTATTAGAAATTGCTTTTGGTGAATTGAGAGATGTTGAAGAATTATTTCAGCCTACTCAGTTTGAGAATTTAATTGTTGAGAAAGAAGAAAATTTTGCATGTTGTGGTACTAATGCAGTTAACAATTTTAAAAATTTTGGTCTTGCTGCTTTGTTTGATTTGCCAAGCACTTTGGAATCAAAACATAGTGAGATTGAAGAACGTTCCAATCCAGAGTTTGTTGATTTTATTGGTATTGAGAATTTTATTATTCGAGGCCATGTTGATTTTGTGAAGACAAAATTTTTTGAGTTTCAAGAATTTTTTAGAATTGAGAAGCCCAAGTTGTCTGCAATTTATGATTTCATCGGTGTTGATAAATTCTTGTCGGACTACAATATTGGTTTGGATCTTAATAATTTTATTGGTGCAAATTTTATTCGAAAGGAAGATTTTGGTATTCTAAAATATTAGTAGGCTTTGCATCATTATGATGATGAAATTATGGGTACAGATAATTGTTTTACTGATTTTGATTTTGAATGGATGAGTATGGATTTGTTCTTTGATCGTGCTAAACAAGCTGAGAAGTTGTATGCAAGTACGAGATTCGACCACATCGCGTGTGAAGATGAAGACAAGTGATTATTCCAGTTTGTTGTCGCAAAAGCTTCTTACAACGACAAAAATTGCTTTGAAGATTCTTACTCATGAAGGTATTGGTGAAGCTACTTTGGTGAGCTTGGTTTAAGGGAGGCATTGTTGGCCAATTAAACCAAGCCCAGAAATTTTAGGAGGTTTCTTAATTTAGTTTATTGAGTCCTAATAATATTTGGAGTCTTTTTGGTTAGTTCTAATTGTAGTTGGACTAATATTCTAATGGGAGTTAGTTTTCTGATTATAGTTAAATAAGATATACTAGTTTGTATGGGATTAGATGTCCTAATCAATATAGGACTTAGAGTCAATGTTATATATATGTGGGTCTCTGTCACATTCAGTTGTAAGCCACAAAAATAATAAGTGGTGGTAAAAAAAAGAGGTCGTAAGCCGAGAGTATGCACTGTGAGAGTGTGTGTGTTTATGTAGCAAGCCGAATTGTGGTTGTCATAATTGTGTGTGCCTATAGATCCGAGAGTCATGGGAGGTTATGCTAATATATTTGTGAGTGTGAGGTTTTATACTACTTAAATAAAATAATAGAAGTTTACTTTGTGGTTGAAGTAACGAAACAATTTCATCTTCTTATTTTCTTTTATTTTTCTTACTTTGTTTCTTTTTAGTTTTAATATTGGTATCAGAGTGATTTTAAATTCTACATTTGGTATCAGAGTAATTTTTGGGTCCTACAAACAAAAAATATAAAACCAATAGAAGTTTAATTACAAAATAATAAAAGCTAAATTTTATGTCTTTGTACATTAATCCAATCCAAATTAGGAGTAGAAAGCCAATAGAAGTGTAATTAGAATATTAAAACTCAAATTTTATGTCTTTAAAGATTAATCCAAATTAGAAGTGTAAAGTCAATAGAATTCTACCTAACAAAAAATATTCCAAACTTTGTGAATTTATTATAATTCAAAATAGAAGTTTAAGGTTAATAAAAGTTTAATTTTTAAATTGTGTTTTTATTAAAAACTAATTCTTCTTATATCAAAATGTAAAAAAAATTCTCATTTATAATTATCGCTTTAAGCCTCAAATAATCTTAAGTTGACTATGGTGAACTTCAGCATTTCTTAGTTCATAAAATATAAATACATAAAATTTAAGATTTTATCTTTAAATGAGATTTAAAGTGATTATTTTGTTGATTTTATATTCTACCCGCCCTTGCACCTTGCACATGTGTCTTCAGTGTAAAACATGATTTACCTTGCCATCCGCTAACACATTCTGAAATTATAAAATGGAGCGTCACCATATATTGACATTGCCCTTGTTAACTTCTTCCGAAAGGGAGACATGTCATTCATGTCTAAGGTTTGTGTGGCTTGTTGGACCCCTCTCTCTCTCTCTCACACAATACAATACCACGAGGCTTACACTTAGTCAATGAAGTCAACTCTTTAATCATATTATTGAATAAGGGCACCCCAAAAAAAAAACTTATCCAACAAATTTGAACTATTGAACCTAAATCATCTTAGGACAATCATAAACTTGAATAATTAGGGTTGGACTTGGAATTTGAATTTTTTTTTTTTGGGGGGGGGGGGTCAAAATAGTATTTCAAGTGCAAAAGCTCAATTGTTTTCTTTTATTTATTAATAATATAAAAATCAATCTATTAATCCCACTTTTTCTATGATTAAAGCACTTTTAGAATCTAGATATATTGATGAATCTATTTAAGAGAAAAGAATATAATTGAATAAGAAGCTACATGATAATGAGAAAGGTGTCATGATTACTTGAAATAAAAACAGATAAGAATTTGGCATTAGCTTTAAATGAAAGTTAAAGGTTACGAAATTGAGTTGATGATGATGGATGTCGATACTAAATCTCAACAAAAATTCAAAATACATCAATATCTATTTCAAGTTAGGTAGGCAATCACCCACACATCGATATGGTGAACCAATTACTTATATGTACTTTTTGGTTTGTGGCAATGTATTGACATTGGAATTATTTCTCAGATAGTGCTTTGTCTTGAGTTTATGTATATGTAGCACTGAACACAACTTAATTCCCAAAACATGAATTTCATTTGACAATACTTTTTCATTACATAGTCAACAAAAATAAGTTAATACATTTTCATTCATTACAATACATTAATTGCAACTACTTCCCATTCAAGTTTCCATTATGAACTTTTGCCAAATACCAATATCCAAATCATGCCCAAGATAATATCAAACAAGTCTCTTGCTCTAAGCCTTGAAACTTGATTTTCCAACCTTGTCATGCTTCACAATAAACTTGGAATCACTTGGCCTGCATAGGGACACAAAGGATGGTCATATAAATTGAAGAATCCACATGCATTAGGAGCCTAAAAATTTACATTAATAGTGATTAGTAGAGAACATCAAAATTTTCGAAAAAATAACAAAACAATTTGAGAAAGAAATTGTTTACCTTACCCCAGATTTCTGATAGCCATATAACCTCTTTCCAGGATTGACGTTTGTCCACAAAGTTTGAAGCCTAGTCCTCTTCCCACCATTATAATACTTTGATTCTCACTAATTTCTTCTCATCCCCTTCCACAGTGCTTTGTGAACTAGTATTTGAGCTCATTTCATCCTTTCCCCTCCCCTTTTGCAGCTCTGCTCACCTTTGTTCTTGACCTTTATCGGCACTGCAACAAAGAAAGCCAAAGAATAAATTTTATTCACCCACAGATTTGCATATGTATTAATGTGTATATGTGAAACACAAAAATACATTACTCATATTTCCCTCTCTAAGCCATCACGCGAGGGACGTGTGATGGGTTTTCCGTCATCTATTGAGATGGCATATGTAAATTGGACCATTTTGATACAAAACTAAAATTAAAGGTTTAATATCTAAAAATTTAAAGTACAGAGACCAAATTGATACTAACCTCGAACTATAAGGGTGAAAAGTGTAATTCACCCTTTTTACCTTTTACTAATAAGATTTAAATCCTTATTATTGGTCCAAATAATGTTCATGTTAAAGTCAAACAAATATTTTCTAAAAGCAAGGATTCAAACTAGTGTTCGTAGGTTGGTAGAGGTAGAGGTGGAATGTGAGAAATAACGCCTATTGTCCTCCTAATTATTACAAACCGTAACCTTAACCATATTTTTTGGATATCCTGAATCCAGGTTCGAAAACTCACTTTGCTATCGATTCAACTATGATCATGAAACACAGTTGATAGTAAGATTCTTGAAAATTACATTTCCTTCTACTTGCATTGATATCTATGAGTGCGCTTGGATTGATTTGAAAATCCTATATGTGGATATTTCAAAAAAAGCAATGAAAGGAGTTATTTGAATTATATGCCGAGAAATTCTCCAGTTTCACAAGAATCCTAATAAATTATATAGCTTCCCTATCTTAATTTCCCTTACTCTTCCAATCCAACTCCAATAACCAATCATTCTTTATCTTTATGAATTCAAACCCCAAACCAACTTTATTTTTAATCGACCCATCTAAATGCAACCTAAATTGTTATAAACTCAAGACCTTGTTACCAAGCATCATACATATTTATTGTATCATGTTACTATCTGATATGAACTCATTAATAATGTTGTGATGAGATAAATTTTGAATATTTTGAACATTTCCATTGGTTACTTACTATATGGCATTTGATGGTTTGATGGTCCAAGTTTTACTCGGTATGATAAAGCCATAGACTACCATCTTACCTGAGTGGATGGATGCCCTTGATATATTGTCTACTTAGGACCTTAAATAATCAAGTTGCCTCAAAATATAGTTTGGTAAGATCATAAATTATAATTTTGTGTTTGCTGAATATACAATTTACATGGTCCTAAACTTATTTTAGATTTATTTAAAAAGTTATACCCCTTTTGTTATACAATCTAGTGTGAAGTCCATTTGCAATACAACCTTTTTAACTTCAATTTCCATAGCTGATTTGACCATATCATCATGTTCCTTTGACACATCTTTAGATAAGATCTTGAAGTTGTGAGTTTCTTTTGATATTCTCCAATACTGCCTCAATTGATGGTTTCCTCGATATATAATATGGGTGGACCTTGAAACACCATATTCCTATAATATGTTGTTTTAAAAGGCCATTGTAAGGACCATTACAGGAATTTTCACTATTAGCGACACCCATATGCGTCGCTAATAGTGGCAAACAACGTCGCTAAAGGTCACTACCAACGTCACAAATAGTCTCATCACTAATACTATTAGCGACGCACACATCTCTAAGCGTCGCTAAATGTAACTATTAGCGATGCACACATCTCTAAGTGTTGCTAAATGTAACTATTAGCGACGCACGTAGAGCGTCGCTAATAATTCTTCACTTGTGTCGCAAATACTATACAAGGTCGCAAAGTGCGTCGCAAAAGACCACCATTAGCGACACACAAAGGGCGTCGCAAAATACAACAATTAGCAACGCACACGTGAGCATCGCTAATAGTGGCCTTCTGTGACACACTCTATGCGTCGCTAATAGTTGTCTTTTGCGACGCCCTCTGTGTGTCCCTAATGGTTGGTATTTAGCGACACTTTCTGAGCGTCGCTAATAGTGTACTGGCACTTATTTCTTTCCTTTTAGGGACGCATTTTCTGCGTCGCTAAAAGATGCGTCGCTAAAAGTTTTTTTTTTTTTTTTGAACCAAATTTTTTTGTTTTATTTGTATTTTTATTCCTATTTAAACCTGTATCAATCATCCTGATATACAGTAAATTTCAAGCATTCTGAAATGACTATTAAAAAAGAAATATACATTCATATATATATATATATGTATTATACTAATTATGTACATTTATAAAAGTACAATTTAACAATAAATAGAAAAATTAAAATTGTCTCAAAAAATGTAGCTGCAGTTGTTCATGAAAAAAAAAAAAATAAAAATAACAAGTTCCAATGCAAAACATGTAATTTTGGCTGTGCAATAATCCAGATCAATCTAAAATAAAGATCAAATGATATATATTAGAACAATTATTAAATATATATATGAACATAGAATGTGAATAGTTTTTTTTTTTTTTTGCATACATAAATAGTAAGAATGACATAAAGTAGCATAAGTTGCAAACTACTGATCCGAACCAAGTGCCGTAAGTTCGTGCAAATTTATTTTATCATTTTTGAGGTGTGTGATGGGGTTTCGGTGTAGTTAGGCCGATATCCGGCATTTTGGTCTGTCAAAACCCCAAAATGAGCCTTTTTAGAGTTGAAACTTGCACAAGTATCAAACCGGGCATCCGAACTGAGTGTCGTAAGTTTGTGCAAGTTTATTTTTATCATTTGTGAGGTGTGTGATGGGGTTTCAGTATAGTTAGGCCGATATCCGGCATTTTGGTACGTTAAAACCCAAAAATGAGCCTTTTTGGAGCTGAAACTTGCACAAGTATCAAACCGGGCATCTGAACTGAGTTTCGTAAGTTTGTGAAAGTCTATTTTATCATTTTTGAGGTGTGTGATGGGGTTTTGGTGTAGTTAGGCCGATATCCAGTATTTTGGATCTTTAAAACCCCAAAATGGGCCTGTTTGGAGTTGAAACTTGCATAAGTTTCAAACTGGGCATTCAAACCGAGTGCCGTAAGTTTGTGCAAGTCTATTTTATCATTTTTGAGGTGTGTGATGGGGTTTCAGTATAGTTAGGCCAAAATCCAGAATTTTGGTCTGTCAAAACCCCAAAATGAGCCTTTTTAGAGCTGAAACTTGCATAAGTTTTAAATCGGGCATTCGAACCGAGTGTCGTAAGTTCGTGCAAGTCTATTTTATCATTTTTGAGGTGTGTGATGGGGTTTTGGTATAGTTAGGATGATATCTGGCATTTTGGTCTGTCAAAACCCCAAAATGAGTCTTTTTGGAGCTGAAACTTGCATAAGTTTCAAACCGGGCATCTGAACCGAGTGTCGTAAGTTCGTGCAAGTCTATTTTATCATTTTTGAGGTGTGTGATGGGGTTTCGGTATAGCTAGGCCGATATCTGACATTTTGGTCTGTCAAAACCCCAAAATGAGCCTTTTTGGAGCTAAAACATGCACAAGTATCAAACCGGGCATCCGAACTGAGTGTCATAAGTTTTTACAAGTCTATTTTATCATTTCTGAGGTGTGTGATGGGGTTTCAGTGTAGTTAGGCTGATATCCGGCATTTTTGTCCTTCAAAACCCTAAAATGGGCCTGTTTGGAGCTGAAACATGCATAAGTTTCAAACCGGGCATCCGAATCGAGTGCCGTAAGTTTGTGAAAGTCTATTTTATCATTTGTGAGGTATGTGATAGGGTTTCAGTGTAGTTAGGCCGATATCCGGCATTTTGGTTTGTCAAAACCCCAAAATGAGCCTTTTTAGAGCTGAAACTTGCATAAGTTCAAACCGGGAATTTGAACCTAGTGCCGTAAGTTCGTGCAAGTCTATTTTATCATTTTTGAGGTGTGTGATGGGGTTTTGGTGTAGTTAGGCTGATATCCAGCATTTTGGTCTGTCAAAACCCAAAATGAGCCTTTTTAGAGCTGAAACTTGTACAAGTATCAAACCGGGCATCCAAATTGAGTACCGTAAGTTTGTGCAAGTCTATTTTATCATTTTTGAGGTGTGTGATGGGGTTTTGGTGTAGTTAGGCCAATATCCAGAATTTTGGTCTGTCAAAACCCTAAAATGAGCCTTTTTGGAGCTGAAACTTACATAAGTTTCAAACCGGGCATCCGAACTGAGTGCGTAAGTTCGTGCAAGTCTATTTTATCATTTTTGAGGTGTGTGATGGGATTTCGGTGTAGTTAGGCCGATATCTGGCATTTTTGTCCTTCAAAACCCCAAAATGGGCCTGTTTGGAGCTGAAACTTGCATAAGTTTCAAACCGGGCATCCGAACCGAGTGCCGAAAGTTCGTGCAAGTTTATTTTATCATTTTTGAGGTGTGTGATGGGGTTTTGGTGTATTTAGGCTGATAGCAAGCATTTTTTTCCTTCAAAACCCTAAAATGGGCCTATTTGGAGCTGAAACTTGCATAAGTTTCAAACCGGGCATCTGAACCGAGTGCCGGAAGTTAGTGCAAGTATATTTTATCATTTTTGAGGTGTGTGATGGGGTTTCAGTGTATTTAGGCTGATATCTGGCATTTTGGTCTGTCAAAACCCCAAAATGAGCCTTTTTGGAGTTGAAACTTGCATAAGTTTCAAATCGGGCATCCGAACTGAGTGCCGTAAGTGCGTGCAAGTCTATTTTATCATTTGTGAGGTGTGTGATGGGGTTTTGATGTAGTTGGGCCAGTATCCAAAATTTTGGTCTTTGAAAACCCCAAAATGAGCCTTTTTGGAGCTAAAACTTGCACAAGTATCAAACCGGGCATCCGAACTGAGTGTCGTAAGTTTGTGCAAGTTTATTTTATCGTTTTTGAGGTGTGTAATGAGGTTTCGGTGTAGTTAGGCTGATATATATACCTAGAGAACAATAGGAGACCGTGCTGAAATTTTATCATAGTGAAATATTCAAGCATATGCGCTATTGATTGCAATGCAAATTTATGCATTCCCGAACTGTCCTTTTTGGACAATTCAAGAATCAATTTTCATACACATGAGCCCAATCGCGAATAAATTTAGCAACAAGATTCACATGTGATGAAAATGACTCTCGAACGGGGCTAGGCTTACATGAATGCAATTACATAATTGGTTTCTTAATCATTTAATTATAAAAAGGGTTGATTCATGGAATCAACACTAATTTATGCTTGTACTTTCTTAGAGAAAGGGGTAATTTTATTCCAATATCAAAACAAAATTACTATTAACATACACTGCTGAGTCAGCAGGTTTGACAGTATTCAAT
This sequence comes from Nyssa sinensis, assembly GCA_008638375.1. Taxonomy (NCBI): domain Eukaryota; kingdom Viridiplantae; phylum Streptophyta; class Magnoliopsida; order Cornales; family Nyssaceae; genus Nyssa; species Nyssa sinensis. The sequence continues at coordinate 14,226,280 of CM018035.1, read as the reverse complement.
CACATTGATGTGATTGAATGACCACTATAATACTGTTGAGTGACAACGATGAAAACTAAAAGCTAAAAACAAGGAAGCGACTACATCAATTTGACCCCTCACAAAATCAACTAAATTAATATAAAACCCAAATGGGTACCTTCTTTCCTTTCATATCGACTTCATTCATTCATTCACATTCTTTTAAAATTTGATTTCCAATTCAATTCAACTAGCAGATAAGCGGACTAAACAAATAAAAAATTCATTAGTCAACTTGAAAGTTTTTTATTATTCTTTTACTTCTATGCTAAAACAGTGTCTTAAAAAAAATACTTCAATTTTCAAGAAATTGAACAAAAAAATGTACAAGAAATAACCAACCCATTTCTATTACACAGTCACACAAAGAGACAAAGACATACATAGTTAATATTTTGACAAAGACATGGTTAATGCTACTTGATTCTTTGATAAATTGGTAATTCTTCTAGCCAAAACCATATTTTAAGGTTTTTGGTCAATTATACTTGGGAACAAAAAATAATTGCAAATTAAGATTATCCCAGGTTTCTTGCCTTTTTCTTAATTTGTTTGAGATTTTCAAAAGATTAGTACAATAGCTGGAGTTTTAGATATCATTCCTAAATACTTAAAAGTTTGATTAATTGTAATTCATTTTTTTCCACTTCAATGATAACTTCACAGGGCCACTGTAATCATTCTTCCTAACCTATATATGTCTCTAATTTTCTTGGGGAGGAAAGTTCAAGGTAATGCAATTCTAGAATTTTTATCTCTCTTTAGTCACAACAACTACCCATTTGAATATCTATCAGTAGGGGTTTTTTTAATCCTTACCCTAAGGAATTACAATAACTTCTAATATAATTTGTTGCTTCCTTTCCTGCCTAACGAAGCCCATAAAAAAATCCATCTGGAAAATTTTTTTTATAGTCAAACTATATCAAGGTATAATTCATGTTTGTTAAGCATTAACTAATCATTTTTATTCATGTAAAGGGGTCATTTTTGTTCATGTAATTACTATTATCAACATTTTTTTTAATTATTTTGTGTAAGTATTGAATTATAGAATGTTAATTATATAAAAGGTTATAATTAAATTTCCATACTTGTGTTAAGATTGCTCTTATTGGGCAAAAATGCAATTGTGTAAGAAAAAATAATAATGAAAAGAGAATACAAAATTATTTTATTTATAATGAAAAAGTATGATGTATCTTAAGATATGTTTATTATTAACATATAATGAGAATGTGAGAATCTGGTGGTGTAGAAAAAATGGCTCTTTTGCCAGATTGATGGTTCCGGTTGCCTTTACATCAATAGGAAAAAAAAATTCACGTGTCAACAAATTGGAGCAAAGGTTAGAGTGTGAGTGTTCGATTGCCCATAGCACCGCTCTAATAATAATAAATCACAGAGACATTCCAAGCCTTTCACAATTGGCCTCAATACCTTAAGCCATGGACATTTTTCTTTTCAAAAAAATAAAATAAAATAAAAAGTAATTATGATAAAACCACAAGTTCTAGCAATGAATAACTAGAGTACAAACTTGAATTATAAATAGATATTACATCTTCAATATCCAATTATGCCTTTCGTTTGCACATTCACACAAAATAAAAAATAAAAGTAAATGAAATAAATAATAAATACAGGAAATAAACAAGAAAAAATAAAAAAAATTAAATATATATATATAAAGAACTATATATATATATATATATATATATATATATAAAGAACTATTGAATACTTCTCCCTAAATTCAGCAATGATGTGAGAGTTGGCAGATGATGATGGGTAGGAGATTTTATTGCAACATAAATGAGGTCAATCGACGATATATGCGTACAAAACGTATGTATGCATTTTGTATGTTTGTGTATTATCAAATACTCATAAAACAGAATAACATAGAGACTAGGCTTAGTTCCCTTCACCTTTGTTTCGATTTCAATTCCTTTTACTTAATAGCTTCTTCTATTTCTTGCGGCGCGACGAACGGGAGGTGGTGGAAGCGGCGGCGCGGTGAACGGTGGCGGTGAAAGCGGTAGTGCGGCGAACGGTGGTGGCAAACTCAGTTCTAGGAGTTGAGAGAGAGAGAAAACAGAACTAGAGAGAGAGAGAGAGATCGCGCAATGTGATTTGGGGATTTTATAAGACTATTAGCAACGCCCATCGAGCGTCACTAATAGTTTTAATGAGCGTCGCTAAAGGACGAAAACATTATTTGTGACGCACACTTGGGCGTCGTAAAAAGTCCCATGTTATTGGCGACGCACTATGCATTGCAAATAAGCTTTGGGTCATCGCTAAAGCCTTCACGTCCTTTTTTTTTTACGCGGGAAAGGCCATTTTTCACCATTATTTGCGACGCACACGTGGGTGTCGCTGATAGTGACTATTAGTGACGGATTTTGTGCATCGCAAAGAACCTGTTTTCTTGTAGTGGACCCAAAAAATCATCAATGAGCAATTCGATAAATTGCCAACATAGGCTAAGGACAGACTTGAGATAAATCAAAGATGAGTAAGACAAACTATAAAATGAGTCAATAAGTCGTTAATATGAAACAGCGAGACTAAAAAGGAATTTAGGTGATATATTCGGGACTGTTATAAGTCTCGGGGCTATATAGTCATCTACCGGATGTAGATAAATAAGAAAATCCAAAAGAGAAAATTTGGAGAAACGGATTATATATTTGGAATTAGAGCATTGAAATTAGCTAGTGTACCAAGTTTGGTATGATTCTGAGATAATTTCAATTCGGGCTAATGTGCATGCATAGTTGGCCAACTGGTCATGTGGCGCATGGATATGCATGCAAAACTATCAAAGGAAGCTAAATGGAATCTCCTAGATGGCTGACAAGTGTAAAAAATATGGTGGTGGAAGAGATAATGATTGTGTGTGTGAGGGTGCACCTTAAGGGAACAAGGTTGACACATGCTAGGACACAAAGTAAACATCCCCTCACCTTTTTCATTTTTCCTTCCTTCCCCCTCACTTCACACTAGAAATATCTCTCACTTCCTCCTATTTTTCTTAATTCTCTCACTCTCTCTTGAGATACACACCTGAAGTGTGTTAATGTGTGTAGATATGTAAGTATATCTATGTATATGTGTGTGCTGAAAAATAGCCATGTGAAGGGAAATAGGGGAAAGAGGTTACCGTATGTGTATACCAGAGTGCTGTGTGTGTATGTTATACAGAGTGTGTGCATGTTTATGTGTGTATAACATTGTAAAGCTGAAAACCTAGAGATAAGAAGAAGAAAAAGAGAAGAAGAAGAGGAAAGAAAGGAAAAGAAGAGAAGGAAAAAGGGAACAAAAGGCTGAATAGTGAAGCTGCTATGGATGAACTAGGAGCTTTCTCTCTCTGCTCTCTCTTCTAGAAATCGCGAGCATGGGGGACAGGGTCGGGAACCTTTAGACCTGTCATTTAGTCTGGAGTGTGAAATGACAGATCCATGTGTGCTTGCATGTGAGTTTTGGTAGAATTTTAGCCCATATATATGAACTCTATATGTGTGTATTTTCTGTGTGTTTTGGTGGAAGAGACCCTAGTTACAGGGTTTCTAAGACCTCTCTAGAACCTTTGAAATGAATGTATAAAGACCTAGGAAGAAAAAGGGGGAAGAGATAGAATGAAAAACCATAGACGAAGAAGGAAAATAGGAAGTTGCAGACTCGTTGGAAAAGAATTGGGTTTCAATGGAAACCCTTGTTTTGCCCCATTCGATCCACAAAATCTGTCCAAAATGATTTCAAATGGGATTTAGAGCATTTTAGAAAGAAAAGGAATAAAAAACAATTAAGAAAAATGAAAGAAAACCACCTCGTCGGAAAGTCATGCTTCGCTGGAGCCGACTATGTTTAGGCATCTAAAACTCCAACCCTTGAGCTAAATGAGGAGATAATTTGATAAATGCAACCTCGGGCCAAAAATGATCCAGAAGCTATAAAGAAATCGTCGAAAAAATTATTGTTTCCGGTGCCGTCGCTAGAGAAGAGGCACTATTCAGGCGGGTCCTTCGGTCAATGGGTTGACCCGGTCAATGGGTTGACCCGGTCAATGGTTGACTGGGTTTGGTCAACAGGTCAAATCGGGTCATGGGCTCGAGTCACGGGTTTAGATAGTGGGTTGGATCCTGAATTTGGGTTAGGGGTTGTTTGTTTGTGTGAATTAGGAAAATTGGGTATTTGGAAATAACAAATTACTAAGATGCCCCACCTTTAATATCTTGAATTTTAAATGCAATTAAAATGAAAGAGGAGTCATTCGTAAGATTTTTGGGCATTCTGAACTCAGTGACGGGGTCGGTTTAGACATTCGAGAACCCGGGACACTCCCACATGAATATGAAAAATTATGAAAATACCTTTGATAATAGTTTAAACAACTTAAGGGTAATTAAAATTCAGAAGGGGCAATTCCAAATTTATTGGATGCCCGAAATTCAAATATATGATCATATTGAACAAATTGGGACCTGGTAATGGTCCCATATAAAGTGAAAAAATGACAATTATACCTGTAGACTTATATTAAGCAATTAAAAGCTGAATTAAGATCTGGAAGATGCGTTTCTAATATTTTTGGATGCCAGGAATTCAAATATGAAATCGGATTAATCAAATGAGGACTTAGGGTAGTCCGAAATGTATATGTAAAAGTACCAAAATGCCCCTAGGCATGAAGTAAATATATATAAGGGTTAATAAAATGCAAAATGACATCTTTAGGATTCTTGGACCTTCTAGATCTAATTTCAAGGTCAATTTTGAGAGACGACATCTCGGTAGATGCGTAACTTATTTGATAAATTATAAAAATGCCCTTATGGGTTTAAAAGACAGTTAAATGACTTAGAAACAATACGATAGGACTTTTTTAGGACTATTGAAGCTTGAGAATATGTTTTTTACATCTGTTTAGGCAAACGGGTATATGATGTCTAGGCTAATGTGTAATTGGCCATAGAGAACCTTAAGACTTAATAAGATACCCTAGTGTTAAGAGCTAGGGTGGCTCCGGGAATGGAACAATAAGTGTGTGGAGAATTTAACAACATTATAAAAGACATATGTAGTGTCTCTTTGTAGTAGAGTGATAATTAAAACTAGGGAAATGTCCTGACTTGTTGATATGCATACTTATTATATGATCTACATGAGATGTTTGTTATTACCTGTGATTATTTTATGATTGATTTTTCAATAGAATATGATTATTATGTTGATTGCCATGATGTTGGACATTACATGATATTATGAGATAAATGTTATCTCCATGTTGATGTTAACTGTCATATCTATTTCTGTCATCGATATATATATGACCACTATTGCTTCTCCACTTATTTATTAATTAGATATCCCCTCTTATAGTTGTTAGTGATTGTTGTGAATGTAGATGATATTGATATGCATATTGTTGACTATACTTGAGCGGCGTGAGATTTGAACGGATATTGATATTGATGGGCACCATTTGTGGTGTGGATTGAGATATTGGGATTGTGGAAAAGAACACCTATGAGAAAAGGACTTGGAATGAGAATTAGTCACGTCTTTTTGTATGCTTTTGAGTGTGGTGAGATTTTACTTTACCTGGGGTTCCATTTATGATAGGGATGGTGTCTTGCCCTAGCTAGCAAGTTGAAAACCCGCGCGGGTGGTCGTTTGTCTCCATCAGATTAGTAGCCCGTAAAGTACTCAGGCTTACCAGGAGCCTAATTAGGTGGACACTCATGAGATTGAGATTATTGAGAGAATGAAATGAATTGAATAAGGTTTTATCCCTTTTGCTTTGGATTGATTTATCTGAGATTATTTTTCTTGACACTCATATGATGTTTTCTTATGATTATTGATGGATTCTATATTATCAGTTTGTGATACTGTGGCACTTGTGGATGGTTGCTTAGTTGTGACTATATATATTGTTCTTGTGGCTTTTAACAGGAAATAGAGGTACTTTGTGGGGTTGGTAAGATTATACTTACATCTTGTGATTGGTCGTGTGCATATGTAGATTGTTCTTGTGGCATTAAAATAGGAAATTGAGGTGTTTTGTGAAATTATATGATTATACTTTTGTCATGTGTCCGACCCTCCATATGTTGACTCCTTGGTCATTATTGTAAATACCACATGTTGTGTTGCCATTCCTTCTTGATGTTTATACCTATGCTTATGCTTGGGATATGTTGATAGTGTGTGCTTGTGATACATACGAGATTTTAGGATGTATCATCTTCGGAACTTGCATTAGTTTTTTTACGCTGCTTGCTTGTGTGTTTTGGGAAACCCTACTTGAGCGTTATAGCTCACCCTTGCTATTCATAGGAATGGCAGGTATTGACTTGATGGACGTCAGATGGGAAGCGTTGAGAGATGGACTGGAGTTATTGTAGTGCTTAGTTACATTCATGTATCCATTCATTTATATTTATTAAAGGTGCCTGTACCCTTCTCAGATATTTATGTATGTGGCATGTATATATATATATATATATATAATTGGATTGTACTGTCAACTCTGGACGTTATCATGTTGTACTCTGTTGTTGGATGATTGGTATACTGCCTTTGAATGTAATCAATTTCATTTAATCCCGTTATAGGACTTGAACAAGTTTAACTAGGAACCAAACTGACACAAATCAAAGGAAATCATTTAAAAAAAATGGCCTATATTTTATGCACTTGTACTAGTATGGTTAGTCCTATTACCTTCATTTCAGGGTCCTAATGACCCCTTAGTCCGACCCTACAGGTCAGGGGCATGACAGCCATAAACTTTAATGTCTCTCCAATACGCAGATGTTTTAATATATGGCTTGGTTGTCCACAAGTTAGTTAGTTTGATATGTGATCTACTTGCTTGGACCTTGCATTACAGTATTGCTATAACTGATAATTGCTTGATTTATGGTATTGTGAGACACTAAACTACCACACTGTTTTAACTTAGTGTTATTTCAATGCAGTTGTGCTGGCATATGGCTTACTTGGACCCTGAGCTAAATGCCTTAGTATATAGATCATCTAGCAGGACATCAAGCTACCATCTAGCCTTAGATATAGAGTTTAGTAAGACTATTATGGAACTTTGCCTCAATGTACAGTTGACTTGTTTCCAAATAACTTGCACTAGGTTTTTAAAAGTGTACCTATCTGGTATGAACTTTCTTTTCAACCATCTCTTTATAAAAAAGCCCTTCATGACCACAATTAAAATGTACCTTGTTTAACTATTTCATGTTCACTTGATGTGTTTTCTTACAAAATCTTAACTATTTAGTACATATGCATTTGTAAGACCTTACACTAGTCTATTACATTAGTTGATGGTAGCTTTAACATATGGTCTATAGTCTATAAAACCTTCATTTTTCTATTGGTTTTGGAAGGACCATAACTTACAAAATTTCCCATTATAAAAATCTCTTGTAGATACTTTACTTAGTTCACAAGCTTGCTGACTTACTATATAAGTACATATACCTAGGACCTTGCGCACTACATTATAGTTTCAGTTCTGAGTTGGATAAGGTCTGTAGACTACCTTGTTGTGTGGATATACGGTTTCAAAGGACAATAAGCTTCTATGTTGCCTTAATTAGAAGCTTTCTGGACACACAGTTTAAGTTGGACCCTTAGCTAGTTGCCTCGATGTGTGATATTTTACTTGTAAACCATTATGTTACCTAGAGATAAGGATTGGAAGGACCATAATATAATATGATACTTTTTTTTATTAGTAAGAAATCAGGGCTATTTTTGCCACCATCCATTTTTATTGCATAGATGGTGGAAGATGAAAGAAAAAAAAAATTGTTTTAAGGCTCAGTAAGATTTTTGGTGCCATAGGCAATGACAAATGAAAATTTCAATTTTTAGTTTCTTTTCGTGTCCTAGTTGTTTTTACAACCAAGTAAAGTATTAAGACATATATATGATACTTCCCTTTGACTTGTCTGTACATTTTTGTTTCTTGCTACTTGGTTTGACAAAGTATTCCATTGATTTTCCTTTTGGTTGTTAAGAGAAATTGAGGCAAAGAAAAAAAGATTAACTTTTATGTATTAGTTGCTTTTGTTATTTCACATTATGCAAGAAAATACCTTTTTTGTTTAGGGGAGGAGGATCAATTGAATGGAAGCTTGTGTTATCTTGGTTTCAAACTATTAGAAATTTAAGAATCAAAATATTTCAATTTCTTTTGTCCTTTCCTTGCCCACTTTTAACAACAATATTGATTAAAAGGGCTCACGATGTCTCAAGATTAATTTTCACTCCACATTTTCCAAATTTTATTATAGTTGCCTTTCCACCTCATTGTTCTATGTCATTTTCATACAAGCTTGTAGAACTAATAACTATGGTTTTATTTGTTTGTTATATAAATAAATTTTGGAAATATTAGTTGTTATCTTGTCACGACCCTAATCCTGGAGGGCTAGACAAAGAGTTCATCGGGACCTCGAAAGGGAAGGTAATTAGCCTAATCAACCTAATCATGTGTACAAAATGTAGACCAGTTTTTTGGTTGGACTTCTTTAATCATTTTTCCTAAATTGATTCCAGTTCGTTGTCATGCTTATACTTGATCAAATCTTGTAACAGGATTAAATGAAATAGCATACTATCTGGTGCAACTACACCAAAAACTGTCTATATATAACATAACAAGGTAAATGTTAAGAACTGATTCTAACGGTCCAATATTCAACATATACATGAATGCTTGCTAACAAGGGTACATGCACTTTTACAAATATAAATAAATAAGTAAATCAATGTAAAACCAACTAATACAATGGTTTTTATCCATCTCATATGACTTCAACAATTGTCATCTATTGGTTTAATACCTATCATTTCCATGAATAGTAGGGATGAGTTATATTGTTCAATAAGGTTTCCTAAAACACACAAGCATACAACATACAAAAACTAATGCAAGTTTGAAGAGGACAATCCCTAATATCCAATATGCAATCACAAGCACACGACAAATACCATTTACTAAATCACAAGTGTAGATATAAAAATCAATAGAACAAGGTACCACTCCACGTGGTGCAACAATAATGATAAAGGCATTCAATATATATATATATATATATATTCAAACATAAAATATGCATATATATACTAACCCTTACGATGCACCTCCATTTTCTGTTCAAAGTAGTAAGAACAATGATATCTAGTGGCAATACAACCAACATAGGTCAGTAGTAAGATAATTCAACAAGGTGTGATCATTACATAGTCCATACATATACCAAGTACAATCCACAACCCAATAAGTCCAATCAACATTCGCTGCATTCATTAATATAACTAATACAAGCAACTATGCTTAATATGTGAACACTTTCATGAATGCAATATGATATGCTTATGATTTCATGATACACTTTAATACATGCTGTTAGGCTTATTAGACAATTATTGTTGGCTAATCTGTATTGATAAAACTATCATTGAGTTGTAATGTTTCCAATCCGAGACTAGTGTTAAGCTTTATGTACATTCCTGTCACAGTTACAGGCAGTTTCGTATTTCGATTGTAACTACATTTTTGGGTTTGTGAAATCCTCAATATAAAAAGATTTGATTTTGTTTTCTATGTGATGAATTTTTGGTTACTTCAATATTGTGTTCAAAACTCTTTCCAAAAGGATTTTTCTATGCATATCATGTTCACATATATTAAACCCATTGCACATGAACCTTAAATCATAATCTATACATCATTATTGGAGTATAAGCTTGTGGAGTTCAAGTTTGTGCAATCGGCATAGTTTGAGATTGCGTGAAGTTCATAATTATGCTGTGGTTTGTTGTTCATGGATTTTGAAGTGGCGGATTTACTTGAAGAGTACTTGAGGATTCAATTTTGAGAATATTTAGATTGTAAACAAGGCTTGAGGGACTAATTTGGTGTTTATAAAAGGCTATTATCATCAAACCTTTTTTAGTGGATTCATATCTAGGTCATTGCCCTAGGGTTTTCTAAAACAAATACAAAGTCTGTAATGATCAATTTGGTGCTTTGTCTCTATTTTTTTACTATTGCTTTATTTATTATTACTATAGTTAATCATTGCATGTTACTAAATTTGATTGCACCCACTAGAACTTTAATCCTTACATAATTGAAGTGAAAACATCATTCTCTATGAAGAAAAATTAAAATTGGGCAAGATAATTATAATTTGTTATCTAGACCTAGTCACCCTTATCTAGGTCTAATACTTGACATCTAGACATATGTTGGGCCGTTTCATATGCATAGGGCCCTCGAAGCGCCTGTATTTAGGTCCTTTCATGAGCTACTAACTCATAGGCCTAGGAAGCCTTCTGCGTGGGGTTATGGCCTGTACCCAAAGAGAGACACCATCCTCTTCACAAGAATTGGGCTCACATTCTCTTAATATCACATAAGTTTACATCATCAAATCCACACAAATCTGACACCACTCAAGTATGCTCAATATTATTGAATCTACACAAATCTTACACCACTTAGGTATGCTCGATATCATCGAATCCACACAAATCTCACACTATTCAAATGTGCTCAATAATACCATATAGGCTCACAATACAATTCACATCAATTGTTATGTAGTGCGTTACCAAATAGTCCCTTGGCCTCACTAACTCAGTTGACCCTGATCGACCCGAATACCCTAGTCAGCTAACCCTATTTGACCATTGACGGGTCAACAGTTAATTGTTAACCAGTTGTTGACTGCCAGCAAGTGAGTCGCGGGTCATCTTCTTTGGTGAACTTGTAAAAAGACTGAGAATTTTTTAGATTTTTCTTGTCGTTTTCTTCTATCTTTTCTCACCCATTTTTATTTTAATCATTATATAACTTCATTATACATAGTTTAACTAATTTGTCATAATTCAAAGGCCAAGGAAATCCAAGATTTTTGGCCATTGCATTTTTCTAACGAGTGGCTGGTTTACTAAGTCCCTGCCATCGTTACCTTCGTCTTTTTCTTCTATTTTCATCATCAATGCAATCTTAACTTCAAATAGTTTTTTTCTACACAAAGTTTTTAGATAAAAAATCATCAAAAGCCTCCTAACTCGAGGAACCTAGTCAACGGCCATGGCTGTCGATTCCTACCATTTTCCTTCCATTCCATTCCATTCCATTCGTTTTCTAAGTAGGTAAACAATCCTTCTTATGGTTTGAAAACCCATCCGTTCTCTCCTCTTCAAAGCACACACTATCACACACCCACTTACACTCAGTTATGTCCACATTCAAAATACACATAACCCATATTATCTCATACATACGCATACTCCAGACTAAATAAGAGATATGAAAGAGCTCCTACCTCTTGCTACAATGGTCAACCATGGCTATAAAGAGAGAGAGAGAGAGAGAGAGAGAGAGAGAGAGAGAGAGAAGGTGGTCATCAATGGCCTGCCCTTCCACTATTCACGTTGCCCATCCCTCTTTTGTTTCTATTCTCCCTCTTTTTCATTTTTTCCTTCCTCATTTCTTTTTTCTTCTCTTTTGGTTTATTTACTCACTCTCTGTGTGTGTTATCACACACAACACACTCACACATACACACACATATATACACACAAACACATACTTACACCTACTGTGTCTCACATACATGCATTGTTTCATCCACAGATACACTATCTCATATGACACACTGTATCACACACAATACCACTGATATTTTTCTCTCATAGTGTATATGAAACACATATTCAAGCTCACACACACACAACCATGGAAGAGAAAGTGAGAGAGATAAAGAGAGGTTGCATTTTGAAAATAGAGAGATGATCATTGTCAGACTGAAAGCGAGGGCGAAAAAGGAAGAGAGAGAAAAAGTGAGGTCTATCCATCATTAACACATATCACCTTTTGGCCTCATACCATGCACTTGCACAGACCATAACCGTCTCCTTCCACCACCCTCATTCTTGACACATATCTCATTCATAAAATATCTAGTTAGCTTCCCTTGGAAGCTTTGCACAATTCCAAAAGCTCCACATGGCCTAGTTGGCCAAATGTGCACGTACATGCACCCGAAAATAAGTTGTCTTCGAATTGCACCAAAATTAGCACCCTAACTAATTTTGATGTGATGATTCCAAATATATCATCGGTTTCTCCAAATTCAATCATTAAAATTTTCATTTTTATTTATTTTTCACACATAACTGTGTAATCCCGTAACCCACACCAATCCCAGATAAATGACTAAATCCCAGTTTAGCTTCACATAGTCATACTAGTGACTTATTAACTAATTTCACATTTTTTTTGACGTATCTTCAATTAATTACTTGTTTGCCATTGATTCAAAATGAAAAACTACCAAAACTTCCTTTGGCAATTTTTTGGGTTTTTACTTATCCTTTCTTTCAAATTTATGCATGTGATTATATTCTTCTTCCCACACCTCATGTAGTTTATAAAGATGAGGGGGAACTTTAATCTTTTTTTCGCTTCGGTGGCTAATAGTAAGTTTTGAGATCAAGGTGAACTATTCTGATTCTTTTTATATCACTATAATTCTAGGAAATTGATTACTTACAAAGTTTTATTAAGATGTGATTGCATTACTATTTTTAATTAAAGCAGTTATTAAAATTTTACCTCTACTTAGCTTTGCTTAGGCCACTCGTTCTCTATTTGTTCCATATTTGAGAAATACAATAATTAATGATTCTTTTAGTTATGCTCTTTATTATCGCAAGAACTACTCATTTAACTATTAATGAAGTGTAATAATTGATTTTCCTTTTTTTTAAAAACAAATTTCACAACTGGTGAGAATCGAACCCATGATGCAATCCCTTCCTTTATGCATGGTGCTTGCATCATTATGCTACATAAGCTTTGGAGTTTAATAATTTGATTATCATTTTTTGCTAGATAGGAATTTTTAAAATATCAATAAAGGGCTAGCATAGTGCTTGAGACTCTCACCACTAAAAAGTCTAAAGTATCCATATGCAATATAGGAATAAGCAGTGAAGAGAAAGATCTTGTCATTGTAGCTTATATGTTCATATTCCTAGACACTTTTGTCATTGAACAACACATTTGAAACTGATGCATTTATGGCATGCTTGTGTCCACATTTCTCCTCCTATTGTCGTTTTCTTTTTTTTTTTCCTCTTTATATAGACTTCCTCTAAGTCACTATGTGGTTTTTCTTACAAAACTCGCAGAAAAAGAGACTAGTCATTTTTCTCAAAAGAATCTCAAAGAAGAAGTTTTTTCCTCTCTCTCTCTCTCTCTCTCTCTCTTGCCTTTCCCCAGTCACAAAATCGGACAATAGAGCGTAGAGAATTCTAATCTTTGGTCCAAGTCGTCAACCGATACGATCAGGTGAGGCCTCAGTCTTTCTCTAAAATAGATGGAAACCTTGCTTCTAGTCTATATATATTTTTCTCTTGAGAACAAGTACCATTTTAGAGTTCTTTATCACAACATTTCCTTTGAAAATACCATTAACTTCTATTGATTATGTTTTTCCTTTTAAAGAAAAGGAAATAAACTTTCGTGATTTAGGGATTTATTTTACTTTTTCAAAGGAAAAACGGCTTCCGAGTTCTTTACAATAGGTTTTGCCCCATCTTTTTTTCCTTTGAGGGATCTGTATCCGTGAGCAAAAATCTTAGTAAGCTTTCATCATTTCCATTTTCTGGCTATTTGAAAAAATGGAAAAAAGTGGTTAATTGTTCTTCTTTTTGATAAATAATTGGTTTCTATGTTTTGAGTTCGCAATTTAGCTATGATTCAAAAAGATTTTTTTTTATTTTTTTTTTAATTCTAGAAAATTTTTACACATAGGTTCAAAGACTCGATATGCTTTAAACTAAGGGCAAAGAGCAAAGAAATTCACACACACACACACACACACATATATATATATATATATATTTCCCCTTTAACTACCTATGCTTTATGGTCTAAGTTATTACATAGCTTTCTTTTTTATTTGTGTGAAATTGTTGTGTTGAAATCATAGTAATTTTTATTCTTTATGATTCCTTTTTGATTTAAGCCACATTTCCCCCCTTTAATTACTTTTGTCTCAACAATTTGAATTTTCAAATTTAAGGTTATTTATATTTAGGAAAAAATTCCTTTAATGCAATTTGTTGGAATCTCTGGTTTGCATGGCTTGCTGAATTGTTTAGACTCCAGTTGTTCTTGATATGTTTTTTTTTTTTTTTTTTTTGCCTTTTTTAACATCCATTTAAAGAAGATAGTTATAATTTAAACTTGAGAGGCAAATAACATGTAATTCAATATTTTTTTCTTTTACTTTTTTTTATCAACTATTTTTTTCTTTTACTAACATTGCCTTTTGTTCTAATTATAAAACTTGGCTTACTCAGGTAATTTATTGAAATTGGTCTTTTGCATTTCACTATTTTTAATTATTCAAGTTGATTTTAAGTCACTAATGATTTTCCTTAAACCACTTTGGTCTTACCATATTGCATTTAGAGACAAAAATTCAGCTATTGTACTGTGTCTTGCATTGTTTTCGTTTGCTTCTATTGTTGATATGTTCTAATTTGCTAATGTTCATGACATTGTTATTTCAAAATTTCTAACATTTTTGTATCTATATGAGTTTGGCGTTTTGTTTTTTTATTTATTTATTTTTTTTCCTTTTTTGGGTGCTCGTTTTATTTGTATTCCATTGTTGTTCGATAAAACATAACATTTTAGTACTGAATATTTTTGTGTTGTTGAAGTAGTATTGCTAAGAAAGTTTAATTAGTTTTGCTTATTCATAACTTTGAAAGGTTAGTTTGTCAGTTCAAATAAAGGTTTGAACCTAGAATGAATATTTCTGGATTATCTATTCCACTGTACCAAACATGACGTTAGTGTATTTATTATTCTATTAAGAGTTAGGCCATACTAACTTAAAATTAAATTTTTTTAGTGGGTTTTGTTTTCAATTGGTAGTTAATTGTGCATTACCAAACGTTCTTAATGATGGAACCACTAAACTTTTTTAGTTTTCACCACTTAATGGAATTATCAAACAACCCCTTCTTTTTATCTTTTGTATAGTTTATGGCTTCTTTGGGATGATTTGGAATGCCTCGACACATTTTTTTTTCTTCTAAATGTTCTAGAAATTTTTAGTCCGAAATTCATGGGAAAACAAGGGGAATTTAGAACACTATGGGCTGATATTAGGAGGAAATTTATACATATCAATTGGAATGCCTCAAGACATTTTTTTACTTCTAAATGTTCTAGAATCTTAGCCCTAATTTCATAAGAAAACAAGAGGAATTTAGAACATATGGGCTGATATTAGGAGGAAATTACTGCATATCAATGCTAGATTAACTTTGGATATGATAATAATGAGGTTAGGAATTTGATTATTATATCAGAAATGACAAAAATGTAGTGTGGAATCTATTTTATTAGAAAAAAAACTTTAAAGTCATTATTTTTTCCTCTTCAATAATTATTTTTTTCTTGCTACATTTACCTTTGTTGGTTGGTTCATTTGAAAAAGCTTTTATTATCCCAAACAAAAGACTCTTAAGAAATATAGAGTTAGTACTTTTCTTTATAGATCTACTAACACATTTTCCAATAGCAATTAGTAAGACCTTTCTTTAGGTGGACTATTTAGTTATATGATTTCTCTTATGATATATATATATATATATTTTAAATTTCTAAATGGCAATGTACTTCTTTATCCAATTTCAATCACTCATTTCAAGTATGTGTTATTCTTTTTGCAGACTTTCTATATTGATATGTTATTATTTTGCTTAAAATTGGAACTCTTTTTATTAATATGATTTCATGTTTGGCATTGAATTACAGTACAACTTAATTTTGCACTAATTTTTTTAAGTAGTTATGTTTTTGTTAAATATACCAATGATCTAGATGACATAGATACCATCATATGTGTTTCATTATCTTTTTAGATTTGCCTTATTAGTGTATCACTCCCTTTAAATCTTAGATGTGAGCAATAATGGGAGGAGCAAACATACATAGAATTATATATAACTACAAACTTAGTTTAATTATATGGTGATTAATTAATTTAAGTGTAGTAAGAGATTTTCCCTTAGGTCCACATGAAGAAATAACAAATTATGTATGATGCAGCCACTCTAACATTAATTTTAGGTTTATAGGTGTATTTAATGTTTCATATAGTTCTGGACAGATTACTAATTAATCTTGTTTTAGGGAAGTTGTGTTACAAAGTATATTATTTTGTAGTTTTGTTGAATTTAATTTAGTTAAGAGTCTTTATGATGTAGGACATATATGGTACCTTAAAAATAAATATACTTGTTTTAAAGTTGTATTAGGATTGTATAGTTTCTAATTTTGATTTATTCCTAATTTCTCTAGTTTCCTACTTTTATTAGGATTAATATAAGAAATATAGGAATTAATAGTCTTTATTATATTAGGATTAGTATAAAAATAAAAGTTTTTGTTTCATAGTCTGTATTTTAGCTTATAAATATTATGTAATAGGTCTTTATCATTAATTTTTTTTTTATCAATAAAACATTAATTTCAAATTTTGTAGAATTAATTATCTTGCTTGGGTTGATTGTTTCAGTTAGATTGAGAATTTTCTGTCTTTGGATATTGATGTTGGTCGTTTGCATTGTTTGCGTTTTTGTGCCACATTACTTTATGTGAGTTAACAAGTCTTATGTGGCTCTTTGAATACTTGCTCTTGAAAATAGACATATTTATTATGTTTTTTTGGTAAGTTTCTTTTTATTAAAAACCAAAGGAAAATAAGGAAAACAGAGGCCTACCAAAACAAGACTGCCCACAAGGACCCAGCTGCTACATGTGGATATTCCAATCATTTCACTACATAATATTCACTACATGTGGATATTCCAATCATTTCTCGCATTTGCGTAATTTTTCACCACATTGCTCTAAATTTGGGCAGTAAAGGGGCATAGAAAAAATAGGTGCTCCACATTCTCAATAGCAACAATGCATAAAGGGCAGAGGTTGTGATCAACAACTCCCTATAACATCAACTTATCCAAAGTTGACAATCTATTCCTCTAAAGTAACCAGAGTGTGAAGGCATTCCTATGAATGTTTCATTTGAACCAAACAATGTTAAACTAAGGAACCTTTGGTAAAGTCATTCTGATGGCATTGCATGCAGAACTAGTTAAGTAGTTACCAATCTTGTTGAGAGTCCAAACTACCTTGTCCTTAGCAGTTGTGGGCTTATAGTCGATTTAGCTTCTCCATTCCAAAATGTGTCTTGGCCAACCCATTGATTATCCTGGATAATATCAGACAACAAGAGTTCTATTCCTGTGATCAATATACATTAGCTTTTCTAAAATTCCTTGCTGGAATCCAAGGATCATGCCATAATAGAGTATCTTAACCATCTCCACTTTTATGCAAAATCATGTTTCTAGGCCTTTCTTCTAAGTTGAAGAATCTTCCTCAAGGACCAGTTGTAGTTTTAGGGGGATGTCAATGGACCAAAAGCTATTTCTTTTTATTCAGGAAGATGTGAATCCACTTAACCCTATAAGGACTCACTTCTAGAGCATATGGTCCAAACATGTTTTAGAAAGAGCCTCATCTTTTATTCTCTTGATGCCTAATCCTCCCTATTTTTTAGGATTACAAAGAGCTTGCCAACTAACTTTTGAAGAGAAAGATCAATCTGCACTTGCTCCCTAAAGGAAGTCCTTGAACTTTTTTTTTCTTCAATTTCCTAGTGAAACTTCCTAAGGAAAAATGAACAGACTACACCAATAAAATTCTATACTACAAAGCACAGAAGTGACTAGTTGTAGACGACTAGCATAAGACAACAATGTAGTACCCCAGACTCTCTACTCTTTGGTTATCTTTTCAATAAGCAACATGCAATCTCATTTCCTCAGCCTGCTGGTAATAAGAGGTACCTAACTGGAAGCTTCCCTTCTTGGAAACCTAACAAATTGCTCACATACTATTTCGTTTAAGGGTTAACACCTGCACAAAAGAACTAGCTTTTGCTGGTATTGAACCTTTTTTACCTGACATATTTTCAAAATCCTTAAGGGTGCTAGCAATGATTTGAATAGACTCAATGGTGGGATCTGCAAGAATAAATAAATCATCAGCAAAGGCTAGATGGTTGAGCTATAGAGATTTCACATTTAGGATCGAATGAGTAGTTATTTGTTGCTACATTCAGTGTTCAGTAGGCAAGAAAAGATTCCATGATTAAGAGGAAGAGGTAGGGAGATATAAAGTCTCCTAGCCTAAGACCTCTAGCAGCATAGAAGTACCCTTCTAGAGAACCATTGATCACTATGGAGAACATGGAGGACTTGACGCAAGTAAGAATCCAACTCTTGAATTTGGTAGGTATATTGATATCTTCAAGCACTTCACTTGGCAAATCCCATTCCACTAAATCATAAGCTTTCCAATGGTCCATCTTGAGGGCACATCTAGGATTCTTGTTATTCTTGTGATAGTTTTTCATTAGCTCTTGCATAAGGAGGACATTGTCAGTTATGGATTTGTCTTTTAAAAAAGTAGCTTGGTGAGGACGAATGAGAGAAAGAATAATAGTCTTCATTCTGTTGGTGAGGATTTTTGAGATGGCTTTGTAAAGGACATTACAATAAGATATAGGCCAAAAATCAAAAAAAGAAGAAGGATTCCTTAAATTCATTAGAAGAGACCTCTTTTTCAAGAGAAAAAGCTTGCTCAACAGAGTTTGTTACCCATGATCTGTTGTAAGAGACTATGGTTTCCTATCCTTTTGTCCTTCTTCACCCCTAACAAGTTAGTAAAATACTCAATGGCAGCAACCTTAAGAGTGTCATGATCTTTGATCATTTGCTCACTTTCAGAGGTAATACTCAAAAGTTTATTTTTTCCCCTATTAGCACACACCTTCTTATGAAAGAAATTTGTCTTTTGATCCCCCAAATTGAGCCAATTGACTCTAGACTTTTTCTTCACAAATCTCTCTTTAGCCCTGCTTATTTTTGCATAGGTAAGTAAAGCCTTCATCTCATTTTCCTTTAACAAATTTTCATTGACGGAATTATAGAGCCCCTTTTGGCCCTTCTCCAAATTTTCTTTAGCTAGAGTTGCTTTGGAGGTGATGTTGTTGTAGTGCTCCTTGCTAAAATCTTTTAAAGCAGATATTAATAGTTTGAGCTTTTGAGACTCCTAATACATTTGGTTTCTTTCAATCTTAGTGTTCCAAACTCGTTGGATCAAAGGCATAAAATCTCTATGATTGGCCTAATAATTAAAAAACTTGAACGAAGTTTTAACTTTTTTTTGACCTTAGGATGATAGTGGTACTGCAGGGGGAATGATTGGAGACCCCTGCGCTCAGGAACTCAACTTCAGCTTCAGTGAAATGAATAAGCCACTCACCACATTGACCATTACTCTGTCAAGTTTTCTTTGAATGGTAGGGTTTTCTTGTCTCCTATTACTCCAGGTGAAGAAAAAACCCTTAACAGTCATATCCATTATATCACAATCAATGGTAGCTTGATGAAATTCCCTTATAGCCCTTCTGTCAGCTCTATTCCCTCCATTCCTTTTAGAAGGCTTAAGGACAATATTGAAATCACCAAGCAAGATCTATTTGGCCTTGTCAATAATTCTGTTAAAAGAATTTAGAGTAGACAACATCTCCCTTATTTTTTCATGGTTGTTACTTCCATAAACAAAGGACATATAGAAGACTTCCTTGGATCTAATGATCTTTCATCTGTAATTGATGGCCATATCATTGGATAACATCATGTCAAGCTTGACAGTTTGAGGATTCCACCCTACAAGGATACTCCCTTTTATTCTTCTTAGAGGAATTACCAGTCCCTTGGGGATTATTGGTGATCTTAACTATATTTGGCATTTTGTTCATCATAAATGGTAGTAAGCTTGGGCAAATGAGTTGTGTAAGGAGCTAGGGTTGGTTTGCAGGCAGGGTCTTTGTCAATGTCTAGTCCCTATGCTTCAGAGATTGGTTACTTGGTTATGGCTTTTGGGTAAGAGGTGGGTTGTTTCTAGTGGTAGAAGGGCTAGCCATCATAGTGCTTGAAGGTTCTTTTCTTTTGGGCAGGGAAATGTTATCAACAACAATAATAGTTTCAATGGGAAGAATTTGGTTTGGCTTTAGGGTTCTTGGTTTCTCTTGGACATTTTTTGGACATCTTTCCTTGCTATGGCTGTAGGTCTTGCATTCCTCATATCTCCTAGGCACGCATTCATATTCGACCTTTTGAAGGTATACATTCATTTGTTTTTGTCATGGATGGGAATATGGTCCAGTAGCTCTTTTGAAGCTTCAATTTCAATGCACATTCTAGCATAGGAAAGATGACCTTTTGTAGCTGTTAGGCTATCAGTGAACAATGGTATGTCAATGAAACTAGCAATTTTTCTCGACATGGTTTTTGACCCACCAGTGTAATTTGAGGCATGGGAACCTTACCCATATTGGGACTCCAGTTGAGACTTTCACTGCTTTAAAGACAAGTTTGGAGTCCAAGGTTTCAAGATGAATGGCTTGTTATCGAAAGACCATGGTCTAGCCTCAAGGATCTTAAACTTATCCTCCTTATTTGAGAAATAAAAAATGAATACTCTAGTGATTAAGAGATAGAGACTGAGCTTTTCCAATTATTTCCACCTGATTGAGATGAAATTTTACGTAATTCTATAAACGGGCTTGGCACTTAGAAAATAACCCACTAAAGAATTCCTCAATTTATGGATTTCAGGTTGGTTATCAAGTTTTCTTTAAAGATGAACTGGGTATTATCTTCATTCATTAGAGGGATGAACTCTAGTTGGTTCCCATTTCCTTTGACACGGTTTTTTATAAGATGTTTTTCCATGGGTCAATGTTAGTGACTGGTATTGGTTTCCCAATATCTGCCTGAACATGGAGAGGTGAGAAGTCAATTATTTTTTCTAAGATGTTAACCTTGATTGGAGTTGTTGGGGTTAGTTGAACTGCTTGTTGTTGTGGGTTTTCACTACTCCATGACACATCGATAGTTGGATTCTTTTGCTAATTGTTGGTTGGTAGAGTAGCTTGTCCTTGAGGTCCCATTTGATTTGCATCATTGGGAAATGAACTTGGTGGAACTGCAGGATTCACAATTTTTCATCCTCGGTGCAATCTACCCCTCCTATGTTTCAAAGGGAATATAGGTGGTGGAGTAATCTCTATGGTAAACTCTGTTTCCCCCACAACCCCTGCCTATATGCTGCAAGAGTCTCATTCTTTGAGAGTTTTGGGTATATCTTATATTATTGTAGTTTTTCTTAGTTAGCTCTCCTTTTAGGTTAGCTAACTCTGTTCTAAATTCCTCATACTTTTAAGCAGCAGTTTTGAGAGATTTAAATTCTTCAGATAGTTGAGCAATCTTCCTAGCAGGTGTTCCTTGGGCTATTTAGGGTAGCTCCATTTGCTTGTAAATCCAAAGATTCAGGGATAAAGGATCCTTCACGTTTAGAATCATCTAAATCTTCATTGTCACTTGGTATTTTCTATTCCTTATTTGGGGATGCCATATCACATCTTAAAAATGGATGTTCTATTTCTTCCATATAAAAGATAGACAGATCAATCCATATTGGGTTGTGAAGAGGGTTGGATGTTTGGTCTGTAGTTGTACCAGCAGGTTTTGGGACTAGGTTTGATGATGCACTTGGGGGAAGAGGGTTTTTTTTTTTTCAAATTTGAGGGGAGAGGGGGGTTCCTTCAAAGGCTTTGGTTAGGAGGGGTTTTGGTTGGTGTTATTAGCTGATGAGGGAAGTGGCATGTGGGGAAATTAGTGGTGGAGGGTTGGTAGGTTTACTAGAAGGTTAAAGGGAAGTAAGAGCTTATTTTGCCATTTTGAAGTATTTATTATGTTAATTGTGTTTAAAAAGTATTGGAACTAAAAGATATTTATTATGAGAGATAGAGCTATATAAATCAAGGTCTGAAGCATCATAAGACAATTTTTTACTGATTAAACATAACTATTATATAAAATTATTCTCTAAAACAATACTTTGGGTTTGTGTCTAACCATCTACATCCTCTATCTTTCTCTTTATCTACTCAAAATTAATTTCAATAGCACTCAATGTATTGTAGACTGGATCATTTGGCATCAGAGCTAGCGGGATTGATTACAATCTTTTTTTTTTGGGGCAATGGCTAGGTTGAGAAGTGGTAGATAGCCTGTAGGACAACCAATTGATGCCAAATGTAGCATTGGATATGGCATTGCCATATTCTGGCAAGTCAAATGACATACTATTAGAGCAACAAAATTTATATCCTAGCTAAATTTTGGAAATGGCACATGATTTGGCACATGTTTTAGAAATGCTCTAAGGTGCATAGCCCATTTGCACCCAAAATGAATAAAGCCCACGTGACAACAATTCCTCGTAAAAAATGCAGTGGATTTACATGTGCTTAACAAATTCAACCTCTATTTTTCACTGTTGGACATTTACTCACCAAGTGGAAGCCCCTCCTTTGAATATTATCCATAGTTAATAGAGTCCTTTAGGAAGTTGTCTAAGCAAAAAATGCCACCTTCAAGAGAGCTTTCGATCTCTAAATGCACTTTCAAAGGGAAGTCCTGATCCCTTCTACGTGCAAGCCAAGGACAATAGAACTTCGTAGTAAACATTTCTTCGCTGACACCTTCCCAAACAAAAGAATTGGCCCCAACCGAAGAGATGTGTAGACTATACAAAGCCTTCCATCACGATCGAGAGCTTTTCCACCTTCCTAGTCATGGAAATTTATCTTAAAACAAGGTCACCAAACTGCTTCACCACTCTCCTCATGAAAAACTCAGCTACCAGTTGTCTTTTTATCACTTACAATTCTGAATAAATAGGGAAAGCCTCCTTTAATATCCTATCACCTCACCACCTATCCTCCAAAAATCTCATCCTGTCTCCTCCTCCCACTTTTCAACCTAACCAGACTTTGGAACTCCTCCACTCCCTTTTGAATAAACTTCAAGATTCCCCAACCTTCCTCAGCCAACCACTTCACAAGGGAAACCTACAGCCTCCTCCGTACCTATACTTATCCCTCACCACTCCTTTACAAAGAGAATTATCCTACACAATAAATCTCCAAGACCATTTTCCTAATATCATTTTTTTGAACAACGCCAAGTTTTTCATGCCCAAACCAACCTTCTAGATAGGGCATTTAATGCTAGTCCCAACCCACTAGATGAATTTTTGTCTCGTTTCCATTACTATTACATAAGAAATCCCTCTAAATTCGTTCCTAACCTCTTCTCCACCATGTTTTCGGTAAAGGGAAAATGGACATAAAATATGTCGACATGGATGATCTTAAGAAATGTAATAGAGATGTGTTTGGTAATGTACTGGTGAAAATAGTAGAGGTGTTGTAGGATATTCAAGGATTGGATGTTAAGGAGGGGAAAATTGGTTCTTTTCTGAGAAAAAAAGGGTAAAGAGAGATGTTTTAAAAGAGAGTTGGGGAAGCTATTAGTGTCTGAAGAAATTAGTTGGTGTAAAAAATATAAAGCTTGATGGCTTTAAGGAAAGTGATTAGAATACAAAGTTTTTTAATCGTTTGGCTGAATACATATGGCATAACGAATCATATTGGGCAGATAGTTGTTGATGGGAAGGTTTTTTCTATTCTTTCTTAGATATGTCAGTTTATTATGACTTTTTTTATATGGTCTTTATTTTGAAATAGTTTTCAATAGACCTCAGCTAGATAGGTTAGAGTTCTCTTCAGCTTCTACTTTAAAAAAGGAGTGGTTGGAGCATCCTTTTAAGAAGGGGTAGGTTTTGGCAACCTTAAGGTAGTGTCACTGGTGTTAAGGCTCCAAGCCTGAATGGTTATATTATGCATTTCTTTTAGTTGCGATTGATTTGTTATTCAAGATGATGTGATGTTTGTTTTTGCATTTTCTATGCTATGGCCAACTTTGAGAAGAGCTTTAACTGCATCACTTTAATTCCAAAGGAAAGTAGGGGCACTTAGACGTTAAGGATTTTAGACCTTATTAGTTTGGCTGGCTATGTATAAACTCCTAGCTAAAATGTTTCCATTGAGGCTCAAGGTGGTGTTGGGCATGCTATATCAGACCCTTAAAGTGATTTGCAAGAATAATAATTTTAAAATGTAGTTTTAGTGGTTAATGAGTGTGGACCGTTGGATGAGTAGTAGTATCCTAGGGGTTATTTTTAAGCTAGATATTGCAAAAGCATATGAGCATGTGAGTTGGGATTTTTTGCTTTATTTGTTAGAAATGATAGGTTTTGGAGAGATATAGAGGTAGTGGATTAATTTTTTCATCTCAACAGTCCAATTTTCTATTATGATTAATTGTTATGGTATAAGTCTCTTTGGAGTTCTAGGGTCTTTGGTAGGGGGATCTATTATTTTCCTTATTTTTTCTTATGGTGATGGAAGCTTTTAGTTAGGTGATGGACTAGATAGTTAGGAGGGTTTGTTGGATGGGTTGGAGGTAGGGAGGTTTATGGACCGTATTTGTAGATGATATTATTACATTTTGTGGTTCAAAGGATGAGAAACTTAATTTATTTCAATATGTATTATGTTTTTAAGAAATGTCTTATTTTTGGGTGAACTTGGGGAATAGTAAGCTAATTTTTGTGGGTGATGATGGTGTGGAGAATTTAGCATGCATGGTTAGATGTTTTCCTATGAAATATTTAGGTTTGTGGTTTGGTTCTTCTCATAAGAAGTCTGCAATTTGGGATAGTGTGGTTGAGAGTATCTTACGGGTTAGGAACATCACTATTTGTTCAAGGGACGTAGATTGACATTCATTAAAATTACATTAGCAATATTTTTAACTTACTTTATGTCATTGTTTTGTATTTCAACTTTTTTTAGTGTCAACTAGAGATGTTGCAAAGGGATTCTTTATAGGGAGGGATTAGTGATAAGCTGAAAATTCATTTGGTTAATTGTGATAAGGTTTTGTCAACCGGTGAGTGTGGGAGCCTTGGGATCAGAGGTTGAGGATTTTTAATTAGGCTTTGTTGGGTAAGTGGTTTTGGCATTGTTTTTGTAGAGAGGGAGAGATGTTATGGTGGACAATGGTGGTTTGCAAGTATGGTTGTGAGTGGGGTGGCTGGATCACGAGGGAAATAGAAGGTTCTTATTGAGTGGGAGTTTGGAAGGATATTTGGTAAGATTGGGAGATGTTTCTTAGACATATTAGTTTGGTAATTGGGAATGGGAAGCAAGTTCACTTATGGCAGTGATTGTTGTTGTGGCATGATACCATTCATGCTCAGTTCCTAACTCTTTTTCAGATTGCTAGAGAGTTGGGGATGCTTTTGTGGACAAAGTATTTTATCTTTTCTTTTGACAACTGTGGTATGGGTCCCTACATTTCGACAAAATTTTCATGATTAGGAAATGGATTTGGTGCTAGCTTTGATGAAGTTACTAGTTTTGTGTACAATGCTGGATGGGGAGATTGCTAGTAGTGCATTCTCTGTGCAGTTTTACTATGCTACTCTTTTTTTCTAGAGGAGATATGTGTCTTCCGTATAAGATTATTTGGAAATTGAAGACCACCTTAAAGATGGTTTTTTTGGTGTGGATAATTTTTCTTAATGCTATTTTGACAATTGATAATTTGTAAGCAGAGTCGATTTTTCTTGGTGAAACGATGTTCTATGTACCACTCATGTACGGAGATAGTAAGCCATTTGTTGTTGCATTGTAAAATAGCTACAGATTTGTAGAATTTTTTTATTTGGTATTTATTAGGTGTTGCCCCAATCTATGATGAAGTTGTTACGATGACGAGGTCGGTGGTGGTATAAGAAGGATAAACAGGTATGGTTTATCGTTTCTTTTTGTTTATTGTGGTGTGTGTGTGAAAGGAGAGTTGAATCTTTGATAGGATTGAGAGGTTTTTGTACGAGTTGAAAACTTGGATTGCTCCAATTTCTTCTATTCGATTAATTTTGAGTGATACAAGGCTTAGGTGGTTTATGGGGTTGTTTCCTTTTATATACATCTTTCATGTACATGGGTGCGCTCATTTTTTCAATATTTTTAAATAAAATATTATTTATAAAAAAAGAAAGAAATCAATGATGGAGATCTTGTTTATGTTTGTTAAACCATCAAATCATCTAACAACTTAAACTATTTGAGAATGAGCCAATAATGCATATCAAGCTCTCAATCCCTCACTTGTGACTCTAGACTTGCACATGGAGAGACAAATGACTACATAAATAAAAATAAAAAATAGTACAACTTTGCATAAATAAACTAAATAGGGAATATAATGCAAATGAAAAAACTTGAACTCAAAACCTCTCGTAACCAATACTCTAATAGCATGTTAAATCACCATTTGCTCTAAAAGCTTAAGGTATTAGAGAGGGTGTAATTTTAATATTATATTATCTAATATGCCCCCTTGCGTGTGGCCAAACTAGGTCAACACATGCATAATTTATATTATTAGGGATGACTACGAGGTTTGAACATAAGTTCTTTTGCCTTGCTCTGATACTATGTTAAATCACTAACTTATCTAAAATCTTGAGTTGTTAGATAATAGGGCCAACAATGTATATCAATCTCTCAATTAGTGGTGACATAAGTGAAGCCTTGGTTATTCGTAACATGCCAAGGTATGAAGTTAATTATTGGTTATGAAGAAACATTTTCCAGACCACATTCACCATTAGTGGGAAAATGTGCATGTGAGATATTGATGGTGGTAGTTGTGAGAATGTTGTTTGTACTGAAGCTTTCTACAAGTCGCAACTAAAATAAGAGAAGCACTCAAAGCCTAATATGCTTGCTTGGTTTAGGAAAGAAATGTGGTGACTTTTGATACTCATTGATTGGTTTTATATTCAATTGGTATAGATATTTTGATGAGTTTTGGTGTGATGTAGTTGGAATAGATATTTCTTGGAATACCATGACAATATGATTGTGGTGCAATTTATGATGGTAGAAAAAAAAAAAAAAGACAATGCTAGCACTAATGGAGGAGGACGACTCACCTAAGCTGAAATAGGGGAAAAAGAGCAATTTTCACTTAATGACTAGTTTCTTAAAGGAAGCTAAAGAAGCTAGAGTTTTAAATGTTCTAGTAGCTACACAAACCATTCAAAATCTATCCCTTCCAGATGAAGTAAAGCCACTGATCGATAAATTTTTAGATGTGAGTCTACCAAATCTTCCTCTAGATTTTCCTTCATTAAGGGATATTCAAAATTAAATAGATCACAATCAGGGTTTAAGCCTTCCACACAAACTAGCTTATAGGATAAGCCCTAAAGAGCATGGAGATTTTCAGTGCCAAGTGATGGTAGCAATGAAGAAGGGATTAATTCAAAAAAGCTTAAGCGAATGTATTGTTCCAGCCTTGTAAAACACTTAAGGAAGACAACATGTGGTGAATATGTATAGACAACGATGCAATAAATCAAATCATAGTCCATCACTTAAGAAAGACAACATGTGGTGAATGTGTATAGACAATGATGCAATAAATCAAATCATAGTCCGTTATCACTTTCCTATGCTTATCTTGATGACATGTTAGATTGATTGGGAGGGTGCAAAGGTGTTTTCTTAAATAGATTATAGAATGGATATCATCAAATTTGCATACAAATAGGTGATGAATGAAAGATGAGTTTAAAACTTATGAGGGGTATATGAATGGATGGTTATGCCATTTAGATTGGCCCAAACCTTAGAATGTAACATGAAAAAGTGTGCATTCATTACTGAGCAAGTAATATTTTTGGGCTATGTGATTTTTATTGAAGGAATTAAAATGGATAATTCCAAAGCAAAATCCAACCTTGATTGGCCCACACCTCAGAATATACAAGAACTAAGGAGCTTTCATGTGCTTGCATCATTTTATAGGCAGTTCTTATGTAATTTTTGCATTTTAGTAGCTCATGTTATAGATTGTATGAAGGCAAATCAAAAGTTTTGTTAGACACCTGGGGTTGAAGGAAATTTTCAATTCATTTAGATGAAGATGTGTTAAGCACCTTTCCTGACTTACCAGATTTCGAGAATGATGTAGGACTGATTTAGTATGCTAAAATTAAGGGTACTTGTTTTAGAGTTGTATTAGGATACATATGTAGGACCGATTTGGTATCCTAAAATTAAAGATACTTGTTTTAGAGTTGTATTAGGATTGTTTAGTTTCTAATTTTAATTTATTCTTAATTTATTTAGTTTTCCTTGTTTTATTAGAATTAGAATAGGAAATATAGGAATTAGTAGTTTCCTATTTGAATTATTAGTCTTTATTGTAAGTAGAATTCCTATAAAAATAGGAGTTTTAGTTTCCTAGTCAAAATAAGAGTATTCTAGCACTATAAATATGATATAATAGGTCATTATCATGATGTTCTTTTTATCAATATTAATTCAATTACGGATTTTGGTGCAATTATTTTCTTTTGTTGGGTGAGGAGTCCTCATGTTATTTGTTCTATAACGAATTCGTACGTATTCGATTCTCCTTTCACGTTTTCGTTCCGCATCATTTGGTATCAGAGCGAGGATTTGTCTAGGCTCAATGGCAAACGACGGAGTCAGGAATCCCAAATCCCATTGACGTTCGTCGTGGGACGGAGGCTTTATAGGTAGGCGATTAATGAACAAGGGCAACAATTAGGCACATATTCAATGATCAGGTTGGTGCTATAGAATAGACACTCATGCGACTTAATTTTAATACCCCTCGAGATCTTCCAATCGACAGGAACCGCGCTGAAGGATTTGCCCGAAGGCCAGCCTGAAGACAGAACTATTTGTAATTACGAAAAAAATCCAAATTTTGATGGTAATTTATATTTGGATGATTGTCTTTGGGATTTAAGACTGTCAAAAGAAAAAAAATATTTTTAGGTTGAGGATAAATTCATTGGATTCGCAAAAATATGATGGCTTGATTTATAGAGGCATAGACAACTACAAAGAAAAAAATGTATTCCTTCATGGCCAATAATGATTAAATTGTTGATGGATAAATTTTTGTCAAGAAATTATTTGCAAATCTTAGAAGATAAATATAGGCCAACTTGAAAAAATACTAAGAAATAAGTACGAGTAAAATCTAAAGTTGTTGAGCCTAATTTGAGTGATAATGTTGTAGATATTACACTATTGGAAGATGTGCCCATCCTTACAAAGGACGTACCCATCCTCACAGAAGATTCTATTATCATAAAAAGCGAAGATTCCAATTATTCCATATCTTGAAGACAATCACAAGGAGTTGGAAGAAAATAAAGAAGAAGAAAACAGTTCAAAATCAATTGATCATAGTATGGATTTAGTGGAACCAATCGATTCTCCAAATTCTTTTATTCAAGAGAAAGCAGAAATTTCTATGGTAGTTGTCAATGTTAAGGATGCAACTAAACTTGAATTCACGAAGAATGATGATGATACTTACAAGAAGATTGAACTTGTATTAGATCAAGAAGATAATTTTTTTATTATTATTATAGGCACATTATTATCATCAGAAAAGGGCCTAAAATTACCGACTTCATGAAAGATGTGGCAGAAGAACTCCTTAAATATTTAATTGTTCTACAAAAGATTCAATTATTATTACCTGGTTATGGACGAGTTCAAGGTCGTACACATCCGGTCAACTCGAGGTCAAGTTGTTTTCAAGTGGAAGAGACTAATGTATGATCGATTTCGGTATCCTAAAATTAAGGATACTTTTTTTAGAGTTGTATTAGGATTGTTCAGTTTCCAATTTGAATTTATTCCTAATTTATTTAGTTTCCTTGTTTTATTAGAATTAGAATAGGAAATATAGGAATTAGTAGTTTTCTATTCGAATTATTAGTCTTTACTGTAGTAGGATTCCTATAAAAATAGGATTTTTGGTTTCTTAGTCAAAATAGGAGTATTATAGCACTATAAATATGATATAATAGGTCATTATCATGATATTTTTTTATCAATATTAATTCAATTACTGAATTTTTGTGAATTATTTTCTTTTTTGGGTGAGGAGTCCCCATGTTACTTGTTTTATAAAGAATTCGACGTATTTGATTCTCCTTTCGTGTTTCAGTTCCGCATCAAAGAAAGTATTTCAGGTTGATTGTGATGCATCATTTGTGGGTATAGGACCTATGCTAAGCCAAGAAGAGAGGACCATTGCTTTCTTTAATGAAAAACTTAGTGATGCATTGCTTTAGGGGAGTACTTATGACAGAATTGTATGTAGTCGTTAGGTATCTTAACTTGTCTTTGTATGAATTGCCTCAAATTTTTTTGGTGTGTTTTCTTCACATAGTCTTACTTGCAGTCCTAGTTGTGATAAATTATGCAAGAGCAGTCTAGTTGGTTGTCGTCGGGTATACACAGTGATTTAGTGAAATACCTTTATAAGGGCACAAGTGCAGAGGCAGGATATATAGGGAAATAACATGTAACATGTGAGTTATGGTAGGGTGAGATCATTTTGGAGGAGAGGGGAATTTCTAAGTAGTAAGCCCATGCAAAGGTTTTGTAATAATCAAGCACTTATGTTCATTGTTAGTAATCCAGTGTTTTATGAGCTGAAAAGATGTATAGAAGTTGATTGTCATTTCATACGAGATGTGATTGTGAAACAAATTATTACTTCCTATACCCAATCATGTGATCAAATTAGAGATACTCACTAAAGCCTTAAATAGGAGTCAGTTTGTGAATCTTTTCAACAAGTTGAGCATGATGAATATCTTTGCTATAGAAGTTGATTGTCATTTCGTACGAGATATGATTGTGAAACAAATTATTACTTTATATAGCCAATCATGTGATCAAATTGGAGATATTCATTGAAGCCTTAAATAGGAGGCAATTTTTGAATCTTTTCAACTAATTGAGCATGATGAATATCTATGCTCCAACTTGTGGGTAAGTGTTGAGAGTTAAGTTAGTTTAATAAGTCGTAGTGCTTCCTTTTTTTGTACTTATATGATGTTTTTAGATGGGTCAGCTATTGTTTGACTGACTCATTGGTTCTCTCTCTCTCTCTTCTCTCTCTCTCTCTCTCTCTCTCTCTCTCTCTCTTTGTGTACGACCAAGCAGGTAAATTTTTTTGAAAATTGGTGTGTGATAGATACCATTTTAGTTAGTTTTTTTTTTTGTTTTGTTTTAAATTTTTAGTTTTAGTAGTTTATGAAGTTTTTCACTACTAAGTAGAAAGGCTATAGACCTTGGTATTCTCTTCCTTCTTTCTTTCCTCATCTGCTTCAGGGTAACCTTGTCCTTCGACTCAACTCAACAACGACTTTTCCCAACATTAATGTTGTCCTTGTCAAACATTAATATTGTTTACCAAAACTGACATATTTTCATTTTATTATTAAAAATGCACTTTTTATGTGAAACAAAGGTAAGTTTTAATGGGGATGTTTCTAAGTTGTGATACATTATAATAGCACTGGCGCTTTATGTGTTGGGAATGGTTTCAAGGTGAATTTTTTAGAAAGTAAAAGGTTGAAGAACTAATGCTAGGAGTGGTTTCAACCACTACACACAGGTAACCATTCACTCAAGCCATCAATTGCATTTACTAGGAACATGTATTGATTGCAATTGTTAAAGTGGAGTTATGTTTCATGCTTTCAATTTCTATATTATATTTTGCAAAAATATTTATATAGAAATGCCTTTATATGGTACATCTATTTGCATGTGTGTTTACTTATATATAAGAGCATGTATCATGTGTGTGTATTTCTTTGAATGTATGGACATAAATTTAGAAAATATATACATGCATTGGATTTATCTTTGTGTGTGTGTGTGTGTGTGTCTATATATATATTTATTATATATACACACAAATATAAACATATACACGTGTCTGCACATATTCTTTTCAGATTCATTGTAGGAACTAATTTTTAGAAGATGCCAATAGCTTGGTTGATTAGTCTCATCAATGTCATATTAGAGACTTCGATTCGATTTTTTAGAGCTGTTTGATATACGATCCTTAGCTTCACATTTCTATCATTATCTATTGTTTATTATTTATTTTCAGAGTTCAATCAAATACTTTGTAACACCAAAATTACTATTATTCATATGAAAGGTTTGCAAGGGAAACCTTTTACATTGTAAAATAAAAGGCCAGAGTAAACAGAGGCTGAGTAATGCTTGTTATCTTGTGATTTGAAAAGAATGTTTTACTTCAGCTATTGGGATTTGACTTCATTTTTCACTTCAGTCTTGTGTAATAAATTTCTTTTTTGTTCTTTCATTTTTTTAAACCAAGTTTTTGTTAGATGAAGTCAACATGTTGCACATCCTTCCTCATATACTAATAAATTGAAAAAGACGAGAACTTTGGTTCGTTGTTGTTGTAGGTTTTAATTAAGGTTGCTTCATTTCTAACCAATGAGATACGTATTATGGGCTCAAGTCCTATTTATTATGAGAATTCATGTCTGCTCAACCCCAAACATCTTGTGCTTGTGTGCATATGTGCAAGCATATGTGTGCATGCTTTTGAACTTTGAATAAGGGACCTGCAGCCTATCTTGCCCAATTAGCTAATTGAAGAAGAAAGTTTACATTTAAGCTAAAAATACTAGCTTGAATGCTAGAATATATACATCCATATATAAATTTTATAAATTTATCTAATTTCATCAATGGATTTGCTGTGTGAGGGGGATCAATGATCAGTCCTGAACCTAACTAGTGAAATTAGGCCTTACCATATAAACTTATGTAATTTCACTAGTGGATTGGCTACGTCGGAGAGGGAGCAATGATAAGTCCTGAAACTAACAATCAATAGGTTAGTGTGGAAAATTGAGACTATCCTGGAGACTATATTGGTAAACCTTTGGAGAACAACACATTATCTGCATCCTATATCCTCTGATTTGTAATTCTGAATTTATTTTATGGCTGATTGTTGATCATCTTGTGGTTCTCCCATTATGTGTTCTTATGACATGATTATTTAATAATTTTTTTGGCAGCTCAAACATTAAAAGCAATGGGCAGGAAAATAACTGATCTACACTTTGATTTGTTGAAGTATATAATGATTCTCGTGGCACAAGCACCAGATGGGGCAGCAAATCTTGCAAGAGCAGTATCTATGTAAGACTTCGCCTTAAAATGC
This sequence comes from Nyssa sinensis, assembly GCA_008638375.1. Classification (NCBI taxonomy): domain Eukaryota; kingdom Viridiplantae; phylum Streptophyta; class Magnoliopsida; order Cornales; family Nyssaceae; genus Nyssa; species Nyssa sinensis. The sequence goes on along the minus strand of CM018035.1, from coordinate 14,192,998 downwards.
CTCTCTAAACTTGGAAGTGATTAATTAGGAAATTCGATTCCTGTAAACTAGATCCAATTAACTTGACATAAGTGTTTTTTCTTTCCTTTTATTTTGAGCCCTCTCTCAGTTGATAATGTGACAACCAACCATGGCTGGGCTGGGCTGGGCTTGGCCGGCATTGATACCTCATGTAAAATGATCCATCTAGAGAATTGAGCTAGATTTCTTGTACTTAGATATGTAAGAAGAGCTAAGTTTTCTTGTATTTAGCTCTATTGTTAACAAACATGACCGAAACCAAAGTCTAAGTTGAACTTTGGATTGGTTTGGTTTAAGTCTAAGAGGTTTAGATTCAGCTGAATTGGTTGAGGAAGGTCTAGGCTCTAATTTGGTAAAATATTTACCTTTAGATTCAGCTCAGTCTAGACTCTCAGTTTGGCCAACACTTGATGTCAAATTTTCAAAAGCAACATGTTAGGAGTTGCACCATGTTACTTGTACAGAGGCAATACAATCTCTTCCTACTTTTATGTTTATTACTGGTTCTGTAATGTTTTACTAAAATGTCAGCGTTATTCTTCTAAACTTCTCATTGCAGTTCAAGGGTTTTTATGGAGACCGCTGAAGACAGAAATGTCTTAAAAGTTGTAGTTTTTGATAATGTGAGGATATTGGATCAATATATGTTATTCCAGCAGATTAATGGCTTGTTAAACAGATGTGCACAAGCTGGGAATGTAGCTGCTCAGTTCTTGCTAGCAAAGGTAAACGATTTGGGCATCAACAAATTTCATGTTTAGTCTAATGTAGCGATAGCAATAGCTGCCATTAGCAAAATGATCTTTTTAATGTTTCTTAGAAGATTTTTATTCACCAGCAACGTAAACCAACTTGCTAAACAAACCTCTTATTCACTTCTCTTTCACCATTCATTCATATATATATATAAAAAAAAAAAGAAGCTTTTTTCTCACTTAAATGTTCGTCGCTCACTCTCATAGCATTTTTTTTGGTTATTCTACACAGACAATATTGTTAAGCTCTTCTCAGCTGACGAGGAGAGGATTGAAAAGAGGAAGATCTGCTGGCGATCATAGATTATCAAATAAATCATATTATAGAAGTATCCCAAAGGAAGATTCTCCAGTGGCTTATTTCTTCTCCCATTTTGTGCCTGGGAGTGCACGTATTGGTAGAGCTTCATGCCAGAGCTTATCTCACTATGAACTTGTGAGATTGTTCTTGCGTCAATGCAATCCCTATGACCTTGCCGAGATGCGTCCACATTTGAATCATTATCTTGACTATTTTATAGTACGTAAAAGTAATGGCCGTCGCAATTTGATGGATTCTCTCTCTCAAATGTTTAGCTTTGGTGATCGTATCAGAGATTTTGTTGAGTTGGGGGAGATAAGAAAGAGAGTCAATGATAGTATCAAAGTTCTTACAAGGGCTGCAATGTTTGTAAGGCAAAGCAATGGACACCCTTCTCTCCGGAGAGAAAGATTTGAGGCCCTTGAAGAAGCAATTGGGAGATGTGGTGCCATTGTCCTAGAGTTGAAGCTTAAAAGCCAGATACTCGGCCTGCGTTTTGAAGCAGTATTTGGTGACAATGCTAACGTTGAAGTTTACGTGAATTATTTCTGCGAAGTACTCACTCGCTTTGAAGAATATCGCAGCAGTACAATTCTTAATTTCAATCGTATCCCTGGATTTATAAAGTATATTTAGTGCAGTGCATGAGTTGCATTCAAAAAGCTTAATTTTTATTTTTTTTAAAACTAGTACTATCTTTACCAGCTCGTCAAATAATTGTAGAGACTTTAAATCTTTAATATCTTTCTTTCTTACTTGAAGTGGTTTTACTTTCTATGTTCTTTTTTTTTTTCCATTTTTCTTCTTCCCATTCGTCAACCCTATAAAATAGAAACAAGCCCAACAAGAGAAAATATCATAATGAATTAATTACAATCTCCTGTGTCTTACTATGGTTTGGACTTTTTTATGGAGATTCCTTAACTTCAAAGTAGGATACTGATACCTGTGGTACAGGGTTAAAATAACAATTTTTTTCTTGAGATAGTCGCATAAGCAGCCTATTTACGTGCAGGTAGGGTTACTTACATTTAACCCCTGCTAGATTTTATGGTCATGGAAGTCTCAGATCTCCATCCGTCCTTGTCAGGGTTGATTTAACGCCGGCCTTTTTTTTTAATTTGCCCTATATGTTCCCATGCCTCTTTTTCTTGATAAACAACAATAACTGACATTTGAAAGGCCATTGTCAAGGTAATATAATTCTAAATGTCTGAATAATCAAGCTTGTAAACTTGGTTTTCCCTATTCACTCAAAGAAGAAACAAAATTCCACTGAAAAATCTGTAGAATCTTGTAGATGACAACCTTTACATAAACATACAGGGCAATGTGCATAAAAACTAATTTTGAGGATATCTTTTAGAGTAAAACATTTAGCTGGATGCACTTGGAAACTGAACGTTTGTATAATTATTGTGAATCATTTATGAGGTTTTAAAAAGCACGTTACAATTGTAACTATGATATAACTTTTTTGTAATATTAGAATTATTTTATATATAAAAATTAATTAGTTTAAATTTTTAATTTCACGTAAAGAATGCACGATGATTCTTTTCACTAGTCATATCACATGTTCATGGCACATGCATTTAACTTGCTATTTGGTAAAATGTGATGTGTTATGTTTGTTTGTTTCACTCCTACTGGTAACGTTGGTCACCCAAATTTTTGACAAATCCAATGAAATGGGAAGACGTAACAGAGCCACAAGACTAGAAGTAGCCGTGGCGACAATCTTTTGTGTTTTGTCATATGTACGAGTTGTATCAGATGACTTTAAGACTTTGTGTTTCAATAATGATTTGTGCAATGGGTGGATTTACCTTTATTTAGATTTTTAACTGTATGTTTGAATAGAACTCACATATGGGTTGTTAGTTGTATGGACTCATATATCTATGATTCTTCTATTTTCACATTTGTCTATTTGGTCTAACAATGTTCAACTGATGCCTTGACACACACACCAAGCTTCTTGAGGAAGTTTTGCACATTTCCTAATGCGCCACGTGGCCAGTTGTCCAAATGTGAGTAAACACGTGCCTGAACTTAAACTATCTTTGAATCGCACCAAAGTAGGCACCTTAATTAATTTCGACGCTCTGATTCTAAATATGCTATCTGTTTTCCCAAATTCCATCATTTGAATTCCTATATTTATCTACGTCCCGTAAATGAATTTGTAGCACTTTGTGTCACATCAATCCCGAATAAATTTCTAAAAATTCAATTTAGCGTTACAATATCATACTGATGTTTTACTAATCGGTTTCATAATTATTTTGACACATCATCGATAAATTACTTATTTAACCTTAGTCAATGCTAATAATTTTATCAAATTGCCTTTTATGATTTTCTGAATCCTTACAAGATTAGTAGCAGCCATGGAGACAATCTTTTATGTTTTTCCATATGTATGAATTGTATCGGATGACATTAAGACTTTGCGATTTGTGAAATCATGGGTAGACTTACCGGCCTTTATTTAGATTTTTAACTGTATGTTTGAATAAAACTCTCATGTGGGTTGTTAGTAGTATGGACTTTGATATCAATCATTCTTCAAATTTCACATTTTTCTATTTGGTCTAACAACGTTTAAGTGTCTCATGTTTGACTAGACCTTGATCAGTGAATTTATACTCACATGTACTTAAAATTTTGATTAATGTCTTGTCGATTTTTTGTGTGTAAGCCTTCAAGCTAGTAGAGCACTTTCACCGATTTGATTGGTGGATTGATATGATTCTTGCTTTAGTTAATTTCTTTCTTTTGCCCTTAACCATCCCTTGGTCAAGCTCTAGATGAAGTTTGTGCTCGCAATTTGATTTAGACTACTTGTTAATTAGGGTTGGTTAACTAATCATGAGTATGAATTTTTGGGGGAAGGCAATATCCTCTTTAACAAAATAGTTTTTAAAAACAATCAATGATGTTTTATTATTCTTTAATGGTTAATTTTATGAATGTTGATAAATGCGTTGGTACGTTTTCTTAATAAGAAATTATTTTTGTTGTAAAATTCATGAGTTTGTGATTTAGGCTTCATTTGGAAGGTTTCAAATTCTAGAAATCGATTCGAAAGAATTGATTATCAGATAAGCAGTTTGTTATTTGATTGTTACATATTTTTCTCTCCTCCTATTATAGGCTATATCTTGGGCAATGTGGTGGCTCGAGGGTATGGCTTCTAAAAATCCAAAATTGTTTGAATAAGTAGGTTTTTTTTTAAAACCTTTTTTACGAAACATTATTTTGTAATCATGATTTGGTGAGTCTATCATGCCTTTGACCTATAGGATTGACTAAGGGGTCATGAGACCCCGATAAGGTGGGTAATACGACTAACCATTCTAGTCAACTACATAAAATATAGGCCTTTTTTTTTAAATGAAAATGATTTCCTTTAATTGGTTTCTGTTCGATTTCCTTATTAGACTTGTTCAAGTTCCGTAATGGGATTAAATGATATTGATTACTATCACATTGTAACTATATCAAATATCCATCAATTGTAGTAAACTAGGTATGTCCAGAGCTTACTCTACAGTTCTTATATACACGAGAAATACAACAATAGTCTGAAGGGTACAAGCACCCTAGATAAATAAATAAATAAAGAAATACAATAAAGTAACTAAGCAATACAATGACTTCAGTCCATCTCTTGCTGCTTCTTGTCAGTCGTCCATTAAATCAATACTTGCCATTCTCATAAACAATAGGGGTGAGTCATAACGCTCAGTATGGTTTTTCAAAACACACAAATAGGCAGGATGCAAAAACTAATGCAAGTCCGAAGTGGACACACCCTGTAATCCGGTATGAATCACAAGCACACCACATTCTTATATCCCAAACATAGGCATAAGTATAAGTATCAAAAGGGAATCGTACCACTACATGTGGTTTGACAATAATAACCAAGTAGTCAGCATATGGAGGGTCGGACACATGATACAAATATAAACATATAATTTCATGAAACACCTCCATTTTCTATTTTTAATACCACAAGAACAATGTATATAAACATATAACCAATCACAAGATGAAGTACAAGCTTACCAACCCTGTAAGGCATTTCCATTTCCTATTCAAAGCCACAAGTCAATAATCTCAATCCCATGAGTATCTACCTAATTTGGCTCCCGATAAGCCTATGTGCTTTACGGGCTACTAACCAGATGGAAACAAATAACACGCGAGTTTATGACTCGCAAGTCAAGGGTAGACACCATTCCTATCATAATTGGAATCCCGGGTAAAGTGTAATCTCACTACACTTAAAAGCACACAAAAGACGTGACTAATTTCCATCCCAAGTCATTTTATCATAAATGTTCTTTTCAACAATCTCAATATCTCAATCCATACTACAAACGGTGCTCATCAATATCAATATCAATATCCTCTCAAATCTCACACCACTCAGGTATGGTTAATAGTACAATTAACAACATGATCAAGTCCACAATAATGATTATAAGAGAGGATATTAGATAACAATTTGATACAAAAGCAACAGTGGTCATATATATATATATATATATATATATATATCCATAACAGAAATAAAAATCATGATAAACTGTAATATAGAAATCACATGTATCCAATACCACCATGCAAATACCCAACATCATAGCATTTAACGTAATAGTCATACCATATTGATAATGTAATGGCAAAATGTCAAATGATACAGATAAACATATCATGTGAATCACATAACAAGTATACACATCACTTAGAACATTCCCTCATCCTAATCGTCGACCCACTACTAGGAGACACTACATGTGTCTTCCATAATGTTGTTAAAGTTTCTACACACTCATTGTTCAATTCTTGGGACCATCCCGACTTTTAATATTAGGGTATCTTATCAAGTCTCAAGGTCCTCTATGGCCAATTACACTTTAACCTACACATCGGGTAACCGTTTTCCCAAACAAATATAAAAAATGTGTTCTAGGGCTTCAAAAACCCTAAGAAAGCCATATTGTATTGTCTCTAAGTCATTTGACTGTCTTTTAAACCTATAAAGACATTTTTGTAATTTACCGGATAAGTTACACATCTATTGAGATGCAGTCTCCCAAAATCGACCTTGGAATTGGATCCAGAAGGCCCAACAATTCTAAAGATATCCTCTTTGCATTTTATTAACCCTTATATATATCTGCTTCATGCCGAGGGACATTTTGGTAATTTCACATATTCATGTCTACCCCGAGTCCCTATTTTAATATTCTGATATCATATTTGAGTCCCAAGCATCCAAAAACATAGGAAATGCCTCTTCCAAATCTTAACTCGGCTTTCGATTGCTCAATATAAGTTTAAGTGCATAATTGTCATTTTTTACTTTATGTGGGACCATTACCGGGTCTCAATTTGTTCAATCTGACCAAATATTTGAATCTCGGGCATCCAATAACTTTGGAATAGCCCTTTCCAAATTTTAGTTAGCCTTTAAGTTGCTTAAACTATCATTAGGGGTATTTTTATAATTTTTCATATTCATGTGGGACCACATCGGGTTTCTGAATGTTCAAACCGACTCTGCCATTGAGTCTGGAATGTCTAAAAAACTTAAGAATGCCCCTTCTCGCATTTTAATTGGCTTAATTTTTAATTTTATAAACAGGTGGGTTTATTCGTAATTTCCCAAAATTTATCTTCTCATTTGTAATTATCTCAAATGAACCTACCCCTTTTTAATTTCTGAAATTTCAATTTCTTAAACCTATAACCAAACAGGCCGAATTTGATTATATTCCCAATTTCTAGAATAGGGTTGTCCCTATTCTAATTTCAATTTCAAATTTTCCTATAGCCAAACAGAACCCTTAGACCCAAGCTCACTAGACCAGACCCGTGATCCGACCCGACTTGGTCCACAACCCGTGACCCGATTTGACTGACCCAGGTCAATGTTTGACTATTGACCAGTTAACGTTGACCTATTAACCACCGACGATGACTTTAGTCGTCTTCTCCAACGAGTTTGCTAGAACCCTCGCTGGAACTGAATTTTTTTCTTGTTTTTTCTTCACTATTTTTAACCCCCTTCCATACTAGTTTGCTTTAAACATTACTCCCAACATTTTTTTTTATCAGATTTCATGGATTAAAGAGATTGAAACATAGGTTTTTCGATGAAACCCATCTTTTCTGGCAAGCACTTGGAATCCGTGGAATCTGTACTTCCAACCATCATTTTCCATTCTATTTCATTCCATTTCACATTATGGAGTCCCAAGGGACCTCCCTGAGCATCCAAACTCCTTTCAACTCGTTTCTTATGCAACCTAGATTCACCCATATACATATATATGTCTGTACACGTATATATATACATATATATATATATGTACACACACACTGAAACACACACATACTCAAGCATGCCCTCATTATTTACAACCTTTGAAACTAAATAGAAAGTCTCAAGAGTCCCTACCTCAACTTGGTGCTTAGAGAAAGAAAATTCGAGGAGAGAGAGAGCTTCAATGGCCATCCAAGGTTGCCAAGCCTGGTTCGACCCTGTGTTCCTCTTTTCTCTCTTCTTCTTCTTCTTCTTGGTTTGGCCCCACTATGTGTTTTACACATACTTTCTCCCACAGTTTTTCTCTTCCCCTTCATTGAATACACACACATTGATATGTACACACGCACACACCCACTCTCGACTAGAGAGAGAAAGAAAGAGGGAAAGGGGGAGAGAGAGAGAGAGAGAGAGCAAATTTTGAAATGGGGGGGGGGGTGGTTTCCTTGTTTCTACCCAAGGGGAGACAGGGGGAGAAAGAAAAGCCTTGTCCCCTCCAAGTCCCATCTATCAGTTTTGGTTCCCTTACTATGCACCCTCACACATAATAACACACCTTCCACCATCATAAGTTTGACATGTGTCATGTTCTATAAGACTTCACTTAGCTTCTTGGAGAAGCTTCTCACATTTTTCGAGGCACCACGTGGCTAGTTGACCAACTGCGTGTATATAGGCATCTGAATTAAAATTGTCTCAGAATAGCACCAAACTTGGTACATTAGCTAATTTCGACGCTCTGATTCTAAATATGCAGTCCGTTTCTCCAAATTCTCTCGTTTGGATTTTTATATTTATCTGCGTCTGGTATATAACTGTGTAACCCCAAGGCTCACACCAGTCTCGAATAAATCACCAAAATTCCTTTTTGGCCTCATTATGTCATAATTATGACTTTTTGACTCGTTTTGCAATTGACCTGATTCAGATTTGATTTATCTTCAGTCAGTCCTTACCCTATGCTGACAATTTACCAAAGTATCTTTTGATGATTATTCGGTCCTTACAAAGTCCCACACCATAAATAACATTTGAATCTCAAAACCACATTTTTGGAGGCATAATTTAGCATTCATTGTAAAATTTTGACACCCCTCTATAATTTCATCATAATTTAACTAAAATTTATACATTAAATATGTTAATAAATTGAACCCAACATATGATGAGTTTTTGCCAATTTCTAATTAGTATCAAGTTAAAAGAAAAAATCTCTTATGTGATATAAATATCATTTTATTGAAAACATAATTACTTGGAGAAGAAATAAGTCAATTGTATTTTTAGTTTGTAAAGTGGAACATTTTCTTCATTTATTGGTTAAAAAAAAAAGATTTGAATCAATGTTATTGGAACAAAATAAAGTCTTTGTTAAAGTTAAACAAATAATTTCTTAAAGCAAAAGGTCAAGACTCGCTTGCATAGTTACAGGGAACTAACTACTAAGGTAGACCTGTAAACAGATTGATTCAAACATGTGATTCTAATTTTATTTGTTAAAAAAATTATTGTATCAATTTGGATCAAAGATTTGAAGAATTTATAAATTATCAATCTAAACGTAGTTCTTAAATATCAAATTGGATCATATTTAATATGATATATTTTCCTATTTATATTATTTATATAAAATATTTCATTATACTATATAATATAATAAGTAAATCAAAAATATATAAAACTCCACTCAACTTAATAAATTTCCTATATAATTTAAAATTTTATATAATAATATATCATTTTTAATATAATATATGAAATTTAAGTCATATGTTAATTCATCTAACTAAAACTATTACTACATTCAGATCGAATTAGATCAAATTTTTAATGCCATACCCGGATAAAGAGAACAGATTTGGATTTAATTTGAATCAAGATTCGATTTATTGACAATCGACAATCCTATTCTTATGCCCTATCTTTTCCCTTGTAATTAATGCAATATAATAATGAAATGACTAAAAATTTGACATATGCATGTGCACAATGAGGTTTGACCCTAATTTTTTTCAACGATTACTATCAAGTTACGAATATTTCATGACTTAGTTTATAATTAATAATTCACTAGTAAAAGTTATTTTTGTTAAGTAGTAGCATTATTAAAAAATTATCGACAATAAGAAAAAAAAAAGGAAACAATTATTTAAGTAGGTGTTTGGAATTATATGTCCAAATAAAAGTACAACACAAAAGTTATTTTAAAAATTTGTCACTTTTATCACCAAAAAAAAAATTATTTATTTTGTCACTTTGGCTAAACATATTTCTAGAATTTTGTTTTTTTAGCAAATACAAATAAAATATAAAAATTTGATGCAAAAAATTACAAATAAAAATTTATCATAAATTGTGCATAAATAATACTTAATATGTAATCAATGAATAAATTTTAGTACACAGTAGTATCAAATTACTGGAGACTTTAAATAATTGGGATAAAAGTTTGGTTTGGTCGAGTAATATCAAAATATTGTGGGTGAATTATGGCAAATTGAAAATTATAAAAATCAGAAATCTAAAAAGTTTTAAGGGCCAAAAAATTGAAAAAGTGGAGGAAGTACAAGTTGACTTAGATATAATCACACACCATATAATTTATTATAAATAAATGAGTATTTATTACACAAAAAATGCTTTAATGCCCATATTTTGGTGTCTATCTTGTGCCGAACTTTTCATATGGTTGGACACAACAATTAAGAGTAGAGTAATGTTTTATGGTCCCAGTAAGTGCACCCATGTCAATTACCCATCTCATATGGCGTCATTTAACTGCTTGTAAGAATGAAACAAAGTCCATAAAAAAAAGCTCACTGATGTTGAATAAGTTGTTAAGGCATTTGAAGAACAATGGGAACGTTCCAAGTCCCATTCCAAATTCCAAGAAAAAGTACTAGTAGATGCAGAGTTTGTCAGTCACGTTTTTGAAAATGGAACAGTCACGACCCGAAATCTGCCCTGTGCGGACCTCGTGTTGGGACCGCCGCCTGCAGACCCAGGGGTCTGAGGCAAGGCTCACATAAGCAGCGGTATCGAATATATGTGCAACATGTGGTTTGCGAAAGAGTGAAAAAAAACTTTTTTCCTTTCTTTTCTCCTTTTAAAATTTGCACATCCGTCCGGTATTGCCGCTCTTTACATTGCGGTATACATAATCATACATTCAAAGCATAATTAAAAACTTAAAGGCTTTATAATTAATACATGTTTAACTGTCACACGGGGCTTAATACACAACAGTGTAATATCTCCTAATACAAAATACTATCAACTTCATAGTACATTCCCAAGAGAATTGCTAGTCCTGTGATTAGTTGCCCAACCCTTCTTCCAAAATAAGTAGACTTATCATCATCGCCATCAAATCAGAACTGCTATTGATCACCTGAAAGAGGAACGGATAAAAATCCGGGTAAGCTAATCTAAGCTTGTGAGTAATTCCTGCATTCGTCATGGGGTTTTCAATTGGTAATGGTTTTGTACATGAGAGTTATAAAATACTCACTACCAATTGCTCGTACGTTTAAAACACAGAATATATGCATTCTTAAAACAGATAGCTTTGAAACATTTAAAGTATTCAAGCTAAACATCTATTTCTTCAAGTAGAGTATACGCACTTCAAAAACATATAAACATGCATAATAAAAATGGGGGTAAAAACCTGCTTCCATTTTCAAAAGCGTTTGTCATCTTTTCTCTTTAATTAGGTGAAATCTGTTTTGAACCAGACTCCTGTTTTACTGCAATGCTACAATGGAGATATCTCATTTGCCAAGGGGATTAGATCCTGCTACCGAGCATTTATTCGTGTCATAGTTGAATCCCAAAGGATTTCAACGTCGCATGTGGTACTTAAGTACCATTAATCTTATAAAACATTTATCACATGGCTTTTTCAATAGATACTTTTCATGAGTATTTAAAATATGAAATATATAACTTCTGCAATAGGACTTCAAATGCTTGGAATAATCAAATTCAGAATATTTAAGGAAATTTGCATTTTACTCAGACACGCTCAATATTTCTAAGAAAAGAAATGTTTAAAAACATTTACGGAGCATGTCATAACAGAATATTTTAAAACAGCAATCATATAAAGACTGAATTTGATTTTCAAATGCTTCACATAACTTGAACTTAAAAACTCCTTCAAATATATGAAGTTAAATCTCCACTTCAAATATAGGGTTACTCACCTTATACGTCTGGGTTGGCGCTACTGAGGTGCCTTCCCTTTGCCTTTCTCTTTTCTAAACCTAAAATAGTTTAGGGGAATCTCATAAACTTCACATAAATTCAAATCAACTTGTGGTTTTAAATCTATCCTTGAACTGTGTAGGCCTAACTAAAAAAAATCAGCCTAATTATAATTGTACCACATATCTAATTTCTTTACGTACTTTAATGGTAAATAAATATTACCTCCGAAGCCATTCACTCAAGGTTTCAGTGTTTTCTTGTTCCTTAATTTTCGCTTCAGCAAGTTGTGCCTTAGTTGGGGTTCTATACATGAACGGCCTAACTGAAATGATTTCACATGTCTTAGCGATCCGAATTTTTCGAGCAATCACCTTTTGTTTCCATAATAAATCTTCCATAAAAGCTGCTTGTGTTTTATCCATACTGATTACTTGAGCCTTAACCTATAACACAATTTAATATGTTAGAAATTAACTTTCATTTAAACTATACTCTTCTGATAGCTCCATTAACTTTAAGTTTGATTTAATTACTTCATATGTTTACGTGTCGTGTCTTTCCGTATTTTACCTCGAAATACGAGCCTTAGTTTAGTACCTCAGCAATGTTCTAATTTATAGCAACCTGACTGATGTTATTCATCGAATTTTATGTTCTTTTATTTTAGACACTTCTTTTGGTCGAATAGACTCTACCATTGAGTCCGGAGCATCGAAGAAAGTCAATTTAGGCTTTCGCAAAAATCTGTTTGGGTTTTGGTAGCAGTAGGGGCATTTTGGTCATTTAGCATTTTTTTTACGGGCCTTTAATTTTTTGGGACCTCGTCCTATGACGTGGACCTCACCATTGGATTCAGAAGTTCCGAAATAGTAAGAATACACTAATAACTTGTTCAAAATTAGACAACGGGCATTTTTGACATTATTTATTTTAATTAAATAATTTTATTTAATATATTTAATATATATTATATATTTAAATGTGGGAGAACAGGACACGGGATTGTCCTGTCTCCACACGGTTCGCATGCTTGGTTCTTGCCCCTTATTCTCTGGTTCGAATCCCCCCAAGTGCAATGCACCTTTTTGTTTTTAATTTTATACATATTAATTACGTAATATATATATATATATATATATATATATATATTCTTGCCACATATATCCACACGTGTGCGCGTGGCCGAGTGGAAGAAATAAGGGTTTTGGCGCGTGGGGTCAGGGGTTCGAACCCCAGGAACTGCGGTTCCTTCATTTTTTTCTTAATTTTTCGGAGCCAAACGGCGGATAAGGGCTTCAAACGTGGATAGGCTATCCCTGTCCGCGTTCAGTTTATTAAATTGGCTTTTAAACGCATAACCAAATAGGTAGAATCAGGGTTTTAAAAACCCTTAAGCAAAAAGACGCAATTTCATTTATTCGGTGGCAGTTTTAAACGCTGCCACGTGTCCGAGTCGCCCCTCCCCGTTTCAAATGAGTCGAGTCGACTCATTGTCATCTTCCCCACTGACCCAACACTGTTGCCCTAATTACAAGTTTTCTTCCTCTTCAATTTCGAGAAGTTTGGCTCAACCCAATCTTTCTGTTTTTAATCCAAATCGTTTCTGGGACATCATGGAGGGTTTTGGCATTCATCTTGGTGTTCACATTGGTCTCATGAGTTCGAGCAAAGGGTTGATAACCCAATCTGCAACTCGTTTGTATATAATCATTTTTTAGCCAAAATCATTGAGGTTTGTTCTGTTGTGATCCATTTTTCATAAGGTTTCATTCCCTATTCTTTAAACCTGGTTTTGGTGTGAGTTTCAGAGTTTGGTTTTCAAAACCAAAACTTGCAACTCGTGTTATGGAGGTCATTTCTTTTGATTTTTGATCGTGGTCATTGGTTTTTGGAACATCCATAGGGTCTACTTGAAGCCTCACAACACCAAACTTGGTTTGGTTGCCATGGGTTCAGACCTGCTTCAAGCAAGGTCCTCCTATGTTGTCTTCCTGGGTTTGACGTTTTAAACTGTTTTCAGGTTCGCACTTCATGCTTGGACAAGTTTAAACATGTTCTAACTATCATATATACACAATCAATGCTTAAGATAGTTCATACGTATGAAAATTTCTAAAGAGAGAACAACATGAAAAACTTGGATTTACCTGTTACGGTGGTCTCTCTCTCCCTTCTACTTCTGATTTTCTCCCTTCTTCTTCTCAGAACTCTCTCTCTTTCTCTCTCTCTCTCTCTGTGACTGAATTCTCGTGTGGGTATGTGCATACAATATGTATATAGGTATATAGGTATACACTTGATCATTGCAAAATCTGATTGCCCCAACCACTAGCTCACCCCTTGCTTACTGCAGCATCTCTAATAAGTGTCCTCAGTTACTGTTTTGAGGCAGGCCATCAATTGGCCGTGTGTGTGTGTGGTGTTTAGTATGTATATGTATATATATATATATATACATATAATATTACACACATGCCAACACACTTGGAGACACACACTCACTTACACCCTTCTGCACACACTTTAGATACATATATACTACATACATACATATTTTTAATTATTCCCATACACATCCATGTATATATTTACACATATACATACTTGGCCATGTATTCACACACAATACACCTTTAGTGTGCGTATGTGTGTGTCATCATATTTTCTATTAATTATAACAAATAATTAATTTCTCATATTTAATTAATTAATTATGTTAAATTAATTAATTATTCTCTTAAGTGTAAAAATCTTTATACTAATTTTTCATAACCTCGTAATGCGTGCCCTATGACCTGATATATTTGGGTCAGGGTATTACAAAAACCTATCTTGACCCAAAATGGCGAGATAGAGAATATTCATCGCTCTGCCATGTCCGAAGTTACCTCAAGGCCAAACGACTTTGTTTAGGCTTCCAATTTAACTTGTTTTTGCCATTTTAGTAAGTTTGATTTTGTAAGTACTTTGTTTAGGGAAGTCCGAATTCACTTCTGTTTGCGCCTATAGTTTCTCAGTTTGATATGATTTCTAATTTTCTAAAAAACCCCAATTTTTATTATTTTTTTTATTTTTCCTATTTTTCATAATTAAACTAGTTTCCTAATTGTAATAGAAATAGTATAAGACATTAGTAGATATTCCTATTCAAATTAGTAGTAGTCTTAGCCTATATATATGATGTAAAGTAGTCTTATTCTTCAAATTATCAATAATATTTCTCTTTAGAAATTTAAGATTTGTTCTCTTTGGGTAAGGAGTTCACCTTGTTCTTGGTTACTAAGGAATTCAACGTGTTTGATTCTCATTTCCACATTTTTATGCTACGTTAGTTGGTATTAGATAGAGGATTTACCTGGTTCAATAGAAAATGACGAAGTCGAGAACCCAAATCTTATTGACATTCGTCGTGGGATGGAGGCTTTATGGGCGGCGTTTGAAGAAAATAAGCAACAAGTCAACGATAAGCTTAACTAGATCTGCGAGATGCTTATGGGATTCAATCTCAACGCCAATAGAGACCCCCAAGTCGGAGGAATCGTACTAGAGGATTTGCCTGAGGCCATATTGAAGATAGAGCTATACTGGATTAACGTCCCCAACAACATCTTACCTATGAAGCCATACTAGATTAAGATGATGAGGAGGTTTATAAGGTTCGGAGGCCTGCAAGACAGAACCTAGATTTTGAGGATTATAGGATGAAGGCCGACGTTGCTACATTTAATGAAAATCATAACATTGAGGATTTCCTTGACTGTATTTCTAAAGCTGATCGATTCCTAAACATGATGGAGGTTTCAAATTACAAGATGGTCAAGCTTGTCGCGTTTAAACTCAAGGGTGGAGCAATAGTTTGGTGGGACCAATTGCAGCAAAATCGACAACGGTGAGACAAACAACCAGTTCGAATTTGGAGAAAGATGAAGTAGTATATGATGGAAAGATTCTCCCCTCCAAATTATGAGCAGTGTCTATTTTAGGTATACTAGAATTGCACCCAGGGCAGCCGATTAGTTTTTGATTATACGACAGACTTTAACCGATTGTTTGTTCGAAATAATCTGGCTGAAAAAGAATGGCAAAGGGTGGCACGATATTTTAATGGACTCAAGCCTTCAATCCATGACAAAATTGGATTGCAGGTTTTGTAGACGGTTGATGAGACTTATAATATGGTACTGAAGGCAGAATTGTTAGAAAGGGAAAGAATGAATAAAAGTTCAAGTGTAGTACCCTTTCGCAAGAATTTTTTCGATTCCTTGTATGCAGCGAGTGATAAAGAAAAGGGCACTCAAACAGTAGTAGTTTAGTCTCCTATTCAACTTATTCAGATCAATTCAGAAGGTGCGAGTTATGCAAAGCGTAGTAGCAGTAAAAGCCCTCCGAAAAGCTAGTACCCACTACAAATACAAATCTTTATGTCAAACCAACACCTGTCAAATTTTACAGACAATTTTTGGGTCATATAGTACACATTAATGCAGCCAACATCCTACCCTTTTGAGTTGGCTTTCAGCATGTTTTTCCTTTAGCCACCTCAAGCTCAAGTCATATATTACGTGACACCTCACTTTTATCCATATACTAATTGTACCTATATATATATATATATATATATATATATATATATATACACACACGATATGCCCTTAGGGTACTATGCGTCATAAGAAGAATAATTCCAAATCAAAGTTTCATTTCATTTGTCTTTTTTTTCTTTTTAAAGTCTTTGGCGTGCAGTCCAATAACCAACTTTGTATACCATCTTTATATTTGGAGTAAGTTAATAATATTTTAGTAGGAGTATATGTTTTAATTAGAGTAAGATTAAATATAAAATTATAAAATTAATATAATATATATATATATATAGATATCTGTCACATTAATTATAACCACAAAATTAATAGTGGTGGCCAAGGAAAAAGTGATTGAGAGAGCGTAGCGGTAGTGACCGAAATATTTGAAACCATGAGCCGTGAGATTGTGTGTGGAATTGCAAACAGTGGAGTGACAAAGTAAAAGAAATTCTTTCACTCTTGTATCTGAGACATTCAATAGTTTGATTATTATATAACAAAAGTTTTATTTGTCTTGAGCGATGTGATTTGATTTTTCTCCTTTCATTAACTTTCTTTCATTGAATTGATAGATTGGATTCAGAGCGATTTTAAATCTAATAATTCACCACACATTGAGTTTTTTTATTTTTATTTTAAATGCTAAGTAATCATTATCCACTTAAAGTTCATATATATCAATAGTATATATTGCTACTGCTAAACTTATAGAAAGAAGTCTTAAGTTGGTTAAGTAAAATTTCTCTTTCATCTTTATATAAATATATATATATATATAAATATATATATATATATCTATGTATGTATGTATGTATGCCTCTGTTAACAAGATTATTAATATTAATTTACTTACATCATAAAAATTTGAGTAATTAATTTAATGTTCTCAAAAGAGATGCACTTGTTTCTTACATAATAATATTCAAATAATTATTTATTTGTATTGTAACTACTTACATGAAATTTTATTTAAATTTCCATTTACAAAATATACCAAATATAGAAATATTTTTCCAAATTCAATTAATCTCAATAAATTTCTTAATTTCAAATCAATTTAACTATTAATGCTTCATTTAATTTTGGGATATTACAGTTCACAGCCCCAAAACAACCTAAGTTTCTTTATATTTCCGTCACTCTTAACTTAGTCCTACTATTGTCCTACATCAATGGAAGCTTGTGTTATCTTGGGTTCAAACTAGTAGAAATTTAAGAATTAAGAGATCTTAATTTCTTCCCCCCCCCCCCCCCCTCCCGTCTCTTTTCTTAACAATCAAATGGATTAACAAGGTTCACAATATTAAGAGTTTTATTAACAAACTATCATAAAGTTTTATTAAAAGTTGACTACATTGACTATTTTTAATTAAAGCAGTTATTTATTAGTTCATAATACAATATTAACAAACTTATGCTTAGGTCAGGCTTTCTCTACTTGTTCTATATTTGAGGTATACAATAATTAATGATTCTTTTAGCTATGCCCTTCATTATCCCAATAACTACTCATCTAATAGTTAATCAAGTGTAATAGTCGATTTATCTTTTTTTTAAAATAAAAAATTTCACAAAAACTAGTGAGAATTGCACCTATAACGCAACCCCTTCCATTGCTAGGCTTGGAATGTACTCATTTGATTAGGAATTTTTGCTAGATAAGCTTTTAAAAGATCTATAAAGGGCTAGCCCTCTACACGAGGCTTATGCCACTATGAGGTCTCAGATATCTATATGCTATATAGAAAAGAGTAGTGAAGAGTAAGGTCTTGTTACTATAGCTTATATGTCCCTATTCTTGGACACTTTTGTCCCTAAACAACACGCTTGAAACTGTTGCATTATGGCATGCTTGTGTCCGCATTTTCTCCTTCTATTGTCAATTTTTTTTTTCCTCTTTATATAGACTTTCTCCAGGCCATTATGTGGCATTTCTTGTCAAAACTCTCAGAAAAAAAAAAAAAAAGACTTGTCATTTTCCTCGAGAGAATCTCAAACCAGCAGCTTTTTCCTTCGCTTTTTCTCTTGCCTTTCCCTAGTCTCACAATTGGACAATAAGGCATAGAGAGCTTTCATCTTTGCTCCAAGTCTCTGACTGATACAATCAGGTTAGATCTAAATCTTTCTCTAAAAGTGATGAGAAACCTGTTTTTAGTAATTTTTTTCCTCTTGAGAACAACTATACTTCTACAATTTAGATTTCTTTATCACGACCTTTCCTTTTGAAAATACCATCAGCTTCTATTGATTATCATTTTCCTCTTAAAGAATAGGAAAATAAAACTTCTATGACTTAGGTTTTCATTCTAATGGGTTTTTTTTGTTATCACAGCCTTTTCTTTGAAAATACCATTAACTTATATCGATTGGTTTTCCTCTCAAAGAAAAGGAAAGTAAAAGTTCTATGACCTAGGGTTTTGTTCTCCCTTTCCAAAAGAAAAAGAAAACAACTTATGAGTTCCGTACATTAGATTTATGCCCTATCTTTTTTTTCTTAGGGATCCGTATTTTTAAGCAAAAATCTTATCAAGGTTTTGTCATTTCCCTTTTTAAATATTTGGAAATATTGGAAAAAGAATAGTTAATTGGTTTCTATGTCTTTTTTATAATTAATTGGTTTCTATGTTTTGAGTTAGCAATATAGCCATCATTTACATATCAAAATTTTTATTAATATTAATTATAGAAACTTTTCACACATGGTCTTAAATACAAAAAAATGGCGAGATATGATTCATGTAACCTATCCCAAATCATTGGGATAAGACTTTGTTTAGTTTTAAACGTTTCCCACATTAGATCAAAGACTGGATATGCTTTAAACTAAGCGCAAAAAGAGCAAAGGAAATTCATAAAAATGTCTTCTTTTTCCGTGAAATTGTTGTAGCATTGAAGGATTATGTGTTAGAATAATATTTTGCTTGTTATTTTTACCTAACGGGTATTATTGCATTTTTTATTCAATGTAACTATATATGCTAGGTGTAAGGGCATAATATATATCCTTTGATTTACAATTATGAAACTCATTATTTGCATCTTATTCCTCTGATTTGCAATTCTTAATTTATTTTATGGCAAACTATTGATCATCTTGTGGTTCTCCCATTGTGTATTTTAATGACATATGATCATATAATAATTTGATTGGCAGTTCGAACCTTGACAGAAATGGGAAGGACAATAACTGATCTGCACTTTGATTTGTTAAAGTATATAATGATTTTCGTGGCACAATCACCAGATGGGGCAACAAATCTTGCAAGAGCAATATCTGTGTAAGACTCTGCCTTAAAAGGCCCCTCTCGACTTGGAAGTAGTTAGGAACTTGGATTGCTCTGAACTAGATCCAATTAACTCTATGTTTGTGGTTTTTATTTCCTTTTAATTTGAGCCCTTTGCCAGTTGATAATGTGACAATCAACCTTGGCTTGGCTTGGCTTGGCTTGGCTTGGCTTGGCTGGTATTGATACCTTGTGTAAAATGATCCATATAGAGAATTTAGCTAGATAATTAGACACATGTGCTCCCAAGACTTGCATATCTAATAAAAGCTATAATTTCTTGTACTTATCACAATTGTTAATTGATATACCACTATGGGACACACCAACCACTGCATAACACGTGTAAGTGCAGATCGACTTGTGCTCGGTCATTCAGATGATGTTCGGTCATATGACCTATGCTCGGTCATTCGGTTTATGCTCGGTCACATGACTTATGTTCGGTCATTCAATTCATGCTCGGTCGTACACCTCATCCTCGGTCAATCAGAGGCATAACCCATATGAACTGAGCTCATAGTATCAAAGCAAGGCAGCTCTCCTACAAAGCTAAATATATGCAGATGCAGGCCTGCAATACAACAAATCAATAATCAGATCCTATCACCGCCTCAATAAGCTCCGAGCAGGGAATAAGGAAACTGTTTCCAACAAGGAAATTGCCACACTAAGTTGCCATATTCAACAAGGTAACTAATATCTCCGAAGATCCAATCCCTATATTCATGGTTCCAAATCCTAATCAACTTGGGAGAGCCATTACCTATAAATTCAACCCTTAAGGTACGCTTTACTTTTATGCTAATTATTTGGCTTTCATTACAAGTCTTTCAATTTAGTTTATTAACTTAAGCATTGGAGCGGCTACCGCCGGAGCCAACCCGGTGGTCCTCTGATCTTCTGTTTCAAGTATTTCGCAGGGAGCCAAGCTCGAATCTCTCGTGGGCCAAAAAGTGCAGCATCAGTTTGGCGCCGTCTGTGGGAACGACAATCACCAAGTGCTCTACTTAATCAAAGCTCATTCCTTTTTCCAAAGGATCATGGCTCCCAACCTGCGACCTAGGAAGAATACTCAAAACCCTCATCCTCAACCGACTACCGGACGAGGAAGAGGGCGAGTAACTGATCCCGTACAACAGGAGCTTGTCGAGACTAGGCGGCAGAACCAGTTGCTACGAGAACAACTCTTGATCATGTCCAGGACCCTGGCAATGTTCACCCAGAATCATGAAACCAATCTCTGAAATCCACCTGTTGCCACAAACACTCAGGAGGTGCAACCTCCTATGGCTACCGATATTCATGGAGATCCCCAGCCGTTAACGGCAGCCGGCCGAAGAGTTCCCGCCTTTATCCCAGAGGTCCATTATCGAAGCACCACCCGAATCCCCATCCCTGGGGCCTCGGGAGTGAACCATACTCCACAGGGGTCACCACCTCGAGTGGTTCCTGCACCACCAGTACAAGAGAATCAGAACAACCCCCCAGTAATGGGCCAAGATCAGCCTACTCACGTGGGCCTTGAAGTCATGAGACCTGCCTCACACCAGCCCATCTTGCCAAGGGGGTCAATAAGAGCCGAAGAAGTTGCTGAATCAATGGACCGCACAGCCATTATAAGAGGTGCCCAGTATCCGGAACAGGACGAGCTGGCCAGACTGCTCGGGAGGTCGGCCACCCCGTTCACTAATGCTATCATGGCTGAAGAAAGACCCAAGAAATTTATTGTCCCCAAATTCACCCCTTATGATGGGACTGGGGACCCAGGGGACCACCTCTCCCACTACCAACACACCATGGCTTTACACGGTGCTTCTGATGCTTTTCTATGCCGAACGTTCGTGACCAGCCTCAATGGTACTGCCCTGAAGTGGTTCCACCACCTCCCGCCAAACTCAGTGTCTAGCTTCTATGAGCTTGGCAGAAGATACCTAGACAGATTCATGACTAGCAGGAGGCCAAGAAAGGGTCCGGAATTCCTGTTAAACATAAAGCAAACAAGGGAAGAATCACTCAGGGGGTACATAGCGCGTTTCAACGCCGAGCTGACCGAGGTAACAGACTGTAGCCTCGGTTTCCTAGTGGCTGCTCTGGCCGCTGGTCTTGCACAAGGAGGCTTTAGAGACTCCCTGACCAAAAATCCTCCCGCGGATATGGCAGCACTCATGGACCGTGCAAGGAAGTACATTAACCTGGAAGAGGCCAGGGACACCTCTAGAAAGGTCAAGGAACAAGCTCAGAAGGGCGACCAGAAGAAAGATAGTCAGAAGAAGGATGACCAAAGGAAGGATACTAGCTCGGCTAGGAAAAGAGCCAAGAGCCCAGAAAAAAGGGGGGCCCCCAGAACCTCCTACAATTCTGGGCTGAGGGAATTCAACCACTTTACTCCTCTAAACACCTCTCCGTACAACATACTGAAGCAAGTCAGATCTCGAGAAAATCTGAGATGGGCGGAACCTATGAAAAGAGACCCCAACTACCGAGATCAGACCAAATATTGTGATTTTCACAAGGACCGAGGGCACACAACTAATACCTGCAAAGCTCTCAAGCATGAGATTGAGCAGCTGATAAGGAGAGGATGGCTACAAGAGTTCGTCAAGCAGGACGGAGGACAGAACCCCCATGACAAACGACCCCAGCAGAGGAAGGCCGACCAGAAGCTAGAACAGAAGGAGGGTAGGAACGAGCCCCCGCGACAGAACAACCAGGTGATCTTTGTCCTACACGCAGCTTCTCCTGCAACAGGCACTTCTAACAGGTCGAGGAAACGTTATGCTCGGGAGGCCAGGTCTGCTCCCAACATCTTGCAGGTCGCTAACTTGGAGAAAAGGCTAAAGCCTGTGCCTGAAATCCATTTTACGGATCACGACCTTATAGGAGTTCATTGTCCCCACAGTGACGCCCTAGTCATCTCCCTCAAGATCGCCAACTTCGAAATCCGGAGAGTCCTTGTTGACACTGGGAGCTCAACTAACGTACTGTTTTACGACCCTTTTAAGCATATGAAACTCGACCCCAATAACATTAAGCCCACTGGTATAATCATGGCGGGCTTCGACGGGAACATCAACACTCCATTGGGAAGGGTCGACCTGGCCACAATACATGGTCCTAAAAGCCAAATCTCCCTATAACGTCATAATTGGGAGGCCCTGGCTGCACGAGATGGGAGCAGTCACTTCGACTCTCCACCAATGCTTGAAGTACGTACATAATCAGACCGTCTACTCCATCAGAGGATGCCAACCGACCTCCCGAGAATGCCATGCCCTCGCACTCAAGGCCAAGGCCCCTAAATAGCAATTACTGCACGCCCGTGAATGCAAGGATGCAATCCACCCTTGCTGTCACGAGGCAGAAGACTGTCCCTCCAAGATTGACGAGCCATTAAGCCCCAGAGGAAGGGAAAGCAGAGCCAAGCCTATAGGGGAACCTATTAAAGTCCTGGTCAGCTCGGAAGATCAGGGACGTTACCTGCAGATAGGACCCGACCTGACAAATACCGAGCAGGATGAGTTGGTCAAATTCTTAAAGAAAAACCTCTCTGTGTTCGCCTGGTAAACAAAGGACATGGAGGGAATAGATCCCGACCTTATCACACACAGATTAATGGTGGACCCGGACCATCCACCAGTGAGGCAAAAGAGAAGGCCACTCGCACCAGAGTGACATCAGGTCATTAACGATGAAGTTCAAAGGCTGCTCAACGCCGACATGATACGAGAGGTATTTTATCCTGATTTGCTGGCCAACACTGTCCTGGTCAAGAAGAAGAATGGTAAGTGGAGAGTCTGCGTCGACTACACAGATCTTAACAAGGCATGCCCTAAGGATAGCTTCCCCCTTCCAAGAATAGATCAGTTAGTCGATGCAACTGCAGGGCACGAGCTCATGAGCTTCATGGATGCCTATTCTGGGTACAACCAAATACAGATGCATCCCTCCGACCAAGAAAAAACTTCATTTATCACCGAACGAGGTCTCTATTGCTATAGAGTGATGCCGTTCGGACTAAAGAATGCCGGAGCCACATACCAACGTCTTGTTAACAAGATGTTTAGTCCTCTTATCGGCAGTACTATGGAAGTCTACATTGATGACATGCTAGTCAAGAGCCTAAAGAAGAGCAGTCATCTCCAGCACCTAGCCCAGACATTTGATATTCTCAGACAGTATAAGATGAAGCTCAACCCCTCAAAATGCACCTTTGGTGTAACAAAAGAGAAATTCTTGGGATACATAGTCTCTCAGAGAGGTATAGAAGCAGACCCAACCCAAATCGGGGATCTGATCGGACTAAAATCCCCGAAGACCAAGAAGGACATCCAAGCTCTGAATGGTAGAATAGCAGCTCTTACTAGATTTATTTCCAAATCCACAGATCGTTGTCTACCATTCTTCAAGGCTCTGAAAGGTAACAAATCTTTACAATGGACTGACGAATGTGAAAAATCCTTTCAGGAACTCAAAAGGTACCTAGCCTCGCCCGAGCTCTTGTCAAAACCGATCCAAGGGGAAAGGCTGCTTCTCTACCTTGCAGTCTCTAAGAATGCTATCAGTTCGGTACTGGTCAGACAGGACAGGAGCGCGCAGAGGCCCATCTTCTATGTCAGCAAGGCATTACTGGACACAGAGAAGAGGTACCCCGAGATTGAAAAACTAGCCTTGGCACTCATAGTATCGGCACGAAAGCTCAGACCCTACTTTCAAGCACATCCCATAGAAATTCCAACTGCTTACCCACTGAAAACCGTCCTAAGAAAACCAGAAGTATCAGGACGGTTGGTCAAATGGTCAGTGGAACTAGGGGAGTTCGATTTGTCCTATGTTCCACGGGTCTCAATTAAAGGGCGAGCCTTAGCAGACTTTGTCGCAGAATTCACCCCCGCACTACTGAGCAAAGCACAACTTTCCGACGATATGGGAACTTGGAAGTTGTATACTGATGAGTCATCTACCGACCGAGGTGCTGGAGCCGGGCTGGTACTACATTCTCCTGATGGACTTACGACCGAAAGGGCAATTAGCTTGGGGTTCAAAGCCTCCAACAACGAAGCAGAGTATGAAGCCCTTATCCTAGGGATAAAGCTAGCTCAAGAATGTGAGGTGCAGAACCTCGAGGTATTTCCTGACTCCCAATTGGTGGTTAGTCAAGTTCAAGGAGAATACGCTGTCAAGGATGAGAGAATGCTCCGATATTCGGAGTTAGTCAATTTATTGAAACATTCCTTCCAAGCATTCTCGATCCAAAAAATAGAAAGAGGTCAAAACAGCAGAGCCGATGCCTTGGCGAACATGGCATCCCACATGAAGACAGGGGTGGACTCAACGATAAGGTTCTCTCACCAGCCGAGGCCTAGCACCGAGGAGATCCAGGTCACTCAAATCACAGAACAGCCTCAGAACTGGATGACTCCTATACTCCAGTTCCTGGAAGAAGGACTCCTCCCAAAAGACAGAAATAAGGCAAAAAGAATCCGCATCAGAACAGCTCGGTATCTTGTCCTTAACGGAAAGCTCTACCGAAGATCTTACACTCAGCCATTGCTAAAATGCCTAGCACCCGAGGAATCTCAGTACGTCCTAGCAGAAATTCATGAAGGAGTTTGTGGAAATCATAACGGAGGAAGAACCATAGCCCACCGAGCTCTAACTCAAGGCTACTACTGGCCCGGAATGCTGAAGGAAGCAAAGGAATACACTAGAAAGTGTGACAAATGCCAGAGGTTCACCCCTTATCAGCATCAGCTACGACATGAGCTCATCCCCATCACTAGCCCATGGCCCTTCGCACAATGGGGAATGGACATCATAGGCCCATTGCCTAAAGCCACACCGAACAGGAGATACCTATTGGTGGCTATTGATTACTTCTCAAAATGGGCCGAAACAGAGCCACTAACTTGCATTACCGAAAAGGAGGTCCAGAGTTTTACTTGAAAAAATATAGTCTGCAGGTTCGGCATACCTCACGTAATCGTCTCGAACAATGGCACACAGTTTACTGGGAAAATATTCAAGAAATTCTGCCAAGACCTAAACATCAACCAGCACTTTTCCTCCCCTGGTCATCCGCAAGCAAACAGGCAGGCCGAAGTCACTAACCGAACAATCCTAGATGCTCTCAAGAAGAGACTAGAAGGAGCTAAGGGGAAATGGGTCGAAGAACTCCCTGGGGCACTCTGGGCCTACCGAACAACTAAGAGAACTCCAACATCAGAAACCCCCTTCTCACTCGCCTACGGAACCGAGGCAATAATCCCTGTTGAGATCGGCATGCCTACCCTGAGGACTGAAGCTTTCGATGAAGAGACCAATGACCAACAACTAGCAGAAAACTTGGATTTGCTCGAAGAAAGGAGAGAGCAGGCCGTAATCAGAATGGAAGCATATCAGCGCAGGATGGTTAGCCGCTCAAAAATTGGCCTCAGGCCTGCCAGCTTTCAAGTTGGGGACCTCGTCCTAAGAAGGGTGTTCCAGAACACCAAGGATCCCACCATGGGGAAGTTATCGCCTAACTGGGAGGGCCCCTACAGAATCACCAAAACAGTAAGACCGACCACCTATTGGTTGGAAAACATGGATGGGAAACCTGTTCCCAGACCTTGGAATATGGAACATTTACGAAAGTATTATTAATAAAGTAATTTCTTTTTATTTTTCCATGAAATAACTCCATGTACAGACTTCAGGTCTGGTCCATCTCAATGAACAGACTCAGGTCTAGTCCATCCCAATGAACAGACTTCAGGTCTGGTCCGTCTTAATGTACAGACTTCAGGTCTGGTCCGTCTTAATGTACAGACTTCAGGTCTGGTCCATCTTAATGCACAGACTTCAGGTCTGGTCCATCTTAATGCACAGATTCAGGTCTGGTCCATCTCAATGAACAGACTTTAGGTCTGGTCCATCTTAATGCACAGACTTCTGGTCTGGTCCATCTTAATGCACAGACTCAGGTCTGGTCCATCTCAATGAACAGACTTCAGGTCTGGTCCATCTCAATGCACAGACTTCAGGTCTGGTCCATATTAATGCACAGACTCAGGTCTGGTCCATCTCAATGAACAGACTTCAGGTCTGGTCCATCTCAATGCACAGACTTCAGGTCTGGTCCATCTCAATGTACAAACTTCAGGTCTGGTCCATCTTAATGTACAGACCTCATGTCTGGTCCATCTTTGTATACAAGGCTAATGTTTGATCTATTACAGTGCACTAAACTATGTGTCAAAAGTTACAAACAGACAGAATAACTCTAAGTGCTCAGTCATACTTACCATCAGAAATCCGTACAATACAAGTCCTTTTGTTCGGCAAGGAAGCTCAGGTTTTGCTCTCAGTAATCAGAATAACTGTCTTATACAGGCCTTTACATTGATGATTAGTGCTCAGATTGCTTGATCATTATTTTAGCTATCTGTCTTGAAGAAAGTTCATGATTCAAAACCCATCCAATATCAAGGGTTCGGTACAAATTACTTAAGTTATCACATTTTATTTCGGGATTGCCACAAGTCAGTTCGGGAGACAAACCATGGTCGGTAAAAAGCAATACTTTGAATGCCGAGCAGGTTTACTTATGTCAAAATACAAACCTTAAACGCCAGAACCCGCTTACACACAACAAGACATTGATTCACATTTAGAACAAAACCCAAAGATTGCCAACATTCAAGAAAAAGACAGAAATCTGAAGAGAAGATATTTTCATTAAAATGCAAGCTCAGTTACAAAGAGGTGAAACAGGATTACAAAAATTTCCCTAAACTAAAGGGCTTGCAGATCCATCGTCCTCATCACCGTCTTCGTCCTCATCATCATCGTTAATCCCAGACAGGTCAATATCCGGGAACTTGGCGAGAAGCTTGGACTTGAAGTTGTCATAACCGAGCTGCGCGATAGTATCACCCATCTTCTCAAGCTCGGTCTTCAGCCTGGCCTCGGTCTCAACCTTGGCCTCCTCAACCTTCTGAGCAACAGAGTCCTGAAGGGCACTGTTCTCCTCCTTCAGCTTGGATAGGTCCTGAAGAAGGGAATCCCGTTCAGACCGAAGAGAGTCCCTCTCAAGTTTAATGGAATCCCTCTCAGACTCCATGATTGAGAGACAATTCTTTGCCTCTTTGAACTCGTTCTCGGCCGAGGTGACTTTAGATTGGGCCGTGCCAAGCTGTAGCCGAGCTTCATCCAGCTCTTCTTCCAGCCTTTCCACAGCCTGCAGATCCATTGTGGCCTCCATCAAAGCGGCCAAGTTATGCAAAGTCTGCAAAAATAAAACAAGAGGCACATCAGTAAAGAGGAAAAGAAAGAAAGCACCAAAAAAGAAAGGTCGGTCGTTACCTTCAAATGGGCCCTTATGGCACCGATCACTGTCTTCTCAGTACCTTTCTTGGTACTGCAAGAAGGGGAGTCCGTTCGAGGGGCCTCCGCCCAGAAATCTTCAATGGCCTGATGGACGGCCTTGTATCCATCAGGCATCTCAGCACCTACTTTCGCCTTTCCCCTCGGTTGAGATCTTTGAGCCGAAGAGGGGATAGGCCTGGGTGCCACCACACCCCTTTGAGGGGCAGAAGAGGGCTCCCTGATCACCACCCCCTTTTGGGGGGCAGAGGTGGGCTCCCTGATCACAACACCTCTCAGAGGAGGTCGGGAAGAAGGAGAAGCAGAAGAGACAGCCCCCTTCTTGGGAGGCACAGAAGAGGACGGGTCGGTCGTCCTCGTCTTCTTCGAAGAAGACGCAGCAGGAGGAGGCTGGCTCGCCACCCTCTTCTTCTTTGAAGACCCCCATTTACCAGCAACCGACTTAAGGACTTCATCGACAACACTCTTGTCCTTGGGAGGCATGGTGGAGCCTGAGTGAAGAATAGCTCGGTAGTCCCTGTTAGGAGTCTGAAGGAGCCTCTTGTATTGATCTTTTAGAATGGGGGTGAATTGAGGCCTCTTCTTGATGCTCTTATCTGCACAAAGAAATTTTGAACAAATGGTTAGTCAAGAAACACAGAAACATGCACAGAGCAAAATTACAAAAGAAAAGGGGGTCTCACCCATAAACCCCGTGCTCTTGGGGAACGTGGAGAACTGGTCTTCGGGGTCGGTCACCTCCCACTCTCCACTAACAAAGAAATACCGATCCTTCCAAAATTTATTGGAGGACGGTACGTAAGACAAAGGTCGGAAACCCCTGTCAAACAACATGTAGTAGAGGCCCTCCGCCTTCAGGTACTTGAGGTCCATTTTACTACGAATCAAATCCAAGGAAACCTCAACGCCGTTCAGACGACCCAAAGCCATAAACCCTAACAGGTGCCTCCAACTATTCAAAAGCAGGTCGGCTGGGCAGAGGTTGAACCAACAAAAGAAATCCCTAAGCAACCTAGGGAAAGGAAGGCGTAGCCCCATCTCGAACCAGGCAGTGTAAACACAAATTGCTCCTTCCCGAACATCCCAAGGGTAATCTAGATCATCGGGAGCCCTAAGGGTAACATTTAAAGGGATGTCATACCTCTCCCTTATAACCTCTAACCAAGAGGAGGCTACAGTGCTCTCTGTCTCCTCTCCCTAAGAAGACCGACTAGAGACCTCACCCTCTCTATCCCTAGACTCTAAGAAGGCGTCAACAACCCTAACTGAGGGACTAGAACGAGCCTCTTCTGACCTAGCCCCCAGGGAACTACTACCCCTAACTAGGGTTCGCGACAGGGAATAAGCCTCTGGAAGGCTCCCTGACCCATCACCAACACCAGAAGATGCCGAAGAAGTCGACATTCCAAAATAACCAAAAGGAGAAGAGAAGAAAGTGAAAAGATGAACAAAAATACCAAAACCGAACCTGAATGAAAGTAAGAGACTTCGGATGAATGGAAATCTTCACAGGCTAGCTTGCTGGTTCGACAATGGTAGAAAATATATTTCCTTTCAAAATACAAGAGACAGTAAAAGAATCGTACAAGGCTTTTTCTCCCTTTTATATGCATTCGGAGAGTAATGGCTACCCAGGCGAACCGTCACGACAGTATCGCAACAATAATGATTTGAGAAACCCAAAAACCGGCTGCGTAATAAATGATGTACCAACGGACGTCTAGGAAAACGGAAGACAGAACGCGTGACTTTTCGGGCACTCATAAAACCTTAGTTACGCCCCGAGCTCCAACTAAGGCTTGGGGGGGGAGTAACTGATATACCACTATGTGACACACCAACCACTGCATGACACGTGTAAGTGCAGATCGACTTGTGCTCGGTCATTCAAATGATGTTCGGTCATATGACCTATGCTCGGTCATTCGGTTTATGCTCGGTCACATGACTTATGTTCGGTCATTCAGTTCATGCTCGGTCATACACCTCATCCTCAGTCAATCAGAGGCAAAACCCATATGAACCGAGCTCATAGTATCAAAGCAAGGCAGCTCTCCTACAAAGCTAAATATATGCAGATGCAGGCCTGCAATACAGCAAATCAATAATCAGATCCTATCACCGCCTCAATAAGCTCCGAGCAGGGAATAAGGAAACTGTTTCCAACAAGGAAACTGCCACACTAAGTTGCCATATTCAACAAGATAACTAATATCTCCGAAGATCCAATCCCTATATTCATGGTTCCAAATCCTAATCAACTTGGGAAAGCCATTACCTATAAATTCAACCCTTAAGGTACGCTTTACTTTCATGCTCATTATTTGGCTTTCATTACAAGTCTTTCAATTCAGTTTATTAACTTAAGCATCGGAGCGGCTACCGCCGGAACCAACCCGGTGGTCCTCTGATCTTCTGTTTCAAGTATTTCGCAGGGAGCCGAGCTCGAATCTCTCGTGGGCCAAAAAGTGCAGCATCATTAATAAAAGCTGACTTAAACCAAAGTGTAAACTTTGCATTGGTTTGATATATGGTCGAGAGGTTTAGATTCAATTGAGATGGTTGATCTATGCTCCAATTTGGTAAATATTTTCTTTGAGGCTTTTACACTTTCAGTTTGGCCAACAGTTGGTGTCAAACTTTCAACGCAACATGTAACAAGTTGCACCATGTTATTTGTACCGAGGCAATGCAACCTTTTATTGTATTTATGTTTTTTACCAGTTCCATAATGTTTTACTAAAATGTGAGTGTTATTCTTGTAAACTTCTCATTGCAGTTCAAAGGTTGTTATGAAAGTCGCTGAAGACAAAAATGTCTTAAAAGCTGTAGTTTTTTATAATGTGAGGATATGGAAACGATTTATCTTTTTCCAGCAGATTAATGGCTTGCTAAATAGATGCGCACAAGCTGGAAATGTAGTTGCTCAGTACTTGCTGGCGGAGGTAAATGATTTGGGCATCAGCTAATTTCATGTTTAGTCTAGTTTAGTGAAAGTAATAGTTGCCATTACTAGAAGTGTCTATTTAAGTTTTCTGACCAGATTATTATTCACCAGCAACATAAAGCAACTTGCTAAACAAACTTCTTATTTAATTCTCATTCATCATTCATTCATATATAAAAGGAAAAGAAAAATTATTTTTTCTCACTTAAATGTCCTTCGCTCATTCTCTCAAACATTTTTGTGGTTATTCTGAGCAAACAATATTGTTGAGCTCTTCTGAGCTGTGTAGAAGAGGGTTGAAAAGAGGAAGGTCAGATGTTAATCATAGATTAGCCGATAAAGCATCTTCTAGCAAAATCCCAAATGAAGATTCTGATCCAGCAGCATATTTTCTAGCCCATTTTGTGCCTGAGAATGCTTGTTTTGGTAAAGCTTCATGCCTATGCATACCTCACTATGAACTTGTGAAATTGTTCTTGCGCCAATGCAGCCCCTATGACTTTGAAAATATGTATGAACATCTGAAAAGTTATCTTGACTACTTTATAGTACCTGGAAGTAATGTCCATTGCATTATGAAGGATTCTATCAATGAAATCCATAACTTTGGTGATCGTGTCACAACTTTGGTTCTGTTGGGAAGGATAAAAAAAAGACTCAATTATCTTATTTGCGATCGGAGAGACGATACATTGTTTGCAAGGCAAAGCAATGACTAACCATTTTGCCAGAATGAAAGAGCTATGGCCTTTGAAGAAGAAACTTTGATTAGTGTTATCGCTTCCCTAGAGCTGAGGGTTAGAAGTTGGGTACCAGACATTGATTTTGAAGCAGTATTTGGTGAGAATGTCAACCTAGAAGCTAATATGCAATATCATCCTAGAGTACTCACTCTCTTTGAAGAATGCCGCAGTAATGTAATTCTTGCTTTCAGTCGTATTTTTTGCTGAATTTATATAGTATTTATAAGGTAGTGCATGGCTTGTATTCACAAATTTTAAACCACCCTTATTATCTTTACTAGCTTGTCAAAGGATTGTAGAGACTTTAAAACCCGGGTTTTGTAATTTTTATCTCTTGTCTTTCAATTTCAAGTGTTCTGTGGTTTTACTTTCTTGTAATTTGTCCCCTTTTTCTTCTTCCTATTGGTCAACCCTAGAAAATAGAAACAATCCCAACAATTGATACTAGATTAATTACATTTTCCTATTTCTTCCTGTGGTTTGGCCTGCTATTATAAAGATTCCTTTACTTCAAAGTCTAATATTAATACCCATGTGGTATAGGTTTAAAATAACAATATTTTTTTCCTTTTTGAGATAAACGCACAAGTAACTTTTTCATTTGTAGGGTAAAGAATATGTATATTTAACCCTCTCTAAATTTCAAAGACGACGGAGTCTAATCTCTATTCGTTTATGTATCTATATGCTCCCATTGCTAAGGTAGATTTAACATTGGCCCGTTTCTTTTACTTTGCCTTATATGTTCCCATGCCTCGGTATGCATCAATTATTCTCAACCTATACTCTATAACTAAGATGTGATTATAATAATGAGCCCTATATGTTCACATTTAACTCATAGGAGTGATTTTGGCCCATCAAATATGCAAGAATCTCTCTTTCTAATTGCTTTTATTCTTAACAGAAGGTGTTGTATTCTGAATTGCATCTTATGCTTCTGTATAAATTAAAGGAGCTTACTATTAATTTCAAATCCATAAGTGGGGTATCTGGTGGTTCATCAGTTTTTTTTAGTTGCAGGTTGAATTGTCTTAGTATTTACAAAATTCTATATCAATTTTTATGAATATAAGACTATCAATGTCGAGGCGATTTTGGGTCCCAATTAATCAACTAAATTAAGTTTTAATTAATTAATTATCTCACAGAGTATAACCCAAAATAAAATTTTCTAATTAAATTTAGTTAGTTGGACAGGAATCGTTGAACTAAATGATAAACCAATTGTTCCTAAATATAAAATTTAATACTGGGTTCCAAATATTATATGGCTAAGTGTTATATAAAAGACATTAAACATGCATAATATCAAGCACAATAAAGAGAGTATAAGAGACATCGAGTCTCTATGTGGAAAACCCTTATGGGAATAAAATTCACACCTGCAAGAAAAATTCACTATGAATCCAGTCTAATATAAAGATACATCAAACCTTAGAATAATAACTTTAATACAATCTATCATAGTCTTCTACCATTAGTCAATTTGTTCACAGTCCTTTCCATTGTGATCTTTTGTACTGCCAATTGCGTCTTCACCGGTGATCTTCTTCATAGCAACCACTTTTACCACTAATCTGAGCTCTGCAGATCAACACAAACCCGTGTTGTGGTAAAAAAAAACACTTAAGACTCAATCTTAATATGTAGGGACTCCATAATAACCTTTGTGAACGAGGTATTATATGAAACCTTAATATATATATGTGTGTGTGTGTGTGTGTGTGTGTTTGTATTTAGGCTCAAGGATTCATAAAGGGCATCAAAGTAAATAAAAAACTCATAAGACTGTCTCTCAAATAAAAAATTCACCACTACCAATATGCACTCTCTTTATAGGCAACCAAAACGTAAAAAAATTTGAAATTTTGCAACCAATTAGAATTGTTAAAATTCCGCCCATGTTTGGACGGGAAGGCTATTAGACAATGGAATTAAATGCAAATTTTTTAACAAAACCATTATTATGTAGTAAAAGAAGTTTAGAAATTTCCAAAAACTCTTTTCCCAAAAGAGAATTAGTGTATAGTCAAAACTAACTCACTTAAGTTTAAATTAATCACACTAAAGTTCATATCTAAACTTAAAATTAAATGACTAGACACACTAATGTAATTCTAGCATGAATGAGGAATACCTAAGTGTTATTTACCTTTCATTCGTTATATCTGAAGTATGTAAGAGCCATAGTTTGAGTCTGGATTAGTACAACAAAAGACACTATTTCGCTAAAAGTATCATTAGCGACGCACACCAGGCGTCGCTAAAAGTCACTATTAACGACACATAGTGTGCATCGCTAAAATGCACTATTAGCGATTTAAACCATCTGGGAACTTCACCAATTTAAACCACTCGCAAATCCTCATTCTCTCTGCAGATGATAACGTATACTGTGCAGGAGGCACAATATATTTATCACCGCTACGTATCAGGTGTACCTCTTTCCTTATTCCCAGTTCTTGCAAGTCCAACCGGGCTTTAACTGTATCCTTCGTCTTCCCTTCAATGTTCATTACAGTTCCCAGCATATTATCACAAATGTTCTTCTCGATGTGCATGACATCCAAATTGTGCCTCAACTTAAGGGTCTCCCAGTACAGCAAATCAAAAAATATGCTCTTCTTCGTCCAATTTAAGTCCACATCAGTACGCTTTCTCTTCTTAGTACCTGGTATCTTCCCAAACCTCACTGGTTGGATGACTGCCAATTGCGCCAACACGTCTTTGCCAGACAACAATGGAGGTGACAATCTGCGCTCAATTTGTCCATCAAACAGATGCTTCTGCCGATTTCGCCAGCTATGTGATGGCGGTAGAAAACGACGATGGCACATGTAGCATATCGTCCTCCCATTGGACAAATGTAGGGAACATGCATCTTTGTTGCAAACCGGACATGCCAAATACCCCTTAATGCTCCACCCAGACAAGTTCCCGTACGCTGGAAAGTCATTTATGGTCCACAGTAACGCTGCATGCAATTGAAATGTCTCATTCTTAGAGACGTCGTATGCCTCCACTCCCACCTCCCACAATTCTTTCAACTCGTCCACCAAAGGACGCAAGTACACATCAATTTCATTACCAAGAGACTTCGGCCTTGAAATAAGCAATGACATAAAGGTAAATGGTTCTTTTATACATTTCCACGGTGGCAAGTTATACAGCACAAGCAACACTGGCCACATGCTATAGGCATTACTCATGTCACCGAACGGGTTGAAACCGTTGGTAGCCAGCTCAAGTCGTACATTACGCGGCTCATTTGCAAACCATTCGTGATTTGTATCAAACTCAGCCCAAGTTTGTGAATCTGCCGGATACCTACATACATTTTTCTCAGCAACACGCTTCTCCTTATGCCACTGCATATCTTTTACCGTCTTCTAAGACATGTACAACCTTTGTAGCCTCGGTTTTAAGGAAAAATATCTCAGCACCTTGTGCGGAATTGTCTTGCTCTTTCCTTCATTCAGCTTGTACCTAGGTTCGTGGCACACCGTACACTCCTTACATTGTTCAGTCTCTTTCCAAAATAACATACAATCATTTTTGCAAACATGTATGGGAATATACTCGAGGCCCAAATCTCTTAATATTCTTTTCGCCTCGTAACATGATTTCGAAAGGGTCTTCCCAGCAGGAAGCACTGCTTTAATCAATTCAATGGCCATATTAACTGATTTGTTACTCCAACGGTTGATGGTCTTAATATGAAGGAGTTTCACGAGAAAGTCCAGTTTTGAAAACTTATCACAACCTGGATATAACAGCTGCCTTGCTTCCCTCAACAACGACTCAAATGCAGTCGATGGTCCCGCGTCACTCCTGTGACTACTCGCCCCAGTTGTAGCCCCTTGCAAGTCTGCCAGCATTTGTGGCAAGCCTTCGTAACCAACCCCAACATTATCACCAAAGTCATCGTCGTCGTCTTCTTCTTCATCATCAAATACCACTCGTACGTCACGGCGTTCCCCATGAAATTCCCAACACGTATACCTCTTGTCCATCCCGTGTTCGAGTAGGTGCTCTTTGGCCTCATCTATGTGCATATAATCCCTATTATTGCACCTCCTACATGGAAATCTTATCCTATTTCTCCCATCTATAGATGCACGAGCAAACTTAATAAAATCTTTGATCCCCTTCACATACCCTAGCAAATGCCTGCCCCTCAAATCCATCCAACTCTTATCCATTTTCGTCTACCTAATACAAGTCAAAAATGATACTCATTATAAACATGAAACATGAATCCTATCACCTCTAACTTCTCTCTAAAGGGTAAGGTAGTCCTATCCCATTCGTGAATGCACAATCTACATTGCAATCAACAGCAAATCAAATGCTTGATTCCACTCGGACAAAATTTCAGCAGCATCTCCCCATGGTTCTCTAAGTATACGAGATAGACGTTAGCACGCCTAAATATATACCCAGAGAATAATAGGAGACCGTACTGAAATTTTATCATAGTGAAATATTCAAGCATATGCGCTATTGATTGCAATGCAGATTTATGCATTCCTAAACTGTCCTCTCTGGACAATTC
Organism: Nyssa sinensis; assembly: GCA_008638375.1. NCBI lineage: Eukaryota > Viridiplantae > Streptophyta > Magnoliopsida > Cornales > Nyssaceae > Nyssa > Nyssa sinensis. The sequence goes on along the minus strand of CM018035.1, from coordinate 14,156,884 downwards.
AAGAATTGATTTTCATACACACAAGCCCAATCGAGAATAAATTTCGTGACAAAATTCACATGTGATGAAAATGACTCCCAAATGGCGCTAGGCTTACATGAATGCAATTGCTAACTTACAAAACAATCACCATAATTTTTTTTTCACGAAGTAATCCCTAAAAAAAAAAAATTAGGCCACGCTCACAATGGCCCTGCTGAAAAAGCGCATGAGCACGCAATATAGGAGAAAAGAGAACTGGATGCTCTTCTAGCCAAAACTCATTTGATCTAATACAATCAAATGCTTGAGTTGTCGGACTGACTAGCAAGGTAACATGCTTCCAGATGAAATTGACAACAAATAAAAAAAAAAAAAAAAAAGATTCTATGTGATATTTTTCTTTGACAAGGTAGTAAACTATGCATATCAAATACATTAAAAAGAAGACAAAGAGAGAAAAAAAAAAAAAAAAACATCTTGAATTGTGTAACAACCTGAAAATTTTTTTTTTAAAATAAATAAAATTTTCAAGTTGTTATTATTATTTTTATTATTGTTATTATTATGATTATTGTTATTAAATTTTAATGTGTGTGGGGTGCAATGTGTGTATTGTATGTGTATGGTGTATGTGCATGTATGTATAATATATATATAATTAAAAATCTGAATTTGAGAATATGTGTATGTTTATATATATATATATATATATATATATATAACAGTGCACAGTGCACTGTGTGTGCCGTGTGTGTGTGAGTGTGTATTGAGTGTTGCACACTCAATAGGAGTGAGGCTTGGGATTGTGTGTGTGAGTGGGATTCAAGGTATGGGGTGGCAGGTGCAGGTCTGGCCAGAGGGTGGTTGGTCTTGGAGAGAGAGAGAAAGAGAGAGAGAGAGAGAGAGAGAGAGAGAGAGAGAGAAAGGAAGCATGTGTGTATAATATACACATTTGAGTGCACGGCTGAGTGGGAAATGAGAGTAAAGAGAGAAAGAAAAGAAGGAGAAACCGAGAGACAGAAGGGGAACAAGGAGTTTGAACCAGAGGTGAAGTGGGAGAGAGAAAGGGAGGTCGGCTAGAGAGAGAAACCGAAACCAAGGTAAGCCACCGTCTGTTTTGAAATTTTCCTTGCATAATTTATTCCTTTTGAATACAGGGCTAGAAAGAGCTTGGAATATGGAACAATTAGGAAAAGAAACCAACTAAAATGGTTAAGGGGAGAGGGAGAACTCCCCAGTTGCAGGTCTCGGTTTTAGGGGGTGGGTCTTGTGATTTTATGTGTAAAACTTGCTTTAGATGATAGGAAATGGAGCCTAGGAGATGCAGAAAATGAAGGGAAATGGTTTGGGCTTAAAACAGTAGGGAAAGGTGATGGAAAACGGATTGGCCGGAATGTTGACCGAGGGTTTGACCCTCTATTTCGTGAGAATCCAACGATCTAAACCCAAAACCGAGCCCGTATATGGAATCTACATGAAAATTGGGAGAGAACCACATTTTAAGACCCTAAAAATCTTGCCGGAGATCGGTCGCCGGCGCCGGAGAAGGCGCCGGAACCCTACCGGAGCTTCGCCGGATAATCGGGGACGAAGGGGGGGCTGATCCGGGCTTGGGTCGGGTCGGTTCGGGTCGGGTCGGGCTTGGGCCGGTCCGCCCCTGCCACGTGTCGCTCCCTTGTTTTAACTTAAAAACCCAATGGGTCTGTTTGGCTACAAGGATAAGAGATTAGAAATTAAAAATCAATTGGGAACAGGGATATCTTATCCCTGTTTTGGATTAGCCACTGTTTGGTTATCCGAATATAGAATAGGGTTTTCACAATTACAAAAATACCCCTGAACTTTTAATATTTACAAAAGTACCCTGTACTTTTTCTGGAAATTATACTTTGACCCAAAAACTTTAAATAATTATACTCTGACCCCTAAAACTATTAGTTATTATGATTTGACCCGCCTGATTTAAATATTAATAAAATAATAATTAAATTAATTAATTAATTAATTAATTTAATTAATTTAATTATTTAAATATTCTAAAATAATTCGGAGTCCAAATGGGACAAGTCATTAGTGTATTTTGACTATCTCGGCCATTCTGAGGCCAATGGTGAGGTCCGTTTTACGAGACGGGGTCCCGAAAAATAAAAGACCCGTAGTAACATATAAAATTACCAAAATACCCCTGAATTGAGATACAGTCAAATGAACTCCGAATTAGGTAAACAAATAGTGAAACTTTATTATCTCGAGCATTCCGGACTCAACCGTGGAGTCCGATTTGTGAAAAGAAGTCTCGAAGTGTAAGGACCCGTGAAAAGTGCAAAATGACTATTTTACCCTTTTGAACCCAGGTATCCGAATTGAATTCTACAGAAGCCTAAACTTATTTTCTTCGATGTTCCGGACTCAATGGTAGAGTCTAATTTAGCAAAATAGAAACTTATGAATTAAAGACATAAAATTTGATGAATAGCATAATTCAAATAACAATGAACTGAATCCCTGTTATGATTTTAGGGACACGAGGGGGGCAAGGAGAAGGTGATCTGACCTTCGGTATTCTCACTGTGATTCTACCATACTACGAGTGCCCCTTCTTGAGTTGAGATCGATTATCAGGTACGATATATTGTGCTAAGTAAGAAATATAATTGAGATTAGGAATACTTGCTTTGTTGCATTGATTGTTCACATGTTTGCCTGAGTGTTCACATGCTTATGTGCTACGTGCTATCTTGTTAAGTTGGATGATGATTATGGGTATATCGCATGTGTTAGTGTGGTGTGTGAATTATATGCTTTGAAGAACTGTTGATATTATGAATTGTGTACTTGAAAGCATGCTTTATGTATGAATGAGATGCATCATTGAGATTGCATTGTGACATGATGAGATCAGAGCATATTGGCATAGTGTAATTCTTTGGACATGGTGTGGGTAAGCACTTGGTGCTTTGCATTATGAGGGTGCAGATCCTGTGGTGAAAAACCCAAAATCGGCCAATAGGTACTTGCCTGCCTGACGGATTCCGGACCGTGAAGCGAGACATACGCGGCGGTACTCATGCCAGCGGAGAATGACCGTATCATGAGACATGGGTGGCATAGAGTTGCATGGGTGTGTCACGCATACAGCTCATATACTGCATATCGTTTATATGCTGCCATTATAATATCGAATGCCATATAGAAATAACTGTACACTTGCACATGCCACGACCTTAGTACTGTTTCTTGCATTAGCATTATATTGTACCAGCATGTTGAGCTGACCCCTTTAGTGGGGCAAACATTTCAGATGATGTCCCAGCTGTACGAGACGTGGAGATGAACTGATTAGGGATTATGTTAGGCCCAAGGGGCGCTTTTGACATTGTGTAAGGGCATAAGCCCGCGACTGTATTTTGTTTTGTAAGTGGTGAAGAAATGGACCACCAGACCTTATGTATTTATCAGAACAGTATGTAGAATATATGTGATCGTCCTTAATTATCTTTTATTCCTTTATTATTTTATTTCTTTCTGTCTCGTTACTCGCGCCTCGGGTTCGCTGGAATTCGGGGCGTGACAAATTGCATATCAAATACAAAATCATTTCTCTTTATTTTCTGCACTTTCTCTTAACTCCAAAATTCTATAATTAACACCAAATTAGTAAATTTCCTAATCAACGGATCAATCCAATCAAACATTATCTTTTAATGGGACCCACAAGTGGAAATTAGGGTAATACATCATTGATTTAGGGTAATACCCAAACAAGGCCCCACCACCTTGCTAGATTTAACTAAATGATACCAAATGTGGACATCTAATCATCTTAAAGTTAACAAAATGTTTTTGGTCTCCTCATTGGAAAACAAAAAGGAATTCACAAAATTAGAGAGAATAAAACAATAGTTTAGCTTGATAATTTTTTTTTAATGACAAAAAACTCTTTTAACTATCAAATAATTTTGGACAAGTTATTAAAATATACATTTAGAATATATGTAAACACTTCATAACCCACGCATCATTCAAAGAAGAGACTTAAGTTTGTAATTTTGACTTATTACTCTTTGAATCTTTCTTATATGAGCTAACCTCGTTTGGTTCTAATTTTAAAAGATTGATAGATTTTTCAACTCGTGTTGTGTTTGATTAAGAATTTATGGACCTTGAACATCGCTAACATATTTTATTTTCATTTTTACCAATAGGTTGTACATAGAATTTCATGATGGCATTTACGAAAACAATACTTGGAAGTCCATAGAAGAGCTAGTGACAAATTTATCATTTCGAAATTATACATCATTGAATAACAATTTAAAATTTGAGAGTTGTTTGGGAAATTATTATTAATAACTAAAAAATATTCAAGATAAATTTTTAAATAAGAAAAGTTATGTAGTTACATAAGTTACAAAAAAAGAGGTTTTGTTTTATAATTATTTGCAATAAATTAAGAATTTCATAAATAAATAAATAACTAAATAACTTATTTGTGGTGGTTAGGATTTTTGGAAATAGTTTGAAATTTGTCAAAATATTTGAGAAATATTTAAAATTTTATTCATTTCATATAAATAATGGGATAAATTTGTATAATTGAAAAAAATAAAGAATTTTATGAGCTATATTTATGATAAATTAAACTCAAAAATAGATAGAATTTGGTCATGGCTAATCAACACAAAAACAAAAACAAATAGACAGAATTCAAATTGCATATCCATATAAATGGCCAGAATATAAAACATTAAAATATTTTTACTATTTATTGATTTATTGATTTGATAAGTAATTGAAACAACAATAGAGGCTTTTTAATAAACACGCGTATATATGCATATCCAATGCAAATCTATCATTTCATCACAGAATCCAAAGTACAGAAAGAAAAAAAAAAATTTCGAAACAATAATCAAAGAATATGTGGCAGATTTCGAGTTTCAGGAATAGTTGAGCAGTTCAACAGCAAATTCATATATCTATATCTATATCTATCTAGCTATATATATATATATATCTAATTTTCTGTTCTTTTGTCAAAGAATTAAAAAAAAAAAAAAACCCTTACATGCCCATATATATATATGTATACAGTACTCACATAAAGAAAGAGAGAGAGGATGCTGAACAGCAAAAGAGAAAGGGTGAGTCGGATCTGTGAGGAAACGGAAGAGATTCTGATCTGAGGTCGTACGGAACAAGCACAAAAATGGAGATGATGATAGTCTGAGATGGAGAGAAGAGAGAAATAGCTACGGTGAGTAAAGGAACTCCACACCAAATAAACCCAACCCGCAAGAACTAAGAATAGATTGGTTGTAGGTGCAGTATCTCTCTTTCTCTTTGTCTCTGATGGTATAAAAAACAAATCTAAACTGAACTACAAAATAATGATGCAGATTTGACAGATCTTTGCAAAAAAAGAAAGAACGAAAATGAAATCTACCGTCACCGAATAGGATTGCCGTCACCGAATGGGCCGTCCACCGTCGTCCACCGCCTTCCGATTCGAGCTTGCAACTAGGGAGTGACAGAGAGAGAGTGAGAAAAATTAGTGAGACAGAGTGAGAAGAATAACAAACTGGTCGCTAGGGTATAAAAATGGGGGGACTTATTAGCGACGCGCAATGAGCGTCGCTAATAAGTCCCTGAGTGTCGCTAATGGTAAAATAGCACTATTTGCGACGCCTATGTGAGCGTTGCCAATAATTTTACCTCTTAGCGACGCCTTCATGTGTCGGCAATTGTCAGGTGAGCGTCGCTAATAGTTTCGCACCTAATTTTTCGTGCCAGACTTAGCTTTTTTTTTTGGCTTTTTCCCTACTATTCGCGACACACAACTAACTTTTAGAGACGCTTTTCGTGCGTCGCTAATAATGCGCGTCACAAAAAATGGATTTTGTTGTAGTGGATGTTGACAAGTCTTCATTGATGCGAATTGACAAACAATAAAATTTGCAACAAGACTATTCAATTGGTAGCTTGAATTCAATAATTGGTATAAGAGTATTTTGGGTGTAACAATTGGTATCAGAACGATTTTAAATTCAACGTTTCACCACACATTCAGTCTAATTTTTTTTTTTTAAATGCAACTAATCATTATCCATTTAAAGTTCATACATATATATATCAATAGTATATATTGCTACTGCTAAATTTATAGTCTTCCTGGAGAAGTCTTAAGCTGGTTAAGTCAATCTTTCTCTTTCATCTTTATTTTATTATATCTTATAGAAAATTCCACTAAAAAAAAATATATATATATATATATGATTATTATGTATGCCTCTGTTAACAAGATTACTAATTTACTTACATCATAAAAATTTGAGTAATTAATAATATCTAATGTTCTTAAAAGAGATGCACTTGTTTCTTACATATATAATAGTTTTCAAATAATTATTTATTTGTATTGTAACCACTTACATGAAATTTTATTTAAATTTCCATTTACAAAATATATTAAATATAGAAAATATTTTTCCTAATGCTTAATTTTGGGATATAACAGTTCACAGCCCCCATAACAACATGAGTTTCTTTATATTTCCATAACTTCTAACTTAGTTTTACTACTTGTTGTGCAACGGAAGCGAAAAATAAAATAACGAAGAGAAAAAAAAACAAACACAGAAAGAACAAAAGAGCACCAAATATACGTAGTTCGGTAAACAGCTTACGTCCACGGGTGAAGCACAACAAAAGATCCACTATCAAAAGGTGAAGAATACAAAACGAGGTGTTAAAACCCGTTCACAAATGTCTAAGAAGACTTTATGCTGCTCTCCCCGCTCATTATCTCACAAAAACACATTATATAATGTTCCCAAACCCTAAAATACAAAAAAGAGGCGAAAATCGTGAAACTAGACTCGAGTGCCGATCGGTATACAAAGAAGGGGGTTGTTGGCACCCAAGTGCCGATTGCACCCTCTGAGTGCCGATCGGCACACACATATGCCGATAGGCCATTTTCTGACTTTCTCCAAATGTTCTAAAATTTCTTGTACCGATTGGTCAATAGAGAATGGGGTTTTCTGGGTCTAAGTGCCGATTAGTAGACCACCAAAAATGCCTAAAACGGTTTAGGTGCGAATCGGCTCAAGAATGCAAGAAACAAATAACAAATCTCCACCTTGGCTTATATTCCCTCAAGCCACAAGTCAACAACCTTCTTATGTTGTCTTCTCCACAAAATCCCTAATGATCAAATCAAATGGTGTGAACACCAATCAAGTCCAAAGAGTGGTTGAACTTGAGTAGCGAAATAGGCTTAGTCATCACATTTGCTGGATTCTCTATTGTGGCAATCTTCTAGATTGTAATGTCACCTTGGGACATAACATCTTGAAGAAAATGATATCTGACGTCTATATGTTTGGCCCTTTTATGATATATTTGATTTTTAGTCAAATGTATTGCACTCTAGCTATCATAAAATACAACAATAACATCCTACTGTAAGCCCAAATCACTAACCAAACTTCTTAACCAAATTACCCCATTCACTGCTTCTACTGTCGCCATGTACTCTGCTTCTGTTATTGACAAAGCAACTGTAGACTGTAGAGTAGCTTTCTAACTAATCACACAAGCAGCAAGTGTGAAAACATAACCTGTCAGAGATCTCCTCTTATCCAGATCACCAGCATAATCTAAATCAACATAACCTACAACGGTAGAACCAAAGCCACAAGATTTATCAAACACTAAGCCCATATTTGAAGTCCCTTTCAAATACTAAAGTATCCATTTCACTACCTACCAATGAGCCTTGCCAAGATTAGCCATATATCGACTGACAACATTAACTGCTTGTGAAATGTCTGGACATGTGCAAACCATAGCATACATAATGCTACCAACTGCACTAGAATAAAGAACACTTAATATATACCATTCCTCTTCCTCACTCTCTGGAGACAATGCTGCAGAAAGCCTAAAATGAGAGATAGGTAGAGTACTCACTAATTTGAAACTTTGCATAGCAAAACACTCAAGCACATTCTCTATGTACTTTTGTTGTGACAAGTACAACTTTTTGGCTTTCTTGTCCCTGTGAATTTCCATACCCAAAATCCTCTTTGTAGCACCCAAATCTTTCATCTTAAACTCATTACTCAACTGGGACTTCAAATTGTGAATCTCTGACATAGAGTAACAAGTAAACGAAAAAACTATCTGACAATTGTTTGTGATACACGCAATTGTCAAAACTACTCCTCGAGTCACCACTGCCCACCATAAAGGTGTCAAACCACTTGTACCACTGCCTTGGAGACTGCTTTAAGTCATAAAATGACTTTTTTAACTTGCAAACATGATATTCTTTATCTTGCATAACAAAACTCTCTGGTTATTTCATATAGATAATCTCCTCAAGCTTGCCATGTAATAACATTGTCTTGACGTCAAGCTGCTCAAGCTCTAAGTCAAACAAAGCAACTAAAGCAAGTAACACACGAATAGAGCTATGCTTTACAATGGATGAGAAAACTGCATTGAACTCCACACTTTCTCTCTAACTGTAGCCCTTTGCAACAAAGTGTGTCTTGTATCTAGCATCTTCAACCCCTGGGATGCCTTTTTTTTTCTTCTTAAAAACCCATTTGCAACCAACAATCTTCGAGCCCTTAGACAATTTTACCAAATCCCATGTCTGGTTCTTGTGAAAAAATTCAACCTCTTCATTCATGGCCACAATTTACTATGTAGACTCACTATCCGTGATAGCTTTTGAATAGGTGGAAGGCTTTGCACTACAATATGCTTTGCCATGGTAAGTGCATATGCAACTAAATCTGTATACCCAAATCTCTAAGGTGGCCTAATCTGTTTCCTTTCTCTACTAGTTGCAATACTATATTGTGGTTCTTCTTCTGCACTAGAGTCAAAGGGAAAACTCTGTGTAGAAACAATGGGCTGAAGTTGAGTGCCCTCTTGCACTCTCTCTAAAGCTCTAATAATGTGGCATTCGAGAGCATGCAATGAGCTCTCTCTATAAGAGTTTTGTTCATCCGTTCTATGACTCTATTTTGTTGGGGAGTGCCACGAACTATGTGTTACCTTGCAATTCCCTCATTTTGACAGAATTTATTAAACTCTCCATCACAAAATTCCATTCCATTGTCTGTTCTAAACCGCTTGACTTGTTTACCTGTTTGCTTCTCAATCAAGACTTTTCACTGCTTGAATGTAGTAAACATCTCATTCTTGTGCTTTAGAAATACACCCAAAATTTTCTTGAATAATCATCAATGAAACTGAGAAAATACCGAGCACCAGTGTAGGATGAGATGGTTGTAGGACCCCAAAGATCTAAATGGATGTAGTCAACTGTACCCTTGGTTCTATGAATCGCAGTACTAAACTTCACCCTTTTCTATTTTTTGAAAACATAATGCTCACAAAAGTCAAGCTTTCCTGTCGATTGTCCACAAAGCAAACCTTGTTTGCTCAGAATTTTCATACCCCTTTCGCTCATGTGACCCAATCGTATATGCCACAAATGGGAGGTATCTGAATCTGGACTAACTGAAGATGAAGATGAAACACTTGCAGAACCAACAACTATACTGCCCTGAAGAACGTAAAGGCCATTTACTTTATTACCTTTCATCACAACCAAAGATCTCTTGCAAACCTTCATAGCTCAACCTTTAGCAAAGAACTTGCAACCATTGGAATCTAAATTGCCTAAAGAAATCAAATTTTTCTTCAAGTCTGATATATGCCTTATATTTTTCAAAGTCCTCACAATTCCATCATGCAAATGAATTCAAACTGTACCTTTCTCAACTGTCTTACATGCCATGTTGTTGTCCATTAAGATTGAACCACCATTGATTGCATCATAGGTGGTGAACCAATCTCGATTAGGGGTGATATGATAAGAGTAACCTAAATCAAGAATCCACTCCGCATTGGAGCGATTATTAGAAACAGTAACTGAAAAGACATTATTTGCAACCTCAACATTTTCTTGTGTAACACCGGTAACATTAATAGAATTAGCATTCTTCTTTCCCCCTTGTTCTTTAAGCCTAGGACACTCAGTTTTGTAGTGCCCAAACTTGTGACAATAGTAACACTCAATCTCAGTCTTAGGTATTCTAAACTGTGATCGATCTCTAGATCCACCTTGGCCTCTTCCTCTTCCTCTGCCTCTACCTAGACCTCTACTAGTACCACTATTAGAGCCCCTTGCATTAGGTCAGCCTCTATTATTAGAAGAATCTGAAAGACCTTTCACAAACAGACCCTTGGCCTGTACATAATCACTGCTTTTCCCATTCAACTTAGTCCTCAACTCTTTCAAGTTTAAAGAAGCCTTGACACCAAATAAAGAGATGGTATCCCTTTTATATAACATAGAATTAACAAAAGTTTCAAAAGAATCATGCAATGAACACAAAACAATTAGGGTTTGGTCTTCTTCTTCAACCTTAACATCAATATTCTTTAGGTTCATGATAATTTTATTAAATTCATCAAGGTGCTCATAATGGACATACCTTCCTTCATCTTGAGGGTGTACAACCACTGCTTCAAATACAAACGATTGGTGAGCGATTTCTTTATGTACAAATTCTCTAGTTTTTTTCAAAGCCTAGAGGCAAATTTTTCATCTAATACCTCACACAAGACTCCATCAGAAAGAAATACCTGAATGGCGCTATGTACCTTTTCTTGTATATCAATCTTCTACTTTGCGGTCAATGTTGTTGGAAACATTCCATCTAAAACCTTTGCTAAACCTTGTTGTCGTAACAAAGCGTGCATCTTTATGTTTCAAAAGCCAAAACTATTTTGACCGTCAAACTTCTTTACTTCATATATTACACTAGCCATCACGAAAATCTCTGATACCAATTTGTTGTGCAACAGAAGCAGAAAAAAAATAGCAAAGAGAAAAGCAACAAACATAGTAATAATAAGAGAACACCAAATATACGTTGTTCGGCAAACAATCTACGTCCACAGGCGAAGTATAGCAAAAGATCCACTATCAAAAGGCAAAAAATACAAACAGGGCATTAAAACCTACTCACAAATGTCTAAGAAGACTTCCTGCCTCTCTCCCTGCTCATTCTCTCGTAAAAACACATTATATAATGCTCCCAAACCTTAAAATATGAAAAAAGGCAAAAATCACAAAATTGGACCCCGTGTGCCCATCGGCATACAGAGAAGGGGGTTGTTGGCACCCGTGTGCCAATTGCACCCTTTGAGTGTCGATCAACACACACGTGTGCCTATAGGCCATTTTTTTACTTTCTCTAAATGCTCTGAAATTTCTTATACCTATTGGTCAATAGAGAATGGGGGTTTTCTAAGTCTAAGTGTTGATCGGTAGACCACCAAAAATGCTCGAAAAGGTTTGGGTGCGAGTCGGCTCAAGAATGTAAGACATAAATAACATTACTATTTTACATTAATGGAAGCTTGTGTTATCTTGGATTCAAACTATTAGAAATTTAAGGATTAAAAGATTTGAATTTCTTTTGTCCCCCATCCCTTTATTTTCATAACAACCAAATGGATCAATAGGGCTCACAATATCTTCAGATTAATTTGCCAAATTTTATTCCACCTCATTGTTTCATGTCATTTTCATACTCACTTGCAGAACTAATAGCTATGGTTTTATTTTTCTATTATTTAAATATGTGATGGAAATTTATGAATGTAATTATATTCTTCTCCCCTCACCTTATAAGGTTTTTCTAGATGGGTGAAACTTTGATTTTTTTTCGTTTTGGGGGCTAATAGTAAGTTTTGAGATCAAGTTAAATAATCTTATTCATATTATTGTAGGAAATTGATTACTTACAAAGTTTTATTAAGAGTTAATTGCATTGACTATTTTTAATTAAAGCAGTTACTTGTTAGTTCATAATACAATTTTAACTTATTTATGCTTAGATGACGCTTTCTCTACTTGTTCTATATTTGAGGTATACAATAATTAATGATTCTTTTAGCTATGTGATAACTGGTTAAAAAGTGCATATTTATTTTGTTAACCCTAGATATTCTTGCACTTTTATTATTTTAATTTCTCCGATCTATATGCATTTGCTAGTTAATTCTTATTTTATCTTTTTGCAAAGAAAGCTTGACAAAGTTGATGATTTCATGGTAGATTTTGAGCAAAAAGGAAAATACTGGGCTTTGAAGTGCTAAAAGAAGTGGAAAACAAGTGATTTTGGGTTAGAAGAGAGGCTTGATCCATATATAGGTGGACTAGGGCCCATTTTAGCATTATAGGCTCTATTTTGGAACACTTTAGACTCCCTTTTTGGGCCCCTAATGTCTAATTACGGGATTTTATGTTATTCTCCTAAATTATTATTTTGTAAGGGTATTTTTGGAAAAAGGAGAATATTATTGTGAACTAGGGTTTTGGAAAAGGAGGAGGCCGTCTTGGAGATCGAGAGGAAGAGAAGAAAGAGAAGGACGACTCTAAAGAAGAAGATGAAGAACTCCGTGGCTATGGTGGTCTCCTCTTCCACTATCATGGGCTAAGTTCTCCCATTCCTAGGGTTTAGATGAAACCCTAGTCAAGTAATTTTGCTTCTTTGTATTTTATTTTTGGGTTAATTAGTTTTGGATGTTGATTGTATAACATTGGGATTTTATTAAGACAATAATCGTATTATTCAGTTTCACATAATCAATTTCTGTGATTTTTTTTATGTGGTTATACAATAGTAATATGTGTACATACATCAAAACCGTAGGACGAGTTATAACTCAGGAAAAACAAATTGTGACTATGACCTTAGAATTAGCGTAGACAATTTGTGTTGACCAAAGATGATTCGTGCTTAGGGTTTTGGTGCGTGATTTTCTTGATGATTGTATTGAGGCTTGTAGCCAAAATACATCTTTTACATCCAAATTTAATGGCCCAAGAATTAATACAATTGAAGCTAGTTACAAGATTAGTGGTGGATCCAACACCCTAGGAATTCTCTTTTAATTTGATTCTTCATTAATTCAGTTAAATATTTGCTTTAAGTATAGTTCTCATTTAAATTTAGGAAAGAAAATCAACAACAATCAATCTTTGTTAATTTGAATTAAAATCAATCTCAACTTTGGTTTTTAAACAATTAACAGTCTTTGTGGGTTCGACCCTTACTTCTCTACTATACTAGTAGTTTAGTTTGGTAATTTGATTGATTTCCACGACAGATCAATTTTTGGCGCCGTTGCCGGGGACTGTTGAATTGTTAAAAAATTTAGTAGTTGATTTTTATTTTAATTTTTTTATTTTTTTGCTATTATTCTTTTTCTTTGTCTTTGGTGTGCAGCAATCATAAAAAGCTAAAGAGAAGCGGAGTCGATTGGAGCAAACGCGGGTTGATACAAAAAAAGAAGAAAAATTCCACCTGCTTTGCAATCTATCACGGTGAAATCTTTCCTTTCTCTTTGCATTTTATTTTTGCTACAATTGGTATATTTGATTGGATAGGTTTATTTGTTCTATGTTTGGTCGCCGTTCGTGCAACCCAGACTTAGAAAAATTAGACCTTGAGCTAGAAAGAACCTTGAGAGCTTTTCGTGGTTTGTCCATTAAATCTAGAGTTTTAGAAAACCCTATTTCTATAGACATGGCTGATAATGGTGGACAACAACAACCACAGCCTCTTAAGGCTCATTTTGTTCCTACAACATATACCAATCCTTCATGTATTCAAATGCCTACTGTAACTAGGCATTATGAAATTAGACCGCAAACCATTCAGATGTTACCATCTTTTTATGGGAAATCAAATGAGGACCCATACCAACATCTGAATGAGTTTTTAGAACTTTGCACCACTGTCAATGTGCAAAATCTGAGTGAGAATGCTCTTAAGTTAAGGTTGTTCCCTTTTTCATTGAAGGATAGAGCCAAACAATGGCTCGGTTCTTTACCTACAAATTCCATAACAACCTGGACTCAACTCCAACAAGAGTTTTTAAAAAAATACTTTCCTATAGGCAAAACCAATGATATGAGAAAAGCCATCACAAATTTTACTCAACTCGATGGCGAATCTTTTCATGAAGCTTGGGAGAGATTTTTGGACCTTCATAGAAAGTGTCCTCATCATGATATCATGCGTTGGCAGTTGGTACAGAGTTTTTATGACGGTATCACAGAATAAAACCGTCAAATGATTGACTCTGCTTGTGGAGGTACTTTCCTCAACAAGAATCAGGATGAGGCATGGGATCTTTTTGAGACCCTTAGTGAGAATTCACAGCACCATGCCTCAGCAAGTCGGAGAGTTCCACCCACCTCCTCTAGTGTCCCTAAAAGAGGTGGCATTTATGAAGTTGGACAAGCTGTGGATGTCCAAGAGCAAGTTGCGGCGTTGTCTAGGAAATTAGACCAAGTTTTGGCTAGGGGACAAGTTTCTCCTTCTGCTCCTGCCACTCAAGAGGTGTGTGCTTTATGTTCATGCCCAACTCATTATGTGTCAGATTGTCCCTTAGCCCCGCAATATCCAGAGTTTGTGGAAGAGCAAGTTAATGCTCTTCAAGGTTTTTCCAAACCGGGTAATGATCCCTATTCTAACCATTACAACCTGGGATGGAGAAACTATCCAAATTTTTCTTGGAGGCCTCAAGCCTCAAATCCTCCATTCTCCCAAAATTCAAGGCCAAATGTGCCTAATTCTTTTCCATCATCATCCTACCGTCCTCCTCCTCAACAATATCAACAACCACCTCCTCCCCCTAGAAATTCAGCTTTTGAGGACAAAGTGTTGAGTGCTTTGCAAGCTTTAGAGTCAAATCATCAGTCTAACACTCAATTGCTCCATTCACACACTCAGTCCATCTCGAAGCTAGAATCCCAAATGGGACAACTAGCACAAGCTATGAGTAGAAGAGACGAGGGGCGTTTACCAAGTCAACCGGTGAACAACCCTAAAGGCCAATATGGGGTAGAGTCTTCCAACCCCAATGATCAATATCATGAGCAAGCTAAGGCCATAACTACTCTTAAGAGTGGGAGAGTGGTAGATAACAAAGTTGAGTATAAGGCTGAGGGTGAATCGACAAGTTCTTCTAAAAAGGATGTAGTTGAGAATGAGAATTTACAAAAAGGGGATTCTTCATCCCCAAGTGATCCTTTGAGTATTCCTGTGGCATCCTATGTGCCCAAGGCCCCTTACCCTTCCTGCTTGGCCGACCCTTCTCCTTTTGGGAAAATGGATGCAAATATGGAGGAAATACTTGAGATTTTTAAGCAAGTTAAGATTAACTTGCCACTTCTTGATGCAATCAAGCAAATTCCTTCCTATGCCAAATTCTTGAAAGACCTTTGCACTCAAAAGCGAAAAGCTAAAACTCATGTGTCAAAGAAGGTCTTTCTGACAGAGCAAGTGAGTTAAATTCTCCAGCACCAAACTACACCTAAGTTCAAAGATCCTGGAGCCCCCACAATTTCTTGTGTCATAGGTAATCACATTATAGATAGGTCGCTCCTTGACTTGGGGGCAAGTGTCGATTTATTGCCATACTCTGTCTATAAGCAATTTGGGTTAGGTGAGTTGAAGCCTACGACGGTGTCTTTGCAGTTAGCTGACAGATCCGTCAAGATACCTCGTGGCATCATTGAGGATGTTTTGGTGAAAGTAGACAAATTCTACTTTCCAGTTGATTTCCTAGTTCTAGATATGGAGCCCGCTCATTACCCTAAGCGTCAAATTCCCGTCATCTTAGGTCGACCCTTCTTAGCTACGGCTCATGCATGTATTAATTGTCGAACTGGAGTGATGGATATTTCTTTTGGGAATATGACTGTGAGGCTCAATGTCTTCAATGCTTCACAACAACCTCTACATGAGGAGGATTGTTTTTCAGTGGATGTGATTGATGGGATAGTTGAGGAATCTCTCCCTCAAATCTTGATTGAGGATCCTTTGGAGAGATGTTTGACTTACTTTGATAGTGATGTTTTCGATATTAATGCTTCTATTGAAGAAGTCAATTCATTGCTTGACTGTTCTCCTTTTATAGACTATCCTCCTTGGAAGTCTAGACCGGAACCCCTACCTAATCTTGCGAGCACCCCTGCTCTTCCATCTTTAGAGGTTCCTCCAAAGCTTGAGTTGAAGCCACTCCCGGCTACTCTTAAATATTCATTTTTAGGACCCGATGACACTCTCCCTATTATCATTGCTTCTAATCTTCCAAGTGAGCAAGGGTGCCGTCTTCTTGAGGTTCTTAGAGAGCACAAAAGTGCTATAGGTTGGTCCCTAGCCGATTTAAAAAGGATTGATCCATCTATTTGTATGCACCATATTCATTTAGAGGAGCTTAGAAATGATGCGTATGAGAGTTCCCGTATTTACAAGGCTAGGACTAAGGCGTTCCATGATTCTCACATTAATCGTAAGTCCTTTGAGCCCGGTCAAAAAGTGTGGTTGTTTAACTCTAAGTTACGGTTGTTTCCTGGGAAGTTGCGATCTAGATGGGATGGTCCATATGAGGTTGTTCAATCTTGGTCTCATGGTGCGGTAGAAATTCATAACCCTCGGAGTGGCTAAACTTTCAAAGTTAATGGCCAAAGGTTGAAATTGTTTATTGAGGGTGTGGAGGAAGGGAGTTTGATTGAGGAGATTGGTCTTGAAGACCTAGTTTATATTGATTGATGTTTTTCTCCTCTTGTTGTGTCTGGCTGAAGACATTAAACTTAGCTCTTCTTTTGGGAGGAAACCCAATTTAATTTTATTTAATTTTTTTTGTTGTTGTTGTTTTTTTTTTTTAATTGAGTTTTCTTCTTTTTTTTTGTTGATTTGTAGGTGTTTAGTATTTATTTTATTCTTATTATTTTTTTTAAAAAAAAAAAAAAGGTGGGGAGTTTCTCTTTAATCATTTTTGTTTTTTGGACTAAAAAGCTCGAGCATTTTCTCATTTTTTTTTTCCAAATGTTTCTGATCCAGAAAGCTCGAGCACTCGCCAAAAAGCTCGAGCACTTTTTTGTCAAAAATTGGTTAAACATTCTGTCCCGAAAAGCTCGAGCACTCCAAGAAAAGCTTGAGCTCTTTTTCTTCCCTCAAAGCCCTTAAGGTGCTGTCCCAAAAAGCTTGAGCTTTTCTCAAAAAGCTTGAGCACTTTTAATTCAGTTTTTTTTTAAAAAAAAAAAAAATTCAAAAATTCAAAAATCAAAAAAAAAAAAAAAAACACAAAAAGAAAAAAAAAAGAGAAAAAAAAAAACAAATCAAAAAAAAAAAATCACAAATTCAAAAACCTGACAAAAAAAAAAAAAAAAAACACTAAAACCTGTCATCTCTCTCTCACCATCGATCACTCCAACCAGCGCCGCCGCACCATCATTCCCCATCGCCCCCATCACCACCATCTACGCCGGCGACCCCAAACACCCAGCCGACCACAGCCACAACCGCCGCATCTCTCCACAGACCGCCACCACCACCACCGCGAACTTCATCACCTCAGAAACCGTCGCACCAGTACCAGCGACCATGCCGCCATCACCCAGCCGAAACTCCATCATCACTAACCCTCTACCATCAGTCACCACCAGCCATCACAACCAGAACATCATCTCCCATAGCCACCGCTCCACCGCATCTCCACCGCCCCAGCCAGCACCGCACCAGTCACGACCACCCCGCACCTACAGCATCACCATCGCCGACCGCCCATATCCCCCATCTCGCCGTCCCTAACCATCATCTCCGCTCACCACAACTCCATCCGACAGTTCCCTCTCTCCTAGCAGAACCCCAGCCGCACCATCATCTCCTCCACACCATCACAGACCAGAACCTGTACCTCCATCTCCCCCCTCAGTGCACCACCATCTCCATCACCATCATCAACAACTCCACCCACTAACCCGAACCCATCACCCTGTACCTCCTTTTATTTTTATTTTTTATTTTATTTTCTTTTCTTTTATTATTATTATTTTCTTTTATTCTTTTATTTTAGTTTATTTTATTATTTTATTTTAGTTTCTTTTATTTTATTTTTATTTTAGTTTATTTTATTTTTATTTTTATTTTTATTTTTCTATTTATTTATTTATTTTTATTTTATTATTTATTCTAGTTTATTTTGTTATTATTCTATTTTTCATAAAAACAAAAAACATAAAAAACATAAAAAAAAAAAAAAAACAAAATTGCATAGCAAGCCATTTTAAATTCACTTCATTCTACTATGGATTTGGTTTAGTTGTTCCTCAGCTTGCACTGGCGCTTATTGGCATATTGATTCGCTTTTTCTAATTTGTTTTGTTATGCCAATATTTAGATTTTATGTCCCTAATGCTTTTTATTGTTTAGCTTGTTATTGTAGGGATCCATGGGTCGCCCAAAAGCTTTCAAAAGCCATGCAATTGAAGTTGACTCCACTGCACGCAAACGACCCATTCAAACCCCTTAGTTCTCTCCACTCATGTGCACTCCTTCCTTTTACTTATTTCATTCTATTTCATGTTCTTTCATGTCATGTCCCCTTGAGGACAAGGTGTCAAATAAGTTGGGAGGAGTTGCTATTATTTTGCTTACTTGAGCTCAACATACTTCATGATTAAAATTTTATTGTTTTGAGTGTATTCATGTTTTTCTGAGCTTGCATGAGAATCATTGTGATAGTTGTGCACTGCTAGTGATTTGTCTTTCCCTAACTTTCATAATTGGAGACAAATTGGGTTGCTACTCTTGTGACTCTATGATTTGATGGTTAGACTGTGAGACTCTAGTATCATGATGGCATTTACTAAGACTTATAACCCATATTATGTAGATTTGAGCTTTAACTTTATTTTGAGGGTTATACAGTTTGCATATATCCATTCTATCAACTACCATTGTCACATGTCTTAGGTCAGTCAGTTCAGATGTCGGATGACACTTCTTGCCTTTGGGGAATGAAACTAGGCCCTCTTTTTACTTTGAGCCTGTTCGTTTGTTTCTTGCATCTTTACATTATTTACCTGATAGGAACCAAGTTGAGCCGTCATTATTATATCTTTCTTTTCATAGCCAGTAACCTCGCTTTAGATGAAGAAGTTGGGTGATTTTTCTTTGAAAATTTGGTGTTGTGAAAGTAGAGAAGTGAAGATGTACATTTTTCTTTTATTGTAATTTTATTCAGTTTCAAAAAAAAAAAAAATTGATAAAAAAAAAAAGAAAAAAAAAGGAAAAAAAAAAGAACAATCAGATAAAGAAAAAAATATTTCATTGCCTTTTCCTTTTCTTTTTGATTTGCTTAAGTAGAAAAGTTGTGAGTAGTTTGGGAATGCTTTTATTGGAATTTTGGGAGTGGTGTTGCAATGTTCAAAAGAGATGATGAGTTTGAAAAACTGCAGTTTATTCACTCTAGCTTCTTCGCTTATCGCATGGGAATTATTGTTCACTTACCCCTACTTTATCCTTGACCTTGACCTACGTTACAACCAGAAACAAAGACCTAGCCGACCCCGAAGGTGTAGTAGTTGATGATTGAGGATGTGACTGTAATGATCATGTGACATTAGGAGTTGATTTTCGTAGTGGTTAGAATTCTCTCTATATTATTCTTGTTGTGCTTTCATTCATGTTTGCATGTGGATCATTTGATTTGTACTCAGCAATTATTCTATCCACATGTATGAGAGGATACATATGCACCCCATCTCTGTGAGCTTCATTTGTGAGTGATATCTTTTGGTGAGATTTGGAGTCAAAGTAATGCCTGTTTGAAACGAAGTTTTATTGCCTAGACATCTTGTTATGGTTGTTGCTTTTATGCACACTGATTCTATCCATTTATGAGCACTTGGAAAATTCACAGGTTGTTTTTAGTGACATAATTGTTACTTTGATTCGATTGTAACTCAGTTTTACATTCATTTTTATTAATTGTGGAGTATATTGTGTCCAAGTTGGGGGGTGTTGAATTTGTGGGTAGATTCACTGCAAACCCTCACGAGACTATAACTCGTCCACTAGGGCAACCTAGGGGTTTAAAGCCTTATTGCATATGGTAAATGCAATCGTGTATCCCACGAAAGAGGATTTAGTTAGTTGTATTTTTGTCTCTTGTTTCCTTGGCTTTGCTCGAGGACTAGCAAAGTGTAAGTTGGGGGGTGTGATAACTGGTTAAAAAGTGCATATTTATTTTGTTAACCCTAGATATTCTTGTACTTTTATTATTTTAATTTCTCCAATCTATATGCATTTGCTAGTTAATTCTTATTTTATCTTTTTGCAGAGAAAGCTTGACAAAGTTGATGATTTCATGGTGGATTTTGAGCAAAAAGGAAAATATTGGGCTTTGAAGTGCTAAAAGAAGTGGAAAACAAGTGATTTTGGGTTAGAAGAGAGGCTTGATCCATATATAGGTGGACTAGGGCCCATTTTAGCATTATAGGCTCTATTTTGGAACACTTTAGACTCCCTTTTTGGGCCCCTAATGTCTAATTACGGGATTTTATGTTATTCTCCTAAATTATTATTTTGTAAGGGTATTTTTGGAAAAAGGGGAATATTATTGTGAACTAGGGTTTTGGAAAAGGAGGAGGCCGTCTTGGAGATCGAGAGGAAGAGAAGAAAGAGAAGGACGACTCTAAAGAAGAAGATGAAGAACTCCGTGGCTATGGTGGTCTCCTCTTCCACTATCATAGGCTAAGTTCTCCCATTCCTAGGGTTTAGATGAAACCCTAGTCAAGTAATATTGCTTCTTTGTATTTTATTTTTGGGTTAATTAGTTTTGGATGTTGATTATATAACATTGGGATTTTATTAAGACAATAATCGTATTATTCAGTTTCACATAATCAATTTCTGTGATTTTTTTTATGTGGTTATACAATAGTAATATGTGTACATACATCAAAACCGTAGGACGATTCATAACTCAGGAAAAACAAATTGTGACTATGACCTTAGAATTAGCGTAGACAATTTGTGTTGACCAAAGATGATTCGTGCTTAGGGTTTTGGTGCGTGATTTTCTTGATGATTGTATTGAGGCTTGTAGCCAAAATACATCTTTTACATCCAAATTTAATGGCCCAAGAATTAATACAATTGAAGCTAGTTACAAGATTAGTGGTGGATCCAACACCCTAGGAATTCTCTTTTAATTTGATTCTTCATTAATTCAGTTAAATATTTGCTTTAAGTATAGTTCTCATTTAAATTTAGGAAAGAAAATCAACAACAATCAATCTTTGTTAATTTGAATTGAAATCAATCTCAACTTTGGTTTTTAAACAATTAACAGTCTCTGTGGGTTCGACCCTTACTTCTCTACTATACTAGTAGTTTAGTTTGGTAATTTGATTGATTTCGACGACAGATCACTATGCCCTTCATTATCCCAATAACTTCTCATCTAATAGTTAATCAAGTGTAATAGTGGATTTATCTTTTTTTAAAATAACAAATTTCACAAAAACTGGTGAGAATTGCACCTGTAATGCAATCCCTTCCTTTGCTAGGCTTGGAATGTACTAATTTGATTAGGAATTTTTGCTAGATAAGCTTTTAAAAGATCTATAAATGGCTATCCCTCTACACGAGGCTTCTGCCACCATGAGGTCTCAGATATCTATATGTTATATAAAAAAGAGTAGTGAAGAGTACGGTCTTGTTACTATAGCTTATATGTCCCTATTCTTGGACACTTTTGTCCCTAAACAACATGCTTAAAACTGTTGCATTATGGCATGCTTATATCGGCATTTTCTCCTTCTATTGTCGTTTTCTTTTTTTCCTCTTTATACAGACTTTCTCTAGGCCATTATGTGGCATTTCTTGTCAAAACTCTCAGAAAAAAAGACTTGTAATAGATGATTTACCTTTTTCAAAAAAATTCACAAAAATTGGTGAGAATCGAATATGTAATGCAATTCCTTCCTTTGCTAGGCCATGCTTACATCATTGCGCTATATAAGCTTTGGAATGTAATAACTTTATTAGGACTTTTTTCTAGATAGGCTTTCTAAAAGATCTTTAAAAGGCTAGCCCACTCCACGAGACTCCTGCCACTATGAGGTCTAAGATGTTTATAGGCTATAGAGAAAAGAGCAATTAAGAGTAAGATCTTGTTACTATAGCTTATATGTTCCTATTCGTGGAAAATTTTATCCTTGAACACACTTGGAACTATTGTATTATGCCATGCTTGTGTTCGCATTTTCTCCTTTTATTGTCGTTTCCTTTTTTTTCCTCTTTATACAAACTTGCTCTAGATCATTATGAGGTGTTTCTTGTCAAAACCTTAAAAAAAAAAAAAAAAAATTCATTTTCCTCGAGAAAATCTCAAACCAGCAGCTTTTTCCTTCTCTCTTTCTCTTGCCTTTCCCGAGTCTTAAAATTGGACAATACGGTATAAAGAGCTCTAATCTCTACTCCAAGTCTCCGACTGATAAGATCAAGTTAGGTCTAAATCTTTCTCCGAAAGAGATGAGAACCCTGTTTTTAGTAATTTTTTCTCTTGAGAACAATTATACTTCTACAATTTAGATTTCTTTATCACAACCTTTCCTTTTGAAAATACCATTAACTTCAATTGATTTTGGTTTTCCTCTTAAAGAATAGGAAAATAAAACTTCTTCGACTCAAGGTTTTCATTCTAATGGGTTTTTTTTTTTTTTTTTTTTTGTTATCACAACCTTTTATTTGAAAATACCATTAACCTATATCAGTTATGGTTTTCCTCTCAAAGAAAAAAGGAAAGCAAAATTTCTATGACCTAGGGTTTTATTCTCCTTTTTCAAAAGAAAAAGAAAAACAACTTATGAGTTTCGTACATTAGGTTTATGTTCTATCTTTTCTTTCTTGGGGATCTGTATTTTTTAGCGAAAGTCTTATTAAGGTTTCATCATTTCCCTTTTTAAATATTTGAAAAAATGGAAAATAATAGTTAATTGGTTTCTATGTTTTGAGTAGCAATATATTCATCATTTACATAGAAACTTTTTTTATTAACATTTATTATAGAAACGTTTCACACAAGGCTTTAAATAGAAAAGAATTTTGAGATAGGATTCATGTAGTTGATTCCAAATAATTAGGATAAGGCTTTGTTGAGTTTTAAACTTTTCATACATTAGATTAAATACTAAATATGCTTTAAACAAAGGGAAAAGTGCAAAGGAAATTCATATACCTTTTTTTTCTTTACCTACCTATGCTTTATGGTATTAATGATTAGATTTCTTTCTTTCTTTTTTAATTTTTATGAAATTTTTGTAGCATTGAAGGATTATGTGTTAGAATAATATTTTGATGGTGATTTTCTCTAATGGGTATTTTTGTAATTTTCACTCAATGTAACTATATATGCTAGGTGTAAAGGCATAATAATAAACTCATGCCTAAACCTTTCTTTAATCTTCTCATGCTCTCTTTTCTTCTTTCTTTTCGTCTCCTCTTTTGTCTATTCTTACCTAAAACTTATAACCTTGGTTATGGGAGGTCTTGGGTTCAAGTCTCTTCAATTGCATTTATTCCCCGTCTAGTTTGTTTGGGCAAAGTTGCACTAAATTTTCTTTGTATTTGTATAGTTAGTTTGTATCTCTACATGCGAGTTTAGGGTCACACGTGAGGAGTGTTAATAGCTTGATATACATTGTCGCATTCATGACATCTTAGGTTTTTGGAGTAATTGATTGTTTTACTGACTCCTGCATTAGTTATGTAAGGGCTAACTACCTTTTTTTTTAGGGTAAACCCTGAGGTTTATTCATATTACACATGGACCCTTATAGTATGAGAATTTACACTGACCTTCCTTCTACTTTGATGTCAGTGACTAAAACCACTCCTCCGTTAGTCAACTGTTGGTTGACCAAACGGATTATCATGATTTCATCTCAAATTTTTTCATAAATACCAACTTTAACCTTACTAAAATTAAAAAAAAATTAAAATAGGGTTTCTTCTCTCTCTTGTTAGTTCTTTCTCTGTCTTCGTTTCTGCCGCCCACTAGTTTTGGCAACCACCCAGCGCCTCACTAACAAGACCAGCCCCTTTGTCGCCAGTGACGGCCACCATGATCACCGACACTGGACACCGCCACCGCCATGAATTCCAGCCATCAACCATGGATTCGAATTATTCTCATCTTTCACACCTCCATAGATTTCGACCATCAATCATCGTCAACCCAACCATAGATTTCGTTCAATAATGCCATGTAAAGGGAAATCAAGTTGCAATAACTGATGAAAGTTGCAAAAAATTTTCACCATGAACAGATCAACCTAGTGTCAACTGAATGTGGGTTTGTATTATTTTGGTATATTTAAATTATGAATTGTAAGAAATCTGGAGGTTAACAACTTTATGCTAATTGAAATACAATTTTAGAAGAAAAAAAAAATAGGAGAGAAATGGGGAGTGATGCTGCACTTTCTGATCGGCAAGAGCTTCACTCTCTATCGCCTATTGAACACTCAAAGAAAGTGATCAAAGGGTCACCGGGTTGGCTCCAACAATAGCCACTTTGATGTTTAAGTCAGAAAAACTGTGATGAAAGACTGAAAGTAAAAGTAATTGAATGACTATCATCGAAACTGCGTACCTTAGGGTTTAATTTATAGGATGCGGATCCTCCTAAGTTGATTAGGATTTAACCTTGTGAAAATAGGGATTTGATTATCATCAAATAATGGCAGTTACCATGTAAAACACTGCGCTCCATAGGAAGTGGAAGCTATCTAGGAATGGCAGTTTCCTTGTTGAATACTGTTTCCTTATCTTTAGCTCGGTAGGGCATTTGAGGTGGCAATTAGTTCAGGAATCACTTTGTGCAAGTGCTCGGTACCTTCTAGGCTGAAGGTGAGCATGAGGGTTGTGCAGGGTTCCAAGCTAATGAGCTCTAAAGCCCATATGAGTAAGCTTAGTCTAGATAGACGAGCTCTTTTTGTTCTATATGTACACGTGTCGTGCGGGGACTGGTCTGTCACTTTATAGTATATCAGCTACTCCTCCCCCCCCCGAGCCTTAGTTTAGCACAACTCATAACTAGGGCTGTGGGCTTCCAAAAAGTCACGCGTCTTGTCACTTCGTCTTCCCAAGCGTCCGTTGATGTGGCACTAATGTGCATTCGTCATTTGGGCTTTCGAGGCCATCGTTGCCTCCAACAACTACGACAGTTCGACTAGGTGGCCCCTTAATTCTGTGAACCTATATAAAGGGGGGAGGGGTGTATGTACGCCCCTTTCCTCCATCACTTCCTTTGCTTTTCAAGAGAATCCTCCGCCGTCGATATTAGAGTGATCGAAGTTTTTGAAGAGGTTGCTGCCGTCCGAAGCTCCCTCCTCCGGTCATCCCTCAGGTTCGATTTAGCTTTCTTTTTTGTTCATTTTTCCTTCTATTTGCTTCCTGTTTTTCTTCTTCTTCTCTATTTTTATCTTCTTCTTTTGTAATGTCAGCCTCTGACGCGATGTCAGGTATTGGTCATGGCATAGGAAGCTCTTTGGAGTCGACTATGCCATCCCAAATCCACGTAATAGGTAGTAGTTCTTCTGGTGATGCTAGACCTAGGGTAGTAAAGTCGCCCTCTAGTCCTGGCGTTAGGATTGTGGATGCCTTCATTAAGCTTAGGAACAGTGTAGGGGAGACCTCTTGTAGGCCTTCCCAAAGAAAGGAAGGAGAAAGCACCATTACTCAAGTCATGTTAAATGACCTGAGGGATGCTTTTGAATTCCCCTCAAATGTGACCTGCAGAGCCCCTAGCTCTTTAGATCGCCCTTCCTACATTCGTTCGGGCAAGATTTGTGTTTATCTTGCATGGTTCGAGATGGGACTTAGACTCCCCTTCCTCCTTTAGTTAGTCAGTTCTTCAAATGGTTCAACATCTGCCCTACCGACCTCAATCTCAATAGTTGGAGGCACTTGTTAGGGTTTATAGTGTTAGGACATCTGAACAGTATTGAGGTAAACCTCAACCTAATCCATAGCAATATGGATCTGAAGTACATGAGGTCAGAGGACCTTTACTATATGTCCTTTGATAAGGGGTTCAGACCCCTCTCTTCAGTGCCAACTTCCAATAAAACTTGAAAGAAGTGGTACTTCTTCGTAGGAAGAGGATGGGAGTTGGAGGACTTCTAGGATCAGATTTCAACATTTCCCTAGAGTACCGGGTTTAAGGGTGAGACCCCCTTCCTTTAATTCAGTTCTGCTTCTGTTTTTGCACATTTTTTGCTTCTTTACTATTTTGCTAAACTCTGTACCCTGTAATCCTTGTGCAGATAAGAGTGCTTGGAAGAGGTCAATCTTCACGATTGATCTCCAAGACAGATACCGTCAGCTTCTTCAGACCAACAATAGAGCTCACACCGTCGTCCTCATTCCCAAAAACCTGATGGTCGTTGAACTGAAAAATAGCAGGGCTACAAACCTGAAGAAGTCCCTAATGACCAAGTAAGCTTCAGGGAAGAAAAAAGGTGGGGGAGACCTTTTCCCCTATTGATCCCCCTCCTCAAGTGAAGAGGATAAGACTTCTATCCAACTCTCTAGACCAGACACCAACTGAGGATGAGAAAGAGGTTTTGTTACTGTGCTTGCCTTATCCCCCACTCCTGAAGTCCCGAGCAGGAAAAAAGGGAAGGGGAAGACGGCTGTTGATGCTCCTCAAGTGCCTGATGACCCCGGCTACCAAGTCGCAAAGAAGGCCTTAGAGGAGTTCTGGGCTGCGGGCCCTTAAAGGTGTAAGGGGCAGAAGACAGAGAAAGTCATTACAGAGCTAATGTCCCTCCAGATAAAGGTGGCTTCCGAACTCTCATTATTCTTTCTGGTGTTTTGTCACTTTATCTTGTTCTAACCTGTTTGTTTCATGTTTTGCAGACCATGCATAGCCTTACCGCCATTATGGATTCTTCTATAGATTTGGAGATGATTGACAATCTCCAGTCTGAGGTGGATGAGACTAGGCTACAGCTGGGAACGGCCCAATCCACTGCCTCTGCTGCCGAGGAGAAGTTGAAGTAAGCGAAGACCTCTTTGTCCATCATGGAGTCTGAATGGGACTCCCCTTGCTCGAAAGTTGGAAGACCTTCAGAAAAGGTTCGATGACTTCCAAGCCATCTCCATCTAGAAAACCAAAGATGCAGTCGAATCTGCCAAGGCCCAGACCGAAGCAGAAATGAAGGCTGAAGTTAAGGAGATGGGTGAAGACCTGGTCGAGCATAGGTATAATACCTTCAGAGCCAAACTCCTCGTGAAGTAACCCGACCTTTATCTGGCTGGGATTGATGACAGTTGTAGTCCCTCTAGCGGAGGCCGTGGTTTGGAATGATGATGATGAGGTAGCTCCTCCTGATCTTTCCTTGGCAGAAGCACCTGCTCAAGCTGATAAGGATGTAGTGTGCTGAATCTGAGGAGAACGAAGAAAGAGAGTGACGACGACATGGGATTCAGAGACCTCTTCCTCGTTCAAATTAGCAGAACCAAAGGAAGAGAGTGATGATGGTAACTTGGGATTCAGAGACCTCTTCCTCGTTCAGATCAGCAAAACCAAATGAAGAAAGTGATGATGACATAGAATAGACCGGCATCTTCCTTGTTCGGACCAACTGTAGTCTAGGATCTTTGCTTTTGTACTTTACTTCTTTGTAAACCTTTCGATCTAATGTAATCTTTTATCAATTATCATTGAAATTAATTTTTTTCTAGAGCTGGTATACTTTATATTTCAAAGCACTTTTGTTGATTGTCTTTCCAGAGTAACATTCCTTGTAAATTCTTATGGATGTTAATAATATGCCAATCTTGCAACAGACTTTAGCACAATATCAATCCATTGTTACTCTAAAAAACAAACTGGGGCTTTCAACCTTTAAGCTTTGAAATTATATCAAGTAAAGTCGTTCAGGAGTTTCATAAACTTCAGATCCCCCCTTTAACTTTTGAATGAGTAAGAGCTGAGTTTTTTTTTTCGAGTAAAGAAACTTGTAATTAAACAATTATGGTAGTTGAACAAAGTTTTTGTATTCAGAATTGGCGATAACCTGATTTTTGAACAATGAGACTTGTGATCATAGGATAACTGAACAAATCTTTCACAATCAGAGCTTCTGCCATCAAAATTGATATTAACTGAACAGGAAGACTTGTAGTGGTAGTTAAACCAGAATTGGTAATAACTAGGCAGGACTAATTCAAACTCAGTAACCAATACTGATTAATCTCCCTTGTAAGATACTCCAAGCCTATATTGCCTATAAGGTCCTTCTTCAGAAATTACTGATTACTCATCTAAACCATTAATTCTTGTAACAATTACAAAGAACTATAGAGGTTCATTTGCTGAAATGGACCAGAACTATAACTCTTGCATGGACTGCAAGGTTTTTAAGGGTCTGTTCATTGAGATGGACCAGACCTGTAACCCTTGCATGGGCTGCAAGGTTTTTAGGGGTCTGTACATGGAGATGGACCAGACCTTATAACTCTTGTATATAGGCTGCAAGGTTTTTAGGGGTCTGTAGATTGAGATGGACCAGACCTATAACTCTTGCATAGGCTGCAAGGTTTTTAAGGGTCTGTACATTGAGATGAACCAGACCTATAACTCTTGTATAAGTTGAAAGGTTTTTAGGGGTCTATACATTGAGATGAGAACACTTTGAAAAAAAAATAAAGAAATAATTCTTATTGATACTATTTTCGTAAGTGTTCTATATTCCATGGTCGAGGTACAGGCTTCCCAGTTATGTCCTCTAACCAGAAGGTAGTAGGTCTGACAATTTTTGTTATCCCTGTATGGGCTTTCCCAGTTGGGCGACAGTTTTCCCATGGTAGGATCCTTAGTGTTTGGGAACACTCTTCTTAGGACGAGATCCCCGACCTAGAAACTGAGGGGATTTATCCCTTGTTTGGAGCTATTGGCCATCCTGTGTTGATATGCCTCCATCCTGATTCTGGCCTGATCTCGCTTTTCGTCAAGTAGGTCCAGGTTTTCTACAAGCTGCTAGTCATTGGCCCCTTGGTCGAAAGCTTTCCGTTCTCAAGGTGGGCATACTGATTTCGACAGGAATCACTGCTTCTGAGCCATAGACAAGTGAGAATGGAGTCTTAGAGGTTGGTGTTCTTCTTGTAGTTCTGTAGGCCTAGAGCACACCAGGAAAATCCTTAACCCATCTCCCATTGGCATCTTCCAACCTCTTCTTAAAAGCATCAAGTATTGTTCGGTTGGTGACCTCGATTTGCTCGTTGGCTTGGGGATGCCCTTGATGAAGCGAAGTGATGACTAATGTGCAGGTCTAGGCAGAATTTTTTAAAAAATTTTCTTGCAAACTATGCACCATTGTCTGAAATGATGACGCGTGGTATGCCGAACTTGCAAACTATGTTCCCCCATGCGAAGCTCTTAACTTCTACTTCTGTGATGTGTGTTAGGGGCTCAGCCTCTGCCTATTTGGAGAAATAATCAATAGCAACCAAAAGATATCTCTTGTTTGGGGTGGCTTTTAGCAGCGACCCTACAATGTCCATCCCCCACTAAGCAAAGGGCCATGGGCTGGCGATTGGAATGAGCTCATGGTGGGGCTGGTGTTGATATAGAGTGAATCGTTGGCATTTGTCACATTTCTGGACTGTACTCCTTGGCTTTCTTTAGTATACAAGGCCAATAGTAGCCCTTATGTTAAAAGCTCGGTGGGCTATGGTCCTACCTACCGTTGTGATTGCCGTAAATTCCTTCATGTATTTCTGCTAGAACATATTGAGATTCTTCTGGAGCCAGGCATCTTAATAAAGGTTAAGAATAAGATCTTCGGTAAAGCTTCCTGTTCAAGACCAGATACCGAGCTACCCTGATTTGAATCCTTCAGGTAAGGTTTTTATCCTTCTAGGAGCAACCCTTTTTCTATATATCGGAGGATGGGAGTCATCCAATTTTGAATTTGCTCAGAGACCTGGTAAGACTGCACTTCTTTCAATGCTTGGCCTTGGTTGATGAGAGATCTTCAGAGTTGAATTTCTTTCAGGCTTGAGATGGGAGGCCATGTTTACTAAGGCGCCAGCCCTAGGAATTCTGATCTCTCTCAATTTTTTGAATGGTGAACTTATGGAAGGAACGTTTGAGTAAATCCACTAGCTCTAAATACCAGAGCATTCTATCGTCTTTTATGAAAATTCTCCCAGAACTTGGCTTACCACTAGTTGGGAGTTAGAAAAAACTTTGAGATTTTAGGCCTCGTACTCCATAGCTAACTTTATCCCCTAGGAATGAGGGCTTCATACTCGGCTTCATTATTGGAAGCTTTAAATCTCAAACTTATTGCCTTTTTTGCTGCAAGCCCCTCAGGGGATCGTAACACTAAGCTGATGCTGGAACCCCGATCTGTGGATGATCCGTCGATATACAGCTGCCATACAGCAGAGCCTCTTCCTAACTGTGCCTTGTCATGCAGTGCTGGTGTGAACTCGACAATAAAATCTGCCAATGCTTGCCCTTTGATGGAGGTTCATGGAGCATAGGATATATCAAACTCTCCTAGTTCCATAGACCACTTAACTAATCGCCCCGAAACTTTAGGCTTCCGTAGTACTGGCTTTAGAGGATAAGCGGTTAGTATCTCAATAGGATATGCTTGGAAGAAGGGTCGGAGCTTCCGAACTGAGATTATCAAAGCAAAGGCCAACTTCTCAATCTCTGGATACTTTTTCTCTGTGTCCAGAAGTGCCTTGCTTACGTAGAATACGGGCTTCTAAACCCCCTCGTCCTACCTGACCAGTACAGAACTGACTGCATTCTCAAAGACCGCAAGATAAAGGAATAGTTTCTCCCCTTGGGATGGCTTTGAGAGGAGTTCGGGGGAGGCCAGATACTTCTTCAGTTCTAGGAAGGCATTCCCACATTCATCAGACCATTGCAAGGCCCTGTTTCCCTTTAGGGCTTTGAAGAACAGCAGGCAGAGCCTGAATGTCTTTCTTAGTCTTTGGTGATTCTAGCTCAATTAAGGCTTTAATCTGAGTTGGGTCTGCTTTAATACCCCTCTGGGAAACCAAAAAACCCAAGAATTTTCCCTTGGTGACTCCGAAGGTGCATTTCAAGGGGTTTAATTTCATCATGTGTTGTTTTAGGATATCAAATGTCTGACTTAGGTGCTGGATGTGACTACTCTTCTGTAGGCGTCTGACCAACATATCGTCTATGTAAACTTCCATTGTATTGTCGATCAGAGGGCCAAACATCTTGTTCACCAGATGTTGATATGTTGCCCCAGCATTTTTAAGACCGAACGTGATTACGTCCAAAGAATAACGTGGTAGTTGTAGTGTAGGTTTGGAGTATCGATTCCACAGAGAGACAAGATTAAAAGAATAATAGACAGGATTTCTGAAACTAAAGAAAAATATTAAACGCTTTACGAGAAAATAAAAATATAAAAAGTGATTTTGAATGCAAATAAAAATTAAACAAATTGATTAACGGACAAAGTACTCAAATTTAATGAACAGTGGAGCTTTAGGAATCCCTTGCACATATCTGGTATTTTAATTATTTTTCATTCACTGATAACTCAATTGAGAATTTAAATTCCACAAATCTCAATCGGAAGATATAAAATTATGAACCAAAATTAAATTGAAAGTAACCCTTTGAAAAATCATTCAACACTTTTAAATCACTCAAACTATTATTCACATTGAAAAAGCCCAACGATGACAATATACCCAACGAGCAATATTGCAGTAGAGAATTGAATCAATATAAATAACTAATTGTTCCAAAAATAATCAAAACATTAATCCATTCAATAGAAAAAGCATGACTAAATCTATAAACAGACTGAACCCTTTAATTATTCAGAGAATAAAATCCAACAATAAATTACGAATGATCATCAAAGAATTTAATAAATAAAACCACGTATAGGAATCAAAAATAAATTAAAATAACCATCTAATGTGCAAGTTAATCCCTAACTCCACTTAGAAATTTAGTTACCCATGTACAGGACGGATAACATAAACCTCATGGAGAAACACTGAGCCATGGAGCAGCTGCGACTTCTTCTCTGCGCCAGAATTTCTGCGAGCCGCACAATCTCTCTCTGTTCATTGTTCTGTTTCTACCGCAGTAGCCCCCCTTCAATAGCAGCCGCAGCTCATCTCCCCCTTTAATCTCTATTTTTTTCTTTTTATATATCAGCCGCAGGTCTCTGTTTTTAGGTTTTCATCATGCGGGCCCCACGTCACAAACAACCCCTCACGCACTTGGCAGCCATGCACCCTAAACCGCTTCTCCAAGCAGCCGCACAACAGCCAATTTTAGCTGCAACAGCTCATTCTCCTAGGCCCCGCTACACTGAACCGACGCCCTACAGCCGCGCCAAGGCCAGCGCCCATCTCCAAGTCAGCTGCACAACAGGCCTTTGGTTCATGTTTTAAAATGCAGCCATGCCTCTTTATCTTTTGGCCGGGCCCTACTCCACATTCACCAGCCCTCACAATGCAGCCTGCTTCAACGCCCCTCGGTCAGCCTTCAGCCCACTTCAGTTCAGCCACCACTTTTTGTTAACTTGCTTCTTCTTTTTTTTTTTTTTTTGATTTCCTGATCAGCCACAAATCAGTCGCACTGCTTGGTCTCTTTATTTTTCTTCGGCTGCAACCTTCAAAGCATGACCAATAATTAATACAGAATTAAGATTTAAAATATTATAAAATAACGCTCAAATACATCTTGCTTGAATAAAAATTAAATTAAATAATATCAACTCTATCCCAACATTTTTATTCACTTTCTATCATTTTAATCAAATAATAGGATATTTAGAGTGCACGATCCTATTTAGAGTGCACTTTCGTGCACTCATTAAAACGACATCACTCTATAGCAATAGAGACCTCGTTCGGATATGAAAGCTGTCTTTTCCTGGTCTGGGGGATACATCTGGATCTGGTTGTATCGGAGTAAGCATCCATAAAGCTCATGAGTTCATGTCATGTCGTTGCATCGACTAGCTGGTTTATCCTTGGTAGGGGAAAACTGTCTTTAGGGCAGGCTTTGTTAAGATCTGTGTAGTCAACACAGACTCTCCATTTACGATTTTTCTTCTTGACAAGAACAGTATTGGCGAGCCATTCTAGATAGAATACCTCCCTTATCATTTCAGCATCCAACAACCTATGTACTTTCTCGTTAATAATCTGGTGTCATGCTGGAGCAAACGTCCTCTTTTTCTGTCTCACAAGAGGGTGGTCAGGATCTGTCATTAGCTTGTGGGTGATAAGGCCGGGATCTATCCCCTCCATATCTTTAGTTTTCCAAGCAAATGCCGAGAGATTGCTCTTCAAGAAATCTACCATCTCTTCTTGTTCGGAAGGTGATAGGCCTGAGCTAATCTTCAAATATCATCCTTCTCCCTTGGGGCTAACAAGCACCTTGATAGGGTCCTCCATTGGCTTAGCTCTGCTATCTCGTCCTTTGGGGCTTAATGGTTCGTCAATTCTGGAGGGGCACTCCTCGTTCTTATAAAGGTTGGAAAGGTCTGGGCTCCTACCTTCATGAGCATGTTGTGATTGCTATTTGGGAGCCTTTTCTCTTAAAGCCAGACTGTGGCACTCCCAAGCAGTTGGCTAGCACCCTCTAATAGAATAAACCGTATTGTTATGCACATACTTCAGGCATTGGTGGAGGGCCGAGATGACCGCTCTCATTTGATGAAGCCAGGGCCTTCTAATGATG
This sequence comes from Nyssa sinensis, assembly GCA_008638375.1. NCBI lineage: Eukaryota > Viridiplantae > Streptophyta > Magnoliopsida > Cornales > Nyssaceae > Nyssa > Nyssa sinensis. Next base: position 14,123,227 of record CM018035.1, on the reverse strand, counting down.
ATGTTATAGGGGGACTTGGAATCCAGAACCAGGTATTCTGAGATTACGGTCCTCTGACCGTCCCCCTCTCTAGTTGTTATGGGAAGGTCAATTCTCCCCACCGAGGAGCTGAGGTTCCCATCGAACCCAGCCATCATCGTGGTGGTGGGTTTAACATCATTGAGGTTGAGCTTCATATGCTTGAGAGGCTCGTAAAATAGCATGTTGGCAGAGCTCCTTGTATCTACTAAAACCCTTCTGATCTCAAAATTGAAAATTTTGAGTGAGATAACGAGGGCGTCGCTGTGGGGATAGTGCACCCCTGCTAAATCTTGGTCCGAGAACTGAATTTTAGGAACTGGCTTCAGCCTTTTCTCAACAGCCGAGATTTGGTAGATGTTGGGAGTAGTTCTGGCCTCCCGAGCATAACGTTTTCTTACTCAGTTGGACATCCCCATGATTAGGCTGTCAGCGTAGAGGACAAAGATGACTTGATTGTTCTGTTGTTGGGGCTCATTCCATCCATCCCTCTACTCAGGCCTTGGTTCTTGCCTCCTCTGTGGCTGCTTGTCATTACGGAGGTTCTGCCTCCCATCCTGTCTGACAAACTCCCGAAGCCGTCCTCTCTTAATGAGCTGTTCGATCTCCTATTTGAGGGCTCTGCATTCATTGGTAGTATGCCCATGATCTTTGTGGAAATCACAGTACTTATTCTAGTCCCAGGTATCGAGATTGCTCTTTAGTGGCTTGGGCCACTTCAGATTTTTAGGTGCTTGGACCTGACGAAGTATGTGAGTTAAGGAGGCATTTAGAGGAGTGTAGGCATTAGTCCTCCCAGTACTAGGGCTACCAGGTGCTCTGGATGCCGTCCTTTTATCGGGACTTCTGACCTTCTTTTTAGTTGCGTTGGAGTCTTTCTTTTGATCATCCTTCTGGGCCTGCTCTTTTATTTTCTAGGAGGAGGTCCTTGCTTCCTCCAAAATTATATACTTTCTGGCCAGCTCCATGAGTGCTGCCATGTCAGTAGGAGGGCTCTTTGTTAAAGAATCATGAAAACTCCCCAGCACTAAGCAAAAGGTTATGTGGCAACTAGGAAGCTTGGGCTGCAGTCCGTGATCTCTGTGAGTTCAACATTGAAGCGTGCAATGTAATCTCGGAATGACTCTCCCCTAGATTGTTTAATGTTTAGCAAGAATTTTGGTCATTTCCTCAACCTTCTGCTGGCCATGAACCAGTCAAGGAAATGCCTACTGAGCTCATAGAAGTTGGCAACTGAATTCTGAGGGAGGTGGTGGAACCACTTCAGAGTAGTGCCCTTAAGGTTGGTCACATGAAAGCATCCCTGGCTCCATGTAGTGCCATGGTGTGCTGATAATGAGAAAGATGGTCCCCTAAGTCACTAGTCCCATCTAAAGGGTAAACTTAGGGACAATAAATTTCTTTGGCCGTTCTTCCGCCATTATAGCATGAGTAAACGGCGTGGTAAATCTCCCAAGCAGCCTGGCAAGATCATCCTACTCTTGAAGGAGATGAGCACCTCTGGTGACAATATATGTTTTGTGTGGGCATGTGTGTGTATATATTTATATATGTATGTATAATTTCATGATATATATTTCACCATGAAAACTTTGTAATATGCATCAGAGCTTGAGTTATATATATATATATATATATATATATATATATATAATATGCATCAGAGCTTGGGTTATATATATATGGGGAAGAAGATAGTAAGTGTGAATGGGTTTCAAAATTTTATTTGACTTTTCAAAAAAAAGATAAAAGTATAAAACATATAAAAGGGTATTATATACATTTTAATAATTTCGTCTCTTTCGTTTTCTAATAATTTTTGATAGGGAAGGTCGGTATAATTTTTCATACTATGGAGGTCCATGTGTAATATAAATAAATCTCATAAAAAGTAAGTGTAATTAACCTTATTTTTATAAGGATTAATTAATTTTAAACTAAACTTATATTTGGGTTTTAAATATAAATTCAGTTTATTCCAAGTTTAGTGCTTCTCAGTATTTTAGTTCTAACCCTTGTGGTAGTGCTTTTTCAGTGGTCCACTAAGCTATGACGACTTTGTTCCTCTTTGGTAGTTCTTGGTTCAATTGAAGTGCATGGAATCCTATTTCCTTTGTTGGATGGTTCAATTGAAAAAGATTTTATTATCCCAAACAAACAAAAGGCTCTTAGGAAATATCGATTTAGTACTTTTCTATATAGATCTACTAACAAATTTTCTTATAGTAATTAGTAAGACCTTTCTTAAGGTGAACTATTTAGTTATATGATTTCTATCATGAATTTTTTTTTTTTCTAAATGATAAAATTAATACTTATTTCTCCAATTTCTATCACTTATTTCAAGTTTGTGTTATTCATTTTGTAGAGTTTCTATATTGAGATGTTATTAGATTGCTCAACATTGGAACCCTTTTTATTAAGATGATTTTTTGCTTGGCATTTAATTACAATACAACATTTGCACTAATGTTAAATTTTAGCGGTATCTCTTGAACTCAACAAAGCCTTTTCTCAACTATTTGGGGTCGACTATTTAGCAGTATCTCATTTATAGAAAAAAATTTGTTGTTTTAAAGTACATATGCTTCTAGATGATATAGATTCCTGTATATGTGTTTCATTATGTGCTTAATAGTTACCAAATACAAAATTTTCTTAAAATACATGAATTAGTGTTGTAGAGGAATATTTTACATTATATTTTTATATTTGCATTATTAGTGTATCACTCTTTCAAAATCTGAGATGCGGGCAATAATGGGGGGAGCAAACATACATAGTTTTTGCACTAATGTTTAACTTAGTATTGCTTGTTATCTTGTCTCATATACACGACTCTAGTGCACGTATATAATATTTAAAAGTTTCTTCCTTCCACATCGCGTGTATAAAATGATATTTGAATAATCAAGCTTGTGAACTTGATTTGCCCTATTCACTCAATAAAGAAAAAAAAAATGCCATTGAAAAATCTATTCAATCTTGCATCTATTTATTTTCACATGTTTTATTAATAGAGCTGTTTTTGGATGCAAGAGTCGTGATCTCAAATTTTGATATTTTTTAATCTAATCCTAAAATTGTTTTCTTAATAAGAATTTATTGAGGCTATGATCATATATATGCATAAGTTATTCTCAACTCAACCTATACTTTATAACTATGATATGATTGTAATAATGGGCATTAACAAGTCTCTCATTTTCTTATATTCATATGCTGGACTCAATCTAAATGATTCCATTGCAGGTGACCTTCGCATAAACATATAGGTCAAAATGCATAAAAAATAATAATAATTTTGGTCTCATCAAATATGTAAGAATTCCTAACTATAAGATTTGTATTGATTTGTATTTCAAATGGTATCTCGTGCATGTCTCCCACGATTTAACTGGACAGTAAATACAAATGAAGAGACATGAATTCAAAAAACTTGTGCAATTAAATCTTTGATGTTATGTTAGATTACTAATTAGTCATATTATGTTTGGTATGGTAGAATGGGCATTGCAAGAATGCCTATTTTAACTTTTTCATTCTTTATTTTGTTTGGTATGATTGAGAATGCTATGAAATAGACATTCCATCCCTCTTTTCCTATGCCGAAAGCCACCGCCTCGCAACTAGGAATGACAAAGGGACGGGTTCGGGAGAGGGTGTCCCTTTATCAATCCTAACCTTGTTTATATTCTTTGTTCCTGACCCCCGCCCCGCCTCGTCTAAAGGTTTAACCTGACCCCGACCCCGACCCCGATCCCACCTCATCCCGCTCCGAATCCCGATTATTTTTTTTCTTTAAGTTAAAACTTTTATTTTGTTAGATAAATTAAGATTTTATTAGCAAAATAACTAATACAATAAAAAATAATATTAGTGTGAATAAAAAATTTTAAAACAAATTTTTATAGTGTAATTTATTAGTAAATATAACATATATAAGAATAAAATATATATATATATATATAAATAAGGGTGGGGTGATAATTCCCGACCCCATCCCAAATCCAACATGATTTTAAAAGTTTCATTCTGATCCGTTTATGAATATTTCATACATGTTCCATTAAAAATGGAACAAGAATGATCCTCGACTGAACGGAACAAATTGGCATCCCTACTCGCAAAGATTGGACTATTAATTCTTATTTGATAGATATATAAGATTGGACTATTAGTTCTTGTTTGATAAATATATGAGAAATACAGATAATGAAAATCAAACATGTGAATTCAAGTAGTAAATCTCTTACGGGAGGCTCTTGATCCACTCGGTTGAATTCAGGGAGTAAATATCTTATGGGAGGCTCTTAATCCACTCGGCTAACTATTTGGAGTTGAAACGGCTATCATATTTTTTCATTATTTGATAAAAACGAGATTAAAAATCTAATAATTAAATGGATACCTATTAGGACTCTCCCCTATTTTGTCACACGAGAGTGTGATTGGGCACGCTGGAAAGGGCAGATAAATCTTCGGAGATCTCAGGAATGTCTCTTTTGGATCTTCAAGTTCGCACTTGGAAATAGTGTCTCTCATATTTCTGTCTTGCTCAGTGATCTCTCTCTAATGGCTTCTCGATGGATTTTCACTGTGATTTGCGTTTGGTTTGTCGTCCTCTGTGTCGCTCACTGCAAAACCCTCAAAAGAGATGGTAACTTTAAGATCCTACTCTTCAATTGCAATTTTCCGTGCTATGTTTAAAATGCAAGGAAGTCTATATGTTTTTACTGTAGAATTTTACTGTTAATTTGAATTTTCAATTTTTTTTTTTAATTTTTAAAAGCAGTAATTGGATCGTTACTGTGTTTTTTAATTTTTTAAAGGCTACGGGTTGGTTTTGGAATTAAGGATTAATAATATGAGTTTGCCACGTTTTCAGTTACTTTCAATAGAGATAATTTCAGATTCAAGTTTCTTTGCTAGATGAATCTATTCAAATTCATTATATTTCTTGCGAAAGTTCTGCGTTCTTTGACATTACCTATTAATCTTACCATGTAAAGTTTTAAGAAAGTATTGAAACCTACGTTTCTGATGGAATCGAGATAGTTTAAAATCATCTAATCAGGCCGCTTTTTTTGTCTTCTGTACTACTAAATTGACCTCTACAATGGTGGGTTTCAGTTCATTTTCCTAGTATTGACATGGTGAGATTTTTAAAGGTAATCTGAGAAAAGTGGAGGGGCTGAAATGAGAAACTTTTTTGCGCATTCGTTTGACCATATAAATTGTATTCTCTGTCACAGTGAAAGCTCTGAATGAAATTAAAGCCTCACTTGGATGGAGGGTCGTATATGCATGGGTTGGAGATGATCCTTGTGGAGATGGTGATCTACCACCTTGGTCTGGTGTCACATGTTCCATGCAGGGAGATTATAGGGTTGTGACAGAATTGTAAGTAGTATTCTATAACATTTCACTCATAATTTTGATTACATTTCACTCATAATTTTGATTGTGCCACTGAAAGGATTCTTATTTTTCGAGCAAATTGTTTGCCATTCCACATGTTTGTTGTATGATGTTTAGAGCCTGTTATATAAATTATATGATTGTTTTTATTCGAAATGTTTTTGGTTGTCGTTATATTTGTTATTATATCTTCCTAAGCATGGCAAGGAATGAGAAAAGCTTAGATTAAATTTAATTGAAGTTTCTAAGGGCTTGTGTGCATGTGCATGAAAATTGAACGCCTCCATTGTATTTGACATAGCATTTGAAGGTAGACTCAATCATCGGGTACATATTTGAAGAATTTTCATTTCAAGGAAACCTAAATCTCATTTTCCACTCCATTAGTTTTGTTATGATTTCTCAATTTTCTCTTTATGGGTGATTTATTTGCTAAATAGGTTGTAAAATGTCACTATGGGATTGTTAAAATTCACGAGGACATCCAAATTCCAATTGGCTCTTGATATAACTTATGGATTTCCATAACAGATGCCATTGTAGTTGTCGTCATCATCATCATCATTAGTCCCGAACCTGATAAAAAAAAGGGACTTTTTAACAAAGTTTCATGTTGTTGATTCCTAGGTAGAGTGCTTCTTTCCCTATGCCACCTCTTGGTACTAGTGGAGAGGACTAACCTGTAATGCAAAAACTCTATGCGTAACCTATCACATAATACTATAATTGACAATTGAAGCATAGCAACAGAGGCTGCATTAATTGAGGATACATGATAGAAGAAATTGTTCTATTTCCAAACTTCACCTTCAACAAGCGTAGCTTTATTTCAATATTTTTCTCTCTATCCCAAATTGTGTCTTTCTCATAAGATTGAGAGAAAGTAAGAATAAAATAATTTAAAAAGTAAATGTAATTAAATAAAAAAAAAAAAAGAATGAAATCGCATGATCTCTGTAATAAGTAAATGTCTATTTTTCTTTGTTTTGACGTTGTTGGAATTATTATAATAAGATAATGGCTACAATTGAAATGGTCTTATCAATAAATTTTTCGTTTATTTGTTATCCTATAGTTTTTCTTTTATTGATTTAGTTGAAAATTTTAGGATTTGTATTTTTCTTTTTTGATAAGTAATTGGGACTTCTATTTTTGAATGAGTAGAATATGTCTCAAGGAAACTTATAAGAAGTCCAAGACTTGATTAACGTTACTTTTCCCATTTGTTTGAAAAATTAATCGTTTAATAAGACTGTTAGTTGCTCAAAATACTCAAACAAGTATACAATGATTATTTAATTACACCACTAAATATCCACATTGATTTACAATATTTGTTAGAGTTTTGAACTCTTGACAAATGACCAACGTCTTGAGAGATAGACCTGTAGGGAGGCAACTTAGTTGCCTCTCACCAACATAGCAAGGTGAAATGAACGAAAAGTGACCCGAGTTTTGAGGTGTCCCACAATAGCATAGGGAGGAGAAGAGACTTCATCTAAAGCTACTAGGTGGGTAGATTCGACTGAGAGGTAGGTATTAAAGGAAAAATTGAGGCACGGCTGATGAAGGCTTGAAAGTGACCACTGGAGTGGAGTTTTTGCAATTTTTTTCCCTATTTAGATTGTCGTCACATGCTGAGGCCAATAGAGTACTTATCGAAAGGCAATGTTGTTGGGGAGAAGTATGATTGATGTTGGACACTTGGTTGTTCAGGGTCAGGGAGCTCAGCAATTTTGAGGAGGAAGAAAGAAATTACGGTTGTGATCTCGGGCCTTTCTCGGCATTTATGGAGTTGGGCTCTGTTTGAGGCGAATTGGAATAGTGTGGTGGATTCAAGAAGGTAAAGGCAAACATTAAAATGATGCTTTTGTAATAGGACGGTGGATTTTGGAGGCGGTGCTCATAGCAAATGAAAGTCTATATTTCATAACAAGAAGAAGAAGCCCGGGTTGGTTTGTAAACTGGACATTAAATAGGATCACATAAATTGGGGTTTTTTGCTATAGATGATAGAGAGGATGGTGTTTTGTTGAATGGAGGAAATAGATAGAGTTTTGCATTTCCATAGTTAAATTCTCTATCTTAATTCAATGGTTCTCTAGTGGGCTTCTTAAGGAGTGGTAAAAGTCTTTTCTAAGGGGATTTTTTGTCCCTATATTTATTTAGTGTGGTTGTCTATGAAGTACATGCACACTATTTTAATTGTTTGACTCCAAGATACCTATAACCAAGGCTCTAATACCATTTTAAACTACTTCAATATCTCATATATCAAGCTCTCAACATCCTAGAAACTCAAAAAATGAAAAATATCAAGTATCATTTCCTTTATTCTATGAACAATAAATTCCATATCCTTGAACATACGCCTAGTACACTCACATTAAATACAAGGACATCAAACAAAGAGGCGCAATGTTCCATGCTTCCCCAATCCTTCCGGAAGGACATGCTCACAACCAACTCTCGATTAGATTTTATACTATTCTAGGCATACTCCAACACACTCCGAATAAGGAGAGAACCGTAGACCTTATCTTCCTAGCAACCACAATGGAAGAGATGATTAGTAGATTCCTTTGCCCCTTTTACACATGCAATGAATTTGGAATAATGTTTAATGCACTTGCTTATATTATGATATTTTTTTTGAGATGTACTCATAATAATATATTTACACTTTACCTATTAAAATAATAATAATAATAACAATAACTACAAACGATATGCCGGGGGGGTGGTGTTAAGCATGCTTTAGATACATAAAGGGGGATAACTGGTATATTAGTTATAGTGCAACAGAATGACAACAAAGAGGTGGGTGGAAAAAGGAATAACAAATGTACATCTATGCCCTATGAAAGCAGAAAGTCGGATGTGGACCCCTCTAGATAGACCATTATTGTTTTCAGTTTTTTGTTTTCGTTTTCAATTTTTTGAAAATTGGAACAAAAAGCGTGTTTGGTTGATTGTTTTTGTTTTTGTATTTATTTTGTTGAAAACAATTTTAATTTTAGGCTAAAAACTAGAAACCAAAACAAAAAAAAAAAATAGTTTCCAATTTTTTTGAAAGCGAAAATGAGTGATGGGAGCAACTCACGTGGCTTTAAACTTTAATGAGGTTGGGATATCGACTCCCATTGGCTACAACAATATCCCACTTTATATAACACTTGTAAAAGATTTACAATTTCTCTCCAATTCTTCCATGCATCTATCCGGCGCTTTGCCCTCTTCTGCAACACCCTTGAAAGTCGACTCCCAAGCCCTCCTCCAGATCGGTGAAGTCTCTGCAACTATTTCTTTGCGTGTGTTTATTTATTTGATGCTCACAGTGGAATGCTCATTCTATGGAGTACTACTGAACAGATGTTTCTGGTTCTGTCTGTATACATACACATCAGAATACACACACACACATATACACATCAGGTTATAGTTTATAATAGGTAGTGTGTGTGTCTATATATATGTATATATATATATATTTATATATCTACACACGTCACCCATATGTACTGTCAGGTTACAGGTAGTATATATAATAGATGGTATATAACTACACACGTCACCCAAATATATATATATATATATATATATATATAATTAAACAATTTCTAAATTTAATAATATTGTAAAAGCTTTATGGAGCAAAGGAAAGCCCGTCAAGACAGGCCTTGATAAGTCCCATCTCATACATACTTGACTCTTTAACCAGTCCCTTTTATTTTCTTCCTTCTCTGTTCACTTAATCCGCATTCCACAACATGGAAAATTGGGAGACTTGTATATATTATTTGATTTCTTGTAATCCAAACAAGGTTCTTCATTATGGGTTGGATCAATGACCTAGGCAGTACCCATTTCGTTTAACATAAAACTGACAAATGCCTCCTTATCCTTTAACGCTAGATTCATTGTTGAACTTGTTTTTTTTTTTTTTTAAACAGTATTGTTGTACCAAATGCTTTTTTTTTTCATAAAAGTAAATGAAAACTGGTTTCCGTTTTCGGAAAACTGAAAACCAAATACAGGAAACGTTACCAAACACAACCTAACCCCCCCTGCTCCTTTCCTGGTGCCCAGCAGGCGGGACATTGCAGAGACACACAAATACCACCCACCCCCCATCAGAGGCAAAAACTGAAAAGAGAACACACACATGAATAATCTTGTAATATGGGATGCTACTTTGTTTTATCCATACAATGGCCGGTGGCAGAGATCTGAACTCAGTAGTGTTACCCCCGAATGGAGTATTGCCTGACATCAGTACCCATGACCTTCTTTTTGTGTCAAAAGTGTAACTATTATTCTTTTCTGAATTTTTTTTTTTTTTGTTAAATTGTTATAAACTTTAAAATGCATTGAAGAAAAAGGTGAAATGGATCATGTGGTCATATGATTTGAATTCCTGGTCTGATTCATGAATCAGTACCAGAGGTTGAATTTCTGTTTCAATTTAATTGAAGGTTATGTTTTGAAGCAGATAATTGATATTAATCTTTGATTCCTGTATCATTTTAAAATACAGGGAAGTTTATGCAGTGTCTATTGTTGGGCCCTTTCCCACTGCTGTGACCAATTTGTTGGATTTAACGAGGCTGTAAGTTTCCTCTTCCTCGTTGACATGTTAGAACTGAATTTATAATGAGCTCTCTAAGGTTCTACTATGATTTTACTTGTCGTTTTGGGAGTATAGTCTCCATGTGTCATTCTATTCCATTACATATTATCTAAAACAAAAGCAGAATTAGACTTCATCTCATTTGCTGCTGTTCATGTCTATAAAGGATTAAGTATGTTTTAAGTGTCTTCATATGGTGTTTATTGGGGTGTTTGGAATTATAATCAACTCCAGTTGCAGATAGATGGATTGACTTTGCGTTGGCATCAATTGTTATTGTTGTTGATGTTATGGACGTGTGTGTGCATGCAGTGTGTCAGTGAATGTGTTAAGGTTGCTGTAGCAGTGTTACTTTCTATCTGCTGTTGCCTGTTGGTATGAATGCATCATTGGTTATGAATTATGATTGGTGTTGTGGCTATCAGTTACTTATGAAAATAACAGTGTATTCTAACAAAATGCAGAAGCTATTACTTATTATTATTATTAAATATAATAATTTTGACATCATGTTGCTGTTCATTCTCTTCTAGCTAGAAAAAATATTTGTATGGGAGGTGTAAATTTCTGATTTTGGGAGAAACTGCTATTGTTATTTAATACTGCAGAGAAGGGTGTTTTTTCTCCATTTACTATTGATTTTTCTGTATTAAAAAAAATTCTAATTGTTTAAAACTCTCTTTACTTGCAGGGATCTCCATAACAATAAGCTGACTGGGCCAATCCCTCCCCAAATTGGACGATTGAAACGGCTTAGAGTACTGTAAATTTCTCCTCTAGTGGCTAATATATATACATATATATGTGTGTGTGTGTGTGTATAGAATTTCTCTTAGATTCGAACCTGGACATGTTTGCTTCAGCTGTCTACTTAATTTATGCTTCAACCTACCTGCATAATTTATTACACGCTTTTATTATAAGTTGAATTGTGGCCGCTTCGAAAGTGAAGTTTTCCTGAAATCTTGATATGTGAGCTACCTTATGCATTTTGTTTGGTCGTCACTGAGGTGGACAAAAGTGGTACCACCATGCTGATTAATAAGGGTGGGACTACCTTATGCGTTTTGTTTGCTTCAACTGACCTTGATTTGTTCTTTTTAATTCTGTGTCGTCATTGAAATGATGATAGTCAGCCTGGGAGTGAAATAATGACAGTGGAAAGATTGCGGCATTCGACTCTTCAATCAGACCATGAGATCCTTGATCATGGGTTTTGGTCTCCAATGTTTCCCTCTTTTTAAAAAAAATATTTTATATGTACTATTCATCATTGTTATTCTTATATCTTTGATAATAATTTTTTTTTACAGAATTTATTTCAGCCTTATATATTCATGAAGTTTTTGTACAAAAAACCTATGTATACAATAGTAGCAATATTTGTGAATTGAATTTTATTTTGATAATTGTATTTTTTTTAAAATACTTTAATGAGCATATATTTTTTCTTTAATATTAATTAAAAATTATTATTTCTTTTTTAAATAATTAATCATATGATGTTAATTTAACATTATTGAAGAGTGTTTATTTTTCCTTTTCTTTAAAGTATTATGTTATATTTATCCTGTCTTTACTTATCAAAAAAAAATTATTTATCCCTTCTAAATTCATTAATTAATAAAATATCACTGAAATAATTTTGTTACTTACTACACACACATATATTAAGGGTGAAAATGAAAGCATGTGAAAGGTATTTTTTTTAGTTTAGTCATGATATATTTTATAAATAACATGAATAGTTAAATTTGAACATGATACACATTGGTTTTTCTCATAGTCAAATTTAATTGCCATCAGTTATAATTAGGTTTAAGTTATGAATAATTTTTTATTTATTTTCAAAGTGTTAAAACAAAAATATATATTTAATTATAAAATTTTTACTTTGAATATGTTTACCAATATCTTTTTTAAATATTAAAGTTATTTTTCATGTAAATTATAAGTGTAATCTATACCTATATCCAATTGTTGAAAATTTGTTATACGATACATATCATTTCGACATGTAATATTTATTTACTTCTATATTAGATACAAAAATTTATTTCAGCTTTCTTACTGATAAATTATAATGTTAAAAAATCTTTCTACATAAATAATCTTCTTTACGTGTTGTATATTGATATACACACATAACTGATAACACACATATGAATGCTATATATATATATATATATATATATACATGATAACAATAATAATAACAAACTTAATTTAATATTAGTAATAATGTTGTAGTGTAATATTTTCTGTTTAGCACGGGTACATTGACTAGTGTGTGTGTGTGTATGGAAGATTTCATGTTAGCTTGTTTTATTTTTCAAAAACATTTTGAACTAATCCTACTTGTAGTGTTGAGTTCTGCTGTGCCTCTCCACCCCCCTCCCTACATATTGGGAGTTCTTTTATACTTCATTTTATATAATTTAAAATAGAGCAATAATGATGGTTGCGCATCTGATAGTAGTAATGTTACAGATCATTGATTTAAGGTGGTCCAAATTGTGTTCCACATGAAATACCAAATTTTTAATTTTTCTTGTTAGTGTGCTTTGCATCATTCTCCCCCAAATTCGAGAAAACTCAACCTTGAGTTTTGTAGTGTGTAAGTATGATAAACCATTGACAAAGAACATGCATTCTTCAAGGCTTAGAATCCCCTAGTTGATTTGACATGAGTGTTGCTTTGGAAGTAACAAGGACACCGCCAAGCTAAGAAGCACGGATACGGATACGGATACGACACGACATGGATACACAGACACATTATTACTCAAAAAAGTAGGACACGGACACGTTGAATATATATAAATTTTTTATATGACCATATAATAAAAACCTAATCTTATTGCAATTAAAATTGGTATAAAAACACAAATCACAAAAATATTATTAAGATATTAAAATAACAAAGCCATTAAATAAAAATTAAAGTAGTTCTTTATTTAATCATCGACGTGTCCGGAAGTGTCCGAGAGTGTCGGTGTTTGAGAAGGACACATGAGCCAAAATATAGTATCCGTGCTTCATAGCCGCCAAGAATTCCATCCTTACCATTCTACCATTTAAAATTCCTAGAATTATGAAAACAATGACAGGTAAATCATGGACATCCTTAGATTTATGAGGAACAATAAATTCAGCCGTATTCTCTTCCTTAACTTTGACTCCTTTGGTTCTCTCATCTTGATTATCATGTTCCTTAAAAGGCAACCTAGAGAGGGATGAATAGGTTGATTTTACTAGATTTTGAAAGTTCTTGGCCTTTGATTCTTCCTACATCCTTTTCTATCAATCACTTACACACAATGATGTAGATATACAATAAGCACACAACAAATGCACACAAGATTTATAGTGGTTCGGTGCCCCTGCTTTAGGAGAAACCTTCATGATTGGGAGATGGAGGATTTCTTGGACTTCATGAGGGTTTTGTATGGCCAACGCATTTCTCTTGGTGGGACAAATTCAATTGTTTGGGAAGGAGGCAGCCATGGAACGTTTACTGTGAAGTCATACCATTGTTGGCTTGCAGGTAGAGGGGGTCAGGACTTCCCTTGGAAGCGCATATGGAAATTGAAAGCCCCTTTGAAGGTGGCATTTTTTTGCATGGACAGCTTCATGGGGAGCTATCCTAACAATGGATAATCTCTGGAGGAGGGGCTTCCAATTGGCAAGTAGGTGCCCAATGTGTAAGATGGAGGCTGAATCAGTTGACCATTTATTAATTCACTGCAGCTTTGCAACGGAGTGTTGGCACGTGGTTTTTGTTCTTTTTGGGTATATGTGGGTTATGTCTCTTAGTGTGAAGGATTTGCTGCTTCGGTGGGGTGGTATTCAGGTCCCTAAGGATGGTCAGGGTGGCGTGGAATTTGGTGCTTCCTTGCACTTTATGGAGTATATGGCCGGAGATGAATCGTTAGAGTTTTTGAGGGTGTTGAGAATTCTTCTATTTTTGTGAAGGACTCTTTTTCTGAGATTATTATATTTTTGAGTTGAAGGGGCCTTTTCCATGTATCTAGATTCTTTTGTTGATTTTCTAGGGTCCCTTCACCTTTAGTTGCTTTCTTTTTCTCTTTTCCTTTTGTATTTGGGTTCACCCCCCTTGGGCGTCTATTAATGAATTATTTATATTACTTATCCAAAAGATTCATAGTGGTTTGACATCGACGCTTGCCTAAATCCACTCTTCGATATTGATCCTTGATCCAAATATCGGGAATCCACTATAGCTATTTTTCTTGGTGTTAGCTAAACCTCTTTACACTCTTCGGTTGATGTGGTACCGATTCACCTCTTACAATCTTTGGTTGATACAATGCTGATTCACCTCACAGACAGTTAACAGTTGATACAGTGTCAGTTCGCCATTTACAAGATCAAATGCTCATCGCAATGAGGCAATGACCTTTACAGCATGATCCCTCTTCATAGGGTGGATATGAAAATTACAACCTGATTAGGTAGGAGAGAAAAAGATACAACAATGAGAAATACACTCTTTCTCTTATTAAGGCTAATACTACCTCTCTCTAATTTGGAATCTCAAATTCTTAGGTTCATAGATAGTTGATCTTGACCCCTTGGGATATCTGAAATTGAAGCCCTTAGGTCCCTATTTATAGTTGAGCTGAAAATAGGTGAAAATGTGCATTTTGTAGTTCTCTCAACAACTAGTCAAATTAGCCCAATGACTAGTTTGACTGCATGATTGGTCAGCTTGTTGTTGTGATCGGTCAGTCAGTGGCTCTTTATCTTTGCTTTTGTAGCCTTCTTCGGTTAGCCAGATTTCAACATGCCTTCAGTTTCTCATCTTCGGTTAGCCAAACTTGCATTTCCGGTAAGCCATTGCAGAGGTTGTTATCGGTTTCTACATTTCAATTCATGTCTGGTCAGTCGGTACTAAATGTCCGGTTAGCCGGATGTCTCCCTACTTTGTCTGGTTGGTCGAACTACTATGTTTGGTTAGTCGGATGGCTACTAATGTTGATCCTCACAATGTACACCTGTTTCAAGACTTAGAGAATTTTTCTTCCAAGATGCTTGTTAGTACAAGAGTGCATAAACAATATTGTCCCATCAATGAGAAGTCAAACTAAACATGTTTTTCCATTAAAATGAACATCATGTTTTCTTAATCATTGACTACTTAAATGCTCATGATGTTAACCTTTCAAGAACATCCATAATGATTCATGATGATGTAGTACAGGATGTTTTGAACATATTTCATATTAGTTTCCAAGTCATTGATCATATTTATGACTATTTGAACATGTATGACATTGTGATCATAGTCATCTCCTCAAGCACTATTATATCAAAAGAATTCACTCAATATCATCCTAGTAGTGTTTAGGACTTGATCTCACATTTTATTGGTTTGAACTTTGAGTACATGTGATAGAAACCAATGTTTAATTGTTAGACTCAATATTGCCCTTTCAATCTCATAAAGACATGGTTTAGTCCTTGTATTATATGTTGCCTCTTCTTAACTTATCATGATTCAAGTTAGTTCATTTAATTGATTAAATCAAAATCCTATTTTAACTTTATACATTCAATTTTCATATGGAGTACAACTAGAGAGAATGTTGTATTAAAACCTATATGTTCCTATATAGGTCTCATTTCCTCACCTAAGCCATTTTCTCATCTTACTTAACTCAAACCTAATAGGGCATAATACAATGTTTGAAGTGATTGCTTCATCAAAACCTATATAGTTCCTTTGTCTTTTCTTCAAGTAGTACAATAGTCTTAACATTTGTTATTTCTAATTCCACTCATTTGTCCTTAGTTTCAATCACATTACTTATCATAACTGAAGTTAGACAAGAATTAAACTATTCCAATTCTTGAGTTGTATCTTCATTGGATTCTTACCTAGAAAAGCCTCAAAAGCAATCTTCTTTGAAGTTAAGGATTCAAAAATTTAAACCAACCTATTAGTTATGTGATTTGAAGTTTTCAAGGGACCCTGATAATCTTGAGATTTCGACAATGTGAAGATAGAGTAATTGTATCAAACTATTTGTGAGAAAGATAATAGGATCCTTTAGCTTTGATATTGTACTCTTCCTTCACATTGGGAAATCTCAATACAGGAAGATAATAGGATTCGTTAGCTCAAAGCGGTTGTATTAAACAATTTGTGAGGAAGATAATAGGATCTTTAGATATTGTACTCGTATATATAAAGGATTACTTATCAAATATATACACACACACACACACACACACTCAACTCAATAAAGGCTTATCCTAACTATTTGGGATCAGTTGCATGAATCTTAGTCTCGCTATTTTGTTCCATTTAAGATCATTTCCTTAGTTAGACTACACATTATCATGTCTTTTTTTACTATATATACTAAAGTTAATTTTGGTCGTCCCCACTCCTGCCATAGACCCTCGATATGAACCATGTCGCACTTCCGTATTTGTACATTTACCGGTTGTTGTTGCAGATGGCCAAACCACTTCAATCGATTTTCTCTAATTTCATCTCTTATAGGTTCTACTCTTTTTTTTACTTACCATTTAATGATTGTGTTCATTTTTTATTTTATCTTTTCTTGTCTTATCGCACATTCATCTTAACATTTCATTTCGACTATGCTCAATTTATTAACATGTTTTTTATTAACTGCTCAACATTCGGTTCCATTCAATATCGTTGGTTTGATAGCTATTATATAGAATTTACCTTTCAATTCTTTTAAAGGTACACATCGAATCACACAAAATGCCAGGCTCACTTCTCTACTTAATTGTTGCTTTAATTTTAAGAGTGACATCATCTCAAATTTCTCATTCCTAGTGATTAAGTGAATCTATATTTCTATAATTTTCACTTTTTATTATTTCTTGATTTTTGATCCTCACTATATTCTCGTTTGTGTTCCTAGTTTTACTAAAGTCACTCAAGATATTTACTTTTCGTCGTACTTATCTTGAATTATCTTGATTCTAAAGCCTCTCTCCAAACCTCTAATTTAATATTTACCCCTCTTCTAATTTCATCAATTAAAACACCATCATCAACAAAAAAAAATACAACATGGAACTTTATATTGTCTGTGTTTCGTCAACTCATCCATTACTTTAAGCAAAAAAGCAAGGACTTAATGCTAACCCTTGATGTAGGCCTACCGTAATCGGAAACTTTCCTTGCGATAGTCATAATCCCATCATATATTCCGATCAAAAAAATAATAATAATAATCCCATCATATATATCTTCTATCATTTCAATTATATCATTTTTAATTCTTTTCTTTTCTTAAAACCCATCATATTAGATTTCGAGAGATTTTATCATAACTTTCTCCAAATCGATAAACACCATATGAAGACCTTTCTTCTTTTCTCTATATCGTTCCATAAGACTTCTTAATAAGTAAATAACTTTATTGTTGACCTCCCTGACATAGACCCAAATTGATTTTCTAATATAGTTGTCTCAAGTCTTAATTGGTGCTCGATCATTCTCTTCCAAAGTTTCATAGTTTGATTCGTTAATTTAATACTACGAATAATTTGTACAATTTAAGTTTTGAATATCCCTTTTATTTTTATATATAGGGACTATTTTTTTTTACCACTCTTCTGACATTTTCTTAGTCACACAACCCAAAATTACCAAAATACTCCTAACATAAAAAATAGTAATATAACTAGAAGCTGATTGATCTCCTAGCCAAGCTAAACTATTGTAAGTCCCTGAATTTGGATTTCCCCTCCGAATCTCCTAAGTTTCTTTTTGGACGAGGAATAGGAATTTCTTGGGGTCCAAGTAAATCCCATTTCACACATTGTAATAATATCATAGTTCAAACACTTGTGTTCATACATTTGCTAGCGTAATAATTTACAACTATTATGCCAGAGTAGTTAATATTTGTTAGAATCCAGTGTTTTTAACCATAAATATTTTATGGTTTAGATGGACCTTTTTCTTCTAAATGAAGCAAAAGTAGGTTTTAAGATCTTCAAAGAGGTGCTGCAAAAACTATTTCTTGTACAGGTAACGTGTTCAATCTCTTATCAATACCTTTTTATATTATTTACCTTCTTTACTGGTGATTTTTTCCTTCTGCATATTTCTTTCATTTTGTGGTTTTATAATTATAGATTGAGCAAGATTCATGTACTCGACTCCAAATAGTTGGGATAAGACTTTGTTCACTTGACTCGAGTATAATTATAGATTGAGCTTTCTGTATTGGTCAACCTTTTTGCTGTCCTTTTGACATTGACCTGTATGAATATTGAATTTGCACTGGCCTACCAAGAACAATTTGTACAACATAATAAAACAACTTCACAATTATTGGTGCTTTCTTGGTACATACTCATAATTGCATTCCTTCCTGTTTGGATATTACCATCCAACTCCGAAACATGTCATAGTTATCCAGGCCTGATCCCTAGCTGGAACAGTTTTGTATAGGCAGTAACTTTTTCAATATATGAAGAAACTATTCTTTGCATTTTATACAGTATTCATCTTTTCATTGATTTCTGATTTTTGTATTTTCCTGTTAGAAATTTGAGGTGGAATAAACTACAAGATGTCATTCCTCCTGAAATTGGTGAGCTGAAGCAACTTACACATTTGTGGGTATTGTCTTTTTTCATGGAAACATTTTTATATATCTCTCTCTCTCTCTCTCTCTCTCTCTCTCTCTCTCTCTCTCTCTCCTTTTATCAGTTAAATAATATTTAAATGAAATTTTTGTAGGTACCTGAGCTTCAATAATTTCAAAGGGGAGATTCCCAAGGAGCTTTCAACTTTACAAGAGCTTCGCTATCTTTGTCTACACGAGAATCGCATTACAGGCCGACTTCCACCAGAATTGGGGACCCTACAAAACCTTAGGCACTTGTAATGTTCTGCCTTCTACTTGCCACATTTTAAGAAGAGTAAATATTTATATCTCATTGTTATTGTTATTGTTGTTATAAGGAGAACTGTCCCGTTATTCCCTTCCATCTTCTTTGTCAATTAAATGCATGTCCTTTTCAGGGATGTTGGTAACAATCATTTGGTGGGTACCATTAGGGAACTTATTCGGGTTGAAGGAAGTTTTCCAAGTTTTCCAGCTCTACGAAATCTGTGAGTTAATTATTCCCCAATTTTCTGTTATTTCCTTGCTCATAAAGTTGGATGTAGCACCTGAGAAATCCTTTTGTTATTCTGATACTCAGGTACTTGAATAATAACTTCTTGACTGGAGGAGTTCCTGCACAGCTGGCAAACTTGACAAATTTGGAAATTTTGTAAGTATTAACAATTCATATAAGCTATATATTGGTTTCCAGCATCATTGAATTTGTTAAGTTAATCATAGGGCAGGCCTTGGTGCAACGGTAATGTTGCTCCATTGTGAACTGTCACGGGTTCGAGTTGGAGAAACAGCCTCTCCGCTTGCAAAGGTAAAGCTGCGTACCCCGCAGTGCGAAAGCCTTATGCACTATGCTAGCCCCATTTTTTTTTTTATAATTTGTTAAGTTAATCATTGCTTTGGTTTTAGGTACCTGTCCTATAACAAGATGTCTGGAGTGATACCGTCAGCGCTGGCCCATATTCCAGGACTAACATACCTGTGAGTTTCTGTCTGGAAATAGCTACATAGGATTCTAATCTCATTATGGAGTTGAATTCATTTTTTACTGAAATTTACTTGTCTATTTCTTTCTTTCTTTTTTTTCTTTTTTCTTTTTACGCTTGGTAATCATGATCACATTCTGGGCTTAATCTGATGGAATTTGATTGTTAGGTGGACTTGTTTCCTTGCTCTTTCCTCCTTGTATGGCTGTTTGTGAGCATTGGAATGCATGCCATTAATTTCACTCTCTCACTCACTCTTTCCTGTGTTTTCAAAATTGGATTAAAATTGCTAAAAAGTATGATGATAAAAAAAGCTTGAGTAGTGAAATCACTAGTGCCTATAGCAACTACTTCTTTCTGTCTTCACCGTGCAGCTGGGTGCCATTGAAATGTATATGTACATGCTTTCATGTTTATATTTCTGGTTGATACATGCCTTTAGGTTTTTGGATCACAACCAATTTACCGGGAGGATTCCAGATGCATTCTATAAACACCCTTTTCTGAAAGAGATGTGAGTTACCTCTATTACTTTAAATAAATAAGGGTAGCTTCTAATAGTACTTTTTAACAAATGCCCTTCCCAACGTTGGTGCTGTCTTTCAGGTACATTGAAGGAAATGGGTTCCGGCCAGGAGTAAAGCCCATAGGAGTTCACAAGGTCCTTGAAGTTTCTGACGCCGAGTTCCTGTTTTAGTCAAACATAGTCATAGCCACCATATGTTTATGAAAAAAGTTTTAGTGTTCATCTGTATGTCTGGAAAAACAAAATGCAGAGCTACTCCATCTATTTTTGCCGTCCCGGGAATAAATAGTTGCTAGCTATTATTTGATCAAATTCTTTTTTTCTCTTTATAGTTTGATTTCTGACGTTGTGGCCTAAGATAACTTTATACAGGTTGCCATAATTGGGTATTAGTTGATATGTGATCATGACTAAATCAAATCATGAACATCAGCAAGATTGCATCACACGCACATATGAACCCTGAAAATCAGACTGCTTTGTACTGCAGTATCCAACTTCTGAGCATATTAGTAATGGGAACCGGGCGCAATGTGCGTAAATATGTGCCATCTTTTATTAGTACTGCAGTACTAGTGGGGCAATCTTTTATTATTCATGATGCAATTTGGGATGAATATCACAAGGACAGGTGCAAATTAGTAATGGGAACCGGGCGCAATGTGCCAGTAAATATGTACTTGAATTGAGGGAATGAAAAGTGAGAAAGTTGTGATGTTTAACATGATTGAGGAATCTGAGTTTTGTTGTACTAGTGCCATGCATTTAGTATGTAGAAGATGTGTTCTAAAGTAGTTCTCTAATGGTAGCTTATTAGATGCAAGGTCTAAGTATGAAAGGTGGAGGAACAAAGATATCTTTCACTTTAAATAGTTGAATAAATCAATTGAGTAAATTATATTGACCTATTTTAAAAATTTTGATAATTATAAATAATATTTTTTATTTTTATTTTTGAAATTATATTATATTTCTTAATTTTTTTATATTGATAAATAATCTATCTCTTACTGTCAATTATCGTTAGTGTCTTAGACAGTAATTAATAACATCATCGTTATAACTTTTTTAAATATCAAAATTACTCTTCTAAAAGTCAATTTTTATAATTTTTTTAAATATCAAAATAACTCTTCTAAAAGTTAATTTTTTATAAACCAATACATGCACGCATATATATATATATATATATATATATATTCATTCTTCTCTGGTAATTTTCTGCGGCTAGATAACGATTCAAAGAAGACAATTACATGGGGATTCATTCTAAGCCAAACACATTCTTTTGAAAATTTCCTACAAAATCTGCACCGACAAAAATCACTGGACTCAATGAACACCTGCACTAGTTTATCCCCTACATCAATACAATTCAAGCATAATCAAAATGTTCCAGTGATTTGCCAAATAGAGATATTAACCACTTGCAAATCTCAGTTGTTTCACCACGAATCAAACCAGAAAACCTACCCACCTAAATCATTTTCATATATTACTAAAAGTTATATATATATATATATATAGACATACACACACATGTCGGTGTAATTCTCCAGCCAAATATCCCACTGTAATAGCCCTTAAAGGCTTAAACGACCCGTGAGAAGTACAAAAAACTTTCACCATTACAATCCTTAAATCACATACTATTATATCAACTTTTCCCTTGTATCATAATAGAGCAAAAAAACTGTCTACAAAGATGATAACTTGTTCTAAATCAAATTCAACAAAAAGGACAAACATCGATAAACAGGGTAAGTGCCAAGAAACAGACCCAAAATCATTTGAAACTGAGAAATTTGCTCTTTTATTGGAAAAAAAAAAAACACTCCCAAAATTTCAAAATTATAGTCAGTAATATCCATCAACTCATTACAGCTTCAAATACTTTTGATCTCTATTCCAACACCCTCAAATTTATTGCTGCAAGTAAAAGACTTGAAATCTGGCAACGAACACAACAAAGTTCACAAAATTTCCGCATTAAACCGTCCTTGTTTTGGGTCGAAGCTAGTTTACGGCATGGTCATCATGGGCAGAGCCCACCACGGCCTCTACGCCAACCGCCACATCCAATTCGGCAACCCATTAATGAAGACGGTGGCGACAAGTCGAGCTCCTCTCTCTCTCCACCTATCGCATGATCTTTCACTTAAGGTAGCGGAGGAGAAGGGTTTGGTGGTTGTGGGTGGGCGGTGGTGTAGAATAGAATGGGTTGAGAGAGAGAAAAAGAGAGATGGGAGTGTAATTCAAGAAAGAGAGCCGTAGATAATGAGTTGTTAGAGAGAGGGTTTGTGAGTTTTTTAGTGTGAGAAAAGATGACTGTCATAAGGGTAAACTCATCTTTCCAAAATCTCTGTTAGTTCCGTCCAACCAATAATTTTGACAGGGACACAGTTTGATTTTAAAAATAAAAAAAAAATGTCATTTATAATTTTTAAAAATTTCATGAGAGTTAATTAATTTAATGTTCATATTTGTTCTCTCTCTCTCCCAAATAAGTACTCTTACTACTATTCAGTTATGAGTAATTGGTTGTGTGCTGCTCGTATCTGAAAATGGGTGGTTGCTGTCTACTGGATTTAGACCATTAATTTTGAGGGGACAAAAAATAATAATAAAAATTTAAAAGGTTTGTTATAAAAAAAATAAAAATTTTTGAAGGGGCCATTCCTTCTTCTTTTTTTTTTTTAAATTCTATAAAATCTAAGAAGGTAAAATTCAATTTGTAAAATTTGGAGGGGGGCATGGCCCCACTAGCCCCCCTTGCATCCCCCTCTAGTTGCCGAAAATGTTGGTTTACTGTTCAATGGGGGGAACACTAGGAAGAGTGATTTGAGTATATACTGCATGCTTTTTTCTTTTTTCTTTTTCTTTTTTATTTTTCTTTTTTGGTCAAATTGTTGTGCTATACAATAAGAAAGAACTATTCATTCTGTGGTCCAGAGCACTTGGGATGGACGTACATGGTCCCAAGAAGTCACGTTTATCCTATCAGGTGACATTATTTGACTATTAAGACCTATGTGATCCCGAATCATCTACTATTTTTTTCAATAGGCATGAAGTGGTAGCTTTTCACCTCAAACTTTTATCATTACATCAAGTAATGTCCCCAGTATTGTTGATGTTTCTATAGGTCATATGACTCATGAGAACCCACATATCTGCTTTGAGTTGGGAAATTCGGAATATGTGTAACCATGGAACAAAAACTCACAAGATATATTTGTTAGTTTAGTGGAGTTAGAATTAGCAGGCTCTGGTTCCTCTACCATTATCCAATTAATTTGTTAATTTCTTATGAAAAAAAAAATAGCTCTAATTTGAGTAATCCAAGAAGAAATCAATGAAGATTTAAATTAACACAAGAAACATGCCCCCACAACGATTTTGTTATGGTCTCAACCTTTGTACTTTGTTCCCCTCTCTAGCATAGGTGTGCAACCTTCTCTTCTGAAATATGCTAATCAACAATATGGTTTCCATTGTTAAATGGATTTAATGTTAGATCCAAAGCATCGATGAAGAAAAATTGGTACTTTTCTGTAAGAAAAAATAACATAAATAGAATAACTAATGATAAATTGCATCTTTTTTATTGCCACACACTTATATTTCTGCTAGTACAATATATCACAACTTATATAGTGCAGAGAAATATCATGCACAACCTGGAGCATCAAAGTGGGGCAATGCTATGAACTTAATGGACAAAGGAGCAATAACTATGGTAGCATTTACATCCACAAGGGCTGGGTTCAAACTTGGGATGTCTTCATCATCTGTAAGCTCTAATGGCATTCCATTTAGAAGCATGGTTTTGCTACGAAGATCCCCATCTTTCGGAGTCAAATGATACTCTTCTCTGAATAAAGTTCCATCTGATTTACTTCCAACCCAAGAAACTGTTTTCTTAAGACCATTCATGAAAGACCCTTTACTGTTATTGGTTTCTTCTTTCATGTGCAAGTTGATGTTCACACTATTTTGAACATTAATTCTGAAACTAGTCTGGTTGCTTAAGTTGATCAGGAGTAAGGTCACACCAGCCTGTAGAAGACAGCAGTGGTAGTCAGTAACAAGTAAAGTGAACTCGATGAAACAAGAAGCGTTGTTAGTAAAAGTAATTAACACAGACTACTTTTTTATAAGAAAAGGGGTAAAATGCAGTGTTTGGATGTCTAGATGAGAACCACGTCTGAGAGCATGAGGACTCGTGCCTTGCAGTCCCTCAATTTAAAATGGAAATGGAATACACGACTTGATTTAGAAAAATTATGAAAGATCACTTCTTATGTATGAAACAGGTACATTTTGATTAAGCTAGTGTATAGTGAAAGAAGTATAGGAGAGGCAAACACATGTAAATTGTGGTTTAAACCTTTTGTCCAAATACATATGGAAAAACTAAAGGTCTCCTGTAATCAGGGCTCTTAATAATCAGCCCCTTGCAATAGTTTCAGTCAGAAAACTACACTGCAGACAAATAGTGGCAAACCCTCTGAACATCTATGAAGGAAAATTGGACAAAATGTAAATTAAAGTTTTTAAAGGTTGTAGAAAACTAAGATAAAGTAAGAGTTTAAATGTAATGCATTATGAATATTTGAAAAAATGCACATAAAAGATGATTTACAACTTCATTGACTATAGTTTTATTTCAACTGATTTGGATGAGAGAGCATGTGTTAAAAAGAACACAAGCCTTCAGGCACAAGACATGTGCCCCACGTGAGCTAAACATTTTAGCTAGGTGACACCTCAATAGTTTTGAGCATCTCATAACAAGTGTGCCTTCCATATATAAGTCATGAAAACTTGTAAAGCACCAAAAAGAAGTCCAAACCAATCAGGCAAAGGCAAGTGGATGCGTGTGTGATAACAGGGACCTAATATCATATGCTTTGTCAATGAGCATTCATGTCAGAACTTCACGACTGGCTGCATAGATTCTGTTGGATGGCCACAATAGACTTAGTAAAGTGATAACTGACATGATGGTTATGAATATCTCATCATGTTCAGTTATAGGTACAATGATCCCCAGATTCAAATCTTTCATAGAACTGTCATCTTGGGAGCACCTACCTAGCCACAGTATTTCTTCCTACATAAACTTGAAATGAAATCAAGAAATATCAGATTCCTTACCCTTCCTTTTGAACAGTGGGCATAGGAGCGTAGATACGGCGAAGCATCAGTACTAACATCAAGAACACCTTTACCCATTAACCGATGCCACAAAAGTGCACTGTAGAACCAAATATCCAACAGAAGCGAGAGTTCAATTATTGTCTGAGCCTTTCAAACACAAATGCAATAACTCTTACCATAACTTATTTCATTCAGAGAAATTTTAAATTTATTATTCTTGCCTGTAATAATCGGGGTTGGGCATGAATGTGGTTGTGTTAAGAAGACCATAGTTTCCACCTGTTAAAGTTTGTCTGCAATACACTTGAGTGCTGTACTTGGCTGCCATTCCCAGCTGATCCAAGTACCTAATTCATATATGAATAAGAGTTATGGAAAATTTTCATCACACTAAACATTACAACTTGATTCACTCTTTTCATATGATGAAAAACTCAATATATTATAATATAATGATGCAAGCAATGAGGCAAGATTACCAAAAGCTGTTTACAAAGGTGTCAGACACATGACGACCACCACTGTTATATGCCCCCCCAGATTCTCCTACCCAAGCAGAAGCCCAAGGACCATGCATTTGAATTGTTTCTTTAAGATTGCTGAATGTTCTTGACACCTTACTCAAGTAATTGGGATCCAAAATTTTACTCACAAGATGAGTATCAACACCTGAAACAAAGTATAGAAGTTACTGTCAGAAGCACCTTTATTTGGTCCAATAAATAATAAAATGTAAGCTTTTCTGGAGGATCCTGGATTTTGTTTAAAGGAATGACATGATTTCCCTTGTAGGTTTTGAACTATTTTCTATATATATATATATATATATATATAAGCCTACGTTTTGAACTATTACCATGCATTAAATACCGAGGTACTAAATTGGATAATTTGGTTCAGACATTGTTGGACATTGGGTCATGTGGACCCAAGTCCATTTGGCATCCGTTCTCGTTGGTTTGACCGACTTAGATATTATCACGCAAGTCTTACGGTTATTCCATTAGTTCTGGTCATGACATATAAACATATACGCATTGATTAAGTATAATGAATTCATTCATGTGTAGTCTCCCAAATTATCACGTGACATTTTGAGTGATGCTCTATCTGAGACTCTTCTTGGGTGAACATCAAAGTGCCCTTAGTCTTGGATCGTAGAAAGATATAGGCGACTCGATTTTGTAGCCATCCTATTTGACGAGGAGGATCTTCGTAGCGTTCCAAGGATTTTCGTGGTATTCCAAGAAGGCTCGTAATATAAGCCGCCTCTTCCGCTTCCGCTATTCTAGATCCGAAGAGATAACCGAGTTGAACACCCGTTTGTGTTTAATATGTATTTCCTTCATTGGTATCAGAGCCATAGGCTTGTATTCGCTGATATGTGTTTTGTATGCATGTGTATTTATTAAGGAAAAAAAAAATCATGCATTAAACCCACACGGCTGATTTTTAAAAGATCATTATAAGAATACCTTTTGAACGATCCGCCACGGTGGATGTGTTCTTTATAGCACCAATAAGTAGCCCTAAAATTTCATGACGATCCACCATCAGATCTGTGAGAGATTTGAGTTTAAAGTTCTGATTTTTCAAGAAAACACAATTTTAAAATTCTGGTTTTCAAGAAAACACAACTTTAATATGAATCTTTGGGTTTTAATACGATCTGTAAAACCTCAATTATTGTGCATGAAATTTATATCGATATGTTCCTTGTTCCAAGAGTTTTCCAACGATATATGGTACACAATTTTTTGTCAAAAAATGAGTGAAATATAAGGTCCCAAAATTTGACAGCAATCATAGCTAAATCTTATTTTTGTAGAAGATGAATTATAGAGAAATGCAATCCCCACTCTCGGCAGGGCGCGTGGGAGCGTGTGCATCATCTTCCAGGGCCTATTTTTTGACACCTCCAGAGAGTGTGCCTCACTCACTAAATTTGTGACACCGTAATGTATTTTTTTATAATTTTTTGGCTTTCAAAAATTAGTTTAAATTAATTGTTGTTACAAAAGTGTAAAAAATGTGTTTAAATGTTTTTCAAAAATTTCAGAGAGCTATATTTGTAATTAAAATTACATATCAGTATTTAGTATATTGTTGGGGGTCCAAATTATTTTTTGGTGAGTTTTTTACCTATTTTTTTATATTTTTGGGGTTTTAAAAATTAGTTTTTTATCCCAGAAATTGGTTAAAAATTCTAAAAAAATTATTTTAGATGTAAAAAATTCTTGAAGAGACTCTGAAAATTAGGAACAATTACACTATGTATGGATCATATTTTTGGGTCATGTGTGGATTATTTTTGTTTTAATTATCACGTGGATAATTATTTAGTGCATTATTATGGCATAATATTGATCCCTGTTAATTGTGAGACCTAAATACCCAGTCCCATTGTGGTGAAATGTGGTAAAGTCATTCATCAAGACCCATTATATTGTTACGCATGTGGATGTATGTTGTTATTAGATGTACTTATTTAATTGATGTTCTAGTACACTTGTTTGTTGTGATGTATAGATTACAAGGTTAATTTTGTGATATATAAAATATTGGCGCGACATCCCCATCTATTTTATTATTTTTAGTAGATTTATGTAATAGATTCATTCTACAATATAATAAATTTTGGAAAGGGCTGTATTTATTTATGAAGTCTTGTGAGGGGATGTGTTTTCGTTGCAAACTCATATGTCCATAAATTAGCTTGGCATGATGTACTAGAATGTCAATTAGGCTCAAGTGGACTTCATGCGCTTTCGAATATGCGCATTAATTATTATTATTATGTGGATGAATTAAATTTTTTTTTAATTCAAAAATCATTGTGTGGATGAATTAAATTTGTTTTAACTCAAAATTATTTTGCTCGAAATTATTTAAAAATATACTTCTGTTTACATAAATGGAAGATGATTATGAGCCTAACAAAATTTTTGATCTCATAATTTATAATAGAATAATATTTTTAAATGAATTTCTGGTAGCAGAATAATATGATGAATGTATGCTTAAATATCACCCTACGCACTATGATAGTAGTAAAATAACCTTAACAAATGTGAATGCCAACTTGACCAACATAAATGCTTAGAATGACCACATTACACATATAGCACATGTATAGACATTGACCGATAGGAAACAAAGTCCAATACCTTAAGACATGGAAGCTTAGCATAATTAATTAAATTGTTAAATGCATTTTATTATGTAGAATAGCATATAAATAATTTTCTTTGAAAAATTGTTTGGATTAGTTCCATGACAAATATAGACTTGCCTTGAATGAGCAGCAAATTCTTGCAAGAAAGTACCCTGACTCATATTTAAAATGTTTTTTAAATTCCAACATGATGCTACTTATTTAAATAAAAATATTTTTCAAAATAATGTGTCATCTTGAGACAAAAGGTAGAGCGCCAAGAGGCGAACTCCTAAACCAACTATGTCGCTCAGGGTGGGCCAAACAAGGCTTTTAAGCCTATGTTTAAAGGCAAGAAAAAGTTGTTAAGTAGGGTGAGGCTAATAAACTTGTGCCAAAAGTAAGCAAGAAAGTCAAGTGTCATAGGAGCATGTATGACAGATAAATAGATACGTTAAAGAATGAACTGCTATTAGGAATAAAATGAGTCATTTTGCTCGTAAGGGTACTGAGTCAAAGTTGATAATTTTATTCAAAATAGAGCAAAGATTGAGTAAGAGGCATAAAATGGCGCGTAGAGAGCGCGACTTTACAAGCGCTCATAATTTTTTGTACATTATGCACAAGTGGTAGCATAAGAGTTAATCGCCACAAGAGTGAGCTGATTAATTCTTTTGAGCAACATATGACCTTATGATAAAATAATTGGATATTGGTGTTTTGACTAGCAGTTTGGTCCACCTCCAATCTAATTGATTTTTGTAATTTTCTCATCTTTAAATTTCAGTCTTTGGGATTGAATGGAACTATTTATTCTTTGTGAAATAATAGTTCAATGTAAATTGATTAGTTTGATCGACTCCATGTTAGAAGCAGCTTCATTATATGAGTATGATAGTGGCTCTGTCTCATTGGATTATTTGATAATTTTGGACTTATCTCTTTATGGCTTTCCACGATGTTATTTTTTGAACAATAACATAGACACATTGAACTAGATTGTTTAGATTAGATTGAGAAGACCTGTTGGAGTTACTCGCAAAAATCAATCTATTAGTGTGTAGACCCTATTCGATTGGAAAGACCTGTAAGAAACTTTATTTGTAAGGTAGACCGGCTCCTTATCCACTAGAGTCAATCCTAAAAGCATATGTGAACTCATGATGTTATGAAAAATGGCTACATAATAGAACCTCTTGTTTTCTTACTTTGTTACTCGCAGTTTGATTGCTCACCTAACTTAAGTATTAGTTGCTTTGAGAATTGCTATAAAGCATTAGTTGCTTTAAGCATTTGTCAAGAGGTTGAGTATCGAAAATAAAGAATTCTGAAATTCTTCACACTAATTATAAGTGAGAGTACTTGTCTGATTAGTTCAAGACAATTAAGTGAGAAAAATGAGAAAATTGGATTTTGTTAAATACAGTTAGGTCAATGATGACGCAAATATGTTTTGTGCGGCCTATATCCTTAACCGAGTGCCCTAATAGTCAATTCCTTTAAGCTTGAGAATGGTGAAAAGTCTAATTTGGAGAGCTTATCACCTTTTGGGGTTTATATGACTTGCTTACATTATTTATTTTTGTGAAAACTTAGTCCTAAGTTTTAAAAATGTTTATTTTTAAATATTCTTTTTAAAAGTTTAAAGGGCCATTGGATTCTTAATTGAACACCCCAAGTTAAGGAATGACTAAATTGAGTTGCGCAATGAAAAAAACTTTAAAGAATCTTTAACTTTGTGGGTTAATGGAATCTACGGAAGTCACACCATCTCTCAGCGAGGGTGGGAAATTGTTATCTCATTCTAGAATCACTAATGTTGTTTTGGATGGTAGGAGTGACTTGCCGCCTAGTGGGAGTGTACCATTAGTTGGGATTGTACCACTAGAGGAAGATTCTTAAGATGCTTAGTTTTATAGAAGCAAATGTAAAATCATTTCTCATCGTCTTTGTGAGATTGAAGGGATGAATTTTAGCTATTGCTCCATATGTTTAAGTGAGTATTGCTTCTTATGTAGAGGCAAAAGTTTTCTATTCTAATAGTATAAGGATGGCTGCTATGAGTGATAAGTTGAGCTAAATTAGCAAAGAATCAAACTTTGAAAATAGTTTATCTCCTTTTGTATAGGAGTGATTAACTAGTGTTTATGCCCTATCTTTTTTGAAAATGTCTTATCTCAATGGGATATTGATTATGAAGAGAGAGATTCTCCCTAGTGGTGAGAATTGTCTCCATCCACCTTATTCCAATGATTGTCGCACATGTTGGATCTTAGAAACTTTCTAGATGGACTAAGAGATTATCTCTTCTATAGAGAATTAGATGATGATTCTTCGTGAATCAAGTTTCGGTCTTCAAGAACAAAGAGCGCAAAGTTTGCTTGCTCAATTGTTCACTTGTGACCTAAAGCAATTGTCAAGTTAGTGGAACCTTATATTTCATCATGCAATTGGCTTCATGATGATCAAGGAAGTCACGAACAGTCCAAAAAAAGATTTTTGATCTTTTGTGTGTTTGCTGACAGATATGGAATTAGTTGTCACCACTTGGAGGTAGTTATCCTATATTGAGGAGGACATGGGTGAAGTAGACTATGCTTGGATTTAAGTGCCATGGAGCTTGCCTTGAGGGATTTCTCATTTTATCTTGAGAAATCTAAAAGCGATCTTGTTAGCACGGTCCTAACCTAATGACAGATTGATAGGGGCATCCTTTAGTTTTGATCATTGCAATTGGATAAGTAGGTAAAAGAGATATTTTGTGAACTTTCCTATTTGAGCACAATTGAGATTTTGAAGTACACTAGGATGTGTGCTCGATTGTTTTTGCAGCTCTTATTGATGGTCAAATTATTAGAGCAGCTTAGTGCTTTGATCATATGGATTATCAAATTATTAAAGCAGCTTAGTGCTTTGCTCATATAGATAGTCAAATTATTAGAGTATCTTAGTAGCTTTGCTCATATGGTTGGTCAAATTATTAGAGTAGCTTAGTGCTTTACTCGTATAGATGGTCAAACTATAAGAGCGACTTAGTGTTTGCTCATCGAACTTTAGTTAATTGGTTTCTTTGATATCTAATTAATGTCAAGAATACACGGTTGGTCGTCGCAATTGAGGCAGTAGTTTGGTTGTGGAGATTCCAGCAGCGCCTTAACATAGCACTGTGTAGGCAGGATGATATGTTCATCAGCTATGATTGTATGGCAGCTCTAGCATATACAAGTATTGCGTTCGGCGCAGCTTTATTCCACATTATTAATAAGCTTTACAAGCTTGAGGGATATAAGTGCAGGCGATGCCTTTCCCTTTTTGTGGCGTCTTTTGGACTTAGAGTCCATAAGGACAAAACCATGCGGACTCGCCGCTAGGCTGGAATCTCAGGCTCGTTAATGGGCTGGTAGACCAATAGCGGTAATGGGAGAACCAAACATATTGGCATTATTTTTCACTACACATGTTTGAGATAGAGTTGCGCAAATGGAAGTGGTCCTAA
This sequence comes from Nyssa sinensis, assembly GCA_008638375.1. Taxonomy (NCBI): domain Eukaryota; kingdom Viridiplantae; phylum Streptophyta; class Magnoliopsida; order Cornales; family Nyssaceae; genus Nyssa; species Nyssa sinensis. The sequence goes on along the minus strand of CM018035.1, from coordinate 14,091,188 downwards.
GCCCATACTTAGTGATGTTTTACATCTTGTGTTAAATAGTTGGATTTATTTTGGATTTGATATATTAGATACTGTGTGACATTATTTCATTATTATATGATTTTGTGTTCATATTGAAATGATTTTTTAATGTTTTGAGTATGCATGAAAGATGTCAACAAGTTTTGATTAGCTCTCTCACACGAGGAATCGCCTTAGCGCTTAGATAGCAAGCAAGATGAGACATTAAATTCTTGGTTGGACGGAGAATTCATTTTTATCATATATGTCACCTTGACAATGAAGGTCAAGATGAGATTCTTTTAAAGAATCGAGCATGAAAGTTGACCACACACCTCCTGTAACCTGAAGAAAGCCGAATGCGAACTTTCTAATAGGCGATAGGAGAGTGACTAGGTTGAAATGTTCAGGTTAGGGGTTGAGATAGCGATGGGCGCTAGATAGCAACTAGACTAAGATTCGTATGACGTTATATACTTTTGAGAATGAGTTTGACATGCCCAATTGAGTGGGAGCTCTGCCATAGCATACATTATATACTGTATGTGCTATTGATGTGACCTTTAAAAAAGAAAGTGAACGAATGTATCCCTGTTTCATCACTGTGTGAGCTCTGGGAACCTTTTTGAGTTCCACTGTGCCCTTTGTGGACCTAGGACTACGTTATGAAGAGAGAGCTTCATGTTGCTACTTTAACATGTTGCTAAAGGACCATGATTGATGCGGTCCAGTGGTGCATGTCTAGGAAAACAGTTGAGTTCAATTAGATTAACATGAATAGCTAGGGAAGATGGTTCTGTAATACACTATTGTGTTGTGACTCATTATCCGGGCGATTATGTCGGTTTTTGTATCTATCGATATGATCATAAGTACAATACATATTGGTTGGTCCATGCATCACTCTGAGATTAGTTTTTGTGAGAGATAACGGATGTTGAATCTAGTGTAACAGAATAGTCTGGGGCATAGACGAGATCAGTTATGTGTTTGTAGTAAAGTACTATGTTAGTTTGATGGTAGCTTAATATAGTACTTCTACCCTAATCCTTCTCGTCTGATTGCATGATCCATTTCCTATATGTAGAAGGTGATGCAGAGACCTTAATACTCAACCTATGTGGATGAGTGGGAGAACATTCATCATATTATTCTGCTACCAGAAATTCAATTAAAAATATTATTCTATTATAAACTATGAAATCGAAAATTTCGCTAGGCTCAAATAATCTAATGAGACAGCCACGATGTAATTTTTTAACCATCAAAGTGCCCTTGGTCTTGGATCGTGGAAATATATAGGCGACTCAATCTTGTAGCCATCCTATTTGACAAGGAGGGTTTCTTGTAGCGTTTCAAGGATTTTCGTGGTATTCTAAGAAAACTCGTAATACAAGCCATCTCTTCCGCTTCCGGGAGGATCAAAAGGACACCCATGATTTTGGGCACCAATTTTGAACTTTGCCATGCCAAAAAGCTTGTATCAATATCACTGACTATAAGTTTTTTGTTTCATAGCATGCAATGAAGTGGGGTTAATTGTTCATGGCGTAATGCTAGTCTTACCTTTAAATTTTACCAAAAATATTTACCTTCATGAGTTAGCAGTGTTGTATTAGTTAGATATCACATCGTGTCCAATATAACAATACCAACTTATGAAGTTAAACTCTTTTGATAGGATTTTTAAGTAAGCCTAGTATTATTGTCGTTCAAGGGATGTCCCTACAAGATTTCTTACGGCCAGAACTTAAGCTCATCTAAACTATCCTGACTACCAAACTGTCAAAAAACTGGGGCTTTGAAATTGTTGTATATGGCAGACTTGTCGCAGCAATTACACTGCAACGGATGAAGGCTTCAAGACGTGAAAGTAACACTTTCTTAAAATCAGTATTTGCCCCCACCAGGTACTGGTACACAATGAGAATCTCTGCAAGATTGATTTCAAGATACAATGAAGCTATGAAACCTTGTCTGCAAGTAGCATTCTTGAAGACAAACCATGAATCTCCATTAGGTGTTTATATAGAGGTCTTGTTTGTATTCCGTCACTGTAAATTAATGGAATACAAAGTATGATTTGTAATAAACAAGAAAAAACTAAGAAAAGTAGTTTTTTTGAGGAAGAGAAAGAAGGAGAACAAAATTATAAATTGGTGCCTCTTCATTTGAATTGGTGCCTATTCATTCAAAATTATAAACTTCCATTTGAATCAGAAATCTATTCATTTGAATTAGAAATCTGTACATTTGAATATCACACACATTCACTTTCCCAGGTACTGTTTGTCGTTTTTTTGTGCATTGATTTTGCCCAGTTCATTCGAATGGAATCGAACAAAGGCATTCTAGAATTTTCATACAAACGATAATTCGAACAAGGTCGAACGAAACATTTTCTGGAATTTTCTTTCAAACAAACTTCAAGTTTGTTCGAATGAACTTAGCATAAAGTATTTCACCCATTTAATTAATTGGGTATCCAATCCGTGTATCAGGTCAAAAAAAGTTAATATTAATTAGAATCCAAGTTGCACCCGACAACTGCACTGCTGCCACAGCGAGCGTGCAAATGCAAAGTACGTCATCTAAGCGCCACTATGCAGCCACACAACTCAAAGTACATCATCTAAGCGCCACTATGCAGCCACACAACTCAAAGTACATCATCTAAGCGCCACTATGCAGCCACACAACTCACTGCCCAAGCCTCAGCGGCCCCATTCCCATGTGCACGCACATGAGTGCGGACAATGCTTGGCAACGTCTTGGGCCAACCTAGCTTCATAGTGTAACCCATTAGCTAAGAAGTAATGATTTCTACCACTTAAGAGTTTATATACTCTTTAAAGTGTTCTCTCCTTTTCGATGTGGGACAAGTTCCATTACAGTCTTGCTTTTAAACTACTTCCTTTGGTTCCTTATTTGGAAAATCTACAACATCAATTCAAATTATAATAAGGGTTAGGATCTTGAAGATTAAACAGGGTCCATATAAGAGTTTCTTTCATTGGTGTTTGATAGTCATTCTACAAGGAATTTCTTTCTTCATTTTTTTTTTTAAAAAAAATCTCCAAGAGGATCCTCAGTGGGACCCATAAAATTATTGGTTTTGGCTGCTTTTAATGTCCATGGTAACTGGCATGTCATTCTTTTTCTTTATCTTGTTGTTCCTTTTTTCCTCTCTTTTTTCTTTTTTGGCTGGATTGATATTCAAAATCCTATTATTTTACAGAATTATTTGCTTTTATAGTTATATTGGTTTATACATGATTAGATATGTTTTTTTTTAAATTTAGTTCCATGTTTGGTTTGGTTTTGTATCCTATATAAACATTTTTTTTTGCTGATGAGGTATCCAGATTCCAGACCTTTGGATCAACTAATCCTTGGACACTGGTAGGGCCACTATGTACTCTACGTTGACAAACACCTAGGAAAACCTAGGAAGGTAGTGGGCCTCATTTTGGGGGGAGGGGGGTGGAGTCAAACTCAGAGTCTTCTGCTTCCTGAGAGTTAGGGTTGTCGTTAATGAAATACAAATATAACTTCTAGTTTTAACCAAGCCCTAATTTTGCACAAAGTCTTTTCATTAATAAAAGTTACCAAATTAAAAAATTATAAAAAAAAAGTAGGATTTAACAAATAGAACACATTTACCTACCTGGACCCAAATTGTATATATGGTGCGTCAGAGCGTTGACCACGAGTGAACCTGAAACCTGAAGGATCTTAGAATACCACTCCTTATCATAGAATCCTCCTGGTGCCAAAAGTAAAGGTTTTGGGCGGATGTTCTTGTACAATTTATTGATGATTGCTTTAAGGTTGATTAAATCTTTTCCATACTGCTCAGCACCAACACTAGCACCAATACCCTTGCCACTTAACTCATTACCTACAACAGCACAGGCAGGGATAAGGGTGAGGCAAATCACATAATGAGTTTGGAAAAACAAAGAGATTTGACTACAAGACATACCAAATTCCCATGAATCTATCTGGTAGCCGTGGGAAATAGTGTAGTTTATGAAATCACGGGTATTACTGGAATCCCAGTTTCCTCCCCAAACACCCCATTTAATCTGGTGCCTCCCATATAGTGCGTTCAAGCCAAATGTCACAAGTGCTCTGACACAAAGAGAATCAAAACATAATCAGACCACAATTCCTTCGCCTTCTGTTGCATGGAATTCAATACATACAAATAGAAAGTTTAACATATTCTTTTGAATAAAATAAGGAAATTTTGTTAAGAGTTTGGAACACAATTTAAATGATTAAAATTTTTGTCAAAAGGCTTGAGAAATTTAAATTGCCACCCCCTTCCAGGTCCTACTGCTTATTTCCTTGTCAGAAGCTAACTTTGAAAGTAAATGGAAGAATGGAAGGGGCATCCTCTAAAAGAAAGTGCACTGCACGCCCAGTTGCTTGAAAATGAGACAAATAAAAAGAACTGTTGAGAAATGTTTTATTGTTTAGATATTGCATCAAAATGAGTATTTAACTTCAGCTTGACAAAATAACTTTGTAAGCATTAGAAAACCCTGAATCTACCACCAACAAAGGCTTTTCTTCAGCTATCATGTAAGAACAAATGATTTTGAAAGTCAATTTGGGCAAGCAGATCAATAGACCACCATGTTATGTAAAATTTTAGCATCTGTTTTTAACAATTAAACTACAAGTTGAACTTTTAAGAGCCAAAATAAAATACGAAAGGAAAAAATGTAAAGTTTAAATCTCACCCTGTCTTATTGAGAAAGCGATTCACTTCATCCCACCTTTCCATATGTAAGCATCCCTTTGAAAATCCAAACAACCCACTTTGTAACTTTCGAAATGGATGGCAAGGAAATTTCAAATCTCCTACATCGTACAGTACTTGGTCTTGCAAAGAACCTCCGATTCTTATTCTCAAGCGCTTGAAAGCTGTTCAGCCACATATAGAAATGGAACATTAATTAGAAAACAAACAAAAAAAAGAAGAGGTAATATTATGCTGCAAGTACTCAAAAAATAAGTATCTAATTGTTAATCATCGGGCTTCAATTTATTAGTGATGGTCAAGACAACGCCACCCTAATTGATAAAAACTGATCAGCAATTCCGCTATACAAACCTTGGATAGCCTTGGTAAGAAAGGGATGAGTTAAGTCCTGATAAGATTGAAACACAGCGATCACTGTCACAATTGTTTTTCATTCATCAACAGAAACTACACTTTTATTGAATAAAATTATCATTGGAATCCTTACCAGATTTTTCACAGATGAAGATCCCCATGGGCATTGGTTGTAGTTACACTTATCATGAGGCCACCAATCAATAGTAGCACAGATAAAATTATCATCTGTACTAGTAATCACTTCAGTTCCATTGACTACAGTTGTCACATTAACCACTTCAGTTCCATTGACTATAGTTGTCGCATCTCCAGTACTTTGGGCCAAAATTACAGAAAGAAATGCAAGAGAGAGAAAAAAAGAGAGGTGAAAACCCATTGGTAAATCAATTACAACAGGCTTCACCACCAACTTGTCTCAGTCAAAATAACTGAAAAAAAATATCAAAAAAGAGATGGCATTAGAGTAAAGTTGATGAATTAAAGATGCAATGCTACCATTCCCAGTTTTATAAAGGTTAAAAGAAATTATATCAAGCCTTTTCAACACAAAAGCAAAAGAATAATGTAGAATTTTTTAAGTATAAATTTCCTGCAAAATGCATAGTGTTTCATTATCTTCTTTATATGAAGTTTTTGAAATAAAAGCTAACACTTAGTTGGGACATTTTAGCATCTCTAAAAAAAACTCAACCCAATGAAAAACCAAATTTAAATCCAACAATGAGAAAATAAGAAGAAGAACAAATGTTGGGTTGATTTCAAACTGGCACAATCTACATATATGCTCATTAATTGTCCAATGAAAGTAACAAAAATTCAAAGAGGACAAAAACACAGTAAATTAGAATAGCTCAACTTTTCATGTCAAAGAAAAATCCAAATTAATTGATTTGAGGAACACCCTGCATTTTCTGCAAGTTGAAAGCCTAAATTTGGAAAGACAACTTAAAAGAATTGTTCATACATAAATATGTATAGACACATGAACATGAACAAATAATATACACACACGAATGTTCAGTTACCGATTACCATTCCTTCCTATCTAGATTAGAGACCCAGAAGAAGTAAAAGTAAAGCCACCCGCATTATTGAGTACAATATTTGACGAAAAAAAAAAACCAACTGAATCAATAAATCAGATCCCAAAGATCAACAAAGAGCATTAACAATATATATATATATATATATATATATATAATGTCTGAAACAGCTAAACCCGAAATTAAATATAAGACAAGAAAAAGAAAATCTAGCTTTTCACCTAGCAACAGTACAAAGCAAAATTGAAAAACCGAATCCAAAGCTACCCAGATAAAATTCAAGAAAATTAATGACAACCCAGGTGCAAACTAAACCTCAAACGACACAAATTCACCACTAATGACAATGCCGAAGCTCAATTCCTCACTTACAACCATTACATCAAGAATGAGAAGTGTTTATGCATGAAGCTGAGCTGCCTTTCCACTCTCTCTATCTTGGGCGTTTGTGATGGAGACGGTAGCACTGCACGATAAGAGAACAGTATCGAGCGAAATGGGTTGGTCTGAAATTTGCACATTCGGCTAAAATATCTACTGTTTTAGCTTGAGGTTTTATCATGTGTTCCAACTTTTAAGGGTTATTTCGGTCAAGTATGAACTTTACCATCTTATTCAGGAAAAAAATAGGATATAATAGAGCTGAAAGCTGCGGTGGCTTTGACAGATGCTGTGCAATTTGTTGAGAGTCCTAGTCGCGTGAGAGTTTGTTGTTATCATAAAGTGTGTGTGTGTATATATATATATATATATATATCAATCTCTAGTCTTTTTAAAGAGGGCGTTTCTTTATCTAGGATAAGAATGTCATTAGATAAGACGAGTTTGCATATTAGTATAATGGACATGAAATTAGTTTTAAAACTTAGAAAAATTCCTTGTAATTGTCATGAGAGAGGTCAAATATAATTATCCCAATAAACAACTTAATACAATAAGCATATGCATAACATATATATGATATATCTATCCCTCTCCTATATAGATGGACACGTGTGAGTGATGTGATAAATGATTATTGATATCAAATTGCACTGAAGCAACCTTATACTAATAATTTCTTTTAGTGTAAAACATGAGCTGAAAAGAAATACAAAAGTAAATCTCACTATATATATATATATATATATAGAGAGAGAGAGAGAGAGAGAGAATTCTATTACTTTTTAACAAGATTTACTTCAATTAAGATGTGTGGTAGTTGGAGTTGTTGTCTTTTAAATTGATTTTGCCTCCATAGAATAATTCCGTGCAGTTGTACCAAACTTACCAAGTAGCAGAATTTTTGGAGAGAAAAGAGGAGATGGTTCTCTGCTTGGATCAGCTCGTGACAATTGTGTTTTTATAGGTTTTCCACAGTTAGTTGTCTGATAAAAATAAAAATAAAAATGTAACAGTTAGGTCAATTAATTACCCTAAATGATTATTAATTTGGGGTTTGATACAGTGTGTTTGTGTACCAAGTGCAGAGCTCTAAACCAATCTAACAGCTTCTTTTATTTTGGTACGAAGAGAACCTCACGTCTTGAACATTATTTTAATTTTGTGGGTGAATCAATTTTCATATCTCCACAAATATTTTAAGATTTATGTCGTGTTGGGTGGACCCCAACTAATTTTTCAATATTGATGCCTTGATCTATTTAAGATTTAACCAAGCTTAACTTATTAAAAATTGGGAAAAAAAGAGATATTTTTTTCATTTTTTATCAATTAATGCAGTCATTGAATTATATACTTACATTATGTTTGTTGTATATGTCAAATAAATATCAAACAAATTGGATGTAAATAAGTTCCAATCCTACATTCATATTTTTTTTAATAAAAATATATTAAAAGAAAACACAAATTTAAAACATATGTTGATGAGGAAACTCTAAATATTGGTTTTTGACATGCATGATGAACATAAGAATAGCATTTAATCTAACATGGATTGTCAAAAGATGAAACCTGAAAAAAAATTAGGGAAAAATATTAAAAAGTACTTCAAAAAAGAAATTTCAATCCAAAAAGTATACGATATATTGTTTTTATCTAAAAGATCCAAAAAGAAATTTTTAATACAAAAAAATCTAATTGTTAACTTTCATCTTAACATCGTTAAAAAATATTATTGATTAGACTAAAATAACCTTCAAAATATATTTTAAAAAATACTAAATAATAAATACAACAAATTCTTCAATCCAAAAAAAATATAACATTTTATTATTTATCTAGAATGCCTAAAAAATAAATTTTTACTTTATAAAATATTATGATTTTTTGGGATTGAAAATTTTATTTTATATATTTTTAGTATTTTTTTTTAAATATCTTGAAGGTCATTTTAGTATAATCAGTAATATTTTTTAACGGTATTAAGATAAAATTTAACAATTAAACATTTTTGTATTAAAAATTTCTTTTTTGGACTTTTTAGATAGGAAAAAATGTATCATGAATTTTTTAGATTGAAAAAATTTATTTTAGAAACTTTTTAATATTTTTGCCAAAAAATTATTGATACATGTAAAACTACTTAATTGTGTACAAGATGTAAAAGAATCATCCTCATTTAAAGAGATTTACAATTGGTTATAATAAATCAACTATTCAACAAGGATGATGTTTGAACTCGAGACATTAAGCAATGCACTTGGATCATTATCATCATGCTCAAAAGGAATTAAGTAAGATTTGATCATTGAGAGGTACAATCAAGCCAATAATAAACATGAGAGATGAGAGATAGAAGAGTTATTAATTATTAAGTTTTTTTATATTTTTATTAATTAATAAGTTTTTCTTACATATAAATATTTTTTTAGTATAAAAATAAGACTTTGTCTACAACTCTTTAATGATATTTTGGCTTTTTAAAAAAAAAATACATATAATGTTCTACGTACTTAAGGTATAAAAAAATTCGTAACATCCTTTTGAAGTAAAAAAATGGTGTTTTCTAGTATCATAATTTTTTCTATTTATAATGTTTTTGACTTCAATTATGTAGAATTAATAAATATAATTATCAAAACATGTCATGAATGATATATATATATATATATAACTCTATTTTATCTCTCTAATAATTTATATTATGAAGAGTTTTTTGAAAAAGTATTAATTTTAAGGTAATATGTGTGTGTGTGTGTGTGTGTTATATGTACTTGATTGGTAAATAAATTGTGAATCACAAGCATTGTTAACGAAGGAGAATTTCTATCGATTGGGGTTAGCCTGATTGGTAACTCGTGACATCCCTTTCAAGAGAAGGTCATAGATTGTATTCTCACTCATCTTATTTGAAGGAGTTTCCTTGCTTTGAATTAGACTTTATCTTTATACTTATTATAGTCTGTTGAATTTTTTAAGATCCAAAATGTGAGAGACTTTTATAAACTTGTAAAATAATAATTAATGCATGTACATTACATCTTTCCTTGGCAAAACCAAAAAATAAAAAATTGGAGGAGAACCCCTCATGTAAAGTAACATCAATATTACCACAATTCTAATGTTGTGACAAGATTTGCTAAATTTGTTTCATTCATGCACCTCAGACCACCATACCACACCCATTGAAATAATAATAATAATAATAATAAATTTGACTTAAGAACTTAAAATGATGATGTCTCATCAAACTTAACAAATGTTAAAAGGTGAACATCCCATGCAGGATCTAAACAGGCTTTCCAATTATGGGATGCTTGCATGCTGAATACACCCCAAGCAATAAAATAGAAGAATATTGCTTAGAATATGTTCACAGAGCTTGTTGCCAGACCATCTCTGATCTTTATTGGACCCCGTGCAACAGTTGCAATTTTAATTTTTTTAGTTTTATTTCAGCCATTCCTATGTTTAATATTCATGTCTCCCTAGAAATCAAGGGACTCTTTCGGTCATGTTTGGTATATCGAAATGAGGGTAGGAATGAAATGCACATTTTTGATACTATTTTATTCTTGTGATTGTTTAGACTTTTTAAGCCAGAATGGTCATTTTAAATAGAATAACTATTCCTAAAGAAGCCGAAATCGTCATTCCTTACCAAAAGTCACGGAATGCTCATTCCATTCCTTACGAAAATTTTTAATTTTTTTTTTTTGCCAATAAAAAAAATGCAAGTTGAATTTTTTTTTTCATTAAACGTACATGAAAGTTTTAAAATTTATACAAGTATTTTGAATATCTAACTTAATATTAACTTCATTCCAACAATTTGATGGTGTAAACCAAACACAAGAATGTAATTGTCATTCCATTATTGGGTATTCAGCCAAACAAAAGAATAGAATAATTATTCTCATTCCATTCCTACTCCATTCTATTCCTAATGCTATTTTATTCCTATCTTATTCCATTCTAGCATACCAAACATGTCCTAAGAAACCATCACTCCTAGAATACAAGGACGGAGACATGCATGAATTTACTCTTGATCATAAGTTTAAAAATTAAAAAGGTATAAATATTTAATATTGATAAGTAATTAAATTAATTAATAAATAGAGTTTACAAATTAGACAAAAAGTTTAACAAAAAAGGACCCTAAAAAAGGTTTAATATACAAAAAAAACCTCAAAAATTAATAAAAATCCCATACAAATCAAATATCGGGAAAGAAAAGTGTAAAAACTTTAAGCCTAATAGGTGAAAAAGTATAAATTAAAGAGGTATATTTGAAAATATTTTTAAAATATAAGAAAATTTTTGAATAAAAAAATTTGAGGGCAAATGACTCCCTTGAGCCTTAATTGGCTACCTCCTTGTCTTGGAACTAAAATGCAATAAAAAAAAATGGAGTAATTGAAAGAGACGAACTAATATAATAAAAAGGCAATTCAAGAAAGAAAGAATTAATTTATTGGCCTATAGCACGCAACAATTTAATATAACTTATTAAACAAAAGGATCCTAAATTTCTTGGCAGATCAATCCAACATTAAATATAGGAGAATTGGATAATAGGTCTCTCATAAAGTGATAAATTAGCACAAAATCCAACACATAATATTTTAACCCAAAAAATCCCTATATATTTTGTTGACAAAAATGCCTATCCAATAAAAAATACGGTAAAAACTGAATTGGTCCTCCTTTCCTACGCTCAACACATGTCATGTCATCACTTTTTGTTTTTTGAAACTTTAAAATTCAAAAAGTTACAGTATATAAATCAAATTTTCATAAAAAAATATATATATTTAGATTTTAAAAATCAAAATCTATTAAATAAGATTCATATTGCATAGAAAATCTTGCCCAAAAGAGCATGCTTTTTCAACAGATAATTTTTGTCAAAAATTTTGTATCTACGGAACAAAACAAAGGAATTTTTTTGTCCAGAGAATGTTTCTTGAATAGAGAAATTTCAAAAAAAATTAAACAAAAAAATATTACAAATGTTTTTTTAACAATGCATCAAATAATCTTAGTACCTTAGGAAAGTGATAATACTCCAACATTGATAAAACCAAAAAAATAGATAGAGAAAATAATATACAACTAAAAAAATATAGTAACAAAGAAATGTTTCTCGGACAAAGAAAATTCTCTGTGCAAAAATTCTTTTTTTTTCATAGTCTAATGTCTCTGTTTGATAACTAGTTGCTCTAGAGTGGCATTTTAATATCATGGGACATTCAAGAAGGAAGAAAGAGACAAATCAAACACGTACCATTTTTTTGACAAGTAGATAGCAGTTTGCAAATGAATTTTTCTCTCATTCCTAATACCACCCCATCGCCCAAAACAAACAAATAAAGAACCACAAAAAAAAAAAAAAACTTGTTTCAGCCCCCCAAGTTCTGTGTTGCAAACTGAGTCATTCTGGCCAACTAACAAACTGCATCATAAATATTAGACTTCGAATACAAATGCGTAAGTAAAGATGGCATACAAAAATTAACATAATCCTACATATTCTACACCAGTAATAGACTGAATTAGTGCTTCAAAAATGGGTTTGACGTGTTGTTGATGAACTTCACATGAGGTAAAAGAAGTGTCACTGTTGGACTCCCACCACCACCACTATCATCATTATAAGCATTTGGGCACTTTAAATGGAAAAGTGAAAAACTCAGAGGACTTTCTTCTTGTAGTTTGAAGCAAAGTTAAGACCACTAAATCGTCAACTTTAGTGCCCAATTCAAACTCCAATCTAGACGCTAAATCTTAGTCGTTACAGTAAAGTTCATACATCATGCTATATCTTCAGTTTGTATAAGTTCTCTAATAGAAAGATACATAAGCAAGAAATAGTAAATCACTTTAGGATGTGTTTAAGGCATTGGGACTTAGGGCTTCATGAATCGAAGATAGTAAATAGGTGTTAAGAGTAGCCTTTCATGGAGTTGTTGGGGTTAGCAGGGTAAATTGGTCATTAACAATAAAATGATTATGCCACCTCATCACTTTTGGATATGAGCTCATCTAACTTTAAACCTTAGGGGCTTTGGGTTTGTCATATTTACTACTAGACTTTAGCTTATGAAGACTTATTTTGAGAGACTTTATCCTAATTAACTCTTAAATATATTACATATATAAAAAAATAATATTATTGCTCTGAATATGAAGCTCCCTTGATGGTTTTCTATATGTGTTTGGGGTTGCTTTCTCAAAAGTTTAGAAGTTTTTGAATGCACTTTTAGTGAATTTTGTAAAGTAAAATCAACATAAAAGCAAAAATAAATTACTGCTTAGAAAAATGGCCAAACACATTTCTCATAGCCACTTTTGCGAACACAAATGCAAAAGCGGAAGTGCAAAACTACCCCCAAAATGGGTGCATTTTTCAAAATTATTTTCTATTCTCAAAAAACAAAAACACTTATAAAACATGAGCTTGTTAGAATATTTTCGAAACTTTTTTTTGGAAGGCCAATAAATGTACCAATAAAAAAGAACGAAATGGTTAATATTGAGTGTCGTGTTAAGGGCAATGGAGACTAAAATTAACTTGGGTTGATGTGGTTAAAAAAGATATGATAATATGTGGTCTAATGAAAGAATATCTTTAAATAGAGAAAAATGAAAAAATAGAATTCATGTAGCCGACACCAAAATATTAGGATAAGGTTTTGTTAAGTTGAGTTATTTTTAAATAAATTTTTTAAAAATAGACCCTTCCTAATAAACAAATATAAGTGCTTTTTGTATTTTCAAAATTAATAATTTCTTAGAAACAAAGACAAATAAAAAACTTGTGTGTTTTTTAAATTCTTATCATTCTTGAATACACTAAAAGCAAAAACATTAAATATATATATTCAACGGGCATCTTCCTCTTCTCAATCAAAAACCCTAGAACGAGGACTCCAATTTTTCATGGTTGTCATTTTTTTATTTTTTATTTTTTTATAAAAATCTCCTAGAGGTTTCTCATTTAGTCAACCTTAAGTCCTACACGTACAACATTAGTAATGTCATTTACTTACAACAAAGCCTCTTTTCATTAACAATCTTACAGGTATTGATATTGAGTAGAGGTGCCAAATATTATCCAAATCCGTTAACCTTGCCTTAACTCGCCCACTATCAACTTATCCTTACCTGCCTATTTAGTTAGCGGGTCATAAACGGGTCGGGTAATAAGGAACCCATCAATTTAGCGGATCAATACGGGTTGAATATGGATGTTTGACGGGTTGAGAATAAAAATAATAAAATAGTATATATATATATATATATATTTATTTCTCTATTTGAGAAAGAACAAAATACTAAAACATATACAATAAATTATAAAACAAAATTAATATTTAGAGAATGTCATTCAACATCACCATATATATAAACAAAACACAAACCAAAACTTGTGATTCAAAATAAGTTGAATTGGTCTTCGCTAGGAGCTTTGAATATTATTTTTCTTCATAAACAATAATTGACATATACAAACCGCATCAAAGATATACATGTACAAAAATATGAATTCATCTTAATAGTTTATATTAATTATCATGAAAAAAATAAATTTTCTTATCACTCTTAAATACATAAAAAAATTAATTTCATATATATATATATATATATAACGGTATATACATGGTAATGTTTCACAGTGTAGACACAATTTTGTTTTTTCTTTTTTTTTTTTCTTTTGTTTCCAATAAAAGTCCAAGTTATTCATTCCAAAAAATTTATGGTAGAAATAAAAGAAATTTATGTATTGGACAGTTATTAGAAGTTCTTTTTTTCATTATGAGATATTAGTGAATGACTTTTATTTGGTCTTTCAATTCTTGGATGTTAATATCTTAATATTTTTACTTGCATTATTTTTTCAAAGCTTGAAGTAGCAAACTTTCATCAGATAATTTCTAATGAGTGAAGTTATGAAATCTTGTAGTCCTAATCAAGTTATGAATGTTCAGAGATAATTACATAGATTTATATCCTCTTATAAGTTTTGTTTAAGTGCCCTAGATAATATTATTTATCAAAACAACTATTCAAGTTGTTATTAGTTTAACAATTTAGTTTATGCTAAATTTCTCCCTATTAGATTTACTAATAGAGAAATAAAATTTTTTTAATGTGTATTCACAAGAGTTTTAACAGAGAAACGTAATAAATTTTGTTAGTCATATTACTTGATTGAGATATGACAATCTTAAATAGTGTTTTATTTCTAAAAAAAGTTGGGTAGCAGGGTCAAATTCAGATTGACCCGACCCGTATTTGACACGATCAAGTCGGGTCAAATATGGATTCAACCCGTTTACGACCCGCCCGTTTTGCGAGGCCTAATATTGAGGCAGCTAAAAGTTGATAGATATTGTTATCCAATTTAGAGTGCACAAAAAATCTCCAAAATAATTCTTTAATTAATTCATCATAATTAACTAAACAAGAATAATCAAAACTCAAATGTGCCCTCTTGTTGTGCACTTGTGCTTGGCATGACTTCTTTCAAAACTGATATATTTTTGGCACGCACAGCTTTAAAAATGTTGGTTTTCCACAGTTGAACAATAAAACTGTTCTGATTAATCTAGAAGGTAGGTAGGTAGTCAATCAAATTTGAAAAAAGAGTATTAAATTTAGACATCTAACCTCCAATGTCTAGCTAATGGTAGCATTCAAGTCCTCAAATTAAATGCACATGAGTTGGAGGAGTTTTGTGAATCTAAAATTTGCCAATCTTTTTTACATTAAAAATGAAAAAAAGAGAGAGCTTAGGCAAGATCTATCCGATATATATATATATATATATATATATATATAGATAATATGACTTTGTGGCAATTGAAAGATCAGACAAAACACATTCAGTACAAGATATAACATGCAGATACTAAATTTTAGCATGTTATATGACAGTCTATTAGAATGAGGCAAGATATATATATATATATATATATACATACCAAGAGGCATATCTGGAAAAAAAAAATGGAGTACAATAGTATTTCATGATATGACAAAAGTAGCAATTGCTATTCTTGGTGTCAAATATAATATTAAAAATAATATTGTCATTTTTTGACAATTTAAATAACATTCCATTGGAACAATGAAATACAAGTCATTTTTTGAAAATCTAAATAACATTTCATTGAAGCAACAACTTTTATAACCATGACAAATTATATATATATATTTTTTTTTTTGCTGAATCGGCAAAGGGTATCTTGAACTAGTTAACCGTCAATGTTTGAACCAAATAGATTTAACTTTTAGTATGCTCCCATTAACAACTCATTACGGCCAAATGCTAATAATCATGCAGAAATAATAATCTAAGCACAAATAAAACAAGACATGAAATTTAAATGGGAAAATCATCTTGGGGAATAAAAACTCGTTGTAACGAAAAACTCTGGTAGGAAAACCAGATCCAATGTAAGAACAAAAAGCACAAACCTAAGATACTAACTTGTCTCCACAAAGGTTTACCACTAGTCTTTATACCAATTTGAATTCATTTTCTCCTTACCTATTCAATTTGCTTTATCCACTAGCCCTTTTTTGTCTCACATCAATCACACCCTTCCATAATCCACTACTCCAAATGTGCAAAGCTATTTAATGATTGCTAGTTATATCACTATATGCCTCCTAAAGCAATATAGTAAACTGTATAAACGAAGTTTATGCAAAATGGTCACTATATGAAAAAGTCCCAAGTTTCTTAAATAAAGTCCTCTCTTAAGTACGTTTGTGTATCTATGCAATCTTGCAACTAGGGTTATGTGTATATTGTAACTAGGAAAGGTAAAATATGTACACTAATTGAAATCCTAACATAATCAAGGGTGAATTAGCCAATCGGTCTCACGAAATATGTGACACATTTTCAAACAATTAGCGTACCGTTCAGGTCCACGTTCGAATAGTCAAGGACTGCCTTTGGATGGTGCAGGTTTCTAGAATTGAATTATGTCAAGTTTAGATTATTGGTGTGTCCCAACGATGGATAACCAGTATGTCCACTGTTCAAATGGTGTTAGGTTGTATTCAAATACTGAAGCCATTGTTCTGACTTTCCATTTCGAATAGCTTTGTGCAAATGTTATTATAAATTTAGAGGCAATTTAAACACTTCATATGGTCTTTCTAAGATACCAAGATCATCAATAAAATTAAATGCAACCCTCCTTAAATGACCAACATAAAATTCTAAATGCATAGTCATCTTAGGTATGCAATACATGATTTGTGTGTGTGTGTGTGTGTGTGTTTCTACCTTTATCATCACAAGTAATTTTGAAGTCATCAATTTAAAAGTTGAGGCTTCACTTTCAAAACCATGTTTTGTAATTCAGTCAAGCTAGTCTAAATTCTTCACTAATATATATATATATATATATATATATATATATATTAAGCTCAATATTCAACTAACCTAACAATTATGGACTCAGTTTTTAGAATGAAATAAAGGAAACATTTTGCTCGCACATATTTTTGGTGATTACTAACATTTTCATGTTTTATCTCTTTTATGACATTCACCAGATTTCGTGGGACTTTCAAATGAAACGTAATAAATTGTCAAGTTCTAAGACAAATGAAAACAAGAATAAAGCTTTGAGTAATCAACTTCAACTATTTCAAAAACCTACAGGTTTCTCTCAATAAGTCTAACATTTTGAGATGGGTTCTCTTTTAAATAAGAATGAAATTATTTTCATCTGAGGAGGAGAAACAGGATGCTATGTCAAGTGAAGCCATCGAGGATCAAGCATGAAAATTTTCATAGTTGTAAGGTTTGGAAGATGAAGATTATGTTCTTAAGAGGTCCCCATTTCAAGCTATGCCAAAGGCGTGCTTCCTCTTACCCAATATACTATTTTTTTGAAGTAGAATTACATATTTAGAGTTTACTCAAACAGCCATGTGGCATAGGACCCGTAGTTAGCAGTTAAAACAACATAGTTGTACTATAAAAAAATAGAATATCTAATCTAGTTTACCTAGGATATATAAGCTAGTAGGGTGGTATTCAATAGAATTGAAATTTTTATTATTACATTAATAAAGCTGAAAAATGTTAAGTAAACATGAGGATGTTGCCCAAATAAAGCTAAATGGCAAAAAGAAATTCACGAAACCATATTTCAGTTAGTTTAAATTCATGGCTTTGTTAACTAAAGTTCCCATCCGGAAAGTTTTGCTCACTCAAAGTGTCATGTTGCAAGCTCACAAATACTGGACTTTGAGTTAGGTAAATTGAGCAACTTTCACTTTAAGAAACTCACAACATCTACTTGGTAATATGAATGTTAACAATTTATTATTATTGTACCTTGTGTCTGCATGACTTGATGAGTTTCCTCTGTTCCCTCTTGATGTAGAACAAATGGCCTTGATTTCATGGATGAATGGAAACATTCCAATGCCCGTTCGAAATGAAGTCATCCGTGAATCGATCCACGCATGACTTTGCATTGAACAAGGCTTGGAACGCTCTCATTAATCTATGAAATCAAGGTAATTTGTTCTACATCCCTCCAGTTGAAGAGAACTCGATCTTCAATTGTAATCTAGATAGAGAGGCTCTTCTGCATGGTACTCATAAAGATCAGCAACATTGAAAGTCTTCAAAATATCTGTCTTTTGGCATATCAACAACATAGGCATTGTCATTTATTTTGTGCACAATCACAACTATTTTTACCTTTTGGGTCCTCAATCACCAATGCTTTAACCACTAAAGCATAAACCCCTCGCGCCTCCTTGGCTTCAACTACAAACTCTACTTTAGATCTAGATAAAACTAACATAGACTGTCTTTCCATTTTAGAACTGTTAGTCACAAAATCATATTTTGAAGGGGTTATGAAAATTTTGTGTGCTCCTCATGTGAACTATATAAACATTATCTTTACCTCTACAAGTAATATCAATATCATATTGTCATGGTCTACTTAACAACACATGACTAGCATCCATATCAATGACATTACAAATTACATCATCACGATAAATTTTTGTTACCTTCATTGTTCGTCTTTTTTTTAATCCAGTCAATTGTGTAAGTAAGAGGGTGCTTTTCTATAGGCAGCTTCATTGATCCACAAGCTTCTTAGCCACAAAATTATCGCAGTTTCCATTGTCAATAATTAAATTGTAGACCTTTGAATTGACTGTACACCATGATCGAAAGATGTGTCGTTGGCTCGTGTCTAACTGCTTTGACGCATATAGCAATCATTACATCAATTGACTATGTTAATTAGTCTAATTACCTTCCAGTTGGAGTTCAAATGACCCCATTGTTTGATCTTCTAGATTGGGGTCGTGACAGTTGTTGAGTCAAACTCTTATGTTTGATAGCACAATACCTTTTAACTTTGTCCCAGATCACTTTTGTACCATTCCTTTTATAAGTTTATATATAGAAATGTATTCCTTATATTTAATTGAGTTCCGTAAGATCCTTGTTGACCTATGGGTTGAACTAATCCCAAATATGTTGTAGCCCAAAGAGTGCAATGCGCACCATGTGCAATATTTTACGCACGCCTTTGAACGCAACGCAAAATCATCAAAGACAAATTAATTTTTTGAATCACATGATCAACTGTCCATATTAGAGATGATCAAATGGGAATGTTGAATAGGTGTTTCACGAATGGGTGTGTTTTTTGCAAAAGACACATCCATTCGGTATTTCAAAAATGTTGTGTTTCTTTGCAAAAGACACATTGAATGGGCACTTGTGTAAGGTTGTGTCTCTTTACAAAAGAAACATTGAATGAGTACTTTTAGAAGTTATTACACTTGAAAAGACACATTGGATGTTTACGAACAGGTTGTATCTTTTGAGAAAAGGCACTTTTGTATCTATAAATTCTGCAGTCCAACAAATTGAATAAAGAATCTCTCTCTCTCTCTCTCTCTCTCTCTCTCTCTCTCTCTCTCTCTCTCTCTCTCTCAGAATAGAAATTGTAAACTAAAGGGTTTCACTGGAACTCTTTCAACTTTGCTTGTTGCAATTTTTCAAACAAAAGACTTCGTTGTATCATAGGGACGACTTTCTCAATAACTCATCAACAAACTCTACAAAGTGGGGGCACAATATGTTCTAAAGAAAGTGTCTTTAAATAATGCCTCAGAGCCTACAAATTCTACATACTGTCCCAACAACAGTTTGTTCCTCTATTTTGTCTTGCTCTCTTTTGGCGCATTTCGGATGGACAAGTGCAATGCTGAATAAGTTGCTTAAGTGCTGACAGATTCAACTGATCTATATTGAGACATATGAAGCTTACATAATGGGTTGAACTACATGGAGACTTGAGTTAGTGGCTTTTACCCTCAAAAACTTAATTGTAAGACTTGGCTGTATTGTGCTTTAAAGCTTCATTAGCTTCCAGTGTCAAATCATTGGCAGTTAAAAGTTGAAGGCTGAGGATTTTTGAGTTGCAGAATTCCTATGCTCATAGAAGTTAACAGCCTCCAATAATGAATTCTTGTGCTAGTGTGATCGGAGGAGCATAAGAATCCTAATGATATAATTATTGTGTGGTTAGCTAGTATAACTGCCTAAGAAGAGGCCTCCTGCAAAAGAATGTAAAAGGTAAATAATTTATATATATAACCTGAGTTTTCAATCAAATCTATGCAAATTTTGATTCCGTTTTCTCAAACTCACAGTGGTTTGATCATATTTTCTAAATTCATGTTTCTAAGAAATATGCAGTCTTTCTGATATAGGTGTCTTTTCTAGAAACACTTCTTTATTGGCATGCTTCTAAATTTAAAAAAACTTCCGTTCGTATCTTGAAAAAAAAAAAAAAATTATTAAGAGGCAATTCTTCAATATAGCCTACTATTTGAAACATGAGTTTAAGAAATATGTTCAAAACTACGTGAAATTGATAAATTTGATTAAAAATTACATGGCTAAAGTCAAAATTCTTTATAACCCTTTAGAAGCTCTTTATGGATTTTGATCAAGAAGGGAAGAATGGATGAAGTGCTTTGTACAATTGTACTGCAAATTCACATTTCTTTGTAAGATGTGGAAAAATGAAAATGTCCTGTTGGGAATGGGGCCACCATTTTTAGATTATGATGATTTTTCATTTATCCAATATCTAGAGGTAATCAATGAACAAATTATATTTGCAGGATAGGATATGTATTGGTTGGATTTGATGTTTCTGTTCATAACAGATGGGAATTCCTGATTTCATCTATGTTTTGGTATGATCAAAAGTACACCACCATTTTATTAATTGGGAGAGTTGCAATTGTTCAGGTCTTACACAACAACTTTCTATTTCTCAAGTGCACTTATTTTTCACTTCTCTCCCTAAATGGAAGAGAGAATCACAACCAAATTTAGACCTTAACAATGCATTTCCACTTGGTTATTGGTGCTTATTTGTGTGAGCTGTTGCTGTGAACCTCCAATGTTACAACAATGGGGTTAGGTTTTTGATTCTTATACTGTCAAAATAAAAATAGGCATGCTCAAAAACTTTCATAACTTGCAACTTGGTCTGAACTATCAATTCATTATAAAAAAAAAATGTCATTGCTTCAAGGGTTGATTGCACAATGTTACATGATATTAAATAACCTTTTTTTTTGGCTCAAATGTAGAACAACATCACATGCTTGGAATAATATTGTCCTTCTTTCCAAGTTTTCTGGACTAGGTAATATAAAACTGTAACTGGGGAAGATAAGTTATGAAACAAAGATGATGCAGATACTAGTTTAAGATGCTTCATCGCTGCCGGGGTAATTAGGTACCTGAGATTGAGAATTGGAGGATTTTTCATATTCTTCACTGCCAGTAACATCGTTTCTTGCTCCAGAGTAAGCACTCCCAGGAACCTTGATGAAAAGTTCATCCTCAACTATGTTCTCCTGCATCTCCAAATGACTTGGAGCCTGAAATTAATTGCATAATATTTAATATCAATAAAAACTATTAAAAAGGATGTGTTGCAGTCTCAAAATTACAGATATATCCATAAAAATATGCAACTATACATCAAAATCAGTGTTTTTTTTTTGCCGGGCACAGGGTGTCCATTAAGGCCTGTTTGGGGCAGCATTTTGCAGTTGCAAAAATTGTCCCGAAAAACATGCTTGGCCGATTGGTCAAAGGTTTAAATTACTTCTATTTTAATTTTGCTTCTCCAAACGCACAAAAGTACGTTTACGAAAAAGCAATTTTAGATTGTTTTTCCAAAAACTTTTGTGCATTGGGAAAAAAACACCTACTGTCCTAATAGCAAAAAATTGAAATTTAAATGAAATTTAAGGAAATGTTAGAGATACTAAAATATGGTTTAGATTTAAAATATGATGAATAAAATCAATGTTCAACAAGTATGCTGTTAGTAGGATTTGTGAAATGTGCTGCAGAGAATATGAAGAACACCAGTCACTGATACCACAGGCCTCAAACTACATCAACAATAAATAAGGTTTGCACTTAATTTGCATATTAGATGAAGTGTAAATATCCTAATACAAACACAAGTTCATTATGAAATATAACCATAGTTAGAAACATAACGAATTCCAATATAAAGTATATCATTCCTTTCTCCACGAGAGAGGAATAGAGGGTCTCCATTAGTGAGTTGCACACAATATTCTACCTGCTGTCAAGCCTCTAATAATTAATAATCTTGAGACTCAAAAATTATTAATTAATAGAAATATTAACCATTAAATTTCACTAGACTGGTTTCTTGCTTGGATGCTAGAATTGAGGATTTTTCAGTCACTTGCAGATTTAATCTGAATTCTGAGAATTTGGTATGGAGCTTTTCTGCGGCGTATGGGCTAGGCAATGAAGCAGACAGAAGGAAAATGTGGGAAGAGCTTCATTTGGTTGGGTATGAATGGAGGGGTCCGTGGTGTTTAGGTGGGGGTTTTAATGAAATCTGATCTCCAGAGGAAAGGAGGGGTTGCAGCAGATTATCGAGAGGTACGCGGGACTTTGCCCAGTTCATAAATAATATGGAGCTTTTTGATTTGCCACTGGAAGGGGGCGGGTATACATGGATAAGTGACAGGGAGAATCCAATTATGTCTCGTCTGGACAGATTTTTGGCGTCGATAAATTGGGAGATGCAATTTCCGACCTACTCAGGCTGTTCTGCCTCATCCAGTTTCTGATCATGCTCCTGTTTTGCTGAATTGTGGGGTTCTAGTTAGGGGTAAGAGTCACTTCAGGTTCAAGAATATGTGGCTGGAGGAGCCAAGATTCAAGGAGATGGTGAAAGACTGGTGGAATGGGTACTGGGAATCCTAGTCATGTTCTATCTGTAAAATTGAAGTTGTTGAAATGGACGTAAAAAGATGGAACAAAGATACATTTGGAGATTTGAGATTGAAGAAGGCATGATTGCTCCAAAAGATCAAAGATTGGGATTCGAAGGAACAAGAAAGAGTCCTTAATGAGGATGTAAAGGGGTAAAGGGGCAAAGGGAAAGCTAAGCTAGGAAGGGTGGTGAAAGCAGAAGAGATTTGTTGGGGTTTGGCTCAAGGAAGGTGATAGAGATACCAGGTTTTTTCATCGTATGGCGAACATTCACGAGGTGTAATAATATTGGCTCAGTTGTGATTGATGGGATGACTCTCAGGGAGGACAGGGAGGTAAAGGAAGGAATAGCTAATTTTCACAAAAGCTTGTATGTGGAAGAATATGATAGAAGACCCACATTGGATGGCATTTGAGTTTAGCACATTGGCAGCAGATCAAAGGAGTGATTTAGAGAGGCCGTTTGAGGAACAGGAGGTGGTGGATGCCCTTCAATCTTGTAATGGCAATAAGGCTCCTGGTCCATACGGTTATTCTATGACTTTTTTTCAGAAATGTTGGCCTGTAATGGCAATATTCCATCATTTTTATGAGCATGGGACCTTTGAGAGAAGTTTGAATTTTACTTTTATTGCTTTGATACCGAAAAAGGAAGGAGTGGAGGATATTCGTGATTATCGGCCGATTAGCTTGGCGGCGAGTGTTTATAAATTAGTGGCTAATGTTACGGCTAGCAGATTGAAAAAGGTTCTTGGAGGATTAATATTGAAGTCTCGATGCCTTTGTGGGAGGAAAACAAATAATAGATTCAGTATTAATTGCAAATGAATGTATTGATGAGAAGAGGAGTGGGGTAGGGTAGGGGATTGGTCTTTAAGCTAGATAAAGAGAGAGCCTATGATCATGTGAGTTGGAGATTCCCATTGTACATCTTAAGGAGAATGGGCTTCCCTCGGAGATGGATCGGTTGGATTCAATGGTGTGTCTCCACGGTTACTTTTTCTATGCTCGTTAATGGTGAAGCCACAGGTTTCATTCATAGAACAAGGGGTTTTGATCAAGGAAACCCGCTTTCTCCCCTTTTATTTGTTATTGTGATGGAAGGTTTAAGCATAATGATGGCGAGAGCTAGAGGGAGGCGTGATCTCGAGATTTGAGATTGGGAGAAGGTTGGAGAACAGGATAGTGATATCCCACCTGCTTTTTGTTGACAACACTTTGTTCTTTTGTGGAGCTTCTGAGACCCAACTGAGATATTTAAGATGTGTTTAGAGGCAACTTCAAGTTTAAAGGTGAACCTTAATAAGAGTGAGATCATTCCGGTGGTAGAGGTGGCATATGTGGTTTCCTTGGAACTTGGAACTTGGGATGCAAGGTTAGGACTTTTCCTACAACCTATTTGGGTTTGCGGTTGGGAGCATACTTGAGGAGAAAGGCGATTTGGGATCCCAATATTGACAGAATTCAGAAGAGGTTGGTGTATTTATCAAAAGGGGGAAAGCTTACTTTGATTAGAAGTACACTGGCTAGTCTTTGCACTTATTTCATGTCTCTGTTTCCTATCCCAGCATTGGTCAGGAAGAGCTTAGACAAGATCCAAAGAAATTTTCTATGGGAGGGGAAAGAGGGAGAAAGGAAACTTCATTTGGTTAGTTGGGATAAAATTTGTTATCTGAAGCAAGAAGGGGGGCTGGGAATGAACTATCTAAGATTATTTAATAAAGCTCTATTGGGGAAGTGGTTATGGAGATTTGCATGGGATAGTGATGCTTTATGGAGGAGGGTTATTGGAGTGAAATATGGATGTTCCTCGGTCAGTTAGAGCTCAAAGTTCGTGGAAGGGCCATATGAGATGAGCTTGTGGAAGTCAATTAGCAAAGGCAAGGAGGACTTCTTTCAAAGGGTGGGTTTCTCGATTGGGACTGGTGATTGAATTAGGTTTTGGGACGGATGATTGGTGTGATGAGGTGATATTGTTTTGAAGGAGAGATATCATCGTTTGTTTCAGTTCGGCCTGAACAAAGAAGCAATAGTGGCTGATTATTTGATAGTGCAGAAAAATGGAGCAATTTGGATGCCGCAGTTTCAAATGAATTTCTTTGATTGAGAAATGGAGGAAGTGATAAGTTTGTTAGACCTTCATCATCAAAAGGTGAGGTTGGGAGAGTGCGACAGAGTTGTTGGAAGATGGATAGCAGCAGCATGTTTACAATTAGATCCTATTATTGTGATTTGGTTCGGAAAGGAGATAAGAGCTTTCCTTGGAAGGTGATTTGGGGAGCAATCCCAACTGTGGATACTCTTAACAAGAAAGGCTTTCAATTAGTATGAAGGTGCAGCCTTTGTTTCAATAATGAGGGGACCATTAATCACATCTTCCTTCACTGCCCTTTTGTGAAAGAAGTATGAAATTTACAGTTCTTTATCTTTGGACGCTGCTGGGTTATGCCCTTTTCTCTTTGGGAGGTTTTGAAAGGGTGGATGAGGAGAGGCAAGAGGAGAGGAGGGGGGAAGACCGGGAGGATTACCCCCATTTGTTTATTTTGGTGCATCTGGACAGAGAGGAACTGCCGAATGTTTGAAGGAGTAGATGTCGATTTGTAAATTCAAAGATCACTTTTTGAAATTATTATACTTTTGGGTTGTAGAGGCATACCCCTCGTATGTGAATAGTTTCGTAGAGTTTTTGGAAAACGTGAGGCTCTAGTTTTTTGTAAGCCTTTTTTGTATTTGGGTTTGTCCCCTCTGGCAGTCTTTTGAATATATTTACTTAGAAAAAAAAAAAAAAAGTATACGAATTTAACTGCTAAAATTTGACATGCATACATTTGTGCAAAGGTGACTTTTCTCAAATAGTTATTAAATATTAAATAATAGAATTATAAATTACTCACCAATGAATGAAGTTGGTTAGTTAGAAAATTATTTATTAATAGAGATTATTAACTTATTGAACATTAATTATTGGTAAGTTAATAATATATCATTAGACAATTGAAGGTTCAAGACCCAATATTACAACATGTCAACCAATTAGTTGTTCTAAACGGTAGTTATCAGTTATGACAGCCTCCCCCCCCGGCCAAAAAAAAAAAAAAAAACCCTCCAAAAAAAGGAAAAAGAAATCCTATCTGCGACCTCCATGACATGGCCTCCACATGGTCATGTCTCTAGACATGTTATGCACTGAAATTTATACACAATCTTCCTTCATTGCAATACACCTCTGCAAGTTGTCAGATTGATTCCCTTGAGAAATCCATGCATGCAGAGCCGTGACTTCAGACCCTTGACAAAAGAATATATATATATATATATATATATATATATATATTCAGACCTCAACCTGAGGCAAAAGCAATATACTTGTATAAGCTGATAGAAATCACATCTGAGTCCAGTTTCATGATACCTCGGTCTCCAAATAAACCGTCTTTTAACACAACACATCTAATACCTACCGAGATTGAGGGCAAGGCCCAGGGAGCTCCTTCAGCTATGTGCCTACATCGTGGTGTGCTTCCTGGACTGCATCATGATCCCCTTTGGGATCCTAGGAGGTTCATGGCTTGGCTACTGAAACCCGGAGCCCTGCTGAGGCATATTACTATACAAAATCCACATCTTGGCCAATGAGAGAGAGAGAGAGAGGGACCATGCATCCAAGGATCAAAATATCGTTTCGATGTATAGTTTGAAACGGAAACGTTTCGGAAACATAATGGAAATGGAGAAAAAATTAGAAACATGTGAAAACATAACTTAAAATTTATTTATTTATACAAATAAGCCTATTTATTGAATATTTGTGCATGTTTAAGACATATACATCATATTCATGATAAATAACATAATCGATATATACTATATAATATTCCACACGAATTAGATAATTTGACACAAGTTACATATAAAATAAAAAGTAAAACAAATAGCGATTTAAACCTATTATAATTAGTAACTTAGTATTAAAATAGTTATTTCTCTACACTTTATTTCCCCTACTACTTTTCTATTATTTTATGAAAAATAATAGAAATATCTTCTTGTAATTTTGAGTCTTAATCCTTGAAAAATAAATGTATATTATTTTTTACTAACTTCTAGAATTATTGTTGATACAAAAGAAATGTTTCCTCTGATTCGGTATGTTTCCGCGGAAACAATTTTGTTTCCATTGAAACATATGAATTTCGATATTCCACTAGTGTTTCGTTTCGGTTCCCTGAGAAACGGAAACGTTTCGGCCGTTTCGATGGAAAAGAAACGAAATTTTGATCCTTGCATGCATCCTCTGAAACATGTTTGCTACATGTTGCCTTGGTGTGCTCTTCACCTCATCAATGTGTGTTCATTCCCTCACTTGCATCTCCAGTTGGCAATTTCTCATCTAGCTACCGTCACCAGCTATCATTTGTTCTTGTGGAGTCCTACAATGACTGACCTCCTTGCCTAGTTTGCCATTAAGAGAGAAGGGCTGCAATTTCAGGATTTCTCTATAGAGTCTCCTAGCCCAAACTCTCTCTCCCCCCCCCCCCCCAAAGAAGCTTGCATCGGTTTTCACCCTAATCTAATATCCACGAAGCTTCATCCTATGTGTAATATCTCCATCTCAAGAACCATAATACAAATCAATAACCATTATATGATTTCTTCTTATGGCTAGTATAATATTACATTATCTTTACTATCTCTCTCTCTCTCCCCCCCCCCCCCCCCCAAAAGAAGCTTGCATCGGTTTACACCCTAATCCTAATATCCACAAAGCTTCATCCTATGTGTAATATCTCCATCTCAAGAACCATAATAACCATTTATATGATTTCTTCTTATGGCTAGTATAATATTACATTATCTTTACTATTTTTAAGGAACAACCACTTGCGCTCTCAAAAGTTTTACCTCACCACCCATTTGTATACCTTCATCTCTCTCACTCTACCTTGTGTGTGAGTATCTATTTCACTGAACCCCCACTCTCATGATGATCGTCGACAATCACCATCATTGACAACACTACTGCAATATACGTATGTAATGCAAAAGAAAATATTCAAAATAGATTTAATACAAATATCTTTATCTAGTATGATTCATGCAATATATTGATACCTTCATCACTCTGACTCTCTCTCTCTCTCTCTCTCTCTCTCTCTCTCTATATATATATATATATATATATGTGTGTGTGTGTGTGTGTGTGTGTGTGTTTCTTCAAACTCAAATACAAATTTGTGCACGTGTATATATGCCATTGACCCCCTCTCACGATGATTGTCGACAATCACCATCATTGAAAACACCCTGAAATTTACATACATATATATATATATATATATATAATATACACATATACAAGTATGTGTGCATGTGTGGTGACTTACGATAGACATTCATCGAACCTAATTTTCGATGTTGCGTGCATATAATCTAGTCGTTTCCAATTATCGCTCATGACTCGCTCAATTTGGGGAGTAAACATTCGAGATTTCCGACGAGTACAATGGATGGGTTGAGATGTTTCTAATTGTTGAACAGGGAGCTAATGTGGCAAGAAGATTGTGGGTGTCCCGTTCAGCGAAAGAACAGCAGGGCAATGTATTGGAGGACGCATCAACGACAATCGTTCCCTAGAGCGCTCCATGGAAGAGGCAGGAGTTTATGGCTATGGCGTCACAAGAATCCCATGGGTGAATACATGAAAGTGGAATCAATATATAGCGAGGTTAATCAAAGCTTATTCATTCCAGTGATGGATGCTGGTGAAGGTTGTCTGTCGGCAGCTAAAGCCTAGAGGAAAATGGGGCTTTTGCAACCGAGGAAAGTGTAATACAAGGAGGCTTCATTTAAAGAAGTTGCAGAGATTAGATGTGGCCGAAGAAGAGGGTACAAGGGGAGACTGGTCTTCAGAACGAATGGGAGGATGTTAGGGTTAATTTAAACTCTTGTGAGGATCGGATTGAGTATTTGAAGAGGTGTCTTGTGGGAAGGATAAGATCATTGCAAAGAGAGGTTCTGGAAAGATATCAACTTGAGGCTTGGGTGGGACGTCAATGGAGGGGTCCCAAGTGGCTTGAGAGTAATTGACGTGCATGGTACGTATTTCTTGTTTAACTTCCCATCAAAGGAAGGGGAGTGACGAGTCCTATGAGAAGAGATGCACATTCAAAGAGGACCCAGTCTTCCTGGACCATTAGGCTGCAGCTGGGTATTGTGTTCAATCAAAGCAACCTCAGTAGGTTTGGGTAAGATTCATGCCTGTCAGCCTTTCTGTGGAGTGAGAAGGTTTTTAGAGCTTTGGGTAGTTGGTGTGGTAAAGGTGGATGAGCCCCCCCCCCCGGGCGGTGAAGGGACGTCATCATATTTGGCAGGTAAGAGTTTTGCTTGTGGCAATGATAGGCTCAATTCCGGCAACGGTGAGAATCAGGGCTGGTGAGTGGAGTTTCAAAGTGCCGGTGGGGGCTGAATCTGGCCGTCATTTTCTGATGTCCACAACGGCCGTTGATGGAGTTTGAGCTGTAACCATGGCAGATCGCTCGAGGGAGAGGATGAGGGAAGGGCACACACCTGAATCGACTAAGGAGGTGATGGAGGGGGAATTGCTGAATTTTCACATAGGCATCACAGGCTTTTGAGCCCTTTGGGAACGGCATTACAATTTGAATTTAAAAAGTGGAGTGGTGGAGAGGCAACACGGGGAATTTCAGGGACATCGGATCATGGCCAGTGCTGAGGGTCCAAGAGGGTTGAGTGTGGGAGTTAAGAGATGTGGGTTTATTCCACTTGGGAGGATTGGAGCCCAGATGGAGAAATCAGAGTACTGGGCTGAGAAGAAATGGAGGATCTGGAAGTAGAAGAATGGGTAATTCAACGGGCTGGGACATGTACAATGGGTCCAGTCATTATAAGGGCCCAATTAGAAAAGGTTTATAAGATTTGGGCCAGGTGAGCTCATTTAAACAAGGGGGTGATCCAGTCCAGGAAGATGGTCCATGTGGGGAAGCCCATCTTGCGATGCATGGGTGGGGGATGCAGTCTTAGTCGTTAAGTAAACAAAGGCAGGGGTCTCCAAACCAGGTTGGAGGAGAGGGCAGAGTGAACTAGTTTCCAATTCAGAAAAAGGTGAACTACCTTAGAGATGTGAGGGAGGCTGCCTAGAGGTTCGTGGAGATTAAAGAGGAGGAAGTCAGCGAGGTTCAAGGAAATGATTATTGGAAGGAGGGGGAGGAGTCAGACTTCCAGTCTACTGAATATCAGGAGAGCAAGGGTGGGAAGGATACTGATACACGGGATTTTTTGGACAGCTCTGGTATGCACTGTGGTGGTCTTCTCCAGAGTTTGTTGGAGGATGAATCTCTCAACAGTGGGGTATCACTGGACAGAAGTGCAGAGATGGAAGCTTTTGATCTTTTCCAGTCATAATAAGGTATTGATCATGAGGAGATGATTAGCAAATGGGTAGATGTAGCTATTGCCATGGAGGGTCAGATTGTTGTCAGCGAGGATTGCGGTGCTGAGTTTCCTCGTGTGTTCACTGCTAGCAGGGGTGGTTCCTTGGGATGGTCACTATTAAAGGAGGGATCAATTTGGGGGTGCACAGGAGGGAAGACAATATGAGGTTTCTGACGGGGTCCTTGGAAAGATCAAAGGTGTCTACAGGTTTCTAGCTGTATTCTGCCATCGGTATGAAGATGATCTTTCAACTCCGTTTAGAGAAATTGAGAACAACAGATTGGAGGGGATCAAAGAAAGGAAATCAGACGGGGAGGCAGCAAAGGAGCAGTCGGCTAGAAGGCTCAAGAGAGTTGCGGAATCTGTCTTATTTAATTAATTATGAAGGAAGGAGAGAAGGGGAGGATGGGGATGAAGTTGTAGGGAACTTAATTGAGAATGTGACAATGAATTTGAAAATAATCACATGGAATGTAAGGGGTCTAAATGATCCTGATAAAAGGGTGATGGGATGAAAATCCCACACTTCGAAAACCGATCAACTATCACAAAAACTGATCTGTACCCCTCTACCTTGGGTAATTCTGAAATGAAGTCCATGGAAATGAATTGCCACAGTCTTTCGGGAATAGGCAAGGGTTGCAGCAGCCCTGCCTCCTTCTCCAACTTGTCTTATTGACATACTACACAAGTTTTGACATAGGCCTCTGTCTTCTTCCATCTTCGGCCAGTAATACGAACGGGACAGTAGTGCAAGCATCCTCTCAATACCAGGATGTTCTGCCCACTGTGTATCATGACTTTTCCTTAGGAGTTCTTGACTTAGTCTGGGTTTTGAAGTAGGTGATGGCCACATTGTCTGTCACCATTGTAAATCGCGTTCCTATAAGATAGTGCTTCCATGTATCCAAACAGTGCACGACTGCTTTCTTTTCCTTCTTGTGAGCATAATACCTTTATTTAGCATCCTTTAATTTTCGACTCTCAAAGGCAACGAGATGCTTCTCTTGGACCAGAACACCCCCCAAAGCTCTGTCAGAGGCATCTGTGTGCACTTCAAAGGGCAACTCGAAATATAGTAGGTGCAGCACTTGCTCCGAAGCCACTGCTTGCTTCAACTTCTGAAAAGTTGTCTAGCATTCCTCATTTCAGTCCCACTGGTTGTCCTTTTTCAGCAAGTTCGTCAATAGGGCTACCTTCTTTCGAGTACCCTTTTATGAATCTACAGTAGTAATTTGCTAGTCCGAGAAAGGACCACAATTCATACTGAAAAAAATCATTCTTAAGTGAGTTAGATGGATCTTCTAATGCTTCACGGTAAATAATAATGCCATCAGGATACACAACAACACATTTATCAATATATTGAGAAAGAACACCATTCATCAACTTACAAAATGTGGCAGGACCATTAGCAAGGCCAAAGGGCATCACAAGGAACTCATACGATCCATATCTAGTGCCGCAGACAGTCTTGGCCTCATCTCCCTCAGAAATCCTCACTTGCCAATAACCCGAGCGAAGGTCTAATTTTGTGAAGAAAGAAGCTCTGCTCAATCTGTCATAGAGGTCATGAACATTCGGGACTAGATACTTGTTCTTGATAATAACTTTGTTCAAGGCCCGGTAATCTATGCACATCCTCATTGACCCATCTTGCTTCAATTGGAACAGTACTGGGGCACCAAAACTTTTGAAGGTTGAATGAATCCTGAGTCAAGGAGTTCCTTCAACTGTTTTTTCAATTCTGCCAATTTGGAGGCACCATTCTGTAAGGGGCCTGTGCAGGAGGCCTTGCACCAGGCTCTAACTCGATCTTATGATCAGTTGCTCGTCAAGGTGGAAGGGACTTGGGAAGTTTTGAAGGCATAACATCTGCAAACTCCTTCAGTAAGTCAACAACTTCATCAGGAACTTCTACGATGGTGTCGAGCTTGAACTTTACTAGGGCAGCAAGATAGGTTTCCTTGCCCTTTCGCAGTCCAGTCTTTATCTGCAATGCAGAGAGCATCCCGACCTTCCTTTTTCCTTCCTTCTTGCTTTGGTCACCATAAACAACAAGGACAAAGCAAACAGCTTTCTCATCTGTGATCATCATAACTCCAAGATGGGGCATAACCATCACTTTGGCCTTCACAAAAAATTCGTTGCCAAGGATCATATCAAAGTCATCCAAGGGTATTGGCATCAAACTGCACAATCCCTCCCAAGCACCAATTGTGAGGGTTGCTTGTGCTGCACCTTGGACTGGTCTGGCCTCCAAGTTTACTGCCTTCAACTTACTTGCATTCTGATCCAATTTCAGGCCAAAAGAAGAGACTTCTCGCTGGGCCACAAAGTTGTGAGTGAATCCTGTACCACCATTGCACAAACATTTTTGCCATTTACTTATACCTGCACATACATCAAGCCACGTTGAGTCTACGGTTTCTGCACAGTTATGGCATTCAGCAACTGGAGTGGATCGACTCTAGTTGGAATGTCATAGTCGTTGTCCGAGTCCTTGTTATCAACCACCAATGCACTCAACTTTTCACGTTTGGGGCAGTCTCTTAATCAATGGGGACCATTGCAGAGGAAACAACCATTCATGGGTTTGCCCTTGTTCTGGCTAGTTTTTCCTTCGGACTTAGAAGTGCCACTGCTACTTCCTTTCTTCTTCTTTCCATCATGCTACTTTTTGGCATCTTTGGACTGTCCATCTTTGGCCTTCTTCCCACCATTGTTCTTTTTCTTTTTAGTTGTGGAAGATGACCCAACAACTTTAAAGTCAACTAGCCCCTCTGCCGCATCAATTGCAGAAGGAAAGTCTCTCACTCCTTGCCTTCGCAATTCGGGTTGTTCCCATGCTTGAAGTCCAAACATGAAGTTGAATAGTTTGTCCTCTTTTGACATATTCTAAGTGAATTCTTTCACATAATCTCACACAGTACCGGTATGTTTCAACTTCTTCAAGTTGTCCCGAGCAATCCATGCAATATTGCAAGGGAGCAACTGATCTTTCAATTCCTTCTTCAGGATCTCCCACATCTCGATTCTAGGGCGTCCAGCATTCAAGTCATCTTGCACCCAAGTTCGCCACCAGAGTTTGGCATCACCCAAAAGGTACATGCTTGCGATTGTCACCTTCTCTGCATCTGGCACACGAGCAGCCTTGAAGTACTGCTCCACGTCTCATAAGAAATTCTCCAACTCCTTCGAAATTTCTAGCACCAGCAAAGGGCTTCGGTTAAGGGACTTTGATTTTAGAGGATGACTCTCCAACAACACAGGATTGGCCTGGGACTGCCTTCTTGACAAGGGCCACTTCATCCTCCAAGGATTTGAGATTGATCTTCACAACATCTGTCAAAGCCATCACATCCTCCATGAGGTTTTGATTCTAGTGCTTGTTTTAGTCATGAAATCATCAAGGATCTTCCTCAAATCAAAAAGGACGATGGTGTGTTGTTCTGTTTGAACAGACAGCGCAACAGCACCATCACCATCACCATCACCATCAAGGACACCCACGAATTCTTCCAAGCGGGATACTAGTTCCCTCAATGCCTCGTTTGCAGCACCACCAGCCATAGTCGTCAAATTGCGCTATGATACCAACTGTCACAAGGTCAAAATTTGAATCTAAATTTTCTGCCTTGTGATGGCACTAAAACACTCTTAGTCAGCCAATTAACAAACACACAAGAGAGGCTTAAGAAATCACAATAGTACAAGGATATACAATCTTAGGGTTTGCAGTAAACACGATGAACTCTGCAACCCCCTCTTACAACACATATATAGACAAATAATACAAAACAGCCTATGTTTGTCTGTGACATGCACATGAGTGGCAATTACACCTCAACTGCCTAGGGTAATGTCAGGACAAACCAAAAAGACCCACATGTCCTTGCAGTTGACACCCCCAACTACTAGAGCTGTCTGAAGCCACTGATGTCTGCCACCTCTTGATCAAGCAATTCCCTCACAACTACTGAATGAGTTGCAAGTCGTAAGATCACGCCAACACAGCAAAGGTGGTTATTTCTATCTATCATTGGACCAATCTAACTTGTGCCAGACCAATAACAGCCGCCAACCGCTATGTCTGAATTAATGCCACATTGAGACAAGGCTATAAGCACTCAGCCACATGCCATCATCATACCCATAACTTTAGTTAATCGAGCCACATGATCTAACAAGCTTCTATGCCAACCCGTAGTGCCAAAACATGCCCAACTCACGACTTAGTCTTTTGTGTCGATTGTTGCCGCCCACGCCAATGGTGGTCAAACCACCAAGTTATGACTTGCTCACAAGTAACAGCAACATGCCTTCATGACTTGCTCACAAGCAACATGCCTTGCCCCTAGGTGCCAAGGTCTTTGGCCCCATGGCTTACTCGCCCATGGGCAGCCTCAGGGAGGTACCCCCCCTATATATGTCTTATTAGAATTTGTCTAGCTGACAAGAGTAGACACAATTGCTTGCAATATCAAGTTACTCCTCTTGTGCGCCTGCCTTGCTAGAGGCTATCTGTGCGTACCAAAGTGTTGTCAAGTGCACTGCCTTGGCCTCTTCTGCCTAAGGAATGCACCATCAGCTGCACCAAACTGTCGATCACCAAGTCTAAACTTTTCCCAAGTACTCAGTGTCATGTTGATGCTGCAAATATCCACCAAGATGTAGCATTTTCTCAAGCAGGGGTGCCCATGACAGGCCACCCTCACCTTGGTCTTGGCATTGGTTGAGCCTCACTATGCCTTGGCCATGTCAGGCCCTCAAAGGGCTAACAATTATCCACCTTAAGGCACAGTTCTGCATCAGGGGACAAACAGAATTTTTTTTCTTTTGGACAATATTGAGCTCCAAACTCAATAGGAGGAACTTCCTCCTACCAGGGTACGTGTCTTAACCACATATGAAGGTAGGAGGAGGTTCCTCCTACTTGGTTTGGAGCCAAGCAGTGTCTTTTTTTTCAGATAAGTAGGACAAACAGTAAATTTGGTTTAGCTTTTCCCAGGAAAATGCAATAATCCCTTCTTCTACTTGAGTCAAGACCAGTTCGTAAGAAGCATCAGGTCAGGCCAGGATACTGCTTGAAGCCAAATTATCTTGCAGTATGCGAAACAATGTTCTAGGCTTCTAGCTCTGGAAAATGGCTACAGGTTCAGAATAGCAGAGATGGTGGAAAGGTTGATGACTTGATCCATCATTTCACCTGATACTCTCATAGTCAAATGTATAGTTCACCTTCTGCAATAGTGGTTCAACAAAAGTGAATCCATCAAGCAGATCCTCACTTGCCAACCATTTTTAACAAGCATATATTCAACAGAGCTTCCTCAATTGATGGACATAGCCACCTTTACTATTCAACGGTCAGCAGCCACAAAATTTCAACTGCACAACCTAATAAAGCACTCAATGTACCAACCCTACCTTTCTTGTATGAGCTAACCTTTTTCTATGTTCATCCAATGTACTCTAAAAGCTTGTTTAAATAGCACTAGAATAGGAGGGTAGTATGGGTCTTTGAACTCATGTTTAAAGCCTTTCTTTTAGCATTCATGCATTATAAATTTATAACTAATCCAATGGTAACCGATTTACAATCCAGATCAACTACGGCATAAGCTCATAACAAACTCAGAACTAAATGCCCATTAGAAACAAAAGGACAAACCAATCCTTTCAGAAAGAACAGAATACCTGTGGATTAAAATCTGTTTCTTTAACATTCTGGTCATTCCTAAGGTCACCCATGAGGATTTTAAGTCGTTCCTTAGCCTTGACCCTAGTTGAATGTCGTTCTGCACGTTGTGTAGCAGTAACATCAGCATGACAAGCCACACAAAGGGTCCTCATGTTCTCTAGCCTGCATTCACCTGGATAAAATCAGAAAATAGAAATACACATCAAAACCAGAGGTCAAATAAATTTGCTTACATTAAGGGGGGAAGCAATAAAAGATTTTTGCTAGTAAACCAAACAGTTCTCACAAGGCACCCCAATAAGAATAATAACTGCTATTTGCCTGATAGAAAAGCATGTTTAGGATTAGATTGATCACCAGCCAACTCAGCAAAATCAAGAATAAGAAACTGAGCTTTTAATTCCAGGTCCAAACATAAGGAAACATTTATCAAGAACCACCACAATTTTAGACGAAGAGCAAGTTCTCGAATAGTAATTCAAAGATATCACTGTAACACACCTCCCCCTCGGTAGACGGGTACAATGTGGTCTGCATGCCATGCATTGCCCTCAGTTGGTTCACGGACAAGCTTTTTAAGTCTGTTCAAAGCCAAATACAATTGTCAGGGTTCTCACCTGATATAAACACAGAGGACAGCATTGGGTTATTTAGAATCAACATAAAAGTCAATTTTCTGATAATCTATTCAACCATACTTTATAATTGTAGCACTTTACATATTTTTTAATATAAAAATATAAGAAAATGTATCAATTCATGTGTGATAGTTGTCTAACCATACTGGGTTGCATCTTGGCTACATGTACAAAATTTAGAGATCTACTTTAAATTTATAGAGACAGTAGGACTACTGAACATTTAATGAGGTTACATATCCAACATTGACAGAATATATAATTATACCTGCAATTTAGCTCACATAAATAGAAATTTACGAAGTACCTATGCAATTCTACGGTACAAAAAACTTCAATTGGCATTCCAAATATGCTCACTTTGCAACCTTCATGCAGTGACTAATCCAGAATACTTACAG
Source organism: Nyssa sinensis (assembly GCA_008638375.1). Classification (NCBI taxonomy): domain Eukaryota; kingdom Viridiplantae; phylum Streptophyta; class Magnoliopsida; order Cornales; family Nyssaceae; genus Nyssa; species Nyssa sinensis. The sequence continues at coordinate 14,054,075 of CM018035.1, read as the reverse complement.
GTTTAACAAGTTAATTCTATAAAACTGCAGTGTCTGTTCATGGTCAAACAAACATCAATTGTTTAGCAACAATAATATAGTTATTATATTAATACAAACAGACAGTCAACAACCTCTGTGCATATAAACAAAGACATGCAATTACTACTTTGTGCACACAATTGTAAACTTGGGTGTCATCTGCTGCAATTTAAAATTTTAAAGCAAGTAATCTATCAAGATACTGTTGATCTACGAACTCACAATTTCTCATGTCTTGCCACCTGTGGTGCTACTCTCATGATATACTCTAGACGCTTTGCATCCGATAAAGGTCTTATGTGCTCCACAAGTTTATGGCAGTTTAGTTGGCAATTTGTGCAAATGCCATGTTCAATTTGAAAAAGGCCCTGAAAAACCCAGTATGTTGTTTGCAATAAATACAAGCTGACAGTTACCCGTGAAAATTTCAAATTGAGAAAATTACAAGGTAAGCGAGGATGTCGTGACATATGATTCAAATCCTGACCTCACGGAGAGATCTGTTACTAGTTCTTGAGCGATATTCTTCATAGCAACCCAAATTACAGAAAAGATCCTCAAAAAATTCAGGCGTCTTTGCATTGTTGCCCCTGAAATTCAATAATTAATTGTAGTCTACCACTAGCTGTTATTGCAAAAGATCAAGACTTACTTGCACGGTGCCTGGCAGAGTTTGCAGAGTGGCTCATCCATGACAGTCCAACCCTGAGTATACTCTTTCTCTTTTTTGCCATAACCACTACGGAGATGAACCTTTTTCCACTCGGCATTTGATGGTAAGGAATGGCTTATCTCATGCAAGGGTGTAGCACGTCTCTTGCTTCCACCCTTCAGCAGTCCCTGTAATAGTGAATTCTTGGATTGTGACCCAATCATAAAAAATAACCAAATATTTTTTGAAATAAAATACTCACTGGACAATATATATATATATAGGTCAACAATAAGCAGGGTTAATGGTGCAGCGCACAGAAACAACTTTAGGAGAGAAGAGTCATGCAGACATACCCCACTATCATGGTTAAGGCTTTCAGTCAAATAGCACAATTCAATAGATAAAGGAAGTTGTAAAGGCTTGCAAAGCAATTTCTTTTGTTGAATAGGCCTCAGATTGTTCCACTCATTGATGAATGCCACAAGAGTATGCCTATATGCCGGAGTATCCTTGATAGATTTACGAGCCATTTTTTTGTCATTGTCAGCGGGAGGATTTTGTGATTCAAGTTCCTCTGGTTGGAAATTCTCAAAAAGTGGTCTTGGCCTTGAATCTACTCCTGGAATGCAAGAGTACAAGTGGATCCGTCCAGTATATTGGCTCACCTAAAAGCAGGTAAATCAGCGATAACTAATAAGCACAGCTGTCGTACGTTCTGTTACAGGTAAAAGTAACAAAAAGGTATAATAGATTCATACTCCAACCAAATAATTTTATATATTGAAAAAAGAATACACAAGTATATACCAGAACATCCAATTATATGACTATGAAAACCAAAATCCAACCTATCAACAAAGAAGATTCAGTTTCAACAAAGATTTTTTGTGAGGAGTAACAAGCCATTGCCGTATAAAAAAATCATTTTAATTTTACGTCAACAAAGTATCCAACTGCAGGTGAGAAATTTTTTGCTTTAAGCCAACCTTGATTTCCTGTTGTTTAATCTTGAAGAAAGGTTTTTTGTCTAAGAAATGCTGAGTGATATACTTCTGGAAGAAGCTATACAAAGTTACAATGGAATTGATTGAGCTGGGACAGCCAATTTGAGCGTGGTGTGCTAAAATAAAGAGACATCCCTAAATGAATCAAAGCCCAACCAGTTCATGAGCATTTTTGGGCAGTTTACGAGCCTCAGAAATATGTCTCAAACAAGGTTACTCATACAAATCTATTCCTTGATTCATATTGAGATCAAGATAGCAAACACTATAATTTTAAAATTTTAAATAAACAAACAAGATAGAGTAAACAACAATATAACATGCAATACCAATTCGGGAAGTACACATCTTTTGGGTATGTTAAACTTTATTTTCAATATTGTGTCAAAATATTTTATTCTTTGTATAGTTTTTATAGATTTGGAGAAAACTTATAATAGGTTCCTATAAATATAATATTATAGGTTTTGTAAAAGAAAAAAGTTACAAATTAGGATACTGATATGATAAAGGACATGTACGACGTAACTATGACTATAGTTAGAGGTAGAACAGCACAAGTAGCGAAATTGACCCTCATCCGATCACAAATATATATCATCAACAAAGAGAAAATAAGAGACATCAATTCTCTCCCCCGCCCTTTCCCCAACTTAGGGGTATAAATTGCGCCAAGCCGGCACAGACCAAGCGCAAATTGGCCTAGTCCCAGCACAATTTCTGGAAGGCCATGTCCTATGTCCTAGTTACCACAATTCACTCCCCCCCACCCACCCACCCTAGTGAATTGCGATCGCACAATCCAAACATAAATCATTAACGATTTTGAACATAAGATTCAGTGTTCCAATCTAAAATATCAGAAGTCCCAAAAAAAGCATATAATACACAAGAAAATACATACACATATCATTGAGATTTTATTTTATAATGGCTTACATTCGTTGAGACTTTTCTAGTGTACATTTATACATTCAAATATTATTACAAATACAATCAAAAAGTATATCACGTTCTAAATAAATGTATTTCGTTCCAACAAAGTGATCTGAATAAGCCTAACCCTAACGTACTACATTCTATAACAAGTGGCGATCTGCATTACCGTTACCATTCCACGCACGTACCATAATGATCCACGCTCCAGGTAACATTGGTCTTAGTCCATGGGCCGTGTGGGGCATGCCCTCCCAACCAAACGGCCATGGCATAACAAAAGCACGACACATGCAAAAGTACAATACAAGCCAGGTACAACTTAACACGCCTAATTTTTAAAAAATTGGTTCAAAATGAATACCCCTCTTAATAACCGTATAATACATAATTAGAGGAGCAATTTTGTAATTGGCATGACATGAGCACGGCCTAGGCATGATAAGGCACAACACGTGCATGAACCTAGTCATGTCAAGGGGCCAAGGACCAACACTTGCATCGGCACCAAACCAGGTCAATTTATAGATGGGTCAATCCCATCCCAAACAAGCCTAGGGCCCTCCTATTTGACACCTCTACCCCACAGTAAAACCTCTCAACAAGCTCCCCCAACTACTTTCCCCAGCAACCTACTTAAGGCCTCCATCGCTAAAATAAACAACAAAGGTGATAGACCTTGCCTTAGACCTCCTAAGCTCCACAGAAAAAAAAAAAAAAAAAAAAACCATTCGCCAAAACGAAAAACTTAACTGATAAGATACTAAATGCCCATCCTCACCATATAAAGAAAAAAAGCACCAATGATAGTTGCAATAAACAAAATAGAGTTGTTTTCGAAAATACCAATCATGAGACAAATATTCAAATTCGGTAAACAATGCACTAATAGTACATTGATAGCCCACTCATCTTGCACCCAAGTCCCTTATTGTTACAGGGTCAATTCTTGGCACTGAATTTATCGCATGCTGATACGGTTGCCACTGCAACCATCCACTCAAATTCACATACTAACACCCACGGAAAGCGTTTAGCACAACAAAAATATAACAAACAAGCACAACAGAAATAGAACAAACAAGGCACAAGCTTTACAGGGAAACACCCCCTAACTTTTTATTCACTAATTCCAATTATAAATACAAAGGAAACCCTTACAACCCTATAGGCAAACATGGCATACGCTCTCTTCCTATCTGCAAGAGCCTAATCGCCTATAAATATACATCCAACAGTTGACACCCCCAATTGCTTAAGGTATGCTAGACCAAGCAACAAATGGCACACAAGTTTGCAGTTAACATCCCCAACTACTAGGACATCTGTCACCCACTAAAAAAAATTGATCCTCATCTGCCCACAAATATATATATATATATATATATCAACAAATAGAAAATAAGAGACATCAATTCTCTCTCCCGCCCTTTTCCCTACTTAGAGGTATATATTGCGCCAAGCCGGCCCAGACCAAGCGCAAATTGGGCTAGTCCCAACATAGTTCCTTGAGGGCCATGCCGTTTGTGTCCTACTCCATGGGTCGTGGGGCATGCCGTCCCAACCAAACGGCCTAGGCACAACACAAGCGCAACTTATGCACAAGTACAGCATGAGCCAGCTACGATAAAACACGCCTAATGTTTAAGATTTTGGTTCAAAATGAATACCCCTCTTAATAGCCATATAACACATAATTAGAGGGGTAATTTTGTAATGGGCACGACTCAAGCATGACAAGACAAGAGACATACCAACACTTGCATCAGCGCCAAACCTGGCCATTTATAGATGGGCCATGCCAAGCCCAACACAAAAGCCCAAATAGGCCTAGGCCTCTCCTGTTCAACACCTCTACCCTCACTGTAAAACATCACAACAAGTCCCCCTCGACTAGTCTCCCCAGCAACCTACTCAAGGTCTCCATCATTAAAATGAACAAAAAAGGCAATAGACCTTGCCTTAGGCCTCTCAAGCTCTGGACAACAAAAAAACCACGAAACCATTTACCAAAATAAAAAACTTGACTAATAAGACACCAAACCCCCATCCTCTCAACATATAAAGCAAAAAGCACCAATGATGGTCAAATTAAACAAATAAAGTTGTTACCAGAAATACCAATCACCGGAAAAATGCTCAAATTACTAATAGTACACCGATAGCCCACTCATCTTGCACTCTTGTCCCTTACTATTACAAGGTCAATTCTTGGCACAAAATTTTTTGCATGCGATGGCATTGCCACCACAACCAGCCACTCAATTTCACACAAAAACACCCACGGAAAGTGTTTAACACAACAGAAATATAACAAACAAGGCACAAGCTTTCCAGGAAAATACCCCCAACTTTTAATTCACCAACTCCAGTTATGGATACGAACAAAACCCATACAATCCTGTAGGCACACAAGGAATGTGTGGCCCTTCCTATCTACAAGAGCCTTTTCGCCTAGAAATATACATCCAGCAGTTGATACCCCCAATTGCCTAGGGTGTGTTAGACCAACCAGCAAATGCCACACAAGTTTGCAGTTGACATCCCCAACTGCTAGGACATCTGGCACCCATAGAGGCTAGGTAGTTTTCAAAAATAACTGCCAACCTTCTTGTATGTTTCAGACCAGTACCACATAAGCCAGGGTAGTTTCCATGTCTCAACCATCTCTGCACGTAGAAAAGTCCAGCAGCTTGTAACCATTGCCTCAAAAGAACCAATCATAGTCTACCACGCCACCATGTGTCCACACAGGTCCAAGCCTAACTTTGTCTCATGTTTGAAAGCATCCACATGTTAATTCATGCACACAAGCTACTCCCAGCTGTATCTTCGGTCCGCAGAACCCACTAGCACATTGAGCCATGCATGCACCCATGTCACACCCAGCCATGCCACGCCATTGCTTTGGTCTTCATGTCCTTGGCCTATGTCATGCCTTTAACCCATACACTATAAGCCAACTCACGGAGTTCATTTGAGTTAACCATAACCCACTGAGTTACCAAGTCAAACCCTATGCACCACCCCCATTTATGCCAAGCACCAACCTAGGCACACTGACAGGACCTAGGATTGAGCAAGCTATGCCACACCCATGACTTGCCCACTGCATGCCTCCTTCAAGCCTTGCGGTGGAAGGGGTTGGAGGGGTTGGGGGGGGGGGGAGGGGGAGCTCACCCATTATATATGATAAAACCATAATTTCCTAAGCTAATAGGAACAACCATGCCTCATTACAAATTTTACTGACAAGCCTTCAGCGTGGGCACCACTGCCATGGAGTTAAATCGCGATCGCGGGATACGAATCGGTTGCGATCGCGGTGTAACGGTATTGGGAGTATCAGATCATTCGTAACGGGAATCAGAAACCGCAACTGTGAATTTTTTTCAAACACTAGCAAATCTCATAAAAGTCATTGATACACATCTTGATTACAATCATCATATTTTAATCTTTTATACTATTAATTTTTAATTTTCTAACACCTAAAAAGGATTTTTTCTTTTTTATAAATAACACTTAAGAAGATATTTTATTAATTTATATGAATATTTTAAAATTAAACTAATAAGAAATATCATTTAATTTCAATGGCATTACAAAGAATAATATAAATAATAACAAAAAATAATTATAAGCATGAAAATCAATTTAGTTGATTAGTTATGGAATCAAAAAAAAAAATTGAGGCCAAGAGGCCTTTTCGAGTTCGTATTAACCCGAATGTTTTGGTAACCCATTTCAATTTTTTTTGATTATTTTGTTAAGTATCTCTCTTGTATATAAATTTTATAAAAATAGAAATCATAAAAATTCTGTAAAAATAAAAAATAAAAAAAAATTGAAAAAAAAAAACATAAAATAGATGTAACAGTCTTGTAATAGGTCCTGTAACGACCAATATGTAACGGTATCAACCGATACGACTGTGAATTTTAGTAACACCAATATATAGGTCAAAATTAGTATCGAAGGGTCAAAAAATCGATACGTAACTGTCGATAAGTAACGTAATAGCCGTTATTTAACACCATGACCACTGCCCCCGTATATATGTTATTATCATGGTTTTAAATCGCGGTTGCAAGATATGACTCAGTTACGGTAGCGGCGTAACGGTATCGGGAAGTATCGGGTCATTCATAACGAGAATCGAAAACCACAACCGTGAACTTTTTTCAAATACTAACAAATCTCTTAAAAGTCATTAATTCGCATATCTTGACTACAATAATCACATTTTAATTTTTTTTTACTATTATTTTTCAATTTTCTAACACCTAAAAATATTTTTCTTATAAATAACACTTAGGAAGATATTTTATTATTTTATATAAATTTTTTAAAGTTAAACTAGTAAGAAGTATCATTTAATTTGAATAACATTACAAGTAACATAAATAATAACAAAAAATGATTATAAGCATGAAAATCAATATACTGTAATCAATTGTGGACTAAATTTAAAAAAAATAAATTGAGGCTAAAAGGTCTTTTCAAGTTCGCATTGACACCAATGTTTCGGTAACCCATTTAAATTTTTTTTGAATTTGTTTTGTTAAGTATCTCTCTTGTATATAAATCTTATAACAATATAAATTATAAGAATTCTACAAAAAAAAAAATTAAAATTTTGGAAAAAGAAAATCTTAAAACAATTGTAACTGTCTTGTAACGACCATAACGGCCAATACAACTGTGAATTTTAGTCACACCGATATAGTGGCCAGTATCAATATCGAAGGGTCAAAAAATCAATATGTAACGTAACAACCGTTATTTAAAACCATGGTTGTTACCACAAACTACCCATCTAACAGGAACAACCATGCTTCCTTGCAAACCTGCCAGTAAATACAAAATGCCACCAAGTCATGCCAACTACCCTTGACTCCAGATAGCAAGTTCGAAATAAGGTTGGCATGCCTCCCCATACCATGCCAACACTTGGCCAAATGCCACCAAGGCATGGCATGCCTCCCTATGCACATGTCATCATTGTCAACCTAGTGAGGGGCTGACACTTACCTTCTATAGTCATGTCATAGAGGAACATGAGTCCAAACCAATAGGCTCAAACTCTGTGCAACGCTAGCCACCCGTGGTTCTGTAGAAACATTGTTCATGGGTACAAGGTTTTCAACCTACACGGAGACTTAAGACCCACCACGTGCATGCCTAGAGCTTGTCCCCATGTTCTCAATGGTTGCAAACGTAGTGTTTCACCTTGGCTAGAAGCGCATTGGCTTCCCCTGTAGATAATTTAGTGGAAGCCACCCATCTAGCAAGATGAAACATCATCCACGCGTAGCGAATTATAATGGAACATAGCTTTACAAACCTTAATTTCACGCATCGACTATTACTATGGATTCCTTGTGCCTTCTAGGAAATAGCCATCAATTTCTAACTATACTCTAATCCCCCTAAGATTAAGTTCCAAAATTCACCATATTAACCAAAATGCTCATTAGTGAGAGCTTAAAAATCCCAATAGCTGTCCAATGCATCCATGTATCATTATCACATCTGATGGCGTGTGAAATGTCACAAGCATTGGCAGTTTAAGAAAACTTGCAACTTGTGACTTCCCCACCCCCACCCTTAAAAGACCATTGTCTTCCTTAACACGTTGACTCACAAACACAAGGTCATGGTTATGCAAGTGCCCACACTCCAAGACTGAAACTCTATCATGAAGGCCCACCACCACTAAAATGAACCCAATCATAAGTCCCAGAGATTTTCGTCCCTCCTGGCCAAAGGATGCTCAGACCCACTATAAACTTGACCAAACAACAATGCAAACACACCTATTGCTCCTCCAAACACCAAGGTTCCTCTTTCAAGTCCTATTAATTCTTCATTAAGTCAGGCTCCATTAAGCATACTTTAGCATCAAGTTACCTTCCCAAACTAGCAAATGGTCCTTATAACCATCATTTTTATGAGCATTGTGCCCACATTAGAACAATGACTAAGACTCTTACCTAAGTTAAATGCTCACCACGAGTAACACTCCTATGTGCATCGTGCTCCTTCTAAAACAACGATTGTCGAACTCCCTTCGAAACAATGACTAAGCCTCTCTTGAGTGAAAAGCATCCACTCATGAATCCACTCATAAAGCTCCTTTGAGCCAAAGCATGCAGGCTCACACTATTGAAACCAATCATGGAACAATAACAACATATAATCACACATAAACACACGAGTGTTGGAATCAACCCTCACCGAGAGGAAACAAACCCAACACAAGAAAACCAAGCTCCCATCGCATTCCAACAAATTCTTTAAGTACCTCTGCACAAAGTTGCACTCGGCAAGACCATCACCCTTGTGCAACACACACAAGCACAATCCAAAACACATGCTTCTCGTCATGGACAAGAAATGTATTTGACATGATTGCTTGTGATTCCTCCCCCACTTGAGGAAGGATCCATTGATGAAAGCACATATGACAAGTGCTCACATAATAACACCAAAGGAAGCTTAAAGAAAAATAGTCACATATAAAGCACGAAACTGTCCTCTCGACGGAAAGGGGATGTGTCCCATCGAATGTGGCAGCAAGCAAACGACACTATTTAGCATTCCCAACTCGCTAAGCACAACACAAGTAGCTAATAGTCGTCCCACTGATTGAAACTACTATTGGAGTGTTCCCTCTGAAAAACTCAAACTCCTACAATCATCAACCCTTCTGCTGATTGAAATTGCAACTCGATGCATAACCTTAGACAAACTCATACAGTCATAAGTACTCTTCCCAATCAGAACTGTAAATGGTCTGCCTCACAATAGCCAAAAGACCTCCAAAAAAGGAGATGGAAGTGCACCTCAGAAGGTGTGCCTCAACAGCCTACAGGATTTAGGCCTAAAAGCCAGATGTTAACCGCAACACATGCAATTGAAAGCATGCGGTCCATTCCCTCACCAAGTCGGCCAAGACAAGATTGCAGCCCCCAAGCCCCCCCCCCCCCCCCCCGGTTGAAGGCAAGGCCCAAAATTCTAGCCACCATGCCAAGATACTCTGAAGTTCCCACAAGGTTGACAGCACGATGCCCAAGTACTTTAACACGTGGAGCTCTTAAGCTCCCTGAGGTCTATTACTGCCATCCGGAAGGTAATAATGCACTGAGGTGCCACTCTAAGCAGCTATTTCGAGAAATAACCGAGGTCCCATAAAGGTGTGTGGCAACCTTAATATGCACTCCTTGTAGAAAGGTTATGAATAACGTACGCTTATGCCCCTAGTCGCATGGCCTGTTCAAGTGACCTTGTAGGGTGAAACCATGAGAGGTAGCCTTGTAATATAGATTTTTTTTAATAAGTTCCATGTGATATAAAATTCATGGGCATCAAATAACACGTCACTCCAGGGTGCCGACGAAGTCTACAGTTTGAACCAAACATGTACAAAATGTTTACTTTGTAACTTTTATCATATACGAGATATTTTCCACAAGCATGTCATTTAGCTCAAATGACAGATCTGAAAGGGGGTGACGAAGGGGCGCCAATTCCTTTTAAAAGAAGGAAGCTATGGTTTATGGCAAATTTTTATCCCTCTTCATTTTGAAGTAATGAATAAATACATACAAATGCTGCTTATAGAATTCAAGATACATCAAACATACAAATTTCAAGATTTTATTATTCATTCCACCATCTAATGTGAATGAACGGGAAAATCACATCAACATCTGAATAAAAATTAAATATCAGTTTTTAACCTCAAAGCGGAGAGATTCAGCTTGGATAGAGCTACTTGAATCAGATTCAATAGGCTCAACAAATCCACCATCTTTTAACTCTCTCGTCTCAAGAAATCTGTCGACTTCCTGCATTCTCAAATTTATTAAACAGCACAACCAAACGAATGAATGGAAAAAAAATAAGTAAAGGAAGATGAAAAATTCAATATGCATTGAGCGAAAAAAAATCCAAGTTATACCGTTTCCAGTTTATTCTTGCTTTCATTGCCCTCCTCCAAATCATGGAAGAAAACTATTTGAGCACTTTTAAAATTAATTTCAGAAGCATTTCCTGATAACCCTCCATTTGGAACAGCATGCTTCCCCGTATGTAAATTGGAAACTACATCAGCCTGGTCAAATTTGAATTTTTCATTAAAGCCATGCCACAAGTGGAGAGGATGAAACCTCATCCTATTTTTTCCACATAATAAACACTACCTCCGTATGAAAATTGTCCTTTTGGGATGAACTACCACTAGGTTCATTCTGCTCTTCAAGGCTCCCATTCACCTTTTCAGTTATTTCATCATATGCTTCAACAGAACCAAAATTTTGACAAATGCCAGAATTAGGGCCACTTGTTACTCTCTCCAGAATTAGCTTTTCATAACTTCCATTTGTTTTCCCAGTTGTTTCTAAATCGGAAACACTTTCAACCTGTAAAACCAGCAACATTGCATCCAATCTATCAGAACAACGGAAACCAAATTCCAAGAGCAATAAAAATAGCAAATGATATAAATACTTGAATAAAAAAGAAAATAATATACAAGCTCAGTATTAGCCAATAAATTGAACAGTTTTTATCCAAAATACAGCGCACAAAATAATTAGTCAGAGGCTAGAAAAAGAAAAAAAAATAGTTCAGAAACAATAATAAGCTTCTTACAAGGCTAAAGGCATGCAACAGTCCTTAATGGCAAGCACTATCAAAGAGAGCAGGAACTCCATAGTGCAAACACTTTACACCTAAAATGTATTCATAGCAACTAGAATGCATAATAGCATAATTAGCATAATTATAGAATACATAATTAGCATTCAGGATAGATAAGGCTGTGCTTTGAGTTTTCTCCATAAAATTGATAGTAAGATTGCCAAAGCTGACCAAATCATACCACATGGCTGTGTTTTGAGTTTTCTCCATAAAACGATCAATGTAAAGCTCCAGGTAAAATCTCTATTAGAATTCGATTGGAAATATTAATTCACACCATATTACATGATGTGATACACAAATTAAGTGAACAACGATGTCTCTCATAGCCACAAAAGTGATTGTTGACAACACCACAATATGTTGCAAATTAATCCATGCATGACGAGCAGAATGTAGAGTGCCACAATATGTGCTACCATTATGGTCCACAAAGGAATGCCAAGGAATTTTTTTCGACTGCCAAATTAAAGAATCCTATGTCAACAGTAATTCCTTTGGACAACCTTTTATTTTTTGGTAGGTAAATGGTATTGAATATATAAAAGACCACCCGAGGGGAGCGAACCCATATTTACAATGAGAGACCATACAACTAAAGTCTCATATCCCCTAAAAAAATCTACATAAGAGTCTACATACAAATGAGGTCCTTTTGACCCAAAAATACAATAAACATAAAACAATACATATTTTAACAAAAATGGGGATTTGTCCTTCCCCTCAAAAACTTTATTGTTCCTCTCCATCCAAATCAAGCATAAAGTGACAATCCTCCACACCACCTAAGGGCCCTTTCCTCCACTCCAACTTAGAAGCACATCCCTCAGAGAGGCAGGCATCACCCGTGCACACTCAAAGATGGAGAACATGAAATGCCACAATCTCTAGCCACCACGTAATGGACAAGAAGATGGTCCACCATATCCTCCTTCCTTGCACATGTAACACCTATTAGCCAATCGAAATCCTCGCTTTTGAAGGTTGTCCATTGTTAAAATCACACCCAAGCAAAAACGCTACCTTTGTCGTGACTCCCAAATGCCATATTAACTTCCATGGGAACCATGCTACTCCCCTACCCATGAACTCCTTATAGAAGGACCTCACCGTAAATTTCCTAGACCTGTTGGGAATCCACAACATAATATCTTCCCTTCCCATAGCCACCCTACACTTATCCAAAACCTACAACAAATTTCCCACCTCACAATCCTGGAAATTCCTCCTAAATCCCAGCTTCCAAACCACCACCCCTTCCTCCCAAGCATAGCAATCAGCCATTGCATCCTTATGACTAGACAAACTTAACAAATGCGGGAATCTCTCCTTGAGTGCCCCATCTCCACACCATCGGTCCTCCCAAAATTTCACCATCACTCCTTCCCTCACACCAAAACAAGTACATATATGAAAATCAGCAACCCCGCCTTGAATACCTTTCCATAAACCACAAACCCCTAGCACCTCATTTCAAAACCATCTCCCATCCCTACTTCCATATTTCAAAACCACCACCTCCTTCCATAAGGCCTCATCCTCCACACAGGAAGTCAAGCTACAGTTTTTCTAACTTCCTCTCCACCAAGACTAGAACAGGGAAAAGAGAAATGAAATAGGTCGGCAAGCTCACAAGAGTGCTTTTAATGAGCATTATCCTTCCTCCTTTCAAGAGGTACTAAACCTTCCACCCTGCAAGTAGCCTCTGAAATCTATCTACCACTAGAAACCAAATTGCACAAGACCTTGCTAAAGCTCCAAGGGTCAAACACAAACAAAAGGACGGCAATGACCCAACCTAGCACCCCAAAGTCCACAGCAACTGCTCAACTGCCCTTACTTCTTCTTTGATAGGTTACTTCATCAACTGAATGAATCTCACTCTTGCTTAGATTGACTCAAAGCCCAACAATTGCCTCAAAGCTCAAAAGAATTTACCAAAGAAATCTGAATTGTCTTTCTTTTACTTCGCATAAAATAAAAGTGTCATCGGTGAACAATAGACGAGAAACCTTCACACTCCTCCCACTCCCCCCTTCCACTTCATGAAACCCCCAACCTCCGCTCTATGCATCAGATAACTAAAGGCCTCCATCCTAATCACAAAGAGAAAAGGGCAAAAGTGATCCCCATGTCTGAGACCCCTAGATGTCCGAAAAAACAAAAAACAACAGGGACCCATTCACCAATACCGACATAGTGACAGAGGAAATAGAGGCCCCCATCCATCTCCTCCTTTTCTCCCCAAATCCCATCTTTCTCACTAAGGTTAACAAGAATTCCCAATTAACATGATCACATGTCTTTCTAGATTTAATTTGCAAAGAATGCCCTTCCCCTCTCTCTTCCTCCTTTCATAAACACACCCATTTGCTATTAACACCGCATCAATAATTTTTCTTTCCCTACAAAAGCATTCTAACTACTAGAAACTACACTGCCCACTAGCTCATACACACTCCCCACCAAGCTAATAGGCCTATAGTCTCTTATGTTCTCCCGCACCACCTCCTTTGGAACCAAAGCCACAAAAGAAGAATTTAAACTTTTTTCGAAAGATCACCTACTATAAAAGTAATCAAATACCACCAACACATCAAATTTTATCACCTCCCAACAATGTTGAAGAATGCCAGTGAAGCCATCAAGTCTCGGTGCTTTATCCCCATCATAGGAATTCAACGCCTCCTCAATCTCTTCTTCATCAAAAGGCCTCCCAAGATTCGTGGCTTCCTCTCCAGTCAAACTTACAAAGCTCATGTTCTGTATCCCTGATCTCCAATCACAAGTTTCAGTGAACGGATTCTATTCCATAATTCCTTTCCTCGCCTCAACTTCTTGGGACAACACTTGCTCACCAATTTTGATTTAAGAGATCTTGTTCCTCATACTTTGAGCACTAGCAACCATGTGAAAAATTTTGGTATTATGTTCCCTCTCCTTTAACCACAGTACTCTGGATTTATGTCACCAAGAAATCTTTTCCGCCTTCAGCAACAAACCCACCTCACCTTTCAACCCCTTCCTGCATATCTTTACTTCCTCTGATAAAGCTGAAAACTGCTCCTTGTCAATCTCCTTAAATTCCTGCATCTTCTTTTCAATCCGGACCCTTAGCATTCCCATATACCTCATTGTTACACCTCTTGAAGTTTTCCTTCAGTTTCCAGCCAGAACAAAGCTGGGTGTCCCCAAAATATTATATCCGTGCCACATCTCTTCCACCATCTCCCTAAATCCTTCAACTTCTGGCCACAAGTCCTCGAACCTAGACGGACTCTTTCCAGCACTAAACCCACCACACCACAACAACATAGGACAATACAGTGGTCCGAGCCAAACAAGTCTGGGGAACACCAGGGAAGAAGTCCTCTCATGTTGCTGAAATTAAGGAACCATCGAACCTGGCCCACTGATTGGCTGTCCCCACCCCTCAACCAAGTGTCACTGCTGCCCTCCATTGGAAAATCCACCAAGCTACAAGAGATGAAGAAGCTAGAGAACTCTCTCATACCCCTTATAAGTCTACCACCTCCCAGCTTTTCGGAGGGAGATTTCACCACATTGAGATCACCCCCTATGCATGACTCAACATCCCACTTCACCTTAATAAACTTTAGTTCCTCCCATAGGCTCCACCTCTCAACATTTGTATGTGGCCCATACAAGCCTGCAAAGGCCCACTTAATATTACACTCCTGCATCACAAAGCTGCAAGCAACATAATGCTCCCCCACCCACTGGTTGGTTCTTTTAATTACTCAAGAATCCCACTTTAAGAGTATACCACCTACAATTCCCTTAGCACTAAAGCAAACCCATTCCACCCATCTAAACACCCATAAGCTTCTCACCATATTAATGGACATATCCTCCACTTTAGTTTCCTGAATACAGGCCACCAGAAGTTTCCAGCTTCTCAATAACCCCTTAATTACAACCCCTGTCCAAGTCATTCAACCCATGCACATTCCATAAAATTATGTTGATATTCATGGTGCTTCAATTCTAAGCAAATCTGCCCAATTCTAAGCAAATCTGTCTCTTCCCTTAACTCCTCTGCTCCGCTCTTTCCCTCGTATTTCACTGTGCAGTTCAGGTTCTTCAGTACCTCTTCAGATGTTTTGTCGATTGCTCCTTTGTCAAGATATTGTGTGAATGGCTGAATAAATTGGCCTTGAGATCTGTATATTATATATAGACTTTACAAGGATGCTGTACATGGAAAGCAAATAAGTTCCCGCATGATTCTAGCCCTATACATGTAAACTATAATCTGTCAAATAATGTATGCTAACTGTACAGAATAATATATGGAGAAATAAGAAAACAATTGTGGGCTAAAATAAGGAAAGAAATGTGGACAGCAAAGCTGTCTGTTGACAGCCCCCCTCAAATTGATGCAGGTTGATCAACAAGCATCAATTTGCTACTTAGGAAGCAATGTCGATGACGAGTGAGAGCCTTGGTGAAGATATCAGCAATTTGGAGTGCAGTGGAAACATGTGGAAGGGTGATAACACGAGCTTCAAAGGCTTCACGGATAGAGTGACAGTCTACTTCAATATGCTTTGTGCGCTCATGATAGACAGGATTGGCCGTGATCTGAATAGCACTTGTATTATCGGCATGTAGAGGTGTAGGATCGGTCTCAGAAAAATCTAACTCAGCAAGCAAACCTCGAAGCCAAATGATTTCAGAACAAGCAAGAGACATCGCCCGGTACTCAGATTCCGTAGATGACTTAGAGACTCTGTCTTGCTTCTTACTTTTCCAGGAGATCAATGCATCACCTAAGAACACACACCAACCAGTGATGGAGCGACGGGTATCCGCACAACCAGCCCAATCAGCATCACTATAAGCAGCAAGGCGAGTAGAATTGCTTGCAGGGAAGAATAAGACACGGGCAGGAGTGCCTTGAACATAGCGTATGATCCTACGGACAGCAGCCAAATGAAGATGACGAGGAGTCTGAAGGAACTGGCTGACTTGCTGTACAGCAAAAGAAATGTCCAGTCTAGTAATGGTGAGATAAACAAGGCTACCCACCAACTTCCGGTATAAACTGGGATCAGCAAGTAAGTCACCCTCCTCTTTGCGAAGCTTGACATTTAATTCCATGGGAGTATCAACAGAAGTAGCCTCTTGTAGGCCAGCTGTAGCCACCAAGTCACTAGCATACTTATGTTGATTGAGGGAAATACCAGAGGGACTACGATGCACCTCAAGACCAAGAAAATAGGTGAGAGACCCAAGATCTTTCATATGAAAGGACTCTGAGAGATGAGTTTTGAGCTGGCCAAGTAAAGCAGAATCGGAACCAGTGATCACAATATCATCAACATAAACCAAAAGAACAACAATACCCATGTCTGATTTCCGAAGAAACAAGGAAGTGTCATGCTTGCTCTGCTTGAATGAAAATTGTAATAAAGTGGTGCGGAATTTATCAAACCAGGCCCTCGGAGCCTGTTTGAGACCATAAAGAGAGCGACGAAGCTTACACACATGTGAAGTCGGAGAGGGAAACAATCCCGGGGGTGGCTTCATATAAATACACTCCTTAAGATCCCCATGAAGAAAAGCATTTTTGACATCCATCTGATGTAGTGGCCAATCACTGGAAGCAGCAAGAGCTAGAATCGTACGAACAATAGTCATTTTAGCCACAGGAGCAAAGGTCTCTTCATAATTGACACCATATTCCTGATTATTCCCAAGTGCAACAAGCCGAGCTTTGTAACGATCCAAACTTCCATCAGATCTGACCTTGACTGAGTAAACCCATTTGCAACCCAGAGGAACAATAGTGGGAGGACATGGCTCAATGTCCCAGGTGTGATTGGCCTCTAGAGCGGCAAGTTCTTCCTGCATAGCTTGTCGCCAACAATCATGCTTGGCAGCGTGTGAGTAGCAGGTGGGAATATCAAAATTGGACAATGCAGCAGTAAGAGCTGAAATAGAATTGCCAGAACTGGAAGAGGGAAATCCATACCTATCCGGGGGTACAGACACTCGAGGAGAGCGACGTACCAAAGGCGCTGGAGGTGCTGCAACTGACTGAATCTGGAGCGTGGTAGGATCAGATATCGGGTGAGCCACCGAAAGAGACTGTGGGCGGGAGCGTCTCGTATACACAATGCCTGGTTTGAAGCGAGAACTGACTGGATGAAGATCTGAGAACTGCTGCTCAAAGGAGGGGAGAACCACAGTAGAAGAGGATGGCACAGAGGACACAGGAAAGAAATGTTGATTTTCAAAGAAAATAACATTCCTAGAAATGCGTGTACGATGTAATGTAGGATCATAGCAAACAAATCCCTTTTGACACACATTATATCCCAAGAAAGCACATCGGACAGATTGAGCAGATAATTTATGTCGCTCATGAGGAGGTAAATGAACAAAACATACACAACCAAAGGTACGAAGGTTAGCATAACTAGGTTGCTTAGCAAATAAGCAGAAATAGGGAGACTCCATATGTAGGACTTGAGAAGGTAAACGATTAATCAAGTGAGTAGCAGTTTTCAGAGCCTCTACCCAAAACATGGATGGAACAGAAGATTCTAACAAGAGAGTACGGACCACATCTAGGAGATGACGATTTTTGCGTTCGGCTACTCCATTTTGTTGAGGAGTAGAGGGACATGAACGTTGATGAATAATACCCTTAGAAGCCAAGAATGCCTGAAACTCAGTAGACAAATATTCACCACCGGAATCTGTGCGTAATGTCTTAATATAAGTAGAAAATTGATTGTTAACATACGCTAAAAACTCAGTGAAAGTACGAAAGACCTCAGATTTAGAGCGAAGAAAGTAGACCCAAGTAAATCTGCTATGATCATCAATGAAAGTCACATAATATTTAAATTTTTCATGTGAACTAACCGGGGAAGGTCCCCAAACATCACTATGGATAAGATCAAAGCAGTGAGATGCTCTACTAGCATGCAAAGGGAAGGGAAGAGTTTTGCTTTTACCAAGTTTGCAAGAAGCACACTCAAGAGATAAAGAAGAACGGTCTTTATTACCAAGTAAACCAGAGTTCAATACATGAGATAAGATCTGAGTATTGGGATGGCCTAAACGACGATGCCACACCATACTAAGATCTGAAACATTATAACAAGCAAAAGACTTAATAGAAGAAACTGGAGAAAAAACTGGAACAGGCAAAAATAGTGGAAACAAGCGCCCCACTTTAGGTCCCTTCGCGATCGGCTTCCCCGTTACCTGGTCCTGCACAACACAACCATCACCAGAAAAATTAACAGCACAATTGTTATCAACTAATTGGCCAACAGAAATAAGATTTGTGGAAAGCTGAGGAGCAAGAAACACATCAGTGAAATGAGAAGAGGCATCTCCAACAGCAGCTATGGGCAAAGAACTGCCATTGGCAGTCTGAATAGCAGAGTGACCAGCGTAGGGCCGAATATGACACAAAGCGGTGGGATTATTAGTCATGTGATTAGAGGCCCCCGAGTCCACGTACCAGAGTTTAGTAGAATTGTTACCTTGGAACCCCATTGCTGATAATGCCGAAATTAACATCTGTTGCACCATTTCTGGGGTGCAGTAATTCGTGGCAGGAGGCGCAGGAACAGAGGACGCATCTGAAGGAGAGCCATGTGCTGCAGAAGTTGCTACGGGAGGGATAATAACCGACGTCTGAAATACTTGGGCCTGACGATTCTGGGGGCAAAGACGACATGCTGTGATAATGTGACCCTTCTTCTTGCAATAAGAGCAGAATTTCTTAGGACAATGGGCAGCAATATGCCCATATTCCTTGCAGCAGAAACACTGCAAGTTTTTAGAATTCAGAGGTGGTCCTCGTCCTTGGGCAGCATAAGCCACAGTTGCCATCCCGGAACTACCATGAGATTGCTCCAGAAGAGCTTGAGTGCTAAGACGTTGTTCTTCGCGAAGTAACTCACCAAAACAAATATCAAGAGAGGGAACAAGAGATCTGTTCAGTAAAGAGGAGCGGACAGATTCATATTCTGGACGTAGTTTCATAAGAAACTGATCACGTCGGCTAGTCGCGTGAAGAGTCTAAATAGTTGAAAGAGCGGCAACAGGAACATCCGCTATAACCAAATCAGCATATTCATTCCAAGGAGTCAGAAATGCAGAGTAGTAGTCCTGGATGGAAAGACTACCATGTTGAAACATGGCAATCGCATGTTCTAACTGAAAGCGACGAGCATCATTATCCTGATGATAAACCGTCTTCAAGTAAGCCCACATAGATTGAGCGGAGCTATGGGGCCGCAAGTTGGTGACAATATGGGGCTCCACTGAACCAAGAAGCCAAGACATGATGCGTGCATCAAGCACAGCCCATGAAGGAGAAGACCCGACATCCTGAGATGTGTCAGAAGTGGATGTGTTTGCGACATCCGTGCCATCAATATGACCCCAAAGGGCTTTTCCCTTGAGGAAAAGTTCAAACTGAAATGCCCAGGTAGAATAATTGGTGCCCGTAAACTTAACACACACAGGTGCAGAATTCATAGAAAATAAATAGAACCCGAGACAAAAGAATGGACCAAAAAAAACACTACTGTGCAAAGAGTCGATTGACGTCGGGGTCACCAGGCGAGAGGGACAGACTGCACCTCTACTCAGAAACTGCCAAGAAGAACACCGAGATCTCAAATAGAGTCTGCCGAAACACCAAGACAAGCTGCAAAATACTGTTCCGAAACACAGAACAGAACCACGAAAAGGAAAACGAGGAGAAAAGAAAATCACGGGTGAATGATGCTATACAAATTAGCAGGCAGCTCTGATACCATGTCAAGATATTGTGTGAATGGCTGAATAAATTGGCCTTGAGATCTGTATATTATATATAGACTTTACAAGGATGCTGTACATGGAAAGCAAATAAGTTCCCGCATGATTCTAGCCCTATACATGTAAACTATAATCTGTCAAATAATGTATGCTAACTGTACAGAATAATATATGGAGAAATAAGGAAACAATTGTGGGCTAAAATAAGGAAAGAAATGTGGACAGCAAAGCTGTCCATTGACAATAATAAATGGAGAAATAAGGAAATAATTGTGGGCTAAAATAAGGAAAGAAATGTGGACAGCAAAGCTGTCTGTTGACATCCTTCACTGCCTCTTCATCCATTTTCTTCCCTTTAATTCTCCCTTGTCTATATTGCCTCTCTATATCTCTGAACAACACCATCAACTTCATATCCAACATAGGAAACCCCCAGAAACTTGCTAACACGCTTTATCTTTGTCATCACCCGATATGACACATCACTCTGTTTACTCCCCTACCAATCACCCATCTGACTCACCCGAACCCCCTTATCATCTTCTGGAACAATTATCGCCAAATAGAGTGCACAACAAGGGCCCCTCAACTTCACTGGACTTCCTGCTAATAAGCTGACCCTCGGTTGAAACTGTATCATCCATCTACCTACTGATCCTCTAAGCACGATTCACCTCCGTCTGGAAACCATCCCTACCTCCTTCACTGAGCTCACAGCTAGCTTCTGGTGACAGCCCACCGTGACCAATCTCTCTCACAACGACCACTGTAGCTCTCTGTTAGCGAAAGCATCTTCCTGATACAGGCTTGAACCTTTTGAAGGCTCCAGGTCCCCGATCAGATCGTCGTCACTGATTTCCCAATGTATGCAACCCTCTTTCCCATCAAAATCCTTCCCCTCCTTTTGTCCCATGCTTGCACCATCTTCCACACTGCCATTTCTGAATCCAGCCTGATCCTCTGTTGCATATCCATCCTTTCGCATTTGATCATGATCTAGAGTTACCACTTCCTCCTCGTCAATTTCCAGAAATCTCCACCCTGCCCTCCTTTTCCGAATATGATTGAAATGAGCCACTAGTACATCCATCCATCTTATATAAAAATCCTTCCTCCTCTAGGCTTGTTCGGGCTGCAAAACAAACCTTCTCAGTCTTCTTTCCGCTGGGCCCAACTTGTTGAGACACCAGTTGCATAGGCCCATCTGATTCGACATGCTCCCCTGCGCACCATTTTTTTTTATCTGTAACTCTCTGACTGGGCCACTTCCCTCAAGCCAACCCACTTCCTTCCCGGCTTCTTGCACTTTCCTTTCCCTGGAGTAAATGGTCTTCTTTCCTGCATCATCATTTTTAGATGTCAATACAATTTCACCCAGACCAATCTCTATGCAATATCCCTTACCCTACCCTTTTTCACAGCCCATCCCATAAGTTGAACCAACATCCCACTGTAAATCCCTTCTCCCAAGCCCCTTTAAGTTTCTACTAACCATTCCAAACACCCTTCTATTAAATTGCCAACTCATCTAAAAGCTTAAACTGCTAAAGAAGGTGTAATTTTAATATTATATCCTCTAAAACGCCCCCTCACGTGTGGCCAGAGAGAGCCAACACGTGCACAATTTATATTATCAGGGTGACGATGAGATTTGAACACAAGACCTTTTGCCTACTCTAATATCATGTTCAATCACCAACTCATCTAAAAGCTTAAGTTGTCAAAAAGAGAGTAACTTTAATATTATATCCTCTAACACCTTCCACGTGTCACCCAACATTATGTCCCCTTTTCAAACTTAAATTCATTTCCCTATATGATAAGGTAAGACCCTTGCTCCCACCACATGTTCTGATTTGTGATTGTGCCCACATCTGCTCCTCAAGCTCCTTCCACATGTGCATGAACCCTACCCCTACCAGACCGCCATCAGCAACTCGCACCCATCACCTGCTCTGACTGGATTCACCCTCCATCAAAAATCTAGGCCCACTTTCCAACAATATCAGAACTTCAAATTGAGTCCCATCTTAATCTTCGCCATTGGCGGTATGGGCTTCTCCAATCTCTTGATTAGTAAACGATCCCACCAGAGGTCAACTCTCAAAATTGTACCATTATAAGACTCGACAGAACCTCCAAGAACATCTCAACATTTCCTATCCTTCTAAACACTTCAGCGCAGCACAGTACTAGAGGGAGCCCCATCAACCTGATCCACACCTCCCTTGATTTTCTTCCTTCCCGATGAAAGCAACCAGCCGCATCCCATGTATCCAAGAACATCGGACCCCCATCGAACACCCAATCCCTACGTTGCAAGATTTTGTTAGCTTCAGCCTTCGATGAAAGCTCAAAAAGAAAAAAGGCGCCATCCATATCAACCACTCTTAACACCTGCCATCACTCCCCACCACTGGTCAACCCAAATCTGGACAGTCACTATCAAAGGCCCAGGGCACTAAAAGCCCCAAATCATCCCACCAAACATCTCTCCATAAGGCCTAGGCACTCGTAACATGAATCTATCCCAACCTCAACATCCTCTACTTGGCTTCCACTAGTCACTGTCTCTAGAGCTTTTTTCCCGGCCATGTCCCTATTGAGGCCACCTCCTTAAACAATATAGTGATTCTCCTTCTTGGCAAAACCTCCAAGTTGCAGATTCCCCTAAAAGCCCTAGCCTCTTATTTCCATCCATCCCCACGAACAACCTCAAGTATGAAGATATTCCTTCGTCCCTCCTCCACCCATTGATTCCACCTTCAATAACTCCCCATCCACATTTGATCTCCTCCAAATTCTCATTCTTCTATTCCTCCCCCTAGCTCCTTTGCATAACTATGCCTATCGTTCTCCATCAGCCCTTTTTCTAGGGTTTCACAATGCCATTGTGGTTCACACCTACTTAGCAATAGTCTTCGCACCATCCCTAGACCCTTTTCAATGATTTGGAAGAAAGGACCTCCTATCCCATCGGAATCCTCAATCTCGAAAGTTTTATAGTCAGCCCAGACAATCGGCTTTGGCATTTCTCTTATCAAAATGTTCAGAAAATCAAAATATACTAAACTCCCAAAAAACTCAACATCAATATTCAATAACCAATTATCACAGTTGGTCTATTCCATTACATCAAGGGTCTTTATATAGGCAAACCCTAATTAAACTTACCAAATAAAATAAACCCTAATATTCTAAAATAGTAACAATTACCAAAGTTGCTAAAATTACCCTAAAAATAAGAAAATATAAAATAACTACAAATAAATTCTAAACCCTAACTCTATTCCAGATTAGTCATCCAATGCCTTTGCCTTCCCCATCACATATATATTATTTAATAATTATCAAAAATGAGAGATAGAATAATGATACTTGAAAGCATTAAAAATTCAATATTTTGTAAAATTTGATTACACTTGCTTATCAATTTCCAACTGATAGAACAATTCATTGAAGATTCTTATAAAATTCAACAAGTATTGCAAAATCGTTCAACTAATTTGACACAACATAACCTGAAATTACAACCCTCATCCGGGGAAAATTTCTCCTCTTTTAAGTCACTTTACCTAGGTGAAAACTCAAAGGAGAGGCTATCATTGCCAAGCCAATGCACCATGTGCAAGGAAGAGGAAGAGACAATGGATCACCTTCTTGTTCGTTGTAAAATGACTAGGGAACTATGGAGCTTGCTTTTTACGATTTTTGGTTGTGCATAGATGATGCCAGCATCTTTTAAGGATGTTATTACAGGGTGGTGGAGTAAGAGAATTCGAAAAGTGTTGAAAATGTGTGGAGGATCGCTCCTCTTTGTCTTGTGTGATGCCTTTGGCAGGAAACAAATTGAAAAACATTCGTAGGTGTGGAGCTTCGTCAATGGAGAGTTAAAGATATTTTTTGTGTACTCTTTTTTTATGGATTAAAAAAGAATACCCAATGTATTTAGATAATTTTATTGTCGTTTTGGGGGATCTTGGGTTTTGATTTTTGTTGTCAAATCCCCTTTTGGGTACATTTGGGTTTGCCCTCCTCAGGCGGCCTACATATATAGTGATACTTTCCTAATCAAAAAATAATAATCAATTGGAACTCCAAATAGCAATAGTGTGTGTGTATCATTATCATTCTTGGGTTTTATATGCGCACAAGTCTAAAGTAGTCCTAAGTCGCTGCCTATGTATTATTATCAAATCATTTTACGACCCAAGCGTACAAAGCATGGACATGGCTGGGAGGCCAGAGTGTCGATGTCCAAAACATCTGGGACACGGACATGCTCGGACATGTGTCCGACCCGTTAAAATTGAGTATCCTAATTTTTTTTATTTTTCAAATTTTCGGATACGTTCCCGACAAGCCGAGAAACGGCTAGACACTAGAATGGTGTAGGAAGATGAATATTCAAAAAAAATGATTAAGGAAAGAAGAATCAAAGAAGTTAAGAAGAAGAGCAAGAGGACAAAAAATTGATTAAGGATGGAAGAATCAAAGAAGTTAAGAAAGATAGAAGAGAAAGGGGGCAGCCTACCTGCTGGAGATTGACGACCACCAGGTCCTCCTCCTCCTCTCTCTCTCACGCTCAATCGAACCTCTCGTTTTGTCGGGAAGCTTCCGACGCTTGACGATGCCCCCCCCTGTTTATTTTGATGGGTCAACTCAACATACACACCCCCTCTTTGGTGTGACGTATCCCCCATCCCTTATGTTAATATTGGTTTTTATTATCCATATTAATAATTTTTTATAACATTTATTTAATTCTTTAAATTAATTTAATTTGTATTTAATTTTAAAAAAAATCATTATTAGAGTATCTAAAAATAATAAATTCCTTCTTTTATTTGTACCACTTCAATCTTTATTTAATATTTTAATAAATCAACTTAATGAAACATGTCATAAAATAAATTTTTAATATTAATATTAATTTTTGATAAGTAGTCTTGAAATTGAATTAAATAGTGTTAGAATTAAATTACATG
The DNA here is from genome assembly GCA_008638375.1 of Nyssa sinensis. Lineage (NCBI taxonomy): Eukaryota > Viridiplantae > Streptophyta > Magnoliopsida > Cornales > Nyssaceae > Nyssa > Nyssa sinensis. Next base: position 14,028,951 of record CM018035.1, on the reverse strand, counting down.
ATCATGTCTATATATATTATTCAATGTATCCTCAACGTGTCTGTGCCCTACTTTTATGAAAAACTCCGTGTTGACATGTTCATGTCGTGTCATATTTGTGTCACGTGTCCGTACTTCTTAGACCCAAGCATTGTACCATCTATATTTTCCAATTATCAAGATGAGAATACTCACAACAGATACTCACAACAGCTTTATAAGTGCACTCGTTATCTTTTGGGGATTACTTTGATCTTCCATTGATACATTTTACTTTGTTTTAACAATTACAAAGTAGCCAATCACTAAGATCATGCTAAGTTGTTTGAAAAATTGAATAAATCCCAAAGTTAGGACTAAGATGTCCAATCTACACAATATGATAATGACATGGTTCTCATAAGATTAGGCCTAGCCGAAAAGGGCAAAAAAATGGTGTCGATTAGGATAGCATTCGGTACCCTAGGAATGGGCAGTTTGCACTTGAAATTTAGATCTGGTTTACTAAAGACTTTAAAGGTAGACTGTTGAAAGAAATTCCTTATAAATTGATTGCACCTGACTTTCCCTCTTTAAGATTATTCCTCCTCAAACTTTGCAATGAAGAATGACTTCTACAACCTTAAACTTTGCCCTTGAGGTAACTTAACATATACATGCCCTTGACCTTACCTTAACCTCATTAATCTGACATTTTTTAAGAACATGAGTTATAATTCATAATGAATCACGAATGTACCCACAATAACAACTTAGTCCAGTTATTCTTGAGATGTGCATGAATAAAATACTCCCAAAAGGTGTTGCTTTTACTTCTCATCAAGGAAATCCCCATCTAGGTAAGAAAAATTGTTCAAATTTTCTTTGAGAAGGGGGAAGAGAAAAAAGGAGAAAGAAACTCCTTGTCAAGTCATTTTTGAGTAATCAACTGGATAATCCACTCATCTGAATAAACTTAAAACCCCCTACATGGAGTCACCTACATGAATCCTAGTTGCACGTGGTCTTCCTTTAATAGCCTCAACTCATGTTTCACTTGTTCTTCTCTTACCCTTTTGGTAACTTCGACTTCAGTCAAATCACTCCATCTAGTGCAATTACAGGACCCAATTAGATATGAAATTATAGTAATGGATTGCAAAATTTATATTAGAGTTTACAAGCTTTTCTAAAGGGAAGGTATAAAAACCAGGTTGAGAATTTGATGGTCATAATTTTTTATATGAGCTGTAAACAGGAAAATTTTAACGGTACAAAGAGTTATATAGAAACTTAGCATAAAATGGGCATATCTAATGAGAACATATTAAGTCCAGAAAAGATAGAAGATTTGAAAAAGAGTACCTCTATCTCTCGTATGGCATCATACTTTCCATTCATCGTTGATGAAACACGGTGCAAACTCTTATTCAGGTTTTGCCAGCGTGACTCATCCAAAGTATCCTAAAACAAAAAGGTGCAAAAGAATAATCTTGTTGAAAGAATTTCAAGAAAATTAAAAGTAGACGAGAGAGAGAGAGACAGATGAACACCTTTGCACAGAAAATGTATATGTTGACTGCATTCGTTTGCCCTCGCCTATGAGCTCTATCTTCCGCCTTCAAAAGTTTAAAGCACACATGAGCATCAAACAACCACAGAACAACTAATGTAAACACATTGGAAAACACACGACGTTATGTAAAATTCTGTTACTATCCTTCCTGCAAAGAAGTATACATTTTTTTAAATGATTCACCTCAAAAGATAAATTGAGAGTTCGTCTTCTTTTGTCTTTTTTTTTTTATTTTTGAAAGGGTGAGGGGTGTTAGGGGGCCGGCATGTGCCGCTTCAAATTTCAAGATTTGAAGCATGTGAAAAGCACCCATATGTGCATAAAAAGCTGGTATTATCTAAAGGAACCATGGTGAATAAGATAATGAAAGCTTCGTGACCGTTGAAAGAAAATAGGTTTGAAGCATGTAAAAAGTGTGCATATGTGCATAAAAGAGTGGTACTTTGTAAAGGAACCGCCATGAGTAAAATAATGAAGCAAAATAATAACCTTTAAGTATATAATTATCAAAGAGAGCAGTGTTATCAGAAACAGACAGGCCCAACCAATTGAATTGGTAAATCGATAAACATGCCACCAACCATTGTGGGTCACACCACAAGTCTGGGTATCTTTATCATTTAAACACTAAGGTAGCAGTTTGGCAGTAAAAACATCTGAACCCTTAACCTCTTGAGTCTTAGCTACATAATTAGACCACAAACAGGATTTAAGATACATGTACCTGTTGCATATCAGCAGGGCACTGAGGCAACTCCAAGAACACAACATTTTTAGCTGATGTTAAATCAAGCCCTTCACCTCCAGCTTTTATTCCAATTAGCGCAATCTTAATCTGGAGAACAAAGACAACAAAAATGTTATCATAGGCCAATGGGAAGAAACACAGATTTCGCTTTTAAATTCTATATAAAAATGACTTGCGCTTTAAAATGAATGCAACTTTAGACAACCAGAACTTAGGAACATCAGTGATATTTCCCTATTAAAAGAAAGAAAAGTATGTAATAGTTATAAACATCAGTGAAATCGCCTCATTTATAATGTCCTGCTGCACATTTCTTTTTTTCCCATCTCTCATTACAAGTATCAAGAGGAGGTACCAAACGGGGTGGACCCAAGTACACATGATGTATACAACAGAAAACAATACCTGCATCTCACCCCCCCCCCCCCCCCAAAAAAAAAAAAAACAAACAAAGAAGTCTCATGGCAAAAATAATAAAAACGAGGAACTTAACAAACTATGCTTAAAAGCCAAAATAGGGGATGTCACCCCTTCAAAAGACCTGCTATTGCTTTTGACTAGACGCACCACCACAGAAATAATGAGGCCACTACCACACAGTTCTCTCCTCCCCACCCTAGACCCTCTCCAACTAGCAAACACATCATCTCCCACTAATCTGGGCATCACCCACAGAATCCCAAAAAACTTCCAAAAAACATAATACCATAAATATTAATAAATGCAAAGGTAAAAACACAAGCAAGCACAAAATAAACTTTCAAAAAATGTGATAACTAAACAATTTCAATAAAGCTGTTAAGAATATATATATATATATATATACAGGCCTCTGCTGATGATTTGAATGACTGAACAGCCAACTGCCTATCTCTGGCAAGTGTGTTCCCATCAATGCGGACAAAGCCAATCCCTTTCTCACATATGAACTCCTGAGAAAATGACAGGTAGAATTATTATGGTTAAAATAACAGCAAAAAAAAAGTAAAGAGGAACTTTCAAACCACAAACCATTCAGATTCTAAAACCAACCTAAACTGAAAAGCCAATGACAATATCTTCAGAAAATGCAACTTGAAAGAAATTTGAACAGCAATAAAACAACTTTCTACCAATGATTCCATAGTGAAAATCTTCTGTCAAGTTTCCTAACAAAAACGACAAACTTTTTGCACCACGGCAAATTCAGGACTTCCACAATAATTTTTTCATCTTCTTTTTTTTTTTTTTTGATAAGTACTCACAATTATCTTTCATTTTTATTCTTATAACGTTCAAGAGTTGTTTTCAGTACTGTCATCAATCTAATTTTTTTCATTAAAAAAAAAAGAACTTTTTGACTTTACTAAATAGACTTTTGCCTTTGCACTTTTTTACAAAGACATTATCATCAACATTACCACTATTGAAGTGAAGCAATAACATAAAATAGGGAATTTTGGGTACTTTTGGGTTAATAGCTTTTACTTCTAGCTGAATTGGATCAAGTCAGCATTATTTTCCACCTTTTTCCTTTGCTCTATTTCTTTCATAATTTCAAGGTCTGTCCAGGAAGTAGTTCATATCATGCCCACAAGATTTTTAAACAAAGTTTCTTAGGTTATAGTTTTGGTTTGGATGGGTTTAGTTAAAGATGCTTTAGTTTTGACTCGACGTAGCAATGAGGACTCTCCAGAGCCAAGAGCAATGTGCCCAAGACATTGACAGTCACACGAGAAGAGTCTGAGTCAACCTAAAACAGATTGGAACAAAATACAACTCTACAGTCGGAAAAGAAACTTATTTGAACCAAAGAACTCACTCTGTATTACTGCTAATACGGCCCAGGAGCTCCTAAAAAGTGTTCTGGCATCTAAATTGATAAAATTAGGCATCAGATATTTCATTTGAAGCTCCTTGAAAGAAAGTTTTGAGGATTTCTAGATGATGATGCTCCATATGAGAGACCATGATGATGATCCACTTCTCCTTCTTCTTTCTTTGAAACATGTGTATATATTATATTCAATGATTGCTGGTAGTGCCTAAATTGACTATTTCAATTGTGTTACAAGTATTAGAGCATTTTTTATCTATTATATGTCCTCTAATTATTTTTATTTTTTCTTAATTTTTCATTATCTTTTAAAGATATATTTATCATATATTCTTATGCCTCACTGAGACCAAAAAGAGATGCCAATACCAAGTTATAACATCGCAACACAAAGAGCCCCTACAATTTTTACTCCAACTCCAAGAAGTAACATCTTCTAATAATGGAACCAACTTTACTCGATGGTTTTGTCTAACGTTTATTAAGTGATTAAATTATCCGGATACTGCTACATAATATCTAAGAATTTATTTCGGCAAAAATATAATATTCATGTTGATCTGATGTATACGGAGAAATTCATCAACTTCGTGGGTATATAGGGTAATACTCACAAAGAAAGAAAACTATGGAACCTGCTTTGAGAAGTCAATTTCATTCTTCGCTAGGAAGGTTATACACATACAGTCAACCCCCTCTTATAATTAATAGACAAGGGAGACCAAAAATTTATTAATTATGAGAATTATTAATTATTAAGTTTTATCATACTTTCATTAATCAATAAGTATTTCTTATATGTAATTAATTTTCGGTGCAAAAATAAAACCTTCTATGCAACTTGCAAGGACATTTTGATCTTTTCCAAAAATAAATACATATAATGCTCAACTTGAAGCATAAAAAACTCCTAAAGTCCTTTTGAAGTAAAGAAGTTGTTTCTTGATGTTATACAAAACTTTTACCTTCAATTATGTAGAATTAATAAATATAATTATCAAGACATGTCATAAATCAGATATACATAAGTACATGTATAACTATTTTATGTCTCTAGTAATTAATATTATAAAGATTTAAAGAAAAATATTAATTATCAGGTAATAGAATTATTAATTATCCACCATTGAATCAAGTTGGTTCCTTCAAAATTTATTAATTATTAGAAATTATTAACTTATTGAATATTAATTATAAGAGGGTTTACTATAAAATGATGTGAGATCCATAGAGCTCAAATTTGGCTACGAGCGACAAAAAGGGCAAGGTTGGAAACGGCTAGCCAAGGGAGTGTATTCTAGCACAAAGGGCCACCAAAAGCACAAAGTCCAATACACGTGCTACTTTTTTAGGACAGAGACCTACCAACCACGGGTACTTTGGATGCATGATTGTCAAAACAAACTCTGACTATGTGACCCCACCCCAAAAACTACATTTTAGGTAAACAGGACATTGGTGTTATTCACTCAACTTTGTGAGCACACCCCGTTTCCCAATCAACTTTTCTGGTGACGAAGTTCAATTGGAAATGAGCTTAAGAAGAGTACTTTTGTGAATATGTGTAATAAGACTAGCTAATGCCTCTTTTGAGCCTATGTAGGATTCTGTATTTACGCAATGGCCATTTTGTATGTTGGCCAACTGGCAATTGTTGATGTAAATAACTCTGTAATAATCCTTGTGAGTGTGGAGTTTAATTATCAAATGTGATTGTATGAGCTAATGGAAACTTGATACGTTAAATAGGTTATGCTTCCACTATGCTAATAAACTATCTATTATGTAATAATTAGACAACCCATTCAATTCTGTCTGATGCCTCGATGGCTAGTCATTTACCATAATCCCCAACCTATGATGGGTTTGGGACATGACACTTTTGTTTGGAGTCTTTGGATAGCATCTTATACGAAGATTCTCATGATAGGCAACCTAAGAAGAAGAGGGGGAGTTATTCCAAATTGGTGATGCATCTATAAAGATGCGACAGAGACAGTGGATTCATGCACTACAGTATTGCAAGAAAAGTGTAGTCTTTACTTTTGCATTTGTTCAGGATTGATGGGGTATTCCCAAAATGGTGGCAGGAGCATGGATTTAAATCACAGTAATGGGATACAATTTGGTCAGGGTCATCCGTAATGGGAATCGAAAACCGCAACCTTCAATTTTTTTCAAACACTAGCAAATCTCTTTAATGTCACTGATACAAATATTTTGATTACAATTATCACATTTTAATATTTTTTAGAACTATTTTTCCACTTTCTTACACCTAAAAAAAATTTCTTATAAATAACACTTAAGAAAATATTTTACTATTTTATAATATTTTTATAAAGTTAAACTAATAAGAAATATCATTTAATTTGAATAGCATTACAACAAGTAATATAAATAATTACAAAAAATGATTATAAGTGTGAAAATCAATTAATGTGATTAGTTATGTAATAAAAAAAATTTAAAAATTTTGAGACCAAGAGACCTTTTTGAGTTCAAATTGATCCAAATATTTTGGTAACTCATTTCAATTTTTTTGAATTATTTTGTTAAGTATCTCTCTTATATATAAATCTTATAAAAATAGAAATCATAAGAATTCTGCCAAAAAAAAAAAAAATTACTTAAAACATCCGTAACGGTCCTGTAATGGACTATAACTGCTATAATGGCTAATACTTAAACGGTATCAGCCGTTATGGCTATAAATTTTAGTCACACCAATATATCAGCCAGTATCAGTATCAGAGAATCAAAAACTTCATACGTAACGGCCGTTATTTAAAACTATTGGTAAGAGGAGACACACCATTGTCGTAGCTCAAAGACATAGTCCTTTATCCTCAGGGCCTTACCAATTGAGCTAACCTTGGGAGTTCACTTGCTATTTATGATGCTCACACAAAAGCTTAATATATATTGACATATGGTTAGGTCCACTTCTTAACTGCTTAAGTTTTTAAATGAGTTTCTTGTTAACATAGTAGCAAAATCTTGATTTTGAAAATCTTGGGTTCAAGTCTCTCCCTTTGGCATTTGGATCCCCTTTGGTCTACCTGTGCAAAGTTGCACTCTTTTCTTTTCATTTCGTTTGTGTGCTTCCTAACTTGCAAAGATGGGTCACATGAAAAAGGGTGCGAGATCTTGATATACATTGTGAAATATATTCCTAACAGTTAAAATGTTTAAATGAGTTAAATGTTTACGGTCCAAATAGATAATACAAGCACATCATTTTTTATTTTAAATTTTTTATTAAAAGTAAATCACACACACTCACTTTTTCCCACTCTCTAAAAATACCCCATGATGCCATGAGGGGCAGCATATTGATTACCGCAACCCCAAGGATTAAACTAAACCTCCATATTTACTAGGTGGTCACCCTCAAACTCGGTCATGTTCCCACACTTGACGTTCAAATATTTTGAAATCCAAATTATATTAATATATCTATAATTTCTCTAATACTTAACGTTATAAATTAATGATATGTTACCATCATTACCAAGACCTATTATAGTTTTAATGCAATTTTGTTTCATTTTATTTTATTTTCCTTTAATTTCTCTATAGTTTGTGTGGTATTAAAAATGTCACTAGATTGCATGGGAATGCAATTGAGAGGGAGGCATCAGTGGCAAATTTTCTCTTTTAAGTTTGGTCAAGGTTGTCATGGGAATGATTGGGAGGTGGAGGTAGGTGGTTTGTTAAATACATTGTATAGTACAGTTGCATGACATGGGGAATTTTGCAGTAAGAAAGATTTAGTGTTCATATGTGAGAGCTTCATATACATTGTTAAATTTGTTTTGTAACAGTTCCGTTCTATTGTCTATTTGCCTCTCGACATGAAAGATAGGGTTGCACATAAAGAAGGCCATGACAGCTTGATATACAATGTTGATCGTTGGAACCTCAACAGTTTAAGCTTTAGGGCAATTCATGATCTAAAATGATATAAGAAATTTGGTTTTGGGAGAACTGATCCAAGTCTCTACATCTCCATCTATTTCCTGATGTAGAACTAGGAAAGAAAGAAAGCAAATAGATGAAGAGAGAGAAAGAGAGGGAAGAAGATAGAGAGAAAAGAGAAATTATGTTATTCCATTTAATCAAAAGTGCAGAAACTATATCTCCAATGCCTTTATATAGGCCAATTCGAGATAGAGAAAACCCAATCTAATCCTACAAACAAGGAACTAATTCAATTAAAAATTATTCTGAAATAAATAAATAAACTTATTTAATTCGTCTTCCTTTGCCAAAAATATGTATGGAACCCATGTCTGTGGTCCCCATCATTTCCCCAACCAGTTTGAAAGTGCAAGGCTTGCACTCTTTTTTGTTTTGTCCACTTGTGTGTTTGTTTGCATCAACACATGCGAGATGGGGTCGTACATGAGATAAGGTGTGAGAACTTCATATGCCTTGTTAACCCCATTCTCTAACAGCTTCAAACTTTTAAACCAATTGGTATTCCAACAAAATCATATTATGACATCACTAAAAGAGTTCCAAAAGGACCTTTCAGAGGAGAGGAGTGTTTAGAACTAAAGAGACAACTAAGGTAGCATCTTTGAGTTATACCCTACACTTATTATTAGTAAGGTTTGGAAAAAATCGCAACAATTGAAACCCTAAATAAGGATACATTAGGAGCAAAATGGTGTTTCTAATAAGCTTTGAAAAAAAATTCTTAACTACTTAACGTAATTGTGATAGCTCATTGAAAGGTAATTGAAATAGTTATATCTACGCCAATTATGTTTCATTACCAACCCAAATGCATGATTATTGAACAAAGCTTGAGCCAATCCTAGGCTACAAACCCCAACCCAGTGGTTAGCCATATAAATTTCAAGGGTAAATTACACTGACCTCCCTGAGGTTTTTGACAATTACACTGACCTTCCCTACTTTATCTCACAATATACAAATACCCCCCTCTAGTCAAATTTTTCTTCAAAATGACAAAATCGCCCTTTTTATTTATTTTTACAATTTTTCTAACTTTTTTTAAAGATTTTTATATTATTTTATTTAAAAATAAATTTAAGATAAATAACTTTTTTTATTTTACATAAAAAACAAAAATTTAGGGTTATTGGTCAAAATTTTAAAAATTGAAAAAAAAAAACATGAAAGGGGTAGTTTTGTCTTTTTTAAGCAAAAAATTAACTAGAAGGGGGTATTTGTATATTGTCAGATAAAGTAGGGAAATTCACTGTAATTTACCCTAATTTCAATTACAGAAATCTAAACACAACAAAGTGGTCATATGAGCCACAAATTTGGAATCTCTAGCTCACAAATTTTGACTATTCTTGAGAAACTAGAGTCTATGCATATGTGTGTGGGTGAAATATATATATAATTTAAATCACATAAAAGAAATATAAATGCAAGTGTATGTTAAAATAAGAGTAAAACACCTCAAATTTGTGAAAATGCACAAAGTGCCACGTAGCCCATGTATACATATTTGTATTTATTATATTTTGCAAAATGAGGCGTCCATACAAGCAAGGAACTTTCCAGAGAGGGCTGGACAGATTTAAAGAGAGAGAGAGAGAGAGAACAAAGAAAAAAAAGGAAAAGATAAGAAAATCAAGGGAAATTGATCTAGGGTTTGGATTCTTGATCAATCAAGGTATGAATTCCGACCCTAATTCCTTACTCTTTCATTTAATCAAAAAAGAAACAATCAAAAATGATTAAAACCTAAGACTCAATTAAGAATTGAATGAAATAGTCTTGAAATCCAAACAAGTTTAGCATGGAATGATAATTACATGGATACAAGAACATATGTAATTTAGAAAGTTAAATTATGATTAATTGATGTTTAATAATATCTAAACATAAGTTGATTATAAAAGAAAAAAACTAATCATGATTAAGCTTATTAATTGATAATTAAGGTTTTTAAAACAACCCTAATACAACCTAGATGATAATCAGCATAATTAGATTATTAAATATAACTCTAAATGTGACAAACAATAAGGAGAAATGTTGTTAGAGCTAGATTAAAGGTAAGGTTACTTCAAGTACTGAAATGAGATTAGTGAAGTTAATGAGTTAATTTAAAGCAAGGAAGGTTACTGCAACATAAAAACTGAAAAACAAAGCTTAAATGAAGGGGAATTAGACCCTAATTGCCTGCTGGAAATTTAGGGAAAATACCTCATGAAGTAAAATAATTAAACTAAATGGCAATTCAAGATACTTGATTTTTTTTTTTATTGGTTACTTGATGTAAGTGTTGAAATAACCAACACCATGAAGTTATGTAGCTCACAAACGGAGAAAAATGGGATGGTGGAGTTGCCATCCCAAGTGTTTAAAAGGGCTATATTTGATGTAAATAAACTGTAATGAGAGTTAATAGGGGATTCGGTAGCATTAGAATGTAATGGAATTGATCGAAATTCAAGATTATCTTATTTGAACCATAATGAGACAAGTTTTATTAAGTAGTGTCACATTGTAATCAAATATGGTCTTAATATGAAATATGTATATAGGTTTCCTTAGAATGAGAAAAGAGATCAGGAGTGCTTAAGAGCACAAGATGAGTAATTCAGTGCCTTGAAATGGTGATTTGAATACAATATTGTGAAGCATACTATTATATATGTTAGCAAGTAAAGTATTACAAGTTATATTCTCAAATGATGCAATTACAAGCGTGTTTTACAAGTAGATTTGAAAATCCATAGATAATCACATGTTTTAGAATGTGTTTTTATTCGATGCCATTATATGGGACGAGTTACATCATTGCCAAGGGATTCAGGCCGGTAAGCACTATAAGTGACTATGTCATTAGATACGACATTCTGCTCAAAATTTGAGTCGACATCGCTTTTTTCCATTCCGACCGTAGCAATAGACATGCTATATTATGTTTGAGATATGTGCTATGAGCTTTATTTAGCAATTTATTGCTATTCAAATGTTTAAATAGCAGTTCTTTTTCCAAAACTGAGTCTGAAATGCTTCAATTATGCTTGATATTCATGGTGTATTTAAAACTATTTTGGTATGAAAATCTATAACAGCTGCAGAAGTCTCTAGTTAGAGATGAGGCAAGATTAACATGAAGAAGACCCAACTGACATCATTGCTCTGCTTGATGTGGTGTATTGGAGAGAAAGGAATAGTTGATCATTTAAGGGAATCAAAGAGCCTATTCAAAAGTTGAAAAGCGTTTCTCTGAGGTTTTTTTTTTTTTGGATGACTCGGTGGGATAGGTCTTTATTTAGTCTTTTTAGAACCTGAAATTTTGATGTATAGCCTTTTGTATACAGGTCGGGGACTTTGTTCTGGTGCTTTTAGTGAATAGCTCATTTATTAAATAAATAAGCATTAATATATCCTTTCGTATACAGCCTGGATGCAAAGCTTACTGGTTACACATCAAAGTGTGCCACATGACCCCCATCACCTAAAATCTCCCAACCCGCATAATTCTCTGTGCAAAGTGGAAAGAAACTAACAATGATTGATATAAAGGAATAGAATATTCTGTTTAGTAAGGAGATTACAACTCAATCATACATTTTGTCTCCTCAAAACTTGAATTGGATACAATCAGGAGCCATTTATAAAGCACATATGCAGAGTAACAGATGTCATCGATCCATAAGCCGTTGGATGAGTATCTCCTCATAAAGAATTGATAAATCATTTATTCGAAGAAAAAAATGTCACTAAATATACGCTTCAAACAGAGTAGGAAGACAAAACTATTCATCAAGATTTACCAGTTCGATTTAATATTGTGGAATTTAATTTTGATGCTCACCAAAGAAACTTGTGATACAGATTTTTATTTTGGCAATAGTATAACAAAAAGGATTCAGAATTTTGCTTTAACCAATGAAAAAGATAAAGCCGAATAGTAAGGAACAATTTAGGGTTAGTTCTTTCGCAACTGACTTACTTTGCATGTACCACTGTCGTAGGCAATATTAAGAAAAGAGAAACTTAAAACAGTTCGGTATTAGAAAAATAAAACAAGGTTAAAGCACATAAGAAAATTTAACTCAATAGACAAACATGAGTATATATATCTCTATAAGCATTTCCTCATGCAGTGCTACATGTGCAATCACAAATTTGGCAACTAGTGCAAGTGAGAATGGCATGATACTAAGATGAGACATTCTATTACTGTTTTTAACCAGCATTTTTCCTAAAATGTTTCACTAATCAGTGCTTTCCAAATCCTACCATCAATTACTATGATCATTAAAAGACAGAAACAGTAACCAAAATTTAATTAAGAGTTCGGATTTGATGGCCAAAATAAACTTCCAAGATTACTTTTCCCAACAATCAGAAAAAATGCTGGTTGCCAATTCCAGGTTATCATGCGAAAAAATATTACTGATTATTCCTACTTCTCTTTTAAGGACCATACTGAAACAAAGGAAACCCGAGATCCAGGAACTTCATCCAATATTTCAAGCCATTTTCCCAAGTACTCCTCTACGAAGCAATTGCAATAACAGAAATGACTAGCCAGTGCAGATCATGTTTCAACAGAGAATTTAATGGTTTTAATTTAGCATGGAGGAAGCAGTAATTGAAAAGGAATTTTTCACCTGAACTCCATCAAGAACTTTATGGTGATGAGCAAAAATTATCATTTTATGAGAACTGCAGCTCAGTTCTATATTCTCCACACCATGCAACTCCGCAATAATTGGATGCATGGAAAGCCACTCACAAAAACCTGATAGCTTAGCAATACCAACTTGTTGCTCAGAGAGTTTCCGTGAAGATCTGAGACAGCCACCAGCATCTGAAAATAAGTCAACAGGAACTTAGTAAAAATGCATAAATATTGCTATGTGCATCAAGGTAGCATAGGCACAAACGGGACATAGACACCATAAAACACGGAAAATCCAAAAAAAAGTAGGGCACCTACAATTATATACATGCACAGGCACACATTATATAATTATCAGACAAATACATAATTACAATTAATTATCCAAATTCTTGTACTAACAATTGCATTAAATGGGGCTTAACTAATATATATACCTAACGATGTTGTGTCTCCTAAGTTACTACTCTCGTCTAAGAAGCACGGATACGGACACGGGACACGGACACTCAGACACGTTATTTCTCAAAAAAGTAGGACACAGACACATTAGGGACACGTTGAATATATATAAATTTTTTATATTTTTTATATGACCCTATAATAAAAATATAATATTATTTCAATTAAACTTGGCATAAAAACACACAAGTTTAAAAACTATTATTAAAACATTAAAATAACAAAGTCATTAAATAAAAATTAAAGAACTTTTTCATTTAATCATCAATATCCATGATTCAAGTGTCCGGACACATGTTCGGGAAGTGTCCGAGAGTGTCGGTGTCCGATAAGTGTCCGCCACGGACACGTGAGTCAAAATAGAGTGTCCGTGCTTCTTAGACTCTCGTATTATATTTTTCTTCTTTACAACGTCGTTCCTTCTTGATAGTAAGGAGTGTCCTTTGTATGCTTCACTTGAGTCAGTCATACCTATGATGTCTTATGTTGTGGAGTGTTCGAGAAGTGTTGGTGAAGTGTCAAACACATTTTTAGGAGTGTCCAAGAAGTACCAGTGTCTACCATGGACACATCTATACAATTGTCCTTGCTACCCAGATATGCATAAATTGTGAACTTAAGTATGCCTTCACCATCCATAAATCAATAAACACAACTCTGAAGCCTCTAGAAACCAAATCAACCATCTTCCGAACTGCTAAAAACTTACAATATCAACATCAAATCGGCACACTGTTTATATTCTCTCTTGTTTGTGTCAGTATTATTATTATTACTACTACTACTGCTACTTCATTTGATTTGTTCTTTTCCTAAGTGTGAGAATGGACTGAAATTTGATATGGCCCTAGGTTGAGGAGAATATTGAAAACACATTTGTTTAGCCAAGTATGCCAACCCTAAACAGTTGGGTTATAGCTTTGTTGAGTTGAGTTGAAACATGAATAATTGAAACTATGTTTCTTGTGGCTGTTAATATTTAGTACAAAATGGAATCTGTTATTAAAGTATACAGTTTAATATGGAAGACAGGAAATGTCGGAGAAAGTAATTTATTTTTTATCTTTAACTTATAATATGTATATCTCTGTGTATAAAGATGTGCTTTGCATGAATACTTCGTTAGTTCTGCTTCCATTCTTTCTGTTAACCTGGGAAATATGTTAGAATGACTTATCACTTTATAAGTAGATGATTTAAAGGCAATCTCCATGATCCCTTGATGCATGTTGGATGAGCTTTATACTGTATTATGTCTTGAACAATATCTAAGGCTGTGGACCTGTGGTAATGAGAATATAAACACAGTCACTGTAACAGTTAAAGAAAACAAGAGAGAATATAAACAGTGTGCCGATTTGATGTTGATATTGTAAGTTTTTAGCAGTTCGGAAGATGGTTGATTTGGTTTCTAGAGGCTTCAGAGTTGTGTTTATTGATTTATAGATGGTGAAGGCCAGGAAAGTGTCAAACACATTAATTACCCAGGTGTTAAACACATTTTTAGGAGTGTCCAAGAAGTACCAGTGTCTACCATGGACACATCTATACAATTGTCCTTGCTACCCAGATATGCATAAATTGTGAACTTAAGTATGCCTTCACCATCCATAAATCAATAAACACAACTCTGAAGCCTCTAGAAACCAAATCAACCATCTTCCGAACTGCTAAAAACTTACAATATCAACATCAAATCGGCACACTGTTTATATTCTCTCTTGTTTTCTTTAATTGTTACAATGACTGTGTTTATATTCTCATTACCACAGGTCCACAGCCTTAGATATTGTTCAAGACATAATACAGTATGAAGCTCATCCAACATGCATCAAGGGATCATGGAGATTGCCTTTAAATCATCTACTTATAAAGTGAGAAGTCATTCTAACATATTTCCCAGGTTAACAGAAAGAATGGAAGCAGAACTAACGAAGTATTCGTGCAAAGCACATCTTTACACACTAAGATATACATATTATAAGTTAAAGTAAAAAATAAATTACTTTCTCCGACATTTCCTGCCTTCCATATTAAACTGTATACTTTAATAACAGATTCCATTTTGTACTAAATATAAACCGCCACAAGAAACATAGTTTCAATTCTTCATGTTTCAACTCAACTCAACAAAGCTATAACCCAACTGTTAAGGGTTGGCATACTTGGCTAAACAAATGTGTTTTCAATATTCTCCTCAACCTAGGGCCATACCAAATTTCAGTCCATTCTCACACTTAGGAAAAGAACAAATCAAATGTAGTAGCAGTAATAGTACTAGTAATAATAATAATACTGACACAAAAGAAGAATCCAAAATTAATGCAATGACACATGCACCTACCCAACTAGATACTTCATTGTAAGGGCATACTGCAGTTTTACTTCATCATTCAACCAAACAACAAATCTCAAACCAGTCATACAATACAGTATTACAAAATAATTGTCATACTGTACAACAGAGATCAGTAAATTCTTCTCCAAACTATCCAGGAATCAACTACACATTCTATAGTACTATTCTGCTAATTATAAGGCCACAAATAAGTGGCATATGACAATACTGTCATATAGGTGTGTCAATTTTTGACACGACACGACAATATGACTCGAACACAACACGAAATTAACGGGTTTGGGTTTAGCATAAACGGGTTTGGGTCATAAACGGGTTGACACGTATAACACGATTAATAAACATGTCGTGTTTGGGTTTTAATAGTGTTAATCTGTTTAACACGATTTAACACGTTTAATTATAAAAAATATCATGAATTAAGGTAATTCGTCTCATATTGAAAATTTATCAAGGTTTTGAGATTTTTTATTCATAAAAGAGGTTTCTACTTTGATTTAGTACATGTTCAAAGTTTACTAAACATGAAAATTATCTATAAATATTGAAAGATAGGTAAATTTTTTATTTAAAAAATAAAAAATTAAAATAAACGGGTTAAGTGTGTCGACACATGTAACATGTTTAATAAATGGGTTGGGTTTGGGTTTTGAAACTTGACACGATTAGTTAATAGTGTCAGGTTATGGTTAACACATATTTTCGAATATGTATGCCTTGACACGACCTGAATACGACACGATAACACGAATTGACACCCCTATTGCCATACTAAAGAAAAATTAGGATCCAGAGCAATGATCATAATCACTGTGTAAACACTCCCAAAATAATCACAAATAATTGGTAACATTCAAATTTGAGCTTCCTGAATGACATTGATAAACGTGTGTGTGTGCGGGTTCTCAGGAACTCAAACAATCCAGCAGCTTTAAGTTTTTTTATTGAATTGTCCAAACGCCAAAGTTTGCACAAAACTTGACAATTCAATCAGATTCAGTACAGACAAATATTCAGAAGTAAAAAAAAAACTGACCAAAAGTGCAACTTAAATTTTTTTGATCAGTCAAGTGTAAAACATATTATAAACAAAGGGCCCGAGGGGGCCTCAACCCGTATGGAAAAAGAGGAGGTGCTACAAAAAAATCAATGCTCTAACACCCCCAAAAAAGAAAGAAAGAGTTTAGAGACAAAGTATTCCTCTTTACACTAAAAAATCATAAATGCAAAAAAGAATCCTTCAACTCCCCGCGTAGAAAGTTCTCTATCTTCAAAAGTTCACCAGTTTCGCTCCCTTCAAATGAACTAAACAAGGCCTAAGGGCACAATTCTCCACATGGGCTTCAATTCCTTACTAATTCTATTAGCTCTCCAACTCAAAAAGACCTTCATCAAGAAAGCTGGCGTGGCCCATCTATACCTAGACAAAATCAGCACCATGTTCCAAATGTCAATTGCCACACTACAATGGAGAAGTGGTCCAAAGTCCCTCCTCCCTCTTACACATACAACATCTACTTGGAAGATGGAAATCCCTTTTCTTCAAGTTATCCGAAGTGAGAATCGCCCCCCAATCCGCCGATGAACCAAAAAAGTCAACTTTCTTTAGAATTCTAGACCTCCAAATCAATTGCCAAGGGAAAGACTCAACCTTACCCCGAATCAAGGAATGATAATAAGACTTCACTAAGAAACTCTTTTGCTTCTCAATTCTCCAAATCATAGCATCCTCTCTCCACCTCCTCACCACATGGCTACTTAACAAAGCCATTAAATCCTCCATTTCCCAATCATATAGATTACGCCGAAAACAAGGACTCCAAACCACCTTTCCTCCCACAACCTCCACCCAATCTGCCACCATCGCCTCCTTATTGAAAGCAATATCAAACAAAGAGGGGAATTTTTCTTTTAATTTCACTTCCCCGCACCTAAATCCTCCCAAAACCTACAAGATTCCAGAAGGAATCTTAAATCCCTTCTTCTAGCTGGACACAAAAACAGTGTGTCATCGCCAAATAATAGATGGAAGATCTCCACCCTTCCTCCTCGGCCATCTTCCATTTTGAAACCCCTAATCAGCCCCCATAGAAACTGCTCTATCTAGCATTCTGCTAAAAGCCTCCATGGCCATCACAAAAAGAAAGCGGCAATCCCCAACAAGAGTGGAAATACCCTGCTGCTACTAAACCATTCAGCAACACTGCAAAAGGAGACCAAAGAAATGCAAAATTGAACCCATCTGCACCATCTACTTCCAAAACCCATCTTACAAAGCACAAAAAAGAGGAAGCCCCAATTAACATGGCCATACGCCTTTTTGACATCCTACTTGCATATCAACCCAGGTCTCTTACTTTTCTTACATGCATCCACACATTCATTGGCTATCAAACAAGCATCCAATATCTACCTTTTCCAAACGAAAGTGTTTTGGCTCCCTGAGATTACCTACTCCATCACCCCTCTCAAACAAAGGGAAAGGACTTTAGCCACAAGCTTGTATAGACTCCCCACCAAGCTTATTTGTCTAAAATCCTTCATGTTCTCCACCCCCTCCTTCTTGGGAATCAAAGCAATGTAGAAAGCATTTAAACTCTTCACGAAGGAGCCACAATCATGCAATGTCATGAACACCGCCACCACATCCCCCCCTCACCACCTTCCAACAATGTTTGAAGAAAGCCATGGTAAAGCCATCCAGGCCTAGGCCTTATACCCATCGCAAGTACCCAAAACCTCCACTATCTCTTCTTCCGAGAAAGGTCTCTCCAGATGCAGCCTCACCTCTTCAATAATGGACTTGAAATCCATCCTTCTAGGCTAGGCCTCCAACTTTGGGATTCCGAGTACAACTTCTTGTAGAAGTCAACAATGTCTAACCGAATATCTTCCACTTCTTCCAATCACCTATCATCAACAATTACTGCATTGATATTCTTCCTGTGCACATTGGCCATCCTATGAAAGAAGTAGGTATTGTTATCTCCTTTCAGCCATAACACACGAGATTTTTGCCTCCATGAAACCTCCTCCATCTTCAAGTGAATGCTTTGTTGGCTTTATGGTTGAGCCGCCCCTGTCTATAACTCGTCCACCACTTCTCTACTTTATCCACAAAGCCTAGAATCGGCAGCCACATGTTTTCAAATCGAAAGGGGTTGTTGCCCCATCTCACAGCACCATAATCCAAGAGGATAGGAGCACGGTCCAATGTCGGCTTCAGAAGAAAAAGTTACGCTACATCAGAAAACTTCCTTTCCCACTCAATCGATACTAGAAACCGATCAATCCATGACATAAAAGGATTAATCCACTCACTAGACCATTTAAATCAGCCACCACCCAGAGGAAGATCAATCAAATCATTATCAAAGAAATCGGGCATTGCCCACAGTCCAATGTTGGCTTCAGAAGAAAAAGTTATGCTACGTCAAAAAACTTCCTTTCCCACTCAGTCGATACTAGAAACCAATCAATCTATGACATGGAAGGATTAATATCCAGTTACTAGACCATTTAAATCGGCCACCACCCAGAGGAAGATCAATCAAATCATTATCAAAGAAATCGGGCATTGCCCTTGTCAAATGCCCCCCCCCCCCCCCCCAAAAAAAAAAAAAAAACTCTTTTCTAATGGGAAACGAACAACTATTAAAATCTCCCCCTATCACCCAAGGCTCCACCCTATTTTGGTTTCGTAGCAGTTCTTCCCACAATAAACTCCTATCTCCATCGCAATTAGGCCCATACACATCAAAAAAAAAAAAACCAACAACAAAAGTTATCTTCTATTAGACTGAAGTGACAAGAAAAAGAATCTTCTTTCCATATGAGACAAAACATTGACGCTTCGATGATCCCAAATAATCAATATGCCTCCAAACATCCCAATGGTCGCTAGTGTTCTCCACTCCACTCACCTGCTTCCTTAGTTACTGCGAACAAAAGCTTCATCAACACTTGACTTTTGTCTCCTACAAACATGCCACCAATGATCTGTATTTGGCCACAACGCCTTTAACTACTAACCTCTTACCAGGTCGTTAAGAACCCTAACATTCGACAAGAGTATTTTCAAATTCATGAGACCACCCGGGTAGCTTTCTATTTAGCGATCACCATCCCCCTGGCTCCTCCCTTCTTGCCATCATAATTAACTGATGAATTCAGATTCCTCAACTCCCTCTGGAGTTCCCTCGTTGAGCTTCCTTATCTTTCTTCCTCGTCTTCTATTGTAACCCCATACATCTACAGACCCATTTCATCCTCCACATGCCCAACTAGAAATCTCGTTCTGCACATTCTCCTTTCCACTCGCGTTGCAAAGATGCATCTCTTCTGGCCTAAATACTACTAGTGCCCGACTTTCGAGCACCTCACCTTCCAACAACTGCTTGAAACAGCCACTATTTCCCCAACTCCGACTTCCTTTGTCTCCTCTTGTCCCTGATCAAGTAACTCTGCCTCTGATAATGGTCGCAAATAGGCTCCTCAACTCAAAGTCCTCCTTGAAAGCTCCATCTTCCCCCCTTGTCTCGTTTCCACCCGTTTCTGCTCATCTTGACTTTTCGGGACAAGAGTATCGGAGACCAAAGAATTTTTTACCTAACCCACATGTTTTTTAAAATTATTGACCCAATCCGAGCACTTTTAAACTTATTTTTCAAACCCATGTACTTTTTAAAAATAGCATCTTCAAGATGCGCATTTGGACTAAAATTTGTAATGAACACGTAATTTCAAAATGCGCCTTTAAAAGCACATTTTGAAAATGTTCCTACGTTTAAGGTTTTTGGCTTAATTAAGTTAAGTAATATTAGTGTAAAAATACATCTTCAAGATGCGCCACGATTCTATAAGTTTA
This sequence comes from Nyssa sinensis, assembly GCA_008638375.1. Taxonomy (NCBI): domain Eukaryota; kingdom Viridiplantae; phylum Streptophyta; class Magnoliopsida; order Cornales; family Nyssaceae; genus Nyssa; species Nyssa sinensis. The sequence continues at coordinate 14,008,533 of CM018035.1, read as the reverse complement.
AAAATGCCCTAAATAGCTTTCTTCTTCTTTACCGTTCTGCGCAAAGGTACCCATAGACAACGTCACTGAGCTAGCCATTGTCAGAGAGCATAGGGACCTACAACTTTTTACCAACTAACCACCCTAACCACTACATCAGACCCATCGGGTCATTGAGCACCTGTAATTGTCTCCATGCTGCAGCAGCATGTTGCAACGCATGCTGCACACAATTATTCTCTCTCTCTCTCTCTCTCTCTCTCTCTCTCTCTCTCTCTCTCTCTCTCGTCCCATCTGTTTTGTCCAGCTGCCATAAGCTTTTCTTTTCTTCTTTTACTTCATCAATTAAGGACAATGACTTGCTTGCCTCCATTTCCAACGCCACACACTACTGTCGTACGAGCATGGGCTTTGTTAAGTGTGTGGGTCTGTGTGGGTAATATGTTACATGATGGAACATTATTGTGTATTGCCTATGACCGACAACTTTTAACACCATATCCACCTAATGTCTTTGGCCAACATTACTGACAACCTAATACATACACACATATACAATATATATAACACCATTATTTATTATTGTTAGTGAATATAATAATAAAGTTACACCCTCTCTAACAGCTTAAGCTTTTAGATGAGTTGGTAATTTTACAATTATTATTGTTTAATGTTTGTTTGTATTAAAATGAAAGCATGGTTCTCATAATCGGCCCAAACATCAACCTAATGGGGTGAACAGATGGATGGGTCACTGGTTCAACTGTCGAGTTAATTGGTCGAACCAGATGTATTTATTTATGTGTTTTATTTATATTTTTTATTTAATTTGAATTTACATTTGTGAAAATATTAATATTATATTTTCGGTCCTCTTTTTTTTTTTTTTTTTGAATAAGTTAATATAGTTTGTTTTATGTTGATAATTTGTAAAACATTAGTACAAGAGAAACTTGTGGAAGAAAGTAAAAGTGATTCTAAAACTAATCTATTTTATATAAGAAACATTTTGAAGCTTTAACATAAGTGAAGTCAATGGCCTAGTGGTGCGGAAGCTGTTATTGAATACCTCACTAGTGACTACAGGTAAGTTCAAGTGTTTGAGTCCCAGTGTCAACAAATTGGGATTTCAGCCATATTATCCAAAACTTGATCTGTTCACTATAACCCGGGCAGGTCGACTGGTTTCTAGAAAAACTTGACCGGGTCGACCAATTCGATCCGGGTCAACTGCTTATTCAATCAAAATAACGAACCAACCCGGTCAAGGGCCCGATTCACCAGTTTATCGATCGAACCGGCCAACTCGGCCCAATTCTAATAACTATGAATGAAAGGTTGAAAGTGAAAGGTGGCTACGCACTAATAAAAAGTTAATGAGATAAAAAAATAATAATAATCAAAAGGTATTGGCTGCTTATGTAAAAATTATGGAAAGGTGTATGGTTTGTGCAAAATGGTGATGTCACTCCAGAGGAGGAGACTTGCTTGAATTTTTATCTTGGCTCACCGTGAATTAGTAAGGTTATTATATATAGTATATGTGTAAATATATATATATATATATGTATATTTAATTATGTATGTATTAGGTAGTCAGTAATGTTGAACAAACACATTAGATGGATATAGTGCTAAAATTTGTAGGTCATAGCCAATACACAGAAGTGTTCCATCATATAACATATTATATATACTAATCAAAATATATATGTATAACATATTATATAATAGATATATATATATATATACTTGACAGAGCCCATGCTCGTACAACAGTAGCGTGTGGCATTCGAAATGGAAGCACGCAAGTCAGTCTCTTTCATTGATGTGAAGTGAAAAAAAAAAAAAAAAAGTTGTTGGCAGCTAGGACAAAACAGATGGGACGAGAGAGAGAGAGAGAGAGAGAGAGAGAGAGAGGAAGAAGAAAAATGTGTACGGCATTTTTAAACTTATAGAAGTGCATCTTCAAAATGCACCATTAAAGGTGCATCTTGAAGATGCGTTTTTATCCTTAATATTACCCAACTTAATTAAGCCAAAATCCTTAAACATAGGTGCATTTTCAAAATACGCTTATATTACAAATTTTAGTCCAAAAGTGAATCTTGAAGATATAATTTTAAAAAGTGCATGGGCTAGAAAAATAAGTTTGAAAATGCCCGGGTGGGGTCAGTAAGTTTAAAAAACATGTGGGTCAGGTTAATAAAACTCATAGCAAATTTACTGGGTCAAACATACCATCTCCCGCTTCATTAGTGGTCTGAGGTGGCCCCCATGTTGATTCCTTCCCATCATATCTCGTCCAACCATTGACCCGCAACAACACCAAAGCCTTCTTCCTCAATCAGCTCCTATTTAATCGAAACAATGTCCTTTGTAGTGTCCTCCATTGACATATTGCATCTGGCCTCCCACCGCAACGTCTTCTTCCATTGGTCATCCTCTCTTCAAGCTTCAGCAAGCTTGCTTGACTCCAACATGTCAGTCACGCGGCAAACATCACCATGCTTCTTTGGCAAGAGGTGTCAATCGGGTCGGGCTGGCCCAGACACGACACATTAACAAGCGGGAAGGCACAGTGGTCGGTGGGTTAGGCCAGGCAAGACACAGCACAGCACAGCATGGCAGACCCTCCCAAACACGCAGCACGGCTGGAGGCACGACACGGGTATGGCCCAACACGCCGGCTCTCCCAAACACGCAGCACAGCTGGAGGCACGACATGGGCGTGGCCCAAAACGCCAGCTCATTGGCACGGCACGTTAAGCCCGGTTTATTTCCTATTTTGTTGTCATTTATTATTATTATGTGAACATATTTAAGCAAAAGATTATAATAATTTTGAAAAAAATACAAAAATAAATAAAATACTATAATAACAAACAATAAAGTAAATAATAATAATATTAAACTAACAAATGACAAAGTAAAAAATACAAAAACTATACAAAATATTATAATTACAAATAACAAAATAAAAAATAGGGATATTATGTAATTAGAACAATAAAAAAATATAACATTTAAAAAAATCATGATCCATATTAGTCATTAAAAACAACAAAAACAAAAGAGTGGAAAAAAAAAATTGAGTGGCCCACCATGGGCTAGGCTAGACCTAATCGTTTCACACATGGGCCAAGCACGGCACAACCCGTTGGCCTAAATTGGCCGACTTAAACAGGTCTGGCCGGCCCGTTTGACACCTTTATCTCTGACTCCTCCTGCTAACCTCTGTTTAATTCCTCGTGATATTCCTTCTACAACTCACCACTTCGAGCTCCTTCATATATTTGATCTCCCCTTCCACCTACATGCGCTCCATGTTGGGCTTTTGAGCCTAGTAAACAACCATGCACATTCTCCACTGAGGCCTACCTCTTAAACTAATCTACAAACTCTACTTGATTCTGCTTCATGGACTAAGCTCTAGCCCTTCGAATGACAATCTCCTCAGAAGTCCTCAACGCAACCTCTACCACAGTTAGAGATCTTGTTTCATCATTGGGCCCAGCCCAATCTTGTTCCTTCTCCCCATCTAGCCCAACAAATTTGGTTTGGGCCCTTTGCTTCATCCCATTTATAATTGCATGTCCTTCTCTATTTCTGAATGGTGTAGCATACTCCTTGGACTTGGCCCAATGCTAATTGAAGCAATTTGGTCTCTCAGAATTAGTCCACCATTTAGACCCATTCCATAAGCCCATTTCCCGAACCTTCTCGTTGTGCATCTATTTGAAATACAATTTCTCTGCCCTCTCTCTACGCATCTATCTCCGATTGGCACTAGAGATTTCCCCTTATCTCTAATATTGCAAGCTACTTCACGCTCCTCTCGCACGTATAGCACATGCACTTCACCATTGTTATCTTCTCCATTAACAGTCGTCAACCGCCATCGTGGTCTGCTACTGGTAACGCCAAAATGAACCAATATCTCCGCCCAAATTGGGATTCGAATCTTCGCAAATCCCACCTCCACCTTTACAGAGGTAAGCTGCTCCTTTCCTGACATCTCCACTCGCCCAGCGAAGGTGTCTCCTCTGTCTTGTTTCCTCGTTGATTCCCCTGTAGGCCGTAGCCACTGTAGAAATCTCCCATTGCCTTGAATACTTCTGGACACCACAAAAAAATGGTAGACCCATTGGGCAGATCCACACCTCTGATTGTTTCATTGGTTCTCTGGAACAGCACCCCCATGCTACCCATCAATCGAGGTGTAGAGGCTAGCTTTCATAGAACCAGGGCTTCTTTCTCCATACTCTTTGAGCTTCTTCCACCGAGGTAAACTCAAACAAAAACCCTTCATACAAATCACCCACCCTTACGCCTAATGGTGATTACCATCAGCAATCCACCCACCTATGTAAAGTGTTTGTATCTGGTTTTGGGCAATCTCCCCAACCAACCATTTCCACTCTGCGACAAAACTGCAATATCTCCACGCAAGAATCGTAACCGAATAACACATCCCCCCAAGACTGCGTCGATCCTATCTGTATTGTCAATGTCTTCGTCGGCCATTGTTCTATTCGTGCAATATTCAAGTAATTTTGGTCACTATCAACCTGCTTCTTCTGTCCTACTAATCCACAGACTAAACTAGCCACCATCCCCCACCCTTATCCAACTCGAGGATGTAGACGCAATATCTCGACTGACCATTAGATTCGTCTACCCGAACAAAACACCCTCTCTCATTCATTCTTCGAAAACACCCTAAGGCTTCTGAATTGATCATGAAATACTCGTTCCGAGCTCCTGCCATCTTTGCACCTTTCCATCTCTAGTTTGCGCCCAGCCATCGAAACCTTCTTCCGCCACATGCACCCTTCGAACCATTCCTTGATATCATTCCGTAATCTGGAAAGTTTTTCCTCTTCCATCAACGACTTCATCAATCACGTAAGTTTTCATCGCCCGCAGAACAAATCGCCCAGAGCCTCTCACTGTCACCCACAGAAGATCCTAAAATCCCTTAGCATTAATGAGTAATCAATACTAAACATGTATCAAAGTGAAACTTAAATAGAAATAAAGTACACAATTAAGAATCAATAACTATACATAAGTGACATGAAAGCTTAAGACAATATGCACTACAGCTTAACAAAGGAATATTATCCACATAACGAGATGTAAAAGATACAGTTACCATCAAGTTCATGAGAAATCCCTAAAAAAAGATGTAAAAGATCTAGTTACCATCAACTTTGTCAGAAATCTCTAATTGCCCATCTTCAACGTCATTGTTTCCAGAAGCACCACTATCCAGCACCCCACCAACAGCCATTGCTGAAACAATATCTGAATCTCTTCAGCAACAAGTTTATAATCTGCCGCCGTTTAGGTGGTAACTGCACCAGCACATGTTCCTTCAAGCGTCTTATCTACAGTACCAGAACAAACAACAGAATATCAGCCAATCTTGCATTGAAAGCACAGAATGATCACAGTCCTAACATTGGTTGAATTTTTTATAATCTTCAACTCCTAAAGAGGATAAAGGTAACAAAAAATTCGAGAAATTACCCTTAGTTGCAATCGCCAGATCCAACTGTAAGTGAACATTATTGAGATGCATTATAATAATAGTTGTGATTTGTGAACTCCCTATAGAACAGCCGCTTGTAAAATGTAGTCCTACTTCAAGTTCTAATTGTGATCATATTCTGGGTTCATTGGAATTATCTAATTAAGAAATGAAGATGTTTGAATTATTCAATAGGACTAACCACGAACTATAAAGAACGGTATTTCATGTAGGATTACAATATATGGTATTACATACTGAGATGAAAAATATAACACCCATAATAGTTCTGGAACTTGACAACCTATTCACGCTATTAAAAAAATTAAGATGAGTATATTATTGTCTAAAGTAGAAGTTTAACATTAGTTGAGTAAGGCAAAGTTGCCGTCTAGTTGGGGCTGCAGCTGGCTCTCCTGAAACTGGGTCACAAAAACCTACCCACACAATATTTAACGTGCTCGAGGGTACCTGAACTCTATACTTATCCCCATTTCCCTGCTCAAGGGTCCCTAAAGTAATATTTGCCTTACTGACTCTTGAAATCCCAAGCCTTGAAGCAAACCCTGCTTCCTTGCTTCCTAGTGTTTGTCCATCTCTCCCTCACATCTCTACAAACCCTTTGAAACCCTCACACACCAATCTCTCACAAGCTAAGAAGCACGGACACTCTATTTTAGCTCACGTGTCTATGTCGGACACCGACACTCTCGGACACTTCCCGGACACTTGAATTATGGATGTTGATGATTAAATGAAGAAGTTCTTTAATTTTTATTTAATAGGATTTGTTATTTTAATATCTTAATAATATTTTTTAAATTTGTATATTTTTATGCCAAATTTAATTGAAATAACAGTAGGTTTTTATTATATGATCAAATAAAAAATTTATATATATTCAACGTGTCCCTAACATGTCCGTGTCGTACTTTTTTGAGAAATAACGTGTCTACGTGTCCGTGTCGTTTCTGTGTCCCGTGTCCGTATCCGTGCTTCTTAGCTCACAAGTCAACTCCTCATACAACTAAATCTCTCTCATTAATTCTCGTAAAATAACCACCGCATCAATTTATAGGGTCTAACCCAAGTTCCTCGTTGAACCAAGAATACAATTCCTCGGGAAACATGTAAAACGCCCAAGAACTTTCCTAAACACAAGTGATATCCCAACACAAATTAATGCTTGGCAATATCTAATGCTTCACTACCGCATAAGTTCATTTATAAAATTATGATTTGATACATATTTGATTTAACAGAACCATTTTTTTAATACGTTGTTTGATTCAACAGAACTTAAATTGAAAATTATGTTTCAATACATATTTGATTTAACAGAAAACTTAAATTGACTTTGAAGTTAATAGCCTTACATTTTTCGTTTTACAAGTCTAAAACAATTAGATATTAGCATCTCAACATGGTTTTTTTAAACGTAATTAGAAACTTGAAAAATTAATAATGTGACTATTAAATGGGACACAGATCAACAAGAAACATAATTGCTTATGTAGTCCTGGATCAAGGCCTGAGAGTATCAGATGCAGCAGAAGAAGTTAGTGATGAAATCAAGGTAGAAATATACTTATTCATCACAACAATTTAGAACTCCCTCATAGATTGTACCAACAAAATTCAGCACCAAAGTAAGAAGAGAGAAGAGAAAAACAGCACACCATAACAGTTTGCTTCAACAACACATTTAACTCCTCCAAGCGAACGCCCTTTGAGAAATCCTGCAAGGATGAGACTGAGGATAGATCTTGTAAATTTCAATGCCAAAAACCACAAGGAAAGGTTAGCATATTCGGCTAATGAATCAACCAAGAACTAGAGATTATTCAGTTATTTGTCACAAAACATGCCCATGTGATGCTTTTCTCTCAACGGCTTGCTATAACAAGAACAATACACTGCAAGGAAGTGCAAATAGTACGCATACCTTTTGTGTGTGTGTGTTAGCACGTGTGTTTTCTCTCTCTTTTTCTTTTTTTTGTTTGGGGGGTGAGAAGAACTGCATCTTAGAAATTTTGAAATTAAAAAAAAAAAGTACCTGGAAAACTTTCCCCTGATAACCATGCACAGATTTGACATTACAATAAGTTTTGGCAAATTCATATTTGTTTTTCCCCAGCAAACCAGGCCTAAATGAAGAATGCATTATCAGAAAAGTAACCAAATTAACAAGCCCATAAAAAATAAAAAACGGAATTAACCTGATAGTGCAGAAATGTGAAAAAACAGCTTACCACAACATATTTATCTGATGAAAAATGTCATATGGCCTATGATCACCTAGGAGAACATGCAAAATATAATATTAGTATGTATTAAACCCAATCAAAAATAGAACCAAATAATCATAACATAAGAAAGACCCAAGGAATGCTGAGGCACAAAAAGAATTTCATTCTAGCAAAGAAATACAATTCTGCCAATTTGCTTCCAGGAGCCTACTGTTACAACCTTGACAAAGAAGGCGTTCCTGACAACAGAACTATATGCTTGACCTTTGTTGCTACATCAAGGACAACTTTTATCTGTCAAATGACAAGAGAGAAAAGAAAAGAAATGTTAAGAAAAAATAGACAAACAATGATGACAACAACATGAAATTAAAGGTGTCCTACAAATGGAAGCATAGAAAACATTTCTGAAAATGAAAATGTAGCAAATTGAAAGAGACAAACTGAAGATACGGCTAGTTGCTTTATCATGTTGGATTTTAGCATATTGGCATTTTCGAGCGGTTCGCTAGTAAATGTTTTTCCTTCCAAAAAAGAGATACATTCATTCCTTCTAAAAGAGAGGTAGGCAAGATGCATATAGGTTCGTGATTCGACCGAATCAAGAATATCATTACTAGTATACAACAGATCCAAGTAACCATAATACAAAGACAAGTAGCTCACAGTACCACAATGAACACTAATCAAATTATTGAGAAAAATGATAAATTACAAGTTTGTGTAAACATAACTCTCATTAAGATGCATGGAACAATTCCACCTGCCATAGCTGAAAATTTTGAGTAGTACGTTTTAAATAGGCTTGTAAATGAATCTGATTTGGACTGGCTCAGGGAGGATCCAAATCCAATCCAATAAGAAAAATTTTTGGATCCAATAATCAGATATATCAACGTGATACTAATCTGAATCTAAATTTATAAGTATTAATAATAGAACATCCAATCCAATACTCCAGTCCAATCCAAAAATATTTGATAAATGCACACGTACAAAAAAATAGATTGGATTTTTATAAAATTGAATGCACATCTTAATTTGAATGGTTCTTATGAAATTATTAACCATATAAATAGGTAAACGCATATCTACTACATATGCATTCATATATATGTGTTGATAGGTAGTTTTTAATGAAACTTCAACCACCGGGTGGCATCTTGTAAATAGCATGGACCTGCATGTGGCACTTTCTTATATGATGGTTGTTCATCTATCGCAGGACACATGTCACCATTAAGGGACAAGGTATGGTACTGGAAATGGAAGCCATCTCCCCTGTTGTTCTTCTGGGGATGGCTGAAAATGTCCATTTTATGGAAATAGTTGGTAGAGCAGGGGCCAGCTAAGGTGGTTATCAGCACTAAACGAAGCCTGGCGCTGGGCTTCAGAGTAGGGATAGCATGAGAAAATTCAGTCATCAGCCTCCTGGACTTAGATTGAGCTAGATTTGTACCGTATATGAGCTCAAAATGTTGGGGATGTATCATACAATTAAGAGGAGTTCCAGAAAGGCGTTGCTTTGCAATTCTAAAAACATTAGTTGGGCCACCAAAGCTACCATCTTCCAAAATAGGCTCTTAAGGAGCTTCAACGGCCAACTCTGCCTACAAAAGAATGGAACTGGCTTAGAAAGAAAGAGAAACTAAAGAATGAAGAAAAAGAGGATCGATCATCTCTCTAGAAAGGGGTTGATTTCTACCATCTCTAGAAGGGGGTTGATTTCGATGTGATTAGCAAGCAGTGAAGGGGACGAGCAGATTAAGAAACAACTACTGTGGACTAATCCCAATGGCACCCCTGTGACTGTCAGACCACTGATAAAGACACAACATCAAAACTCCTTATATGTCAGGACAAGACCTTCTCAGACATAGGGACATCAATGAACTGCTCGAAGCTTTTCAAAATTATTGGCCCCCAAAATTGCTTGCTCTGTTTTATGTCCATAGGACCACAGCTAAACATCTTCACCCCAGAAGTGGAATCCATGAGAGGAGACAAGGAAATTTTCTAATCCGAGATTTAATCAAAGTTCTATACTGGGCATAGTTATCAAAACCAAACCAGCCAGCCACTCGACTGGTCTCGTTCTTTAATTGGATCAATTTTGCCAAAAAAATGTAAAGGAGGCAATTTGAACCGGACTAAACCATTCCAGTTTAGGTCAAACAGGAGGAAAATAGGTTCATCTCAGTCGCATTGTAAAAAAAAAAAAGTAAATTTTTATAAATAAAAAATAAGAATATTTTAGCCTTTCAAATATTCAAACCAACACAAGTCACTATATCTTACAGAAAGCCACTAATTTATAACTCTTATGCTATTATTAATTTATCGAAAATATATATTTATGAAAAATTGCATTATAGACATGAATTTTTCTCTATAAAACCTATTTAAAATCCTTCATAACCATAACAAGCGGTTGACCCAACAATTGAACCAGTGAACCATGAACCAGTGCCTTCACCGGATTGATGTTCGTTTCAGGTACTGATAACTAAGATATTGTGCAAAAGGACCTGGAACAACTCAATCAAAACCAAACTGCTTAGTAATCTGCTGAGGATAATATGAAATGGGAAGTCTTTCCTTCTATATCATGGCTGGATGGAAGCCTGAAAAGCTGAAACAAGGCAGTGGCAATTTTATAAAAACGTTCAGTCGTCCTAGCATCACCAACCAAATATAAATCAACTTCTTCCACTTCGGAAGACACCAGGGGAAGAAAACCCCTCTAAGAAGATTTGGGACTCCGTTGTTGAATCATTCTCACAACAAAACAATGTTTCTCGGGTGTATGAGTTATATGAGAAGATTTTAACTACTAAGCAATATAGAAACCATTATCTAAATATTATAGCACTCCTAAGAATTTATGGGATCAGCTGTTACAATATCGTCCTTTTACTACAGATTTAGAGCAACAAAAAGGGCATTGGGGAGACTATGATTGCCTCTTTACTATCTGAACTTGACTCGGACCTTTGTGGCTTCAAAAATCATATTTTAGCTAGTGAAACCTTTCCTACTACTGCAAATGCGGTTATTGCATTCTTCTCTGGGACAAAACTCCACCGTGACAGGTTCCATCATAGAGTCTTCTGCATTGCTTTCATGTAGCAGTGGTCGTGGATTTGGTCCTTATGATACTCGTGGTGGTTCTAGCTGTGGTGGATGTATTGGCGATCATGGTGATAAGTGTTGTGATTATTGTAGTGGCACTAGTCAAACGGAACCTTATTACTGGATGAAGCATGGTAAACGAGATTATGTACATCAAATCATTGGCAGGCCTACTGCTTCCTCTAGATCAATCATTCACAGTTCTAGTTCTCATGATGCACTCACTACTCAACTAAGCGAGCTTGTTTTGACGTTGCGTATTGCTCTTCCTTCTTCCTCCACTACTACATTGGCTAATACATGTAATATTGTCTGTGTGCCTCATTCACCTTCGTCTTGGGTCATTGACTCTGGCACTAGCTCACATATGTCTGATATACCATCTCTCTTCTCTGATTTAAATCCTATTAAACATCATACTCCTTTAGGGATGGATCTTCTCAACATGTTCTTGGAAGAGGTATTCTTCATCCAATATTTTCCTTATCTTTACCCTTTACTTTTTATGTTACTAATTTTCCTTCTAATTTGCTATCTCTGAGTCAACTAACTAAAGTTTTACATTGTTCCATAACCTTTTCTCCTACTTCGACGAAGAAGATGATTGTTTCGGGACATGAGAAAGATGGCCTATACAATCTGGATCATGGTGGTTCCTCCTCTCATTCATCATCTACTTTGAGTGTTGCAGTTTCACTGCTTTAGTGGCATTTTCATTTGGATCACCCATCTCTAGATAAACTATAGTTATTCCTAATTTGGGTTGTATGTCTAGTTTGGATTGTAAAACCTATTGGTTGGGCAAGCATCACCGTATTTCTTTTCTGAGAAGTAATTATCGTCATCATTCTGATTTCCGAGTCCTTTGCTTTAGTCCACACAAATATATGGGGACCTTCTCATTCTTCTAGTTTGAATGGTTTTAAGTATTTTGTTATATTTATGGATGATTATTCTCGTATGAAATGATTGTTTTTAATCAAAGAAAGATCTAAGTTACCTATTTTTTTTAAAATTCTATAATGAAGTTTTGGTTTAGTTTGGTAAACAGATCAAAATTATTCGTTTTGACAATGCTATTGAATATACACAATCTGTCATGAATTCTTTTTATGTTGATCATGATATCATTCATCAGACTAGTTGTGCTCATACATCTTAGCAAAATGGTGTTATATTTTAGACATTGCTCATACCTTGATGTTCAATATACAGCTACCCAAACATTTTTAGTATGATGTTGTTCTTAACGTTCAATATGCAGGTACCCAAACATTTTTAGCATGATACTATTCTTACTTGCCTGTCATCTCATTAATCACATGTCATATGTTGTTCTAAATCACCAGCCACCATTCTCTCTTTTATATCCTAATATGTCCCCCTTTCCACTTCCTCTTCGTGTGTTTGGCTAAGTTGCATTTGTTCATATTTTGGGTCTTGGTCGCAACAAATCATCTCCTAGGGCTCGCAAATGTGTTTTTCTTGGATATTACAAGACTCAAAAAGGGTATTGTTGCTACAATTATGAATCTCAATGCTACTTTCTCAGTAGTTGATGTTAGCTTTTCCAGGTTCACCTCTTTCTTTTCCTCCTCAAGGCAACACTTATCCTCAAATCTCATATCTTGTCGTGAGGGGGAATCTTATGTACCTTTCCTACTCCTACTCCTACTCGGCTACTCGTACTCTTCCTTTGCCTATTTCTTCTTTTCCTGATTCTCCTTTGCAAATTTATAAGCAATCCCGTGATAGGCACATTTGTCTCTTATAATCCAAGTACCAGATATTCTAGAACCGAGGTTCTTGCTCCTAATGATTTACATATTGCTTTGTGACGACATAAACACACTTGCACTCTGCATCCAATTGCAGATTTTGTTTCCTACATTCGCTTGTCCACTTATTTGCTTGTGTTTTGTCATCTCTTTCCATTTTTACTTCTTATAAGTAGGCTTTGTCTTTTCTTAGCTAGAAACATGTTGTAGATGAGAAGATGCGAGCTCTTCATTAGAATCAAACTTGGGAACTTAACGACTCTTCCTCCTCAAAAAAGATAGTTGATTGTCGTGGGTATATATTGTGAAGTACCTTCACGATGGTTCACTTGATTGTCTTAAGGCTTGTTTGGTTGCTAAATGATATACCTAGACATATGGTGTTGATTATTTTAGACTCTTTTTTCATGTGGCACGTCTCAATTTTGTTCGGCTTTTAATTTCTATTGTTGTTAGTCACTCTTGGTCCCTGTACAAGCTTGATATCAAAAATGCCTTCCTCCATAAGGATCTTCACAAAGAAGTCTATATGACTAACCCCTAGCTATGTTGTTGATGGTAGCGAACATCTTGTATGTCAACTGCAAAAGGTTTTGTATGGTCTCAAGCAGTCTCCTTGTGCCTGGTTTGATAGATTTAGTGCAATGGTGCTTGCATTTGGTTTCCACAATTCTACTTTTGATCATTCAGTCTTTGTTTGTCACTCATATGCAGGCACTATTGTTCTTTGTAGGTATCTAAGTGTTGAAATGACATCTAGGCCAACAATTTCATACTAAGGATCTAGGTGCTCTACATTATTTTCTTGTGATTGAAGTTGCCCGTTCTTGCGAGGGCATTTTCCCTATCTTAACAAAAATATGTGCTTGATCTTCTTTCTGAGACTAGTCACTTAAGTACTCGCCTTATTGATAATCCTATTGATTTCAATGTTAAACTTGACGGTGAGCAGGGGAATTGTTTGTTGATGTAAATAGATATCAACGGCTTGTTAGAAGTTAATTTATCTTACAATCACTCGATCAGACAATACTAATGTTGTGGTTAGTCAATACATGCATGCTCCTCGTTGACCTCATTTTAATGTTGTTAGTCGTATTTTGCGTTATTTAAAAATTGCTCCACAGTGAGTGCTCATGCACAAAACCCTCTACTTCTCTTTTTATGATTGGTTATAGGGATGTTGATTGGGTTGGTTCTCAATCTGATCGGAGATCTGCTTCTGGTTATTATACCTTTGTTAGAGGAACTTGGTTACTTGCGTAGTAAAACGCAGAATGTTGTTGTGTGCTCAAGTGCTGAGGATGAGTATCAAGCTATGACTCATACAGCATTAGAAATGTTATGGGTTCATTCTCTCCCTAGGTTGTGTTTGGTAACATTTCTAGTTTTTAGTTTTTAGGTTTTTGAAAACAAAAACTAGTTTCCGTTTATTTTTTTATAAAAATAAAAGCAGAAAACTTGTTTGGTACAACAATATTGTTTTAAAAAAAAGAAAAAAACAAGAAACGTGTTTAATAAAATCAATGAAATTATGATAAATTTTGTTGTTAATGAATTATAAGTTGTCTTCTCTTTGAAATATTTACATGTTTTTAACCTGATTTTGTACACTACGCATAACAATGATAAATTTTGTTGTTAATGATTTAGTTCTGCTAGACCCCACTTCTCCAGGACCAACATATTAGTAACGATGTTGGAGGCTTGGAGCTATAAATCTACCGGAACATTTTAATTGTTGTGGATAGTTATTATTTAATAATCTTGTTACTTTTGATTCAAGAAGCCTTGTCTTCATCCATCACGAGATTATATATATATATATGGTTCTCATATAAATCTATAATACGATTAGAATTCTAATTACAGAGAAGATATGCACATGTTGAATTAGTCTTTTAAATTGAGAACAAGTTGGTAGGACAACCTAAAGAAGATTAAGCCAAATGAGGAAGAAGTAGAAGTGTGCCGCAATTCTCTACAATGGATGTTCAGACTAAGAAAGATGAAGAAGATAATCAAAGAGAGAAGATGAAGGAGAAGTGTCAGCTGTAGAGACGAAGAGAAAATAGATTACCATCTGCGAGTTAGAATTCAACAGCAAAAGGGTTAGAGAGAAACTGGTGGTGAAAATTTTGTAACTAGTAGGAGTCAAAAGCTAAACCACATTTAAGATGAGAGTAGTGCATTTCTCCCATCTCTGATTTCCATTTTGGAAGCTACTTTTTTTCATTTCCAGCTTTTAGCCAAAATTTGAAAACGTTTTTCAAAAAATAAAAAACTACAACGTTACCAAACACATTTTTTGTTCTTGTTTTCAAAAAAGTGAAAACAAAAACAGAAACCCAAAAACTACAACGTTACCAAACAAAGCCTTAAGATCTTGCTACAGAGGTTTCTGCTCTTATGCAGCCTGCATGGTGACAATCAGGTTGCTCTCTTTATTGCTAACAATCATATTTTCCACAAGCATACCAAATACATAAGAGGCTAACTACCACTTTATTCGCGATTTGTTGATGAAGAAACAAATAGTTAAGTCTTATTTCATACCAATAATCAACTAGACGACAGTCTTACAAAGTCATTATCTCGGGCATCCTTTCATCATCTGTCTTCCAAGCTAGGCAGGCATGTTTGATTTGTAAGCTCCAGCTTGAGGGAGAGTGTTTTAGGTGGTTATTATTTTGTATGTCTTTTAACCCTAAGGATACTCTTATACTTTCAAAATATGTTAATATCTATTCAAGGTGCAAGGGCATAATAGAATAATGAAGCCCTAAGCTTTGTTCAAATTCTTTTCTTCTTCTCTTTTTTGAATCCTAATCTTCGTATTATCCAACTCAATATTAATGAGTGTCTAACTTAAAATCAGATTTCAACCAGGGAAGAATTTTCCTTTTATATGTTACTTTTTTTTTTGGATCAGTAATTTTATATGTCACAAATATCAAGTCAAAACAGATATTATTGGATAAATCCAGATTTCATTTCTTGCCAAGAAACAAGAGACAACCCAGCACCTCTTCTGGTTCTGATGATTTCTTTGTACAACGTATATGGTGTGACTCATCAACAATCAAGATAGCCCATTCTCGCTCCAACATGCTCTTTCGCAAACGGTGAAGCATTGTGTATGAAATCACCACAACTCTTGGACATCTTGTCAAATGTGCGGGATTATCTCGATGACCAAAAACTGGAAAAGAATAAAGTAAAATAAGGAGAGCATGAAATATCAAAAGATGCATGAACTTCTTAATGAGGACAAACTAAACTGATAATTTCCCTTTCCAATATGCCAGAACTGAAACATAAAGAGCGAAAACAAAAATAGATTCTGCTGCCTATGTTGGATTTTTATTTCCTCTTCTTTATAGATGTTCCATTGTAACGAATATTGTTTTGGTCAAAAAATCATTATGTTTAGCATTTGGGTGAAACATTTAAAATGAAAATGAAGTAAAGCATGTGCACCGGTTTTTCCCCTGTTAAGTGGAAGGGTGATCATTTCATGTAGTGCACAATTAAGACCTATCTCTGTTTCTAGTGGGGGTCCCCTTCTGAACTTCGTTTTAATGGACCACCAAATATTGTATATTCTGTCAAAGGAAAAGTAAGAGAACTAATTAAAGGGGTTAGGTCAATTCAAGACAGCCTGTGTGTCGACACAGCAAGGAAAAGACTAATTTAGCAAATAAAGGACCAACAATTTTTTCAAAGTAGATAAAGGACCAAGTACTATAAAGTATTCAATCAAAGTAAAACAATTTACGTTTTTCTTCTTCATGATTACATTGCATTTACTGCAAAGTTATCAAAATTGCGATCCAGATCATAGGATCGTACAATCCTATGATCCAATATAGCAAAATCGATCTGGATCGTATAAAAATCACGCATGTAGCAAGATCGTACAGGATCGTTTTCACTTTGTGGACTAAAAAGTCACCCAAATCGCTAATTATTTAATGATTTAACACTAAATTTTAACAAGTATTGCTACATTTAGCTTTTTATATTAGAGAAATTTTTTTAGTTTATTTCTTTAAAATGTTAATTTATATTATTTTGGAATTTAAAAACTTACATTTTATAAGCAAATACAAATAAAAAATTGTATATACATATACTTCCATATGGTGTCATAATATTATACTATTATTTATTTCAATCTTGTTTATTATTGATTTTTAACAGCTCCTTACTTTTACATATATACTTGGCCATTTTTTTAAGAATTTTGTACGATCCACAATCCACGATCGTGTCCTATGAACCCCCAAAACGATCCAACATAGGATTCCGATTTTAACAACCTTGATTTACTGTAAATGTCTCTCTAGAGTCTAGTGTTAAAAAACACCCAGCCCCCAACCTCAAAAAATAGGAAGTAAAAAAAATGGCAATTCATTAACTCCTTGATAGGTTGTTATTCATGTTAAAGCAAGTTTCAATAATTCTTTTGTTTTATTTCAGCCTAGAAATGGATATCATGTTCCTAGTCCTTTTGGTAACATGACTAGCAAAATAAAGGTTTTTGGAGAGACAAGGGCTAAGACTGAAGGGTTGTAACCCTGGTATAAATACTCCTTTTGCTCCTTCGGACAAGTTACTCTTGTAGATATATTCCTATATGAGCCCACTGTAATAAGTTTTTTCCGTCTTAATTTCAAAAATTCATATTGTGAGTCTTTCTTTTTTTCCTTTTTTGATTAGTAATATTACAAAATTATGAGTCCTTTATAGGGTTCTTAAGCTGTATAATTTCACTTATCTGCATTCCAACTTCGATCTTATTGCTTTTTTTGCTATTTTGCTTTTGTTATTAGCTGGGTAAACAATAGCACGTATTGCAGCAAACAAACAGAACAGTTGCACCCCTTTGCAGCATCCCTCAGAAACATAGTTATCAAGGTTGTCACACAGAATGGTGACCACTCAACAGGCCAGTAAATACTGTCACGCCATCCCCCCAAAAATAAATAAATAAATAAACAAACATATAAAAATAAAGAGAGATAAAATTCAAAATATGAAAGAAATACCAAGATGGATATCAGCAGGCAAACAAAAGGGAAGCCAACGCTCTAATTCTTCTGCCCATGAAAACCGCAAGACAGCCGGGCAAACAACGAGTATAGAACCTTCATTCATGAAACAGTATGCGATTGCAATGGCCTCGGAAAAAAGAAGAAAAAAACGGAGCATATAAATTAGTAAGATCTCATGAACTCTCATTAGAGAAGGTTGGAGGGATGTGAGTCATGTGAAATAAATGACAGAGAACTCTGGATACTCTATGATTGACATGCACATGTAAGATTAGTATGACATTTTTTTCCTTAAAACTACATAAAAGTTCATATATTTCTAATTCAATGACAGAGATAATACAATATGTACAGAGTGGTCAATAATTGTTCACATATTTCTGATTCAATGATAAAGATAATGCAATATGTACAGAGTGGCACATAATTTTAATTTGAACAATTTAATAAACCACATGATGAAGAAACCATTACAAGTGCACAGGTTATGGATAACAGAAGTATAATAAAAACAATGTATCAAGATGATTCCATAAGTCAACAATCAATTTATAGAACTCTACCCGGGGCACCTAATGCACCTGTTAACTCTCATTTCTCATTAACAAGGCCACAACAAAAGGCTGCCTTTCATTTTGATACCCAAATCGGTCACCTAATCCCATACATCAGAAGGCAATTCCCTCCTTGATTAATTTATAATAAAAAAAAATCTTTGGAAATTTACATATGATATCCAATCCATGACTACCGAAGGCAGGATCTAGGAGTACATGAATTTCATGCTTCCAATGTCAACCTAAACACATGCTTCTCCGAATTTTGTAGCATTACAATGAATGTTTTGCAACAGAATTTTGCTCATTTCAAGATCTAGATTTGTTTTCTGAACTATTAGCAGTTAGTATACTAATAGTCAAATGTTATAAACTTCATAACTCCTCTAGGTTTCACATCAGTATATGATTTAAATAACTGAAACATAAAAGTTACACAAATAAACATCATTCATTCACTCATAAATGGAACAAGGTGTCACTATCAAAGACCTTTCAGATTCTGTCAATGTATAACATGTATTATCTAACTATTACCTGAAGTGTTTTTCCAAGACCCATTTCGTCTGCTATGAGACACAGACCACCCCTTTGTAATCCAAATCTGACACCTTCTAGTTGGAAAGGCAGCAGTGCATCTAGTAACATTTTTGGAAGCTTTCCAATCAATTCATTAACCTTATCATCGGACAAATGTTCTGGCCTGCAGGGTACCCATCGCCCTGCAATTAAGGAATGTGAGAGTCTCTCAACAACATTGAGTGTCCCCCAAGGTATCTCTTCATATCCAATGTCCTTTGAATTCTTCAGACATCTCAAAACCACATCATAATCCCTAAGTTTATAAACACCAGCCTTCGAACCACCATGATTCTGTGTATAGTGTGATGGTATAACCTAACCAAAAATTGAAAGAAAAACAAAATGCTCAATTTCCCTACACAAATGTTTCTGCATACATTTTTCACTATTCAAGGGGGGGAAAGTATAATTAAAGCAGCTATTGAAATGCATGGGAACAACCAAATTTTGCACTAAAATCATGGTAATAATAGCCATCGTCAAAGAAATGTTCTATTGAAGCCAATTAAAATGAAATCAAAACCCACCTAAGACAATCTTTAAGGAACTTGTAAGATTCATGAGGAAGGAAACCAGCTTTAAGGTGAAAAATTATGCTAACTATACACATGCTCCCGGGCATTGCAGGATAGAGAGGTAAGACGTTATCAAAGTTTCAAGAAGAGCATGCGGTTCCAAAGAGTAATTCAAATTATATGCTTCTCTTTTTTTTTTATAAGTAAGACACACGCCCACTTTGTCCCATTTGGTATTCAAACCCTCAACCACCTCTTTGAAAGGTGGAGAAGAAATTACTCAAGCAAACCCTTGGTAGTAATTCAAATTGTAAGTTCATTTAGAATTTTGCGTTTATTAAACCTAAATTATAATTTCTTAGGAAACGCACACTAAGTTTTGATTTGGACGAGACCATGCCAGAGGCCAAAAAGGGCCAATCCCTCAATTTATTGTAATCAATCATCTAAGTAATACCCCTTCTTATTTACCCCAAACCCAAGAAACTATTAAGACAATTCATTGAAATGGAGCTGCAAAAGAAAAATTAATATCGAGTGTGAAAGAACAGCATAAATTGGAATGAAAATCAAGAAAATTTCAACATTGCCAAATGTAAAATACTATATAAAACAACAATATGTATACACATGTATAAAGAATATAAATATGTGGTGATAAAACATATTGTAAGAAATTCTTACATCTGAGAGGCAATCGTTTAATTTCTCCAAGCACGCGGCTTCACCAGGGTATGCGAAACCCTCGACGTCCAGGGGCGAGACGGAGAACGAATCGGGGGAGCATATTTCGAGCCTGACCCGAAACTTTTCAGGGAAAGGAGGTGTTTGGGGCTTGGGAAATGGGTCCATCGAGGAGGGGGTTTTGAATTTCGGGAAAGTAGGCTGGTGTTCGGGAGAGACCTTTCGGCATTTGAAGAGCTTCCATGCGTCTTGCCTCCTGGCAGCAGCCTCTGCCAGTGCCTTGCGCTTCGCTAGGGCTACCAGACGGTTCGTTTCGGCTCTCTCTCGCTGTTCTTCCGTGATTTCCATTTGGGTAGAGGAGTAGGGTTAAGTCAGGGTTTCATGTTGAGAGAGAGAGAGAGAGAGAGAGAGGGCTTTAGGGAGAGACGACATTTGAAGAGGAAGTAGAAGCTACAAAAGGCGCGCAAACGCTAAAAAGGAGAGGATAGATTTGCTAATTTGCAATCCAACAGCATCCCAAGAGCGTGAAAACACGCACCAACAAGTGGCCGCATAATTAAACTATTATGCTTTGGACTACACAATAAGAAAATTAAATAAGATAAATATTATCACATTCATCTTTGATATTTTTAATTGTATTGAATATTTATATTCTATAAACTATTTATATTTTATACGAATAAAATATAATTTATACCAAAAAGAATATGGTATTTGAGATATTTCATTTTATTAGGATAAACTAGTCTTAAGTCATTAGTAAATATATTATATTATCATCAATATTAAGTCATTAGTAAATATATTATATTATCATAAGATTTAGTTCCTAATTTAAGCGAAAAAAATAGGAGGCTATTTATTTTTTAAACTCAGATCTATTTATAATGAGTTCGTTTGCGATCGCTAACAACTAACGAATTTTCACCCATTGAAAATCATCACTATAGATACAGGAGAATCAAAGATATCGAACGCAATAAAGACGATGATAAGAAAACTATGACCATTGATGGTGATTTCACGTATATCGATACAAGTAAAGTTTAAGATTTGTGTCTTTTCAAATTGTTTAAGACTCAAAGTGTTATTTTTTTTTCTTATAATTTTGTGAAGGTTTTGGTTGAATGTTCTTACTTTTTAAAATTTTTGGAATATGAACTCCACTGTGGGATTAATTGAAGAAAGTCATTACCTTTCTTAATATTAGAATTTGGAGGCTCCACCGATGACGCATTTTATCAGTCTATTAGGATAGCATTCTTTTTAGGAAGTCGTCTGAAGACACAAATTCATTATCTTGTTAGGATAGGATTTCTTTCAGGAAAGTCATCTGAAGATGCATTTTATCACCCTGTTAAGATAGCATTCCTTTCGGGTAAGCCGTCTATTAGATTACATTTTCTCATCCTACTAGGATAACGTTTCTCTCATGTAAGTCTTCTATTGCATTCTCTCTTATCAACCTACTAAGATAGGATTTCTTTTTTTTTTGATAAAACGTCTAAGGGCGTAAGATCATCTCATGATAACCAATGTTTTAAAAACCTGGACCGGACCGGCCGGTTCAACCGGTTGAACCGTCGACCGGTCCCCAGTCCGGTCCAGGGTTAGCCCAGAAAACCGCTTGAAGCTTAAAACCGTTCTAAAAAGTGAAAACCGGTAAAACCGGACGGCTCAACTGGTGAACCGGTTGACCCGGTACCGGTTCAACCGGTTCATGGCTGATTTTTTTTTTTTTTTTTTTAAATCTCAAATTTCATGCAATTTTTTAGCTGAATTTTGGCTAAGTTGAATTGGTATTTGGCTGAATTTATTTTGGATTGTATTTAAAATTTTAAACCCTTGAAGTTTGAAACTCTAGTATTATATATTTGTATCATGTGGTATTTTATTTTATTTTATGTATGATTATTAGTGTTTATATATATATATATATATATATTTTTCATGTAGTTGAAGACTAAATTATTGGATTTTACTTGGATTGGATATTAAATTGATTTTTGTTATGGTCTTTGCAATTATGGAAGAATAGCAATGAAGTTTTAATTTTCAATATTGCAATAAAATATGTCTATTATACTTTTTTCATTTTTTTCTTGAAGTTTTACATATTAAGAAAATTTATATTTTATAAATTTTTTTTATATAATTTTTAGAAATTTTTATATAATTTTTTAAATTTAAAATATCAATAATATGTATTATTAAATTTATTAATTACATAATTATGACATCATGGTTTGATTCCGGTTGACCCGACGGTTGAACCGGTAACCCGTAACCCGGTCATTTTTTCGGTTCGATGAACGGTCCGATTCTGAGAACATTGATGATAACGCAGCCTCATGAAAGATTTGTTAGGATTGCACTTCTTATCAAGTAAGACTTTAAGGGATCATTTTTTAGGGCGTAACTTCACAACAATCCTATCGAGATGAGTCTTTTTAGAGAAATTCGGTAAGAACAACACTCATTTCTACTAGTCACGAATAACGAATGGTCTGATTTGCCTGAGGGTGATACATAAGAATCTCATAAAGGAATGAGCCCGACCACATCAAACAAAAATCACAAATCAAGGTCTAAATGGTCGTCTCTTTTTTCTTGCCTTGACGTTCACTTGCTTGTAAGTTACATCAACGAGGGGCTTTCTGTAGACACCTCATTTTGTGACCCTTGATTAAGTAGTAGCAGTTCGGTAATTATGCCAAGAAACCTGCTTCAAGTAGGACTCTTTCCGATAAAAGTCCTATTTTCATTAGGACTCCTATTAATAGAGTCTTATTTCTGCTAGAACTCTCCTGCCATAATCATAGTTCCATTAGGACTCCTTTTGATAAAGTTTTATTCTCGCTAAGACTCTCATAACAAAGTCTTAGTTTAAGTAAGACTCTCCTAACAGAGTCTTAGTACAAGTAAGACTTTTTTTTATAAAGTTCCACTTTCGTTAGGACTATCTTAACAGAGTCTCGATTCAAGTAGGACTCTTCCCCATAGAGTTTTACTCCCATTAGAACTCTTTTGCCCATTGGGGGCGTTTCGCTAATTTCGGCACCTTTTTGCCCACTAAGGACATTTTGGTAATTTTGGCACAATCCTAACTTCAGTATGACTTCCTAGTCACTTAAGGGACATTTTTGTAATTTTTATATCATTTTATCCACATGAGGGTACTTTGGTTACTTTAGCCCTTCGGTGACGAATTAGAGGTAATTTGGTTTTTTCACATATCTTGTGGCAATCTAGAGATTTTTTACCAAATTGAGGGCAATTTGGTAATCTTAAGTGATAGTAGTCTATTTAGGTTTAATTAGGACTTTCCATTTTTAGAGTTTCCAAAAATCTAGTTACTTGATATTTTCTTAAATGGAGATACATTGAACCTAGACATTTTTATTTTAGAGTTTATTTTTTAATTAAATCCTATTTCTCTTTTATCTCATTGGTTATTACATGTAGACACCAATTATATTGGTTAATGCATTGTCATAATTAGTTATTAATTCATTTAGTTAGGATAATCATTCTTATTTAATTTTTTATTTTTTTAATTGGATAATTATTATTCGAGACATGATCTTAGCCCTCCGTTTTAGGGTTTTATCTTAGATCCTTAAATAAAATCTCTATATTTTTTTATAAATAGAGCCCGTAGTGTCACGACCCCCAAAACCCGCCCTGTCGTGCGGATCAAGGGAATCGTGACCGAACCGCCCCTTTCGGCCCACGGGCCGAATGATGGGCCCTACGTAAGAGGCGACGTCGGACGGCGGTGCGATACGACCAGGATTGGCAATTGCGGAAGCGTGAAAAACTTTTTCTTTTACATTTCGCACGCCTACTCGATACCATCACTTCTTCTTCTTCTTCTTCTTAGGAGTGGTAAGCAAATATTATACATTCAGAGCATACTAAAAATTTAAAGTTATACATATTACATATCCGGCTGCCCCTCGGGACTTAAGTACATATTTGTCCAAACTTACTACAACAAAATTTGACTAACTATAGGCCCTAGTATTTCCAAAATCCTTGATCAAAATGTAGCTGCCAATCATCAATCCTCAAATTGGGCAAGGCTCCCATCCATCATCATCACCTAAAAAATGTTAGGGTAATGGGATGAGCTTCAACAAGCCCAGTAAGTAATTTCAGTACCTTGTCATGGGTTTTCAACTGGTAATGGTTTAGTTAAGAAAAAGTTCATATAAACATACAATACCAATTGTTCATATACTTCAGATATAGAATACAAGATTCTTCAAAAAGGATAGCGTGAAGCATACAAGGCATTCAAGCTAGGCACGTATTTCAATAATCGTAGAATACAAGAATCTTCAAATCACGTAGTGTGATACATTTTTAAAGCATTTAATATGCAACAGAATTTATAAACATGTGCAGAATGACCATTTGAAAGCCAAGAAAATAATTTAAAATCCTTTCCATGAAAATTAGAGGATGCAAATTTCTTCTTCTTCAAAACAAGAGGTTATATAAAAACCTGATTCAGGTAAATGAGGGTTTAAAAAAACCTGCTACCATTTCTGAAAATATTTCATCTTTTCACTTTGATTAGGAGAAATCTATTTCAAACCAGATTCTAGTCTTACTTTTGAGAGATCTCATGCTTGGGGGATCAGATCCTATTACCGGGCATTCTTCATGTCAATTGAGTTTTGAAGGAACCCAATATCAGTTATGGTGCTTATGCACCATTATCTTGCAAAACTTTTTAATTCTTCAATGGTGCGTTTCAAAGAGAATTGAAAATATGATTTCTTCAAATATGTGCTTTTCACGAGCATTAAAAACATGACTTTTCAAGAAAAGTTTTTTATGAGCATCTAAAAACATGGCTTCTTCAAGAAATGCTTTTGATGAACATTTAAAAACATGATTTCAATGAAAGAATAAATTTTCATGAGTATTCAAAACATTGACAATTTAATGGAGTTTTTAAACACTTGGAAGACAATACTTGAAACATTTAACACAGGAGCTTCACGAATTTAAATCACAATGTACAAGAATTTATTAAAGTGTAGATAGAATAAACGCAGTTAATTCAATAGGCATTTAATAAAATTGACATTTACATGGACATGCGAAAAATAAACATATCATCTATAAGAAATATCAAGTTGTAAATTTTGCATGCCATGTTAGAATTTATAAATAAAACGATAGTATAAAGCATATAAATACGAGAATTTAAATGTAGAAATACTGCAGATATTTTAAACATGAAAACACTTCAGAACATTTAAACTTCGATTTACTTCAGAATCCATGGAGATTAAAAACCTCCACTTCAAAGTACAGGATTACTCACTTTGTTCCCCTGGGTTAGCACTGCTGGTGGGCCTTCCCTTTTCCTTTGTAGCTCCTAAAAATCAAATTCACCAAGACTTCAATTAATTCCTCATTTGCTTTAATCATATCTAAATTGATGCTCTACATTTAATTTTAGACATGTTGTATCCTAATTTCCTAGGATTGATCTTACCGGCCTACTCGTGGTAATTTAATAAACTTTATTTTTCACATGACTTATTTTTCAGCACTTATTTTGGTATTATGGATCTCATCATTGGGTCCAGAACGTCGAAGAAAGTCAATTTAGACCTTCTCGACTTTTTATTTGGCTTCGGGCATATTAGGGGTAATTTGATAATTTTATACTTTTACGTGTCTTAATTTTCAGAGTCTCGTCTCGTAAAACAAACCCTACCATTGGTTTCAAATGCCCAAAATAGTAAAAATATACTATTTACTTATTTTATTTGGACATCAGATCATTTACTATTATTAAATTAATTTAATATTATTATTATATATATATATATATATATATATATATATATATATATATATATACTTAGTCGAGATATCTCATAAGGAGCAGGGATGGCTCAGTGGTAGAGTGTGGGGAGTTAGGGTTCATAGTGACGGATGTTGAGGGTTAGAACCAAGGGAGCTGCGACTTCTCTGTTCTGTATGTGGCTATCAAATCAGATCCCTATTCGTGAAGCCAAACAACCCATATTCAGTTTAAAAATTTAAAACTCTTAAACCCAAAACGGTGTCGTCCCATTCAAAACCTTATGTGCGATGGGTTGGGTCCCGACCTAAACCCAGATTCGACCCGAGACTGGCCCTAACACTATTCATCTTCTTCTTCTCTTCTCCACTATGTTGCCCTAGTTCGTTGTTTTCCATTTTTTTTCAATTTTGTGAGGTTTCAATCACTGAAATCTCTGGGTGCTATGAATTACTCGGTGTCCTTAGTAACACCTTGGCATCCATTTGAGAGCTCAATTTGAGCTCATGATCTCGATTGGGAGTTTGACGGCCAAGACCTACAACTCAGCCATTCACATTCATTTTTTACCTAAAACTCATGGGGTTTCTTCTATTGTGGTCACCTCATCATAGGGGTTCAAGCCCCCATTTTTAGAATCAGGTTTTATCTCAAGTTTTGCAAGTTGCACTTCAAGATCGAAATCTGCATGTCTAGGTTTCCTTGGCCATACTTGGTCTTCGTGGTCGCGGACCACTATTTTCCTAACTCTCACAACATCTAGGTCAGGTCTAAACAAGCCAAATTCAGTTTGGCTTGGGTTGGTTCAGACCTGCTCCAACAAAGGTCCTTCAATGGCAGTTGAGTATGATTTGGGGGTTTCTTGGGTTGTCTAGGGTCTAATCCTCATGCCTCATTCAAGTTTACACACCCTAAATGTCATGCATGCATAAAATAGACTTAAACAGTTTGTAACGAAAAGACTCCTAGAGGGAGAAAAATATGGGTTTTGTGTTTTTACCCAATGTTTTAAAACCCGGACCGGACCGGCCGGTTCAACCTGGTTGAACCATCGACCGATCCACAAAACGGTTCGGTTTTACCTATAAACCAGTTTTAAGTTGAAAACCGTTCTAAAAATAGAAAACAGGTAAAATCGGACGGTCCGACCGTTGAACTGGGTGGCCCGGTACTGGATCACTAGTTCACACCAGTTCATCGCTTATATATAAAAGGCATCAATTAGGGCAAAAACAATTCTCCCTCTCGCTTCTCACTTCACGATCTCTGCTACGCCTCCACCTCCACCTCTCTCTCACTCTCCTCGTCCTTTGGCTCCACCTCCGCCGTCAAAGAATGGTTCAGGCAGAAGTCCTCCTTCCAACTATGAAGGGCCATGTTTGGTCAAGCAAACATGGATGAGAGTTGTGTCAACCGTGTGGCGTGTCACGTGTGGTATATACATATACCAAGCTGTCGCAACATCTCGCAAAGAGCAGCGGCCAATAGAAAAGAGAGGAGCAGCGGCTGTGATCATCGAAGTTTGACACCAGTAAATGTTCCTTCTCATTCGCCCCTCCTCCTTCATCTTTATATCCAAAAATTAGGTTATTTTTTAGGGTTTTTTGTTTTTAATTTTTTTGGACATGTAAACAGATACGTGCATAAACTTTTAGATCTAGTATTTTTCTTGTGAATCTTTGAATGCGAATGTGTAGATCTGTGAAGTGTCGTTTTGCCAAATTTAATTTTGAGCTGCGCATGCTTTATTACTTTGTGTTCTTCTTCCTTTTTCCTTCGTTCTATTTGGTGTATATTTCTGTGTTTAGGGTTTTCCATCTGGAGTAGTTTTTGTGTTGTTAAATTTTTAATAATTTTTTATTTTTTGTATAATTTTTTAAATTTAAAATATCAATAATATGTATTATTAAAGTTATTAATTACATAATTATGACATCACGATTTGATTCCGGTTGACCCGACGATTGAACCGATAACCCGTAACCCGGACATTTTTCGGTTCGATGAACGAGCTGGGTCTAAAAACATTATTTTTACCCCTTAATAGTGACTCTCCTCTCCTTCTTCTTGCTCGGTTTGGTGGGTGATCTCGTTCAGGTCAAGGCAGCCATGCATGCATCCCTTCTCCTCTTCTTCTTCTTCTCTCACTTTCTTTTTCTACCTCACTCTCTCTCTAAATTCTCTCTCTACCTGAGCACTCACACACCCCAAGTCTGATTTTCTGAATCTCCCTTCACCTCACAAATGCAACACTCATATATAATCATATCTTTTATTTATTTTATTTTAAATAATTGTTTTAGTTGCATAAATGACCATTGGTCAATTTGGGAGGTGGGGTTTTATTTGATGTGTATATATACAAATAGGTTATATTTTTAAGCACAAAAGTGCTGGCAGCCCACTTGGTTATTTTTTGGGCTTAAGTGCATTGCCTACTTTAGGTCAAGGGTTCAAAACCCATTGGCCTCATTTTGGGCTTATTTTTCCTATTTTGTGCTTATGCCTTGTTTGGCTGACACAATTTACCGTTTTAGCTATTTCCTTAATATTTTCTTTTCTATTACTCTTTTTACGAAACGATTTCTTCTAGTCGTTTCCTACTTGGGTTAGCTTCGATGTCGAAGGCCTTATGTCAATTTTCATTTCTTTGTGATCTCCGTAGTTTGCTAATTCGAATTTTTAATTTCCTTCTTGTACCATTCTTATTCATTTTATTTTAGCCTTCAGTTATTTTAATCAAATTTTCTTAAGTCCCTAATATTTAATTAGCGACTAATTTTTATTAATCGGGTTAGGGTGTTACACCTAGGCTATCAGTTTTAGAGGGACAAAAAGACGATTTTCATAGCCTTACACTGTTAGTTTAATTCTAGAGTTCTCTTTACAAGAACTCTCCCTCTCCCAAGGTCGAAGCCCTGCCAAAGTGAACAACCTCCCTTAATGAAGCAACGCTTTCCTAAACCGAAGAAAAACCAAAGATCTGCTCGACTAAAGCCTCCGATTCAGATTTTTCTAGCCGAAGTGTCGCCCGATTACCACAACTAAATAAGGTATGCTCTCAAACCCTTAATAGTTTTCTTTAGATCCGGTTGATCTCGCCTCTTTTATCACTTTTGATAAAAGGGAGTAAGCCGGAGAATTACGTGACTCTTATTTCATTTTCTGAACGGATACCTAGGAAGCCTTCGGGCTCGAGTCAGATATTCTTTCTATTTTATTTTATTTATTTATGTTAGGTTTTTTATTATTTATTTCTTCCAGACTCACCTCTCTCTTTTCAGTTTTTTCATGACAAAATAGCATTGAAAGTGAATATTTGAAGCCGATCCATTTGGATCGGGCGAAATGGATGCCTAACACATTCCTACTTTGTACCTTAGCCCTTGGATCCATGTTTTCTTTGATTTTCGCTGTATTTCAGTGCTTTGTTTATTTGACCCATATTAAGGGGATCTTTAGAATATAATTAGGAGACAAGGCAATGTAATTTTGATTATTTCATTCATTTTCAGTTTCCTTTTAATTATATTTTGCTTGCAACGGGTTTGCTTGTTTCTTGTCCAAAAATAAGCTGGCGACTCCTCAATCTTCTCTATCTTCCGTAAGAGGTGTTCCTTTTCATCTCAAAGGAATGAGACAGTCAAGATTCCTCTAAATCCACAAAAGATGACATACTTTTCCTTTTTTTCGGTGTTGGCACCCACATTACCGATACTAGTTCATGGAAATCAAGGCACCGTCCCACAAAATGGACCTTAAAAACATATCCAAATGGTCCAAAAAATCATAAGGTAGGTATTTTAATACTTTAGTTTCCCCTTTATGTATTTTGTTCTCTAGTCAATGGGTATTATTAAAATTTTACAGATACTAATGTCACATCAAACGAGACATTGTCACCAAACGAACTTTAGAAACGAATTCAGAAGGTCAAAAAGTCCTAAAGATGCTCGCTATGTATTTTATTAACTATTTTAGATATTTGTTCTATGTTTAAAAGCATTATTGTAATTTTATGCATTCATGTGGGACCATCACCGTGTCACAATTTGGTCAGCTTGATATTATATTTGAATTCAGGGCGTCCAAAAATCTTGAAAATGCATCTTTCAAATTTTTATTAGGCAATTAATTGATCAATCTAGCTTTGAGGATAAAATTGTCATTTTATTAATTTAGGAGAGACCACCACCGAGTCATTGTTTGTCTAATCTAACATTATATTTGAATTAGAGCATCTAAAAACCTAGGACTAACTCTTTTTGAATTTTAATTAGAATTATAATTGTTTAATTATTATCAGGGGTATTTTCATCATTTTATATATTTATGTTAGACCATCCCGAATTCCAAAATGTCTAAATAAACCTTTGCCATTGAGTTCAGAGTGCGTAAAAATCTTAAGTATGCTCCTTCTTATATTTTAATTTGTCTTTTATTTACTATTTCTACACCCAGTGACAAAAAAGTAATTTAATTAAGGTCTCAATGTTTTAATTTAATTATTTATTTAATTTTGGGCCCCTTTATAATTATAATAAAGTCCTAGGGTCAAACTCGAATTTTATAAAATTCTGGTTCAGTCCAAACTGAACTGAATCGGCTGAGGGAAAGAAAAGGGTCCCAAAACCAACCGGTTTAAGCTCCCTTAAAGAAAATCGGTCCAGGACCCTTGAGAACCAACATGTTCTCTTCATTTTGAGGTCTGACCGGTCCAGGTCATTAAGTAACCAATAGGTCCATATTAGTTTTAAGTGAACCAACTTAGACTATTAGAAAAACCAACCGGTCTATGACTTAAAATTTTGTTCAGTCTCTTTTGGCACCAAAACGGTGATGTTCAGTGCCCCCTTTACTATTCATCTTTTCCAATAGAAGGGTAGCGACGCAGGGGAAACCCTAGCATTCCAAACATCATCAAGTATGATTTAGTATTACCTTTTACCTAATTAAAGAATTAAATTCATCCAAAAGTCATGGGAATACAAGTTTTCAAAAGGTCCTGCTATGGCTACTCAAACCATTGCCAATTACACTATCTACCTGCACTTCCTCCCAATGCATCATATGAGCCCAAAATCTCCAAATCAAGGCATTAAATCAACTAAGGGCACAAAATCTTCATCAACACATACACACACACACACACACTGCTACACTTTACCACACGTCTATATACATAAAAACACACACTACACTGTATGTACACGATCAAATTATCCCAAATACCCAATTGAGAAAGAACCTATGTTCGATTTTCTCCCTGTTTAAACCATTTATATATATATATATATACACACACACACACACATACACATGTTTTCTCATACATCCACACACACATTGTAAATCATCCACACACATATGTATTCATCATAGAAGGGCCAAAAAGGGCCTAGAAGATCTCTATCTCTGTTTGCATGGTGTTCTATTGTGTAAAGAGAGAAATAGGTCTCAAAAGAATGAACATGAGCTCTCTATCACTAGTTCAACTCCTCTCCTTTTCTCATTATTCTTCATTTCTCTTATCCTTTGTGTGTATCATACAAACTATAGACACACACTGTGTAATACCCTGACCCGAATTGTAACCAAGCGAACCATGTAAATTCGAGCCGATAGGGCTTTATGCTATGATATCAAATGAGATGGATGGGTTTGGAATCTAAATAGTTTTGAATGTACGATGATGCTCGAGCGATACCCGAGCAAGCCATGAACGAATATCGAAATAAAAATAAAATGAAATAATAATAATAAAAAAAATCATGATATATATATGGAATATGGATATATATATATATATATGTATATATGTAGGTGTATATATATATATCAGTAAGTATATATATATATATATATATATATATATGGAAGGTAGGTTATACATGTTAAATACATATAAAGGAGGGGGAGGTTACAAGTAGAAGAAAAGAAACGGAAGGGAGAAGGAGAGATAGAAATGGGAAGGGGAAAACTGAGGGGCGCAGGTTACCTTATAAACCATGCGTTGAGTTGGGAAAAAAAAAAAAACAAAGAAAAAAAAAACCAAAAGGAATCTGAGAAGGATTTCAGAGTGCAGAAGAGAAACAAGAGGAGAGAAGGAGAAGAGGAAGAGGAAGAGGAAGAGGAATGAGGAAAGAGGAAGTATGAGAGAGGGGGACAGAAGGTAAGCTCACACTTTTTTTTTCTCTATAAATTTTTCTGACTTTTATTTAAAATTGCTCAAAGCTTGTATATGATAGTAGAATGTTGTTCTAAGGAGAAAAATATGAATTTAGGAAGAAATCGCGAAGAAAATGGTTGAGAAATGGGGTAGAAATGGGCCATGATCGAAAAACTAAAATGGGGTATTTTTGGGGCTGTTGGTTCGGTTTTAGAGGCTTAAAGTTATGTAAAGATGTGTTAAATATGCTGTAGAACAACTTAGAAGTAAAAAAGAACAAAAACCAGCAAGAAAAATGAAGAAAAAAAATTCTCTGGGTGCAGTTTTCTGGTCATCGACTGCCGGAGATGGTGATTGGAGACCCATCGAAAAATTGTGGCAGAAGAGGTCATTGTTCGGGTCAACAGGTCATGGGTCGGGTCGGAGCCCGACCCACCGCACGGTCCATGGGTTACAACGTTGACTTAAGTGGCTATGGGGGGTGTTTGGATGCTTGGATAAGAAATTGGGTTTGATACTCTAATTGGGAATGGGGTTATCCCACCCGTGTTTCACATTCTAAGCCACTGTTTGGTTTAAGGAGGATAGGAAAAAAATAGGGGGGGCTCCCCCCCCCTCACGAATCGAAGTTGGGACTTGGAGGCTGAATCATGAAGCACGGACCACAGTGCCACTGAGGCACATATAGTCTTATTTCACCCAATTAGTATATATAATAGTTATACTTAATTAATTAAATTAATTTTGTTACTTATTAAATTAATTTTTGATATCCAAATTAATCAAGTGAATAATGTAAATTTACTATTCTGGACCTTTTGGATTTAATGGTGATGTCTCTTATACAAGACGGAGTCCCAAAAAATAAAATACCCGTAAAAATGCCAAATGACCAAAATGCCCCTAAGCCAAATGTGAGTCAAACGAATTTTGAATTAAACTAAGAAAATAACGAATATTTATTATTTCAAATATTTTGGACTTAACGGTGAAGTCCGATTTATGAAAATAGGTCACAAAAAATAGAGACATGTAAATAACCATTTTGCCTTTTTCGATATAGAAGTCCAAATTGAGAAACTGTGAAAGCCTAAACTGACTTTTCTTCGACATTCTGGACTCAATAGGTAAAGTCTAAATTAGTAAAAGAGATACTTAGAGTAACAAAGTATACAATTTGATAAATAACATTAGAATTGAGATATGTTTATTGATGTATAGGCAAGTCAAAAGGAAATGAGAAAATTACGGAGTACTAAAGTGGATCATACGGATTAAAGGTAAGTAAACCCTATCTCTTACATGTGGTCTTCCAAGCCACGTTCATTCTATTACTGCCAATTTTGTACTCTCAGTACGTGCCAACTGTTATTGTTCCACAATTGATATTGTCCTATCTTGTGGATGTTTATTGACTGCTTCATTATGATTGTTATGTTGTACTGTGCCTTGAAAGGCCTACTGTTATATGTTCATTCCATGATATTCTATTTCTATATACTTTTTATGGAATCACAAAAGAATCATGCTTTATTATGAATGCCAGATTTGTGCTCAGTCACGATATCCATCCGATACTATCTAAGTTGACAGGACCTACGGGTTGAGTCCGTAAACGGATATATGGCAATGATGGCATTTTTACGCATTGAGTTATGAGGACATTTTATATGCATTAAGGTTAATGGGGGTATGCCGGGCCCCAAAATACCGAGGGTCTGCCAAACCTTGAACAGAGTAAATGCATCACTTATGTTTGACTGATATGTTTACGTTATTGGATTCATAGGATGTTGCCATTCCCTATGGATAATTCTATGTTGACAGTTCACTCATTGATTGTACTTGATTGTGACCGATTTATTGTGGCAGTATTCTTATGTTGACTGATGTTATTGAGCTTTTCCATGTTCATGGTATACCATTACTCATGCTTGCTTATTGTGACTTACTGTTCATTGGCCATTGTGGTATTGCACCGTTCACTGCAACTGATTTCATGATTGGCTATCATGTTCACCCTATGAGTTTATATTTTTCTACGTTAACCCCAACCTGTGTCGTAGATGGGACTTTACTTACTGATCTTTGTTAACTCACCCCAACTTACTTATTTTTTAGATGAGAATGCTGCAAGACCACAGTAGGAGTTCAGGAGCATAGGGAGACAATTGAGGAGTATGATAGAATGATGTAGTTTCTCCCATGTACTCACCACCTAAGAGTGGCATTATGTTATGTTTATGTCGGTTTACATTTTTCAGTTGTCGAACAATACTTTGTATTAAGATTTCTACTAATTTATTGTTAAGTTTAAATTTTATATTGTTGTCATAGATACAAAGAATGGAAAAAGTAAGGATGGCCATTGAGCCGGTTCTGCGATACGAGATCTGCATAAGATGGGTTTCGGGTCGCGACACACTGTGTTCATGCACACACTTATATACACACGCACTTACTGTATTACACACTTAGTTCACGAAAACACACACACCCTTTTTCTCTATCACCCATTGCATCCACAAAACACACACACACACACACATACCATTTGTAGGACAAACACACTGCCTTATCTTCACTCACATACATACACACATCTACACATACCATTTTGGTGTTGAGAGAGAGAGAGAGAGATTCGAAAAGGTGACGAAGGTCAACCTAAGGGAAAAAAAATGTGAAAAAGGGTGCTTGCCTATTTCTGTGGTCTTATCACTATCAAATAACCTATCACTCTCTTATACATACCCAATGGTGCACTAGCACACATAAAACACCTATCATATGGAATCCTTTCTTAGGCAATCGTAAGGTGCCACATAGCATTGTCTAGAAAGTTGTGCTAAACTTTCTTGAAAAATTTTATACGCTAAACGAGGTGCCAATCTACCACATGTGCACACCCAAGCGCTCAAAATTCAATTATATCATAATAGCACCAAGATTGACATGCTAGCTAATGTAGATACACAGATTCCAAATATTTCCTCCGTTTATCCAAATTCAAATAATAAAATTTTTATATTTATTGCGTCTTGGATTCGACTGTGTGGCCCTTTGGCCGACACAAGTCCCGAATTAATTTCTAAAATTATATCTATGACTCACTATATTATTTTAATCATTAATAGTTTATTTTCACAATTTACTTCACTCATTATTATTTAATTAATTATCTGCATTTGATTCAGACCGAAAAATTACCAAAATATCTTTTGATAATTTTTTGGGTCTTTACATTGGTATATTTATCAAATTCTCAAAGCATGTCTAAATCTTCACAACCAACCATTATGATTCCTTTTTATTATATACAACAATGTGGGAAGGTGAATCGAATTCACACTAATTCCATGAAGAACAGACATATGTACCACTTGAATAGGACATCGGTCCTAACCATCATGATCCACTTATTAAGTGGTTGTTTGGGTTGATTTTTCAAGGTAAAAGAATACTTCTGATAAAAGTAGTATAGAGTTACTTTTCAATAATTGTGTTAACTGATAATACAAATAGGTCAGCAAGCTCAAAAAAATTTAACCAATAATTGAAAATTTCAACAAGATAATGATATTCACTCATGATCAAGTATCAAAGTCAAATTCAATTCAAGCCCAAGAAATCAAGTGAGGAATTTATTTTTTGTTATTTTGAGTTTTGAGTGATTTAAGATATGATTGATTATAATATAATGCATTGTATATTTACGTGATCAGTTAGAATCAATCACAAAATGATTTCTCAAAGCAAAACATTGATATATCTTGTGTTTTGAAAATTAAACACCGAACAAAATAGACAATATTACTAAACCGCCAGTTTCAGTCGACTAAATTGTCAAATTAGTCGACTAATAATGGTTATAAAACATGATTATTTTGTTTCTTTCAAATTCAGTCAACTAAGTTCTTTAATCAGTTGATTCAATGTCTTTTGTTTATACACAATTAATTCACTAATAAAAGCAGTCGACTAATTTTTACACTGATCTCCCTTGAAGTTTTTGAAATTGACTAAATGGGTATATCTGTATATTGTCATGGAAACTATGGAGGTCAGTGTAATTTCAGAAACTCGGGAGATGCCAGTATAATTGTCAGAAACCTCATGGGTGATCAGTGTAATTTACCCTAAATTTTATGAATAAATTGACATGAAAAAATCAATCGATTGGATTTCTAAATCAGTTGACTAAATATTTTTGAAACATTTAACCTCATGCCTTTGAAAAAATCAGTCGAGTTCATCAATCAACAGAATTATGATTCAGTCGACAAATTTTATTCGATTTGACACTTTCAAAATTAAATTTTTGACAGATCCTGAATGAGGCAACAACTATATTTTGTTCCTAATAGCTATATTCTTCCAAGACCTATATAAAGAAGTTGTATACAACTTTTATTGCCAACTCCTACATACTCTAATATTCAAAACATTCAATTTGGCTCGAGATGTAATAACCTTATTTTGATAATTGTAATTATTTAAGAATTATATAAACATTAGTATATAATTGCAATTAGACAATGATTGGTGATGATAATTCTTAAAATATATTTAAAAAAAGATTATTTATAGATGGAAAAACTCTAAATTAGTGTTAATTATTAAATTAACACATTAAAAATTGTGTGTTAAGAAAAGGAATTACTACACGAAGTACACTTAAGTAAGACTATTGTCCCTAATCCAAAAATTATGTGATGTATGAATGACATGTGCCATATACATAATGTATGATGCTCTATATATAAATATATACAAAGAGATGAGAGGGAACAAGTGGAATTCTCCACCAAATCTCATTCACTTGAGGAAACTTCAACTTGAAGTTTCCTTGCCTAATTTCTGCATGTTGAAAGATAACATTGGCATGAGGATTCAAGATAGATTGCCCTGGTCACTTGTTAAGTACATGAAATCCAAAAATCTTATTATATAAATGTGTCACTCTCATCTGTGGTTCCATTTTCTGAAAACCTATACTAAAAAATCAGAGAGAAGAGAGTCCATTTTTGTGCACGCAAAAAAGGGGCGTAACAGTAGAGTAAGAGAAGGAAAGAGATAGAGTGAAGGAAAATTTTCAAAATTCTCCCAGCAAGGTATGGTCTCAGCCAAAGTTTTAAATTATTCCTTTATGAAGTTTCTGGTATTGTTTTAGGTGGAAATAAGCATGTTAGACCCAAGAAATTCTTAGAAACAATAAACCTTCATTGATGAAGCTCAAAATCGGGTTTAACCAAAATAAAATTGTATTTCATTTACAAGGCCTTAATCTACATGCCAAATGTTGCATAATGCAACTTGTCAAATTAACATGAAATCTCGGTTTCTGAACGAGGATCAAAAGTACATAGAAAATGGAAGAAAATAGGACAAGTCTCATGCATTTTGGTTAAAAAAAAAAAAAGGCCATTTATGAGCCAATTACAATTATGGCCATGGAAGCCCTCAAAATCGAGTTTTTAAGGAATTTCGTTCATTCAAACCAATGTAAATGAACCTTTTGAGGTCCCAACAATCGTGTAGGAGGAATTGGGGTTGAAAATGGACCAACAACTGTTGGACAATAACTAAAATCTATAAGCTTTGAAATATATATAAAGACACTTTCTTTAGAACGTAATTTGTTCTCATTTGGTAGAGTTCACTGATAGGTTAGGCAAAATTGTCCTTAGAATACAACAAAGCCTTCTAATACGAAGAATTGTAAAGTTGAAGGAGTTCTTGCAAAATCCTTTGATTTACAATTTTTATTATGATAGAAAGAGAGAGAAAGTAATTTTGTTATATTAAATTGTTGGATAATAGATAAAATTTACACATTGAAGTGTCTCTTCAAAAAGACACAACTTTACTGAATTACTTATTCGATGTGTCTAAACCCCCATTTGAGAAACACCATACCTATTCGATGCACCCATTTCATTATCTCTAATATGGGCTATTGATCAGGCGATCCAAAAAATTAATCAAAATTGATTTGTCTTTAGTGAATTTGCATTACGTACACGAAATATTGTGCATGGTGCACATTGTGCTAAATGAGTAAATAACAAATTTTGGGCTTTGGGTTCAACAAGGATTTTATAAAATCTTGTTTGGACGACCAATTAAGAAAGGAAAATTAGATAGGATATAATTGGATCAGATAGGAGATAAAATCTTTTGGGATATTAATATTCTAATCTATGTTTGGAACTGACCCAGATAAAATGTCTGGATATGTTGTTATGTCCTATTTTTATATTTGAGTGCCTCCTAGATATAAGATTCAGATATAAAGTTCGGTCTTCAAAAATTATTTTTATGAAAGTAATTTATTTTTTTTTTCAAATTTATGCATACGAGATAGCTAAAATTAAAATTTTATTTACAAATCAATTACAAAATCTAATAATTATAATCATAATATTTTAGAATGTGATTATACAAATAACATTCAAAATATAATAATCTCTTACTTTCAAGATGACTCAAAAAAATCACGATCCGTCTTACTAAAAATCATCCAAATCAATGATTACATGCATGCATATATATATATATATATATATATATAAAATAGTCAATTTAGTGATACAAAAAATACATTAAAAATCTGGAACATATAAAAAAAATTGAATAATGAAAAAAAGATAATTTTGATTTTTTAACTTCACCCTTCGACGTCTTAGTTTCTCTATATTGCAACTGTTGTAATTTTTTTTTATAACGTGACGTACTTTTATTCCAGTGGGATGAGATAACTCTACAATTATCAGAATCCGACTGGACGATGAACCGGTGAAGGAGCCGGTTCATGGTTCATTAGTTCAACTGGTTTTATAATTAATATATTAAAAATTAAGAAAATAACAAGAAAAAAATATTTTTTATTATCTAGTGATAAATAACAAAATAGAATCATAATCAATCATTGAAATTATCTTAATGTATAAGTTTTATATATTTGTACATACAACAAAAATACATGCAACAATATCTTATTTTATATCAAATTTTATCATTTTATCATCAAATATAAGAAGTTTTGTGAGAAAAAAAGTTGTAAGTAATAAAAAAACAAAAGATGGTTCAACTAGTTTTATTAAAAAATCAACCGATTCACTCAGTTTTTTTTTTTTTTAAAAAATAAACTAGTTTTTTTTCCTTTCTTTAACAAAAATGGTATATTAATCGAATTAAACCGGTTTAATATCCGATTTTCGATTCAATCGATTGAACCGACCGATTCAGTTCGGTTCTAATAATTATATGTCACCACCTCCTTAGGATAAGTTATATCTCAATCAAATAGAATATAAATATTTACCGTATATAAATATCCAATCTAATAAAAAACACTAAATATAAAATAAAATAACATTTATCGTATCTAACTATCTCATCTCATTGTTCAAACAAGGTACAAGGAATAACTTCCGTATATAAACTCATAAAAAAAAAATACAGAAATGATGTAGAAGAAAGGTGAAGAGTATTATCCTAATAAACATAATAGCTTGTCTCAAGACTCTCAACAATACTTTTCTTCACTTTTGACCAAGAGCAAGTGTGAAAATATTGGAAGGAAAAGACACCAGAGATGCTACATATTAACACAATAGTAGTGTTTCCAGTGAAAATATATATCCAATTTCACTTTGTAAAGAGTTGGGTCCTGGTTATACAACTTGATCACTCTTGGGTTGACAGAATCCATTCATTAATTCACCAGCCTGATTCCTGAACATGTGTGGTTGTCTCCTTTAATTTAAAGGAAATAAGGAATACTGAATGGCGTAACAAGAATCAAGAATGGGAATACGTCCCTCGCAAGTATCCATCCACATGTCTACCATTCTTCAGGTTTTCAAACCAGGGAAAAAATTTACTAAAAGATGACTGGGACAATTTTCTTTAAAAGCATGCAAGAAGGATTAAATATGGAAAGAACTTGAAAAAAAGGCAAATGAGAGAGAGAGAGAGAGAGAGAGAGAGAGAGAGTCCTTTGCTTCCTTCTCCAATTGCTCTTTCTATATAGAAAACAGTTTCTGCATGCAAAGTATATTTCACCTTGCTTGCCCCCCTCCACCATTCATGAGCCAAAATCAATGCATGCCCTGTAAGACTTCTCTTCCAGGCTTCTTTAACAACCAGCCCATGCCATTAGTCTTCTTTATAATCCAACAGTTTCCCATGGAAGGAGCAGACAATGAGACAAATCAGACAGATAATCAACAGCATGGGAATCAAATAATGGAAGATTTGATTAGAC
Organism: Nyssa sinensis; assembly: GCA_008638375.1. Taxonomy (NCBI): domain Eukaryota; kingdom Viridiplantae; phylum Streptophyta; class Magnoliopsida; order Cornales; family Nyssaceae; genus Nyssa; species Nyssa sinensis. The sequence goes on along the minus strand of CM018035.1, from coordinate 13,968,190 downwards.
AAAGAAGGTGAGTAACTCCAACCCCCAACTGAAATAAATTAATCCTTGAAGTGTTTTCCTTAAAAATTTCATTACGTTTTGAATTTAAATGAAAAAATAATTCGTCAACTCATCCAACTTAAGTATAAATTGCTAAAGTTCACCACTAGAAACACCTTTTTCTTTTTCTTCCTTCATTTAGGTAAGAACTGATAATAAGTACTTTTGTAATGCCTAAAATGTCGAACTTCTAATGCTAAATTGCTTTGTAACTCGGTCAAAGTTCTATTTACAAAGAAAATGAAAACAGGCTTAACTGGCTTCATTGAAGGTATTTTACAACAATTTGTGGGAAAGATTTCAACTATATCTTCCACAACATTTTCTTTCATGTGCTGTTTTCCTCTTCCATTTATCATGTCTTGTTCAGAATGTTTACCAACTGTTTTCTTCGGGTGAAATTTTAGAACAATATACCAAGGAAGAGTCCAACAGCATTAAAGATAGAACTCCACCCAGAGAACAGAATCATCCAAAGGTAGCTGATTGTGTATTTTGAGCATTAATGTTATGCATCACTTGTTAAAGTTTATCATTCTTTCTGGGCATTTGGAACTTTGAGTATGTGGCATTCTAACTTCACATTCAGGGACAAATTTTTATCTTTTCATGAAAAATTGGCTCCAGAGGCAGTTTTTTTCTAGCCAAATGAGTTGGAACTACGACTCCGGGGACAATGAGTTTGCAACTGCAGCTGCAGCGGCTGCATATGCAATCTATTCACTTGAACAAGCCAGCTCCCAATACCAGAAAAAGTTGAGAGAGGGGCTGGAAACCCCCATGACCAAGGTGAAGACCAGAAAAGAAGACCCCTCTAGGCTACCGGAATTCTCCAGCAAGGAAGAAAAAGATGCAGGTAATTTTCAACCTTTGTTACTTGTGCATTTAGTGTTTGATGATAACAAAATGTCTGAGAATAAAGAGGTGATATAGGTTAAACTTATACTAAAATTAAGATTCAGAGACGAAGTAAAACCCCATTTTTATTTTCAAATTATTTCAATAGTTCCAAAATTTCTCAGCCCGGGTATGAGGCGTGATGTCACTTTCCTAAAGCAGCTTTGCCTCGGCAAATTTATCATCTATTTTTTGAGCAAACTTCGATTTAGACTGGTTCATCACCTTCTAACGTGCGTGAACTCAGAGGAGGATTGGTGGTGAGAACTGGGTTGGATCTTAGAACCACTTCTGCCGGTCGCATTTTTACGTGGTGAGGCAAAGCTGCTTTAGGACAGTTATATCAGGCCTTCCAATTTCACAAGCCAGCTTAATCCTTTTACTTGCGTTTAATCTGCTATTGCATGGTTGATATTAGAGTTATATTTTAATTGATTTATTTCTGTAGTTGCATGTTTTAGGCTACAAATCTCTCTATCACTATTCTGCCTTGTTAATTTCATTTGAGAAAATTCATGCTCTGTTTTAAGAACATTGTTTGTGCACATTTGAACTAGGATATTAAGTGAAATGAAAATTGTGTACTAAAATTATAAAAACATATAGCAGTTGGAGCTTCCATGAGAAAGGCAACGGGGCAGGACAGTGAAAGCCATCCATCCTCTGTAAGACCTGCAATTCCGGGGACTGGAGACCAAAAGCAGGAGGGTAATTCAACACGACCTAGAAGTATAGAAACCAAAGCAGATGCCTGGGAGAAAACTGCAATGGAAAATATTAAGAAGCGGTACATATTCATAGTTTGAGCATGTTCATTTTATTGATATCTACAATCATATAACAGAAGAGAACCAATACAGTACAAGCATGATAATGGTTGCTTAATTAGTTAATACTGATAATGATATTTAACTTGTGAAATTTCAGATATGAGAAGATGAGTTCTGTGATTCTTGCTTGGGAGAATGAGAAAAAAATGAAAGCCAAACTTCGAATGGAAAGGAAAAAGGTTTTGCTTTATTTTATTTTTCCAGACTTTCCTTGATTTTTGACTGTGAGCCAAGGATTGAGAACTACTCACAATATTGCTGAAACTGCAGAGGGAACTGGAGCAGAGAAGGGCAAGAAACTTACATCATTACCAGAACAAGCTAGCGAGCATCGATCATTTGGCTGGAGGAGCAAGAGCACAGATAGAAGAGAAAAGAAGAAGTGAAGAGTCTGTGGTGAAAGAGAAAGCAAAGAAGATAAGGTCAACAGGAGAGGTTCCAGGTCGTTGGTTCTGCTTCTAAATGTTGTAAAGAATGAGCCTTATATTTACATATGACTTTGTTCCACTCAAAACCTGGATCAAGGTAAAAGAAAATTATAGCACATATTTACATGTATCATTCATATATATATATATATGTATGTATTTAGCCCTGGAGTCAAGTGGAATCAGCAGAAGAAGTTCAACTATCAAGGATTAAGCAATGACATGTAGTTTTTTGCTATTACGCATTCAGTTCTGCAGATCAATGATGAGGCAGACAATTAAAACTTCCAGGAAATGGTTCTCTCCAAGCTCAGTAGGATCAGTAGTAACAATACCCAATTTTGGAGAAGAACAGCACTAATTGCAACTAAATTCTATATGCCATCACATAAACTTCAAATTACCTTTTAAGTGACTCAACCAATTGAAGCAAAAGTTTCCTTTCAAGGAAAGATTTGCACTAGCAATTACTGAAGTTACCTTAGGAATTCTTGGGTGTGTTCATGAGAAATAGATACCTCCATTTGTCTCACAAGTAAAAAAAAAAAAAAAATTAAATAATTAAAAAAAATGCAATTTTCAACATTATTTTTTATCTTTCTTGGTCACAAATGGAGGCCCTCCATTTCATGAGAAATGGAAAATGTCTCAATTCTTAGAATTCATTCTCCTATACAGATTCCATCTCCTCTCCACCCAAAAGCATAAAATTCCATAACTATGCATATTAGTGCCCAGCAACTGATTTGTCCCTTTTGATCTATGTTTGGTGTTTTTTTTTTGAGAACTTGGTATATATTATTGACAGATTCTTTGACAGTTTTAGTTTTTAGAATAACTCGTGATCTAAAATAACAACTCAAGACCTCTATTTATATTTATTTTTCATTTGTATCTGTATTCTTTTTTACTTCGCATTTGTTTTGATTTTTTTGCCTCCCCCATGTGAGTCTGGAGTTGCACATTAGAAGAAGTATTGAAAACTTGATATACATTCTTAGTCTATTTTCGAACAATTTAAAATTTTAAAATAATTATTGATTAAACAATTTGTACCATTAATGCGAATGTTTATCATCAAACAAGCAAAACATAAGGAACCATAACAAATCTTGTATATGTTAAAACAAGGATAGAGAGAGAGGGTGATCTTCTTGAGCCATTAATATGATGTGATCTTGACTTGCCATAACGAGACAAGCTCCAAGCATCAGCACGAGTGCTTGACAATACCTCCGCTATTCGAGGAATCTAACCTCACAAAAATTGCAGAACATGCAAGACACCATTGCATTAAGACAAAACAACTTGACCCCAGCAGCCACAGGCATGCATGCGGCCATGGCCCCATCTGTCTGCAGAACCAATATTGGGTTGATGGTATGTCAAAGGGAACACGAGACTTGACAAAGACATAAGAAGTTTCTGTTGTCTCTAACTACCATCCGTAGATTTGTTGGGTTTTTATGTTTTGCCAATATACCCACAAGCATAAAAAATACCATGAATTTTCTAACATGACAGTATTTCTTTGATCTGTCTTTTTTTTTTTCTTTCTTTGATCCATCTTTTCTTTTTCTCCCCCTTAACTTAAATGCTGAATTTGTTACTATGTTGACACTCCCAGCAACCCACTGCATTAAATTCTGAATCAGCCGTGAGCCCTTCCATGTTCCACCAGACCCAGACCCCAGATGAAAAAGCTATCCTTACCAAAAGTACTTTTACTAAGTATTGGATGAAGTCATCCCATGACGTGACATTAAACTAATAAAAGTTTTGCTACGACATTTGAGATTTCACTTTTGCTAAAGGTAAGTTTGGAATAGATAGCTTATTCTATCAACATACATTTGAATTTGAATATAATGGTATTAAAAATTCGTTTGCATATTCAAATAGACCTTTTTTATTAAATTATTTAAAAATTAAAATTTTATAGTATTATTTTTATTTTTAATTGATCTAATAAATAAGACTCTCCTGTGTATGTAAATATATTCTTAGTAGCATTACTCTTATTACTATCATTTACTACTACTACAATTTGTCAATTACTATTGTCGTTATAGCTTTTGGGCCACTAATTTATTGATTTATCTGAAATTATTATTTTGGAGTGTAGTTGATATCATTTGTTATAGGGAGATATTCAGCCAAAAGTATTATATAAAACTCCTTTTTATGATAAGTTCTAACCCAAATTTCATTAACCTAAAAAGTCTCTTGTTATCTTTGTTACTTAAACAACCTTATGCGATACAAATAGTCATTTTGGATAAGTTGGAGAGAAGATATAAAAGGGAAGAGAGCATTAATTGTGAGAGAGAAGAGATATCTCTTTTATATTTGAATAAGGAGAGAAGAAGGTACTTTAAACTTTCCCTTTTATTTGAAAATGATAAAAGAAAAAAAAAGAGAAGAATTTTATATTAATTTATTACAAAAATGCAAATTGTATTTGCAGAAACATATTCAAATAGAAAACAGAATATTGGTTTTATAAATTAATTCCACATAACAGACTGATTTTATATAATAAAAAAAAGAACAAAGAGCAAAATATAATATTCGAATAGAAACTGTTATGAAAAATAAAAACAAATATTCCATGAAAAATAGGAGGTAATAAATCAGATTCGAATACTTATAGTAAACTTGCGATTCAGGAAACATAAAAATAATATTGATCAAGGTTAGTCTTTAACATTATATCCTTAAAAATAAATTTTGACTCTCGCAGTTGTATTTACGAGTCTTTTGAATGTCCCTCTTTTAATATATAATGATTTGAACCTTCACACAATAAAAGCATTTCAAATTGTGTGCCAGACTAACTGTATATAACGATGTTTGTACTTTCTCCGACTCTAAACATAAACTGACTCGTGAACTAATGCGTATGCATATACGAATATTGATTAACCATGTGCAATGAGGGACAAATTGATATATATATATATATATATATATATATATATATAACAGTGGTTTGGGGTTACTATATGCACTTTAATACAACAGTGGTTTGGAGTTGTAAAACATATAAGGTTATTCTAATCTTTTTTTAAATAAAATATTAAATAAATTTTCTGCAAAGAACATTATCACATGCTGTGGTTCAATGTCTTCACCGCTGAATCAAACTCATTAAACACAATAAAAAGACCAAAAAGGAGGTTGAGGAGGTGTTCGTACATATTATTGATATGCGAACAACAGTTATTTCCAAATTTATTGAGGTGTTGGGATGGGGCTGGTTTTTGGGGTTTGAGGCTACCTCATGGCACAAAGTGAATTTGTCCAACAAAATTGAGATATCACTTGTTTCTACCTCATGGCACAAAGTGAATTTGTCCAACAAAATTGAGATATCACTTGTTTTGTAAAAGAAAATTCATATCTATACTAAACATGTATTTATGACTATAGGTTTATATTTTTTACAATTGGCATTACTTTTCTATATACTTTAAAGACAAATTTATCTTTCATTTTGAATAAAATTTTTAACGATTTTTAAGTAAAACATCCTCGCAGACTGGGACTAGCCAAGAACCTGCCCTCAATTTTTCCATTTGAATATTTTTCAATTTTTTTCTTCCTAATATACCCTTTAATTTATGTTTTTGTTCTCTTTTAAGTCTAAATTTTTCAATACTTTACTTTTATTTTAATTTTAGTTTGACCCTTTAATAAAATTTCTATTGCTTTTTGAGTTTTATTTATTTATTTAATTTTGTAGTCAAAGTTTTTATGGGTCTCTTTTTTTTTTTTAATTAGAATTATTGTTTAATTTATAAATTTTTTATATCAATAAAGTTATTTAGTTATAAAAATATCATTAATTACAATATTAATTTTTTTTATATATCATTAATTTTTAAATTTATAATTTAACATTTAACAAAAAAAACCTTGTCTCCCTAAAGTAAAATCGTGACCCGTCCCTGCTCAGTTGTAGAGATTTTGAATCCCTTACCACGATAGCTTGTGAGGCTTCCGTCAATGGTAACTTGCAGTACGTGCCTACTATTAATTCATCAGTCACCTCCATATATAGGTAAAGCATTTTTAGAAACTGATTTGCATTACAAGTAATTAGCAAAACATCAACATTGTGAAATGTAACTGAAATTTTTAGGTTAAGTGCTCGTTTGGTTGGTGTGTGTATTTATTTTTTAGTGAATAGGAAGTAGAAACAAAAAACAGACAACTACACCACGACTCTAGGTAAAGGTGGAGATCCCGTTAGATTTTGTCTGAAAATGGATTATTTGAGCAGAATTTTTGGTGATGTTTGAGCCAAAACTAAAGTTTCTACACATTATTTTAAGTGAGTTCACTTAGAATTGTTTTCTCCTTCATAAGAGATTAAAAACATATATTGGGTCAAAACTATTATGGAATGAATGAGAAATTAACTTCAAACATTACTACTAGGAAATGGTAATAATGTGTGAAAAACTTGTAAAAAACTTATGTTCCGCATATGATGTGTACTAGAATTTTAAAAAGTATATATACAATTAGCTTGAAGGGGATTTGGGTTGGGCACCAAATTTTGTAGAAGCTAGAAGATCTAACACAAACTTGGTTCACCACACACATGCGTCGCCGTCCCACACCGAATCGGGTTGGGTTTGGGTCTTGGCCCACACTGTATATCTTTTTAGACAAAATTTATTGTTACCATTTTGGAAAATCTCTAAAACGTTTTCGTTTTAGAATATAAGACTGAACAACTGAGTCCATAAGGAAAGAATATGTCTGTCTATTCAAACTGAACAACAACAATCTTTTGCCCTGCAGAGATGCATCCATTGCAATAGTTGTGTTTGTCTATTCATCACGAACAAATGTCTTTTCTCTTCGTGGCTGTACCGAACGGTCACGTAGAGTTCTATATAAACTAGTTAGCCCCTCATTTCATAATTCATTCATTCAATTCATGCAGAGTTAGTATATATAAATAGAGTCAGATAGATTCAACCATAAGTTGGTTTGCCAGGCATGCAAATTTCAGTGCTTCTTCTATGTGAGTCAAGATCATTGTATCCTAGGAAGCAAGTGTCCAAGGGTTCGTAAGCACTACTGCAAGAAACAAAAATTGCTTTAAGGACATAGCGTCAAACTCTAGTCTTCATCACATCTGAATTTCGGTTTTGCAATCTTACTATAAGTCAGAATTTTATTATTTTTTGTATTTTATAGTAAGTTTAATTTTGCATTGGCTTCAATTAAATATTGTTTTCTGTTTGTCAAAATTGATTCTGTTTCATAAACAATTTATGTTTTACTGTAAATCAGTTGGTTTTTTCTCAAATAAAACTGAAAGAGATATTTATACTAACAGATTTTACCCATGATTTTTGTGGTTCATTGAAGAAATGATTCCATCTCTCTATTGGCAAGAGACATTTCCAAAATTGATACACCTTTTCACAGTCTGGCAGACAGTGTAATGTAGATTCATAGTGTTGATTGCAACGGGGGCAAGTGGGATCAACAGGGATCCTTCTTTTGCTTTTCAGTTCATTAGTGACAATACAGTCCTTCGAGACTTTCCATATGAAAAACTTGATGTTTTGTCTAGTTTTCAATTTCTAGATCCAATCTAGCTTCCTTAATTCATTTTGACTTCCGTGGCTTGAGCTAATAAGATAGTAAGCGGCCTTTGAAGCAAGAACCTTGGTTCTCATGCCAGATTCTTTTGTCCATGGCATTAGAAACCATTGGAGTAGCCACAATCTGATGGGCTCTATGAGGAGGTAGGTATTTGTGATTTCACTGGTGGGAGGTCCCAAGATTACGTGTCCAAAATTACCTGATTAATTGTTAAATTAAGTTCTTCCGGAATAGGGGGTGGTAAGATGATCAATTATAGGCCCCTCCCCCGCCCACCATTCAAACGAAAAAAGAAATGTCTAAGCCATTGCCCACCCTCCATTTGCATCCTTAAGTTGAGAGAGGATTTCCGATGAGTTACTAATACCTCTCCAACTGGGAGGAATCATCTAAAATTTCTCTTTGAATTAAGAAGATGAGGAGATTAAGCAACTGCTTAAAAGTATTAATTAAGTCGTGTCGTGGAGTGTTTGGATAAATGTATTCTATAAGTACTATGTTTTTACATATGATATTTGAGTATTTTAGTGAATTATTAATTAAGTATTTAGAGAGTATGAAGTGTCTTTCTTATCATTTGATATTAAATTGTGTGTTTAGTAAAACATTATATTATTTATACAATTAACAAATATATATATATAAATAATTATTTATTTGCATGGTAAATATATATTATCTATATTATATTAAATACATATGCAAAAATATGAATGATTTAAAATATATTACTTATTATATAATATATTTAATTACAAAACTCTTGATATATATATATATATATATATATATATATTACATACTGAGAATTTTTTTAATGAGATCGTAAATTAAATTGAAGAGATGACCGTCATATTTTCTTAAGTGAAAATAAATCTAATTTCTTCCCCAGATAAAAGGAGAAATTTTCAAAATTATTTCAAATGTTATGTATAAATTTTTTTCTCAAATTTAGGGGATATAATCTTTCTGGTGTATTTTAAAATTCGTTCTTAATAAAAAAAAATTAATTTCACTTATTATTTAAATAGTTTATAAATCAATTAAATGTGATTGAAGAATACTAACATAAAAATTGACCGTCCAACAGCTAAAATAAATGGGATCAAAATAAAGAAATTCATGTGATTTTGCCTCTATAATTATTGAGTTTTTTTGTCGGGGGTTGAGATTCTTTATCACTAGTTTTAATGGGAGAAAATGATTTGTACTGACACGTGGTGGCCAACTAGGACCATTTTAAACTGAATGGGAGAAATCCACGCGGCAAAACATGAGAATGTCAACGTGTGCCCTGCTGATGCAAGAATTTCATATTCTAACGTCTGGCAGAGAAGCTAAGGGCTTGAAAGATCAAAGAATTTTTGATCCGATTCTGGGTTGCTTAAAAATTTATTTACCCAACTCAAACACTTTTTAACTTATTTTTTGAACTGAAATCCTTTTTAAAAGCGTATGATTCTTAGACACTTTTAAAAATTTTTTTATTTTAAAGACGTACAAATCTTATACGCTTTTCAAAAGCTGAGGGTAGAAGGAGATAATCAATGGCCGAAAGACATAATCAATGGCCAAATCATCGAGCCGAGTGCAATCAACCTTGAGGCTCAGAAGGTAAGGGTTTGGAGGCAACAAGGGCCTCAACAAATCGATTAGGGGAGAAATATCCTGAAATAAAGTAGAGATGTACCAAAATTGGGGAAATCGGATCCAACTGAACATGCCTGTGTATATATGTAAGCGTGTACTTACTAGGAGGTGGAAATTGGGGAGGAATGAGAAGATTTGGGAAGCGCATGTCTTGAAGGTCTTGCAGGTGGAGGCGATTGAGCATATAGAAGGGATATCGAGCTTCGTCATGACGGTACTGATGAGTGCCGAGGGTAGAAGATCTAGGTTAAGTGAATTCGTTTCCGAGTTCGCCATTTTACGATCGGGATTTTCTCAAAATCACAAACATTTTCAAAGACTTATACGCTTTTAAAACAAAAAAATTTTCAAAAGCATCTAAGAATTATACACTTTTAAAAAGACTTGGGTTCGAAAAATAAGTTAAAAAGTACTTGGATCGATTAAAAATTTTTTTATACAACCCGAGTAAAAAATTCAAAGATCAAAATTTTGAACAGAGGGGGTGGATGTGACATCTAAATGATTGGAATCTCTTATATCCATCAAGGCCGGGTATAATATGGTCAATATGCATGTTACGTGTAGGCAATATAGAGGGTATTATGGACAGCTAACCCTAGGTCCTAAGAATCCATAATCAAGCAGATTGGATTTAAATTTATAGAATAATGGCAGTACCAAATTATTGTAGAAATTGTATGTACCTCTCGAATTGGGTAGTCAATTGTTACCCTTCATAAAGAATGAAAAAAAATTATGAATCCCATTATATGTGTGTGTGTGTGTGTGTGTGTGTGTGTGTGTGTGTGTGTTGTGTATGTATATTATAGCTTTAGGCCTATCTTCAATTTGTTCAATGTCATATTAAGATGCCATATGTTGGAATGAAAATTATGAATCCTAGCATGTTGGAATGAAAGATGTCATATTAAGATGCCATCTCATCAAATCATGTAGTGAAAACAAATTTAGAAACGTAAACAATTATTTCTCAAAAGTAACTCCCTAAAAATGCATTTCAAAGATTGTTCAAACACTTAAAAAGTCACAATTATGCTACATCTATCTTATAATTAATATTATAAAAAGATATATTTAAAAAAAATATTATTTATCAAGTTATATAATTACTAATTATTTATGTTGCAATAAAAATTGATGTGATTTGATAAATGGCTGAAATCTTCTCAAGAATTCATGTAAAAAGAACAATAATGAAGGTTACCAGAGATATTTCGATGATGACTATTTCGGCAATCAAGTTTATAACTAGAAATGTGATGATAATATTAGTAATCAAAGTTTTGAATTGAACTTAGGGTTGCTGGCATACCTTTTTTTTTCATTTTTATAAGTAGTACTCTTGCATTTTGATAAGATTGGGAGAGAGATTCTCAAGATTTGTAGTTGTCACAAAATGAGAGTTTTCTGGTGGGACTGATATTTCATATATGAAGGTTTGAAGTGATTCTTTAGTACTAAACCTGTTTGATTAGCTTGGGAGGCTATACTTGGTGAATTAAAATAAGGTTTGAACTCGTTATATACATCAAATTGAACCAATGATTCATCGAGCTATTCTAGAAGATTAGAAGATCAAGCTATTAGATTATTGTCCTGGACTGAACACAACTTGAATATTTATGTATCCAAATCTTGAAAGTAGGGTCAATTCTGGGTATATCAATTTACTATAAAACAAAATTTATTTCTTAAAATTTAATAATTGTCAGGAAATGTTAAGTTATTTTATATATATATGTTAAGTGTTAAATCCTAAAGTAGAGTTAAAAAAAAGTTATTTTTCAGTTTGGTGTTGTTTTTAATTTATTTACGGGATTAGGGTTGTTTTTAAAATCGTCTTTCTAAAAAAAGTTTTCTATTTTAAAAAAAATTAAACTCGTTTTTTTTAAAAAATCTTTTAATAGCGTCTTTCGGAAAGATGCTTTGAAACAAATTTTTTTTTTAAAAAAATCGTTTTTCAGAAAGACGCTTTAAAATATTTTTTTTATTAAGAAATCATCTTTCAAAAAGACATTTTTGAAAGCGTATTTCTGAAAGACGATTTCAAACAATTTTTTGTTGTTAAAATCATCTTTCAAAAAGACACTTTCACAATGACCCTAATTTAGTAAATAAGTTTATTGTAACCTTGAAAAAGAATTTCAAGAAAATTCTATTTTAGTCAAAAATTCATGTTAATTACTGGAGAATCAACTCCACATGCATAAATTTAATGGTTGATTATTATTATTATTATTATTATTATTATTTTAAGGTATATAGTTTCTTCTGAAGTACTCTAGAGATCCACAAGTTATATATTATTAAATTATATTCACAATGTAATATATTATTATTATATGATATTCTTACAAATTTAAATCATACTACGTGAAATTCAAAATTATCACATAATACATTATACTGTATTAGAGAAACAAAGATGTCCGATTTGCTCGGAGGCAAAGGACAAAAGACATGAATACCGTAGACATAGGTAGCTACTACCTAGCTACATATGGGTGAGAAGAGCTACAGGCAAGCATATCCAATTCCCTCTCAGGCTCTTTTTTGTTACCACATGTTTTGCGTATGATCTCTATCAATCCAGTATGACAATTCAAAAGGGACCAGGTGACAAGGAAATAAAGGGACCAGAGAAGACAAGGTAATGAGAGACTCCAAACTCAAATTCATGCTTCTGTTCAATTGGGGAGAGAGAGAGAGAGAGAGAGAGAGAGAGAGAGAGAGAGGAAAGAGGAATCATGAGTCAGTGTATAGTATCTAATTGGAATCCAAGGCAGCAAAGACAAGAACAAGTAGAAGGAGAAGAGGAGAAGAGATCGTATCACGTGCACAACCAGAAGAACCCAAGTCATGTTGTCCCCATGTATGCAAAATTCCCTTGAATTTCCTTTTCTGTATTGTATCTGATTTTCTCTCTTCCTTTCTGCTTATGGAGAGGTTGTCTTCAGTTCTGTCCATCCACTAATGAAAGGAATAAGAGAAAACAACCACCTCTCTCTCTCTCCCAAAAAAATGTTTTAGTACATGCTGCTCTTAGTTTTCCTCCTTTGTTAGGTGATCATTCCCACACAAAATGAGCTTCTTTCACAGGTTCAAAAAACATATTTCAGTCCACCTTTCAGCTATAAAACACTCACACACACACTAAACCTCTTCTATCTCTTTTCTTCTCTGGCTGATTCAGCAAAAAATCCCTCTTTTATATTATGTGTGTGTGTATTACAATTTTTTTATTAATGTTTTTTTTTTAAAATTTTCAACTATATTTTAATTTTTTTTTGGTTCTTTTCTTCTATCATTCCTTTCATTTTTAGTATTTTTTTCTTTCACCTATACTATATATGGAGTTCTGTTTTGCTAAGATATTGCAGCACTTTTCCCCTCCTTTTCTTTCTAACCCTTAATTCATTTACACTAGTCAACTACATTTTCTATTCCTCCCTCAGCATCTTTCTCTTTGTCTTCAATCTATATATATTCATGCCAACAAGTTAATTCCTTGTTTGCTGTTCTCCAAACCCTGAGACTCTGCAAGTCCTACTTTTTTTACATGTTTCATCCAATGATCATCTCCTTTCTTTCTTTTCTTAATTTCCTTAAGTACTTTAATTGCTTTAGTTTAAGAATTTCTTGTTCCTCCTAAATTCCTGCCGAAAATCAAACCCAGGATGTCCCATTTTATAACTCATATTATACACGAATTCCCCTTTTCCATAACCATTTGTGCTTATATATGTTTTAAATTAGTGTAACTATGATTTTCTCCTTAGATACTATCATTTATTAAATTAGGTAAACAAACCTTCAATACTTTAATTTTCTTCTCACCTACACCTCGGGGTGCGCGTGCACACACACACGTGTGTGTGTGTGTGAGTATATATATATATATATATATATATATATATATATATATAAAACAAATGGAATTATTGCATTAGGGCTTATGATTTAAATTTCATTATATGGTTGTTCTAATTAACATGTGCTGAATTTGAAACTCAGGTCTAATTATGAAGTTGCAGAGTTAACATGGCAAAATGGCCAGCTAGCCATGCATGGGCTTGGTGTTGGTGGGCTCCTCCCCACTGCGCCGACAAAGGCCACATGGGGTAGGGCCGGCGAGACACTTGAGTCCATTGTCCATCAAGCCACATGCCAAAAACATAACATAGAATTTCCAGTGCAGCTGCAGAATGACCAGAATATTCCGGCAAATTTAAGCTCCATCGTTGCATCCTCCGGCGGAAAATGGGTGGAGGGTTCTTCGGGACAAGTGCAGTCTGTGCAGATGGTGGCGGCTCCAGCGGGTATGGTGAAAAAACGGATGCGTTCAGATAGGAAGCAATGCAAACAAGAAGAACGTGGGGATCGTAGTGCATGTGCCAGTGCTAACGCGACGTTTTGCAGGGAGAATGATACAACTATGATGACATGGGCTTCTTTTGAGTCTCCCCGGAGCTTGAAGACCAAAACCAGTGATGAGGAGGATTCAGCTTGTCATGGTGGATCGGTAAAATAAAATAAAATTGCAACTCTTATGATCAAATGAACTATATAATTACAATTGTTTGTGTGTGCCAATGACTCTTTATGTGGAAAATTTTTTCTTTGCTTATGATATAATACACTCGAGTCAATAAATATTTTGTCACACTTATAAAATATGTAAATCATATATTGATATGATAGATATTTATTGACTTGAGTGTACCATACTCAAGATCAATAAATATCAACTTGTGATGTTTTTTTTTTTGGTTGGCACTTGGTATCATTACTAAAGCAAAGTCTAGTTAGAGTAAATGTGAAAAAGACTAAAATAGCCAGCAATTTTTTTTTTATTAAATCACCATTCAATTTAATTAAGGTTATATATCTCACTCATAGAGCTTTTTATTAGAGCATTTACAATGGCGATTCAAAGTTTTTTATTAGATATGTATTTGAATAGAAAAACAGTTTTTATTAGAGCATTTACAATGGTGATTCAAAGGTTTTTATTAGATATGTATTTGAATAGAAAAACAGTTTTACTTTGGTTTTAACATAAGGAAATGAGTGTATACTCTTTTTTTGTTTTACCCAAATGTAAAAATGGCTTAATCATGTGGGGATTATATGTAATTTTGCTTAACTTTAAGTAACTCATGCTCCAAAAAGAAAATAATAAATCTAACAAATTTTTTCTTTCTATTTTGTTGCTCTTTGATAAATACAATATAATAAGACTTATATACATTTTATACATTAAATTTTACCGTCTTGTATTTAAGAGTAAAAAATTGAATTGAAAAAATTAGTAATATACAGCATTACTAATTGCACAAATTTTCATATTTTGATGATATATATCCTCTTACTATACTGACATCGATATATATAGATTTCCATTTTGAGAGTATTTATTACTATAGGTGACAATTAGTTATAGATTTCCTTTAGTTGAAAGTTTTTAAAATGACATGTAATAAAAGTAAGATAATTTCTCTCTCTTTTTTTCTCTCTCTCACACTTATGCACATTTGTAACTCCCATATAAATAATTTAATTAATAATTATGACTCTCTTTCCCCTCCTTTATATATATAAATATACACACACATAAATATTTACAAATTTTGTCAAAAAAAATTCAACCTTAAGGGTTATTTTCACATTTTATTACAAGTATTAGTATTTCAATTTTTTGTGCTCTTTGTACTGCCAAACCAAGTGCACAAAAACTATTTTCATGAAGTAGAGTAGTATTTGTGAATGGCTTTTGAGAAAAATGTTGTGAATTTGAACAGGAAAACAGAGACGAAGAAAGAGAGACCAAAGCGGAAACAGGGCGCTCTCAGTCCCACTCAACAAGACGAAGTAGAGCTGCTGCTGTCCATAATCAGTCTGAGCGGGTAACATTTATATATATATAGGCTTTTACAGCATAATTTCCATATGATAAATACACTAATGCCGTGATAATTAGAAATTCATTTTTAATTATTAATTTAGTGGTACATATGATAATCATGTAGAGACGTAGAGATCGGATCAATCAGAAGATGAAAGCTCTGCAGAAGCTGGTACCCAATGCAAGTAAGGTGAGAAAATCACTGTTTCTGTTACTTTACATTTATGAAAACAAATTTTTATATATATGTGCTGCTAATTAACAGAGTTTCATAAGTTAATTGCAAGAGAAACAAAAAGGGTAACGAAACAAAAGTGGGGTGGGGAAACGGGGACGCAATTTGGGAGAACGAGTCAGGGATGTGATTTGAGAGAACGGGTTGAGAACAAAGATAGAAGACATAATAAACGAGACGAGAATGGGAACGAGAATGAGGAAGCTAATTTTAAACAAATTGGGGATGGGTTAAGGACCCCTGGCCTGTTGCCATCCCAAAGTATTGAATGCAATTGTTAGAAATACCAATTTTTTTGTATATAGGTGTAGGATGATGACACAATAATTATGGGTTTATTGTAATTGATTAAGATGTGGATTTAAAACATTTAAGCTTGTAAATTTGCAGACTGATAAAGCTTCAATGCTAGATGAGGTGATTGAGTACTTAAAACAACTTCAAGCACAAGTTCAGATGATGAGTGTAAGAAACATGCCGTGGGGCATGATGCCTCTGGGAATGCAGCAACATATCCAGATGTCTCTCCTAGCACGTATGGGCATGGGTATGGGGCTTGGAATGGGCATGGGAATGCTTGACATGAGGACCATGGCACGCGCTGTGCCACAGTCTCTCCCTCCCGTCATCCATCCATCGCCTCTTGCCGCCACCGCCACCACTCCCACATTTGTTCCACCCCATTTTGTGGTGCCTCCGATGATACCAGCACAAGCAAATCCCAATGCAGCCACCAACACCTCAGTTCCTTTTAACAATCCATATTCAGCATTTCTAGCACAAGTATGTCAAAATAGACCTAGTGATGGGTTTGGAAGCAACAGTAAGGGAGAAAAAGTCCGGGGAGAAGGTCTCAACTTGTGGCATCACGCTCAAAGTTGAATATTTTGCGAGACCCACAATGCTTAAATTTGAATATTTTGCAGGACTCATGCCAGTCTCACATAATACTCAAATTTAAATGACAGTATTATCATGAGACCTTTTCAATGGACTTTTATCGTGAGTCGCGGTGTGCTTTATTTGATATCTTTATTTTTTTTAATTTAATTTGTTGATTATGAATTACTTTTGCAGCATTCCATGAATATGGAGATATACAATAAGATGGCAGCACTCTATCAACAGCAAGTCAATCAGAGCTGCCCACAGGCAACAAGTAGCCCATCACAGTCAAACCATGTCCGAGGGGACTGATATTGAAGAGTTGTATTATCTTTTCAGAGGAAGAAAATCTATATTTATATAAAAAAACACTAAACTTTGTTAAGATTATAAAAAATCCTGGTCTAATTGATGTAAATGTGACTAGGAAGAATAGCAATGCTTTCTAAATTATGACAAAATGATGTCATATATTAATTCTTGATTAGACTAGACATTTATTTCTTTTAATTTGTTACATGTTTGTTGCATTTGTATGACAAATATAAGCATACACACACACACACACACACACACATATATATATATATATATTTCTTTTGATATTGGTTTATGCAATTATATATGTCTAAGATGTTCCAAACAAGTGAATGGTTTGCATCTATAATCTATATGGAATGCTTAAATCAAAGTTTAAAATATAATCAGCCGGATGACCTAATTTCATAAAAATCATTTTTCAAGGAAGTTCAAAAGGTTTGCTATTTCATATTCTTTTTCAAATTTTTTATATAATCTAGATCAATCTAGCCAACCGCAACCAAAAAAGAAGAAATTTTATTAATGCAAATGATCAGAAAGAACAAGGAATACAAACAATTACATCAACAAAGGTTAAGTGCAAAAAATACTATCACTAACATGTCTCATCTCAACTAGATTGACACCAAGATATTATCACTAACACGTCTCATCTCAACTAAATTGACACCTAGAGAGTAATTAATCATCTACAACTTGTACCAGCACAAAACCAGAAAATAAAGAGAGAGTAGGAAGTTCGCAGGGTACCAACTCAAACATCCAACAACTTGTATTCTTTTTCAGTTATGTTTGCTCTAATGCAGTCTTCTAGTCAGTGGCGAGTTCCAAATTGTGATTTAGAGAGGTTAAACTTTAAAGTATATATGCTAGAAATTTAAGACGAACTCTTATAAAAATTTAGCAGACTAATTTCTAATTTTTAAAAGATATTAACAAAGTTATAATACAAAAGTTAAGTGTGTTTGGTAACACCTTTTTAAAATATTTTTTTGCTTGTTTAAGAAAAAAAAATAAAAAGTTAAAAATTAGTATCTGATTTACACTAAAAAAAGTACTTTAAAAAAAAAAAACTAGGAAAAAAGTACTTTTAAGTAAAAATAAATCTTTCTTGTTTTTTTATAAGTAGAAAATTTACTTTTATGCTTTATTTGTTCTAATACCACCGTGACCACTTTTGTCGCTACTTATATATATATATATGTATGTATATAAACACACACACACACATATATAATTTATAATATATAACCTAATATATATATATATATCTATATAAACTGTATATATATATGGTATTTATTAAAAATATAGAATCTAATCCATTTTTTTTTATATATATATATATATATAATTTATAATATTAAATAGTTGTGTTAAAAAAAATACTTGTTATACTTACCTTCTTAATATTGTGGTAAGAATTATTTTTGAAAGATAATTACCAAATATGTTTCTATTTTTTTAAGTAAAAAGTAAAAATTATAAAAATTAATTTTTTATTTATTAAAAAGTACTTAAAACAAACGTTACCAAACAGATACTAAATTATTTTAAATTTTGGAGGGCCATGACCCCTGGCCACACCTCAACCGACCTGTTTCTGGTCAAAATTAAGTAAGAGTGACTGAAAATGAGCCAAAAAAAAATCCCGACAAAGGATGAAGAGAAACAAAGGACAAAATAGTTGAAAATGACGATTGAAAAGGATAGAAGTGAGAAGCCATAACATAAGCTTAAATGATTGGTCCACTTTTCTAAGGAGGCAAGTCTCACATATAACATTTTCAGTAATATAAACATTTTCTATATTTCTTAGTTGTGGCTTCTATTTCACCCTTTCTTCCTACTTAAAGAGCTCACCTCTTATCACTACTCTTGATATGAAACATATTGTTTCTTTTTTATTACTGTATTTATTATTTTTTATTACTTTAAAAATCTTAAAAGAGATCAAGTGTAATTTAACAATTATCATATATATATATATATATATTTATCTCAATGCACTCATTTCGATTATACTAATTATGAACAACGTACTGAAAAGTGAAAACAATAAATCCTCAAAATATCTAGGCAAGTCTCAACATTTTGATTGGAAAAATGAGTCAATAGTAATACCGACATTTTTGAAAATGATAATTATTATGAAAGTGATTCCATGCTGAAATCAGTGATAATTAAGTGCATTCAAATAGAGAAGAAGAAGCTTCAAGTTGTTTGTGGAAACATGGAAGTTGTTGCAAGTCATTCTCAAATCAAATAAATAAAATAAAAATGGAGCCCTTGAACATGCACAAGAAAATTCTTGTGCCTTTCCACATTGGGGGTTGCCTGCACAAAGTTTGAAATTAGAGGTCATCCGTATATGGCTTGGGACCATCAACCTCTGCACCATTAATTTATATTGCCAATTGCTTGCCCGCATGCATGCTTGCCTACAAAAACACATTTATGTCAACCAAATATCACATTACATCTAATAATTGTAGAAGGAATAACCAAACAGTCTTGTTAGTCCCCCCACTTTAGGATAGTTTCATATTCTTTGAGAATTTTTTTTATTGGGAAATAGATTTTGAAGAAGTGATTATGGTATTTCTTTTCTCTAGCCAACGAAAGATGTATTATACATACGGAGTGCAACTTCAGTTAGGCTTGAATTGAAGTATATCCAAGCCCAACTCAAGCTTCGTGACAGTTGGTCTAAGCCTAGCTTATGTCCAACTTTGAGCTTGAGCAACCTGAACCTGAACTGAAGTCACTAGTATTAGGGCAAACTTGAGCATGACAATTTTCAATTATCAATAAAAGCTAACAATCATTTCATTTATTTTGTAGGTCATGTATAACCATGAAAATCTATCACATTGAAGCATTAAAAATTAGCAATAAGTGGGAGATATATGTGTATGTAAATGAATGCTGGAGATGCATTTTACTATTAATCAATTGGTTTATAATTTTTATACTAAAAAGTATATAATAGGGTCGGATTTGGATCGAGCTTGGGTCCAAGCTTAGCACGAAATAAATTTGGGTTTGAGTTTTTCAACTCAAGCCCAACCCTAAAAATAAATAAAAAAGTCTAAGCTCGAAAATTTTCGAGTTAGGCTCAGTCAAGCTCTAGTTAGCTTGTCCGAATTGTAACACTAATTGTAACAATCCTTTATTATTTTATAAATTCACAAAAATCTCTTAATTCTAAACCCTAAGAAACCTAATAACCAAACAAACTGCAATAAGTACAAAGATAAAACTTAACTCAAAATTGAGAGAAACAAATAAATTACACATCTTTTAGTGGGGAGAGTGGGAGTAGAATTATGGTATAATTATTCTATTATTTGGACGTTTGGTAAAAATGATGTAAAAGTGATTTCGCATGGTAAAATTTCTTTTTAACTTTTTATTTCATGTAGATTAGGTGATGTGCAAGTAAAATGTTTAGGAGTAAGGCTTATAAAATGTCAGAAATTATTTACATAAACAAGTTTTTTTTAATCATTTTCAAATTTTCGTTTTACTATCGAGATTTAGTGGTCCCACACAAAACTTGATTTTGAAAAGAAAAAAAAAAATCACACTCTTAAAAAGTACCAAAACCCCCTCTTGAGCTACTCACAAAAAAAAAAAAAAAACCCTACTTAATATCTCTTATGGAAGCATCCTAAAGCCAATCATACATTCCAGTTTTTTTTTTTTTTCCCTCTCTTTCTGAAACTTACCTTTTTTCATCCAAAACTTCATTAGAAGAGTATGATATTTGAGCTTCGCTTGTTCAGACAAATATAATCAAGATACCCATGTGAAAACAACTAGAGTCCAGACATGTTAATCAGTAGCAGAAGACCAATAACAGGTTATATGTAGAAATGGTCCAACCTATATATTCAGATGATTACTTACAATCATCTGTGTATTACACTCCATGAAATGATGAAAAATACATTGTTGGAGAGGTACAAATATAGTTCATGAACATCATATTTATGATATATAAATGGTAGTTTGACTCTGTGGATCTGACTGACGCAACCATCTCCATGTGCACCACATGTATGCAATGGTCATAACACAAAGGGACCATTAATGGACCACCTCATAGATATTTCAAGATTTCATGTGGGTTCCACATGAAGCACAAGTTCCACTTGAACCCTAGAACAACCAAACTATACATGCTTTAAATAGAAATGCCAAACTCTTGGTATTGAAATCTAAGAGGATGATGATTTGAGTTGAATAATATGATGGGTTTATAGCATTGAAGTTGTGCAAGGACCATTTGCTTCTTTGTCATAGCTAGGGCGGATACAATAGAATGATTGGGGGCATTTTATACACTTGGGATTTGGAAGAGATGCCCACCTCTTGTATGAGAATGACTTTCTCATCTTTAAACTTCTCTCTGGTCTCCACCCCCACACAATTACCCAAAAAAAATATAAATAAATTGAATGGGATAGTTTCATTTCAGTTGTAGTTTTCTTATTTGTAATTCTTTCAGGATTTTTTTTTTGGTTTTTGAAAATAGCAAGGTAAAGGAAATGGAAAGGAAAGAAAAGGAAAAGGAGAAATGAAATTGAAAGAAAGGAATTTATTTATGAAAAATATTGATATCTTTTTCTCGTGTGTTTTCATTCTTTCTTCAATAAATACTCTCTCTCTCACACACACACACACATTTTGATCTTTTCCACAGTTAATTTCTTTTTAAATAAAAATGGAGATTTTTTTTTATAATTTCTTTTCTAGTTTTAAATTTTCAAATGGAGCCTTAAAAGTTGAATCTTTGAAACATTTGGTAATTAGGAAAAGTTTAGGAATTGGACGTTACATGTAAGATTGAAATTGAGTTTGAGTCGAACCGAACAATGAGCTATCTAACTTAGGTTTGCTAAAATTAATAAGTTTTTAACTATGTTTAAGTTTGATTTGTTTATATCTCGAATTGATTTCAAACGAGTTTCAAATTAAGCCGAACTCACTCAAATACCTTGAATTTTTATACAACATTAGAGTAAATATCATATTATTAAGATAAATTCGAGTTAAACTCAATAAATTAATGAGTTTTAAAATATATTCACTCTTAATTTACTTATTCGATATCAAATGAGTCAATTACAAGACGAGTTTGACTATCCACATTCGTTTGTTACACAAATTTTTTCCACTAGACAATTTTCCTTCAATTACAATTTTTTATGACTCACATTTCATTTAAAACCAAAACTTATGTATTACTATTGAGAGTGACTAAGTAGCAAAGCTTTCCAAGTGTCTCACTCAACACTTAAATTTGAGCTTTGTTACTCAGAAAGTGATAAAGCTTTCCAAATGTCTCTTTTTTTTTATTTTATTTTTTACTATAACCATAGGAAGGGAAAAATTTTATTTAGGTGTGTGTGCATGTACTAAGTTTCGAATCTTAATTGTACTTGTAAAGAAAAAAATTAAAAAAAAAAGACTTTACCATTTCAAATAAGATCTCAACCCCCTCATTTTTTATTTTCATCAATAACATTCTTCTAAGAAAATTAAATACCCACGTAGTAATTCTAAAATTCTTTTCAAATTTCGAATAGGCTTGGGCCCTTCAAATACTGTTTAGGATTTTGGGTCTATTAGGGCTTGAGACTGGGCTGTGATGGGCTAGAACCAGGATAGTGATTAGAACTTCACTTTGTTGGCCCAGCCTGAATCTTGGCTCACTTAACCAATGCTCCCCTAATTTATATGCACTAGTGTCATAGTCCAAATAAAGGGTTAGGGGTGCGTATGATCAACGCGCAACAATGTGTTATATGATTCATTTTTTTTTAAACATAATAAATATTTTTAGTAATATATAATCAATATTTATATTGAAATTTTTTAATTCTCGTTTGGAAATTTAGTCAAATTTAATAGATTTATATATTTATAAAAGAAAACATCTATTTAATTCTTTCCTAATTTGCATGCTTCCTATTTTGACAAATTTAATTTTTTGTTTGAAGTATACTAATTGGTTATTAACATAATGAATTAAATAAATAGAATCTAATAATTAAATGGATAATTTTTACATCTTTCTTTTGAGTTTGCATTTGAAAAGTAATTTCAAAAAACATAATTGACCATTTAGACTAAATTTTAAGAACTGTTTTTAAAATTATTTTACTTTTCAAGGATTCAAAAAACATGAAAGAAAAAAAAATTTTCACAAAAATTATATGCTTTTTAACTTCTTTGAAGAAACAACGTAAACAATGTACTGAAACTCGATGTTTCTTATTAAAACAAAAAACTTTCGAATTGACAAGCCAATTAAGATGATTAGGCCTTATCTGAGTGGAGTGATTGTTCATTCTTTACATTTTTTACCATTATTGTATGAAAAAAGAGACAATTAGAATAAGTTTAAAAAAAAAGTTTGATTCATAATTCATGGGAAAATCTTATTTACTCCTCCTTGAAGGAGAACTTTTTTAATGAATCAAATTTCCTTTTTGAAAAATAATATAAAATTTTCAAATGGGTGACATTATTTATAAATCAAACTGTAAAAAAGAAAGGCATAGATGGAAAGATATATATATATATATATATATATATATATATATATATATACCAAAAGGGGACTAATTGATTGTTAATAGAATATTCCTGGAGAGAATTGATTTCTCTTTCTTGGGGATTTCTAATAAACTTAAATCTTACTGTTTGGCCAAATGGTCGGGTTGTTATGCCCTGACTATCTGTGGTGAAGGGGTACAAGAGACACATGAAACGATTTCCTAGGATAACCTTATCAAATATGTTCTTGACTAAGACGAATGAGGGTTTTGAAACAAACTTTATCCTGACACACGTGGTTCGTTGGATAATTTGTACTGAATGTTCATCTTGCTTTCATTTGCTGATTTGAGACGTTCTGTGGTTTTCTCAAAGTATTTGGTAGAGATGAGACCTTCTTGAATGCAGTTCAAATCTGCCCCTGAGTCAATTAGAGCGATTGTCTCAAACTCATACTCATCGCATACTATGATCTTTACTGGGCATCGCCATTTCTGAAAATCAATCTTGGTGATTGCATTCAAAAATTCATCCTATTCATAAGGAGTAGTATGGACTAGTAGAAGGAAGGTTAGAGAGAGGATTGATGTCGATGTCATCGATTGATCCACCTTCATGGGTTGAAGGAGGAGGGGGAAGATGATTGTCGACTTTCTGTTCTAGGGAATCATGTTAGATACCTAGAGTGTTGACTAACTGTTTTAACCTAGAAATGTCTTTCTTGGTTTGGTTTACTTCTTGCTGTAAATCCTGAATGGTTACGGGTTTGGGTGCCGAAAACCTATCAAAGATTTTGTTTACTTGAATGGGAGGTATGGATAGAAGGATAGAAGAAGGCATACTGGACTCAGCTTTATCTGAGTGTCTAAATTGATTGAGATATTGGGATTTGGCTTCTGGATCTTCTACTTTGTTGATAAAAGTCAAGTAGAAGTTCTTCCTGTTTTGTGAGGGTGCTAACTGTTTTGCAACAATTGCGATTGCAACTGTATGAGCATCCTATCTTAATTGGAAGGACTATCTGTGTGGTATGAGAGTTCTGAATCAGAAGACTGGTCTAGCTGATCTATCTCATTTCCACTATCTGAACAATAGGATGAAGAACTAGAAGGTTCACTATCTGAATTTCTAAGTTCTAAGATCCTAAATAGTTCTTGTTTGCTATCTTGATTGCTTCGAAGGGCATTGATTATTTGTTTGACTTTACAGTCATATTTGAAATGACCTTTCTTTCCGCACTTGAAGCAAGCATCAGAAGATTTAGCTTTGCGGGAAATGTTCTTACTGGTAGAGGATTTGTTTCTACGATTGACTTTATGATAGTCATGGGTTTTTGAGGATTTACTAGATTCACCTTGGTGATGAGTTCCCCTTCGACGATAATGTTTTCTAGGAGGCTGATCCTGGTGTGGATGTTGATACCTAGACTGTCGTTTGGAGGGAGCAATTGAGGGTAAGCCGTATTGAACTGCAGAAATTTCCTAACTTGTACTTGGCACGTTTCTTATTCCTAGAGGCTTGGTTACTGATTTTCATATCAATGCACATCCGCATTCCTTCTTTACGAACTATGCAAATGATATCACCGTAGGTAAGACTAGGGTAGTCTATGGCTCCGATGTTCTGACTGAGGACTTCTCTAATCTTATGGGCAAAAAGACTAGGGAGGCCATTGATAAACTTTTCTTTTCAGAATGGCGAGTCACTATCATCTCTGAACATGACTCTAGAGCAGAAGACTTCTGCATACCATTCGAAATCACTGAGGGTTGGACATCTAAGGTTACTTAATTGGTCATGGATCCTAGCGGTAACATGACTAGGAGTTCCTATGAAATGCTTGGTGATGGTGTAGATGAAGGTGTTGACGCCATCAGGTTCTACCTCACCTATGGTTTCGTCAAATATTGGATTTCCTTCTGGATCATGTTTTACTGCGTGAATGATAGATTCTTGGGTTTCCTGACCTGAGGTGTTTTTCCCACCAAGTGAGAAGTTTTCCTGAGAAACCTAAGACAAGGAGTTAGGACTACATTACTGTGAGGGGTATTGTTCCACTTGATGTAGAAGTTGGCGGTTATAGCCATGTGAGTAAGTTTGTTGAGAATTTCCTACTCTGAATGGCCATCTATATTCCATTCATAGAGGCGATCAGATTGAACAAAAAATTGACTAGTGATTCTCAACATGGAGGTCTGGATGAGTGGGTCTACTGTACCTAACTTGAGGTTGGGGAAGTCTACTGACTGAAAAGACCCTGAAGATGGTCTTCTATTGGGATGAGAATGGGACATTCTTCATCATCATCATCGATTGATGAATCTAAAGTTTCTGAATTGACTGATGGAGTAGGTTTTGCTATTGTGCCTATTGTTTTAGAAGAACTACCGGATTTTTTTTCTTTCTTAACTGGGTTGGCTAACTCCTTAAGCATATGATCTACTATCTCTAAAGCTGTGGTATCCTTAGGGTAAGAAGGCTTGGATAACTTAAGTTCTCGTAGTCTAATTAAAGGTTTGTCTAATTGAGAAGAAGAAGAAGACTGAGGAATGGTAGGCTGTTTGGGCTCTACTATTTTCTCAATTTTATCTAACTGTTTGCCTATGGTGATGAGGCACTGGTTGGTGTAGTTGTTCTGTTCAACGATCTTCCTAGTGGTTTCTTTTGTAGGAGGGATCTTGAAGGGAGAAGCAACTACTTCCTTACCGTTATGTTCTACTATGATTGTGTCTGCTAAAGGGTGACTAGCGGACACACTGGTTCTATCTGGTTTGAGCCATCTAACCTTGGTTACTGGTGTAAAGGGAAGATTGGCCATGGTGGTTTTCTAGATACTCGAAAAAGGGAACGAGTCTTTGTTCATAGATCATGAACTCTTTCCATTTGTCAAGTATTTCTTGCTTTTGTTCTCTGGTATGGGTAGCCTGGTACCTTTCTTTTTTAACTTTGTTTGCTGCAGAATTAAATTCAATACCTAGGGTGTTAAAATCTATTTGAAACTCTTTACTAAGTGTATTGAGTCCATGGTCAACTAGGGCTTCAAAGTCTATAGGACTGGGAGAGGTGACTGATTCCTCATCATCTACAGCTTGGGTCTAGGGATGTATAACAAGGGGTACTGATTTGAGATTCTAACTTTAAGCCTTGGAGGTCTAAATGTAAATCTCGTCTTTGTCTGGGGATTAACTTTTCAGATCTGGGGGTAGAGAGTTCAGATCTGGATCTACTAACTGGGATGCTAGAGGTAGAAGATCTGACTGAAGTGGATCTAAGTCTTTGTTCATCAAAACTGATTCTAATGCGACCATCATGTAACTGTTGGATGAGATCTACATTAGTTTCTAATAAAGTAGGTAAGGGATGGTTTTCATTATCAATGATCCACTTAGAGGGGAGTGTGACCTCTGACCATTGAATGGACTTGGGAACCTGTATGTTGGCTCCTTCTGTGTATGACTGGATAAGAAGGGTCTTATCTTTTGGGCTTCTGTTTATTGCATGAGCATTTAGATTAGTTCTAAAGCATTTGGAATAAACACGATAAATGAGGGCTAATTGTTGAGTTCCTTCTAACTAGTAATACCATAAGTCTGGATTTGAAGGGTAAGAGTTTTTAAGATATGAGGGTCATGAAGACTAACTGAGAAATTGGAAAGCAATCAAAATGAACTGGACCTTTATGAAGGGGGGATTCCATGAGACCTAAGAGACTATCATGCCATTTGATATGTCTGGCATCTCTAAAGGCTAAGAGAACCGAAGAATTTAATCCTTGCCTAACTAAAGGATTAATTCCTACTTGTACTAGACCTATATGGAGAAAGCAATATCCTTTCTTAATATGGTCTCTGATGGTAGACTGGTTGAATAACTAGCACTTAACTTGTTCTCTTTCAAGAGTGTAGGTTTGTTCTACGGTCGTGACATTAAGGCTGCTGGAGAATATGTTCTTTCCTAACCAAAAAGATACTTGGTAGATCTGATTAACTAGGACCTTAGGCATTTTCCAATCCCTAAGGGGCTGACTTTCTATGTCAACTTGGTAGTCTTCACTATTAATTGTGTTTCTAATAGAAGGGAGTGAAAGAGAAGAAGAGGAAGAGGCAGATGAATTGGATCTAAATAGTCTATTCATTTCTGGGTGTAATAGTTTAGATTACACAAAATTTACTGTTCTTTCGCTGGACTAGCTGTACTGATCTTTATTTTTTTTTTCTCAAACTAGGTTGATCTAACATACCTATTTCAGCATACCTATTCTCAGCCATTAACGACTGTGTTAAGATTTGTTGCCCTAAACTGCTCTCCTTAGCTCAGCGGGACTTACGACAATCTCCTATAGTCTGTGGACTTAAGAGAAGGTGTGGGCTAGGTGCAGGACCAGGTAAGAGAAAGAGATAAAGAAGAAGTACAGAAAGAGTAGAGAAAGAAGAGTAAACAAAGTACAATCTAAAGAACTACAACTGAAATAAATGGAACTGTTCATTGCCAATTTCACCATGTTGTGTTGATCACTACTGAAGTGTAGATTGTTTTAACAAAGATGGATCACTGTTGGCTCTGATACCAAAAAGGGGACTTGCTGAATGCTTCAATGTAGTCATAGTAGGAATACTGCATTGAAGAGTTAGGAAGCTCTCGTAACTGAGAGGGGTGAGATCCTTATGATTTTTCTAAGATAAAATTAACAATAACAAACTTATTATAGAGGATCTGACTGGGATCTTGCTTACTGGGGATTTCTTCAAACCTTACTGAGTCGAAATGAAGAAGAATGGCTTTGTACCATTTGACTAACTTAGAAGGATGACTGGGAATGAAATGCCATCTTGGAGGAAAGTAAGAAGAAGCAAGAGTCCATGGATCAGAAATATGGCTCTTGTGGGGCTCTTTGAAGAAGATGTTTACTGAGTAAGACTTTTTTAAGTAGGGGGAAGAAGGAGTTCTAACTAGGGGTCTTACTGGGACAATCTTTTGGTCTTTAGAGAAATCAAAATGGTTTGTTATCTCATAAGGACTAGGGGGGAATGGTAGCTAGAGCAACACTATAGCTAAGCTGACTAGTGGGTCTGGGTAGACTGTAATTAGGGTGAGGGTTTCCCAAAATAGAGAAATGATTACTGGAAGAAGAAGGAGGAGCAGCTGACTGTATTGGTGCAGGGGCTTTAAAGGCCAAAACACTTGGGCTAATTGTGGGTTTTCTTTCTGAGGAGGGAGTTAGCTGCTGCTTGTCTTTCCTTCCGCTCATTTTTGGGCTGCAAAAATTCACGAGTTAGAAAGTCAGGGATACTGTTGTCCGAGCCGGGGATATACTGTATAGTAAAATCAAAAACTAAAAGGATGGCTTGCCATCGTACAAAAATCTGTTTGGATGCATTGTTTTTAACATCTTTTTCCAAAATATGCTTGGCACTTTGACAATCAATTTTGACTAAAAACTTTTGATTTAATAAATCAGACTGAAACTTACTAATGCACAAAACAAGTGCTAAAATCTCTTTTTTAATAGTACTATAGTTTAACTGAGTGGAGTTCCAGATTCCAAAGTGGAAACAGACTATCTGTTCAAGAGAATCTGGACCTATACGCTGACTAAGAATGCCACCATAACCAATATCGGAAGCATCTGTCTGGACTATCTTGAAAGAAGAGGGAGAAGGTATACCAAGACAAGGGAGGGTCTTGACATACTGCTTAACTTTTTGGACAATTGCTGTATGAGCAGGAGTTCATGGAGAGGGTGTATTGCGAAGACGAGTAAAAAGAAGCTTACACTGAGAACGCAAGTTAGGATAAAAATCTGAAATATAATTCAAAGATCCTAAAAGGCGCTGCAACTGAGTTTTGTCAATAATCTGGTCAAGAAACTTGTCTGCAAACTGAATAGATCGTTGAATAGGTTTGATTTTTCCATGGGAGATATCAAAACCTAAAAATTGAACCGAAGTTTGGAATAACTTAAGCTTACTGGGTGAAAGGACTAAACCATTTCTTTTGATAACATTGAGAAACGACTGAAAATGTTTCCAATGCTGATCAATAGAATCTGAATAGATAAGGACATCATCTATGTAAACTATGATATGACTGGAAAAGAGATTGAAGATGTCATTCATGACATTTTGAAATTCGTTGGGTGCATTCTTGAGACCAAAAGGCATTATATTCCATTCGTAATGTCCAAAGGGAGTTGTGAATGTTGTTTTGTATCTGTCTGATTCACGAATCTGGATTTGTCAAAATCTTGATTTCATATCAAACTTACTGAAGATAACTGCTTTGTGTAACCTATTGACTAAGTCCTTCTTGTTTGGAATAGGATACCTAATCTATTCTAAGACTTTGTTCAATGGTTTGTAGTTGATGACTAATCTGGGAACACCACGTTCTATTTCGGCATTCTTATTGACATAGAAGGCAGAACATGACCACGGTGATTTAGAGGGGCGAATGATGTGCTTACTAAGCAACTGGTTAATTTCTAACTGACATAGCTCCATTCATGCTTGACTCATCTAGATTGGTCTAGCTTTAGTGGGTATGCTTTGTTCACTGAAATCTTTGACATAAGGAAGATAGATTATGTGTTGCTTCCTATGCCAAAATGTTGTGGAAAGATCAGAACAAACTTTTCCTTTGAGTAAAGATTCAAACTGGCTGATCTTTACCTTAAGAGAGGGATTGGAAAGTTGTTGTTCAACTTTTTTATACTGGATTTCTTCTAAGAGGAAATTTACTTGGGACAAGCATCTGTCGAGTTTGTCAGTAGTGGCTGGGAGCCCCTACCTCCATACAATCAATGCCTGTGATTTGACAAGCATCTGCCTGGCTGTTGGCGCATCTGCGCATCTGCTGAGTCTGTCAGTAGTGGCTGGGTGACCCCTACCTCCATACAATATATATATATATATATATATATATATATATAAGTGGCTACTATTGTCAAGTAAAATTGTACAAATTACTTTTAAAAAGAGCATTACTTTAACATAATAAGCCTTTGCTCTTTGCTATGCGAAGAATTCTATCCTCTCTCTTATATTTATAATTTGATATGATAACACATGGTTATAATATAATAGTCTCTCATAAGTTTAAATTTTTAATTAATGAAAAAATATTTATTTGATATATAAATATAAAAATATATAATACAAACTCATATATTTTATTTGTGTCATATTCAGGAATCTTACTCTCAACAATTTTATCTTATTGATTTTAAATATTGTAATTTATAAAAATTATTGCACTTTTTCTTCCTTTTTTTTTTTGTTTGAAAAATTTGACTTATTGATAACTGATTTAACTTTTTTCTTATTTAATAAGTAAAAAGGATAAATTCAGTATAACGTAATTTGAAAAAGGATTGATATTTTGTTAATTTTTCGAGTAAATTACGCTGATTTTTTTTAAAATTTTTAGCAATTACATTGACCTTTACTGAGATTTCTAAATTTACACAAACTTTTCTTATTTTTTCTAACAAATTACACCGACTTCCCTCCGGTTCAATTTCTTTTTGAAAATAATAAAATTATCTTTTTTATTTTTTTTTAAAATTTTCATAATTTTTTAAAACTTTTTTTAAATAATTTTTTTCATTTTATATAAAATTAAATTTTAAATAAATAATTGATATTTTTTAGTGAAGGAATATTTCAATTAATATTTATTTAAAAATGAAAAAAAATAGCTAAAAAAATTGGTCAAAATTTAAATCAAAAAATATAGAATGGGCAAACTATCATTTAAAAAAATGAATTGGTAGACATGTCACTGTAATTTATTCTATTTAAATATATATATATATATATTTATATTTGTAATCATTTGCTTGAACTTTGATCTTCCGCAACTATTTGGAAAGAAGGATAATTCATTGGAGTTTTGAATAATTTTTTTTCTCTCTCTTTTATAGTCTATTTCTCTCCAACGGAGTTATTTATTTATTTTTTTAAGTCAGTGAATTTGGAAATTCATTTTGGTTTTCAGCGCATGCCGGCACTCTTCAACCTCTCCAGACATTTCATTTGGAACCAGCCCTTACAATCAACACAGGTATATTAATCTCTTTCTTTCTTTCCCTTTCATTAGAGTTTAGGGTTTCTGAGTTAATTCAATCCAAATGGATCTTACTAGTTTTGATGGATATGAAGATTTGAAGTCCTCTGAACTGCCAACCCACCTGAACTACTCTGAGTTAAGAGAGTTTAACTTGTGCACAAAATGCATTTTCCTGAGCAATCCTCAAATGACTCGATTATTAATCTAAAACAATTCGCTTGTTCAATAGTTTCTTTTTATTTGGTTTTACCAGGAATCTAGAGAGATTCTCTCTCTCTCTCTCTCTGTGGTTTTAAAGCTTGAATTTAAACGAAATTGAGACGAAAAACTGTATAAAATTGTTTTTATTCAATGTACAAACTGAGATGTACGGCACTTGGGAGGGAAGTATTAGAGAAGCCAAATCCTAATTGCTTTTGATTCAGCAATTTTTTAACTCCAATTACACAGAAATGTTCAAAATTGAGATAAACAATTCCAGAAAGAAATTCAGAGAAGTCAGAGTAGATGGGCAACAATGTCATACCCGAAAAAAAAAAGGAATCTTTTAGACTGGATTGTAAGATTTTTTTCAAGAAATGGCATCCTTAGCATGTCTTTCGAGTTCTTGTCCATAACGTCTCACCTGAACTTTTTTTAAGCTAACAACTGAAAACTTGCTCTGTTTTTCAATTTTGGCAAAAGCCATAATTGAACAGCAAAATGTTTTTGAATACATTCTTTGGTAGCTTCACTCATCTCATCCAGGCTGCCTCGTAATTCTGAACCTTAGATTCGCAGTAACCCAGAAACCCAGAAATGTCCTGAAACTCTCATATTGATTCGCTTAATTTGATTAATTGGACAGGAAGTGGAAACATCATTCTATAATTGCTTTAGCATGTAGTTTAGTCATATCTGTGTTTGAACAGTAGATACAAAACAGACTTAAACCTCGATTTCATGTTGAAGGATGGATACACAACACACATTTGCAATAAAGATTCCCAGCTCACATACAGAAAGCACAAGAATAATAATTGTCTAATAAACACTTAAAAGAAAGCAAGGAAGAAGACACCAATCTCAACAGCTGTATGAACTTATTATTGTGCATATTACAAATCGGTTCAAATTTTCCTTCATGAAATAAAAACAAATAAATGACACCACAATATAAGGTTTTTTTTTTTTTTTGAAAAAGAAAAATTAAAGGACACGACAAGCCCATATAGTCAGATTCTCATCCAAGCATTCTCAACTCAAATGAATCTCCCTCCATTTATGCTGCCACAAAACCCTGCGAATTCACCTCCCATACCACCTTCACAACTTCCGTTATTCATGGATCATTATATACACAACTGATGTGTCAAAGAAAAAAAGACAGACCTTTGATAACTCATTATGCACTAGTTGTTGCCATGGATTTGATATCCTGGAGGGAGATCACAGTCTCAAAAGCACCCACCAAAGCCTTAACCTTACTCTTCCTGGTCTGGACGAGCTTGCTTGCAGTCTCTTCAATCACGTTATTAAACAAACTTCGAACATCTTTTCTTCCTTCCACAGCTTGGTGTCTAAGAACAACTTTCTGAGACTCGGCTTCAGTACCATTTGACTTGCCATCAACTATTTTCCTCAAGCTTCTCCTTTTGGTATCAGCCTTACCATTTTGGTTCTCATCTTGTATTTTTCTTTGCCTGAATCTGAGTCTCCTTGGACTATTGTTCTCAGGTTGGGCATCGACCAACTTTCCTCTCCTGAAATTGTGCTTGCTTGCAGTCTCTTCAATCACGTTATTTCTTCCTTCCGCAGCTTGTTGTCTAAGAACAACTTTCACAGACTCAGTTTCAGTACCATTTGACTTGCCATCAACTATTTTCCTCAAGCTTCTCCTTTTGGTATCAGCCTTGCCATTTTGGATCTCATCTCGCACTTTTACTTGCCTGAATCTGAGTCTCCTTGGACTATTGTCCTCAGATTTGACATCAAGCAACTTTGCTCTCCTGAAATTGAGCTTTCGGGATGAGTAATCTTTATCTTCCGATCTAATTCCTCCAACCTTTCTAGAGCTGGTCTTTTGTTCGACTTTCTGATTTGCTATCTGGTTCTCAGTTTCATTTTTGATGCGTTCAGAGTTGGGAATGATTTCTTCATTTTGCAAGGACTTGGATGCAGATGAGGATGATGTCAACAATGATAATGAAAAAGAAGACAATTAGCCTCATGAGTCCCATTTAGAGTACGTTTCAAGCTCCCGTTCTCAGAGGATAGAGATGAGGATGAAGATGATTGAGTGCTTCGAATACCATTCTGAGTGCGTCTCAAGTTTTTGTTCTTAGAGGAGGGGAATTGAGAGGTACCCGTTCCATTTTGATCATATCCCAAGTTTTCGTCCTTGGAGGATGGAGAGGAATGAGTGGTATGACTACCATTTTGGGTAAGTTCCACAGTACAATTCTCAGGCTTTGTTTCAATTAGGTACAATGTCTTCTCCGGAACTTTTTCCTCACTGGGTTGCTCAGATTTGCCAGTGTTTTGATTTTGCAGGTGGGACACCATTTTTGGGTTCTTGTAACTTCCAGACTTTGAGCTCAAAACAGTCTTGACAGAAGGTTTGGGAGATGGAGAAAAAGTTGGTGGTGCCAAATCATTTTTATTTCTCATCCCCACCTCCTTGCTTGTATAGACATTCGCTTTTCCTTCTACTGCTTGAACCTCCCACTGGACTTGAATTAAGAGCTCCCATTCCTTTGGGTATGATGATTTCACTGAATCTTCTAGTGCCCAAGTGTCCCAGGTTTGAGAGAGGAGATGGCTTTGTTTTCAAAAGGCTTCGCATCCCAACACTACCATGTTCTGCAGAAACCATTATTCTCTCACGAGGTGATGGGACCTGTTTCACGGTTGATGCTAGAACTTTTTTCTTGATGATTTGCCACTTGTCAGGTATCTGGCTCTTGGAATTAGGTAAAGGCTTAGGACTGCTTACTGATGGCTCTTGCTGCTTCCTGTTGCTAGCATGTTTTGCCGAAACATCTATTCCCTCACAAGGTGATGAGACCTGTTTGGAAGAGAGTACTACTTTCTTGGCTGATGCTGAAACTTCTTCCTTGATGACTTGCTGCTTCTTGGATATTTGGCTGTTAGAATCAGGCAAAGGCTTAGGATTGATTGCTGATGGTTCTTGCTGCTTCCCATTGCTAGCATGTTCTGCAGAAACATCTGATCCTTCACCAGGTGATGATACCTGTTTGGAATAGTGTACTACTTTCTTGGCTGATGCTGAAACTTCTTCCTTGATGACTTGCTGTTTGTTGGATATTTGGCTCTTAGAACCAGGCAAAGGATTAGGATTGATTGCTGATGGTTCTTGCTGCTTCCCATTGCTAACATATTTTGCAGAGACATCTGATCCTTCACCAGGGGATGATACCGGTTTGGAAGAGATTACTACTTTCTCGGCAAATGCTGGAATTTCTTTCTCGATGACTTGCTGATTGTTGTCGGGTATCTGGCCTTGGGAATCGGACAAACAGTTAGGGCTGGTTACTGATGGTTCTTGCTGCTTCTCATTGCTAGCATGTTTTGCAGAAACATCTAGTCCTTCAGCAGTTGATGATACGTTTTCAGAAGAGATTACTACTTTATCAGCTGATGCTGGAACTTCTTCTTTGAGGTCTTTCTTCTTGTCAGGTATCTGGCCCTGGGAATCAGGCAAAGGCTCAGGACTGATTAATGACGGTTCTTGCTGTTTCCCACTGCTAGCATGTTTTGCAGAAACATCTAATCCCTCACCAGGTGATGATACCTGTTCAGAAGAGATTACTGCTTTGTTGGCTGATGCTGAAACTTCTTCTTTGAGGTCTTTCTTGTCAGGTATCTGACCCTGGGAATCAGGCCAAGGCTCAGGACTGATTAATGATGGTTCTTGCTGCTTCCCATTGCTAGCATGTTTTGCAGAAACATCTGATCCCTTATGGGGCAATGAGACCTTTTCAGAAGAGATTACTACTTTCTTGGGTGATGCTTCAACTTCTTTCTTGAGGTCTTGCTTCTTGTTAGGTATCTGGCCCCAGGAATCAGGTAAAGGCTTAGGACTTGTCACTGATGTCTTCTTTCTCTGCACTAAGATTACAGTTTCAGCCACATCTTGGACTTGAAATGGTGTTGCTATAATTCTCTTTAGCAAGGGACTCCTTGCCTTTGTTTCGGAAACATGTTTTGTCCCATATTTGCAAGAATCATGGCAGGAACCTACTGGAGCTCTCAGATAACGGGATAGGGCCTTTACTTCACTATTCGGAATACTCAAGTTTCCAATCAAATTTCTTCTTATATGATCATCTTCATGCTCAATTTTCTCTAGGGTCACTGTGATATCAAGCGTCTTCTCGGCAACTAATCCAAATGTTTCCTCAGCCACTAATGTGTCTGTCTCCTCACCCATTAATTTAGGATGAGAGAATATTGTGAGCTTAGCCCTGCAGATAACAAGAATTTTTTTTCTGAAGAAGAAGTTACCGAGTTCTTATAATTATGAAGCCGATGCTAACTTGAGCTTGGAAATGTCAAAAGGCCATCTCCCTGGAAAAATGAAAAACATAAAAAAAATGTTTCTTAGATCTATTGATTGTTGTAAAATTCCCCAAAAAAAAAGGAAGTCATGTAATCTCATGTTCTTAAAACCAGTGAAAAGAATTAGAATAGCTTGTGGTTGATGTTTGGATGTCTCACGGTAACAAAATCTGTTGTTTTGCTCTGACTAGAGAGACTTAGAATGAAAATCATTGTGTTTTGACAGCATTATACTAAAACTATTTGCTTCCCTTCATGTGTGCAAATAAAGGCAACAAACTCAGTTATATTTTTCATACTGTCTTCAATTTTTCATTTTTCCTGCAACTTTACGTATTAAATTATCAACATGTTCGTTGGAAAAACACTATCAACCGACTCAATTTCCATGACACGTCCAACATCCCCGGAGTGTTCAATACATCTCAAAAGCTTCTGTTATGTAAAATACTTTCCCCCTTCAAAATTTTGATAAAAGTCAAACCCGATAAACTATATCAGACCATTTCATAGCCGAAATGGGATCAGTACAGTTCCCAGGCACTCTTAAAGGACCTAGAAACCTAAATGGAAAAAAAAAGAGGGGAAGGAAAAAAAGGAAAAATTACCCTTAATATGAACTCTCAAAAGACAAATTATAAATGGGTTCAATAGTTTTAGAAAATTGCACTTAATCCGACACTGAAAAAAATAAATTGCACTTAGATTGATATGCTACCTGCAGTTTACCATATACTACCACACTATGTGCTAACATCAATTCTGCTAGGGTAGCACATAGTAAACTGCTGGTTCAACTGATTTATTTTTTTCATTGTCAACTTAAGTGCAGTTTTTCAAAACTATTGAGCCAACTTACAATTTGTACTTGAGAATTCATGTAAAAGTATAATTTTCTCAAGAAAAAAAAACCTAGAAGGTTCGTTTGAGGTTATTTCTACTAATAAAAAAAGAAGATGAATAAAGAGAACATACTTTTTCTTCAGTTTGCAATTCTTCCTCCATCTGAACTTTTCCTTCAAAAACACATGAATTTTTACTGTCAAAATAATGAATTAAGCAACAAGCTTTATCCAATTTAACCACACAACAATATGTCAAATCTTGCAAAAGAAACAAATGGCTAAAACAGAGGAAAGAAAACATGGTGTCAAGAATCTTTCATTGAAAGAAACATCATTGTATAAAAATGTTATGCTCATTGAGCATTAAAAGGCTAGCTATATGATTCTGTCAATCCAATTAGAGTCGGAATGGATATAGAAGGTCATTCCCTCAAAAAAACAGAAAACAGAGTTTGATAAACAGATTTCATCCCTTGATTTCATTTATTTTAAGAATACCAACTAGATGCATGCATTTTCCACTCTATTTAACAAAGGAAAATATTAAACATAACGGATTTTCTCATTCCAAGACAAGGTGATGAGATCCACATGCATTTATTATAGTGGATCCCATTACCTTATGTTAAGGAGTGAAAAAATCTGTTATATATAGCATTATTTTTTAATGAAATATTGAAAAGATCATTCATTCATTCACATAATTATGGGATAACTTCATTTATAAAACAAAACAATTACAACACAAAAGTACCCTATAAGTTCAGTGAATTCTTGAGCACTATAACAACATGGGTGTTGGGGGAATTTTTGACCCCATCCACCTTTTTTTTTCTTGATTCATGTACATGTTCAATAACAAATTCTTCAGCACTTGTGTATTTTGAAAAAAATGCCTCTAAGGTGTTTTTTTAAAAGACATTTTTTGTCCGAGCAACATGGGTTGAGAAAATAAGCAAAAAAAAAAATAAAAAAATAAAAAAAAAAAGAACCTACATGGGTGTGTAAACTTTCTTACAAAAACACATGGGTCCCGTCAAAAAATCTGTGTTCGGAGTTGCTTCCCCAAACCTCTCAAGACAGTTTTTGGCTAATACAAATGCAAAATTGGGTGCATAAGCTGCCCCAAAAAAGATAATCTGACGATCAAATAATCCAATAATAAGAGAAGGAAAACACATGTTGTCCAAAAATTCAAAAATGCCAACTGAAACATTTGTATATAGGTGAATCAAACCAAAAATGCCACAAAATAATCAATCCACAGATTGTGATTGATATCACTTGATCAATTGAAAAATATGAGATAAATATATAAGCAGTGAAAACTCGAAGCTACACAACAATCTAAGCAAGAACAATAAAAATATTATTTCATTTAATTAATTTGAATTGAATATAAATAAACAAATAAACGTCAAGATAAATACATTAATTGGGAAGACTAGAACAACACATAAATTAATTAAACCATAACTTTAACATAAGAATGCAATAGATATCCTGGAATGAACCAAACCCATCAAAATTACTATATTCAATAATTCATTTCATTTAAAAATAACAAAAAATTAACCAATTTTTCCTTGAAAAATTTCCCAATAAATCCATCAAAATCCTGATTTCCTCATCAATTACCATGCATATATAAAAAACAGAGACCAACCCACCAGAATCAAAATGAAAAAAAAAAAAAAATCCAATTTTGGCTCGGGAGAAAAGAAAAAACCAAATGAATCCAACAAATATTGTTTATCAATCTTTTCACCGTGCACACAAACAAATACAGAGACCAACCCATCAAATTCAAAATATTTTACAAAAGAAAAAAATAGCCCAATTTGTGCTTGAAAACACCCAAACTAGACCATCAAAAACCTGATTTTACATCAGATACCTTCCCACAAACAAGACAAGGATCAACCCATTTGAAATGGGCTCATTTTGAAGGATATGGAATCAGAAAACATTAGGGACGAGATCATACCTTTTTTTGCCAATATTCTTGATAAGAAAGCAAAGAGAAAGAAACCCAAAAAATGCTGTATTTGGAAACACTAAATTTTAGATTGAAGAAATATAGGGAGGGGCAACAAACAATGGCGGCGATTTGGGCAAAAATGGTGAGAATATAGCGTGCGCGTTGGTTGCAGAGATGTCATTACGAGACGAGAGAGAGACTAAAATTCATTACACGGGAAGAAATGAGAGCGAGAGCGCGTGGAGGAAGTGGCCCCCGCTTAAAGTAACGGTCCGTGTCTTAACATTTACCCATATATCGAGAAAATATAGAGATTTTATAACAGAATAGGCTCTAAAATAGAATAGGGACCTTCCTCGTTTAATTCTATTCCTTTGTTTGATAAGACTAAAACATGTTGAATTAGTTGTGTTTAGAGTCTCCCCGTCTCACTTTAAAATGGAGACATATACTTATATTTAGAATAATATTTTGTAACACAAATTTTTTTAATAGTATAATTATTTTTATGGGTGTGTGGATCTACACTCATCATATTCGTGTGGTCCTACACTCATGTGAGTAGTTGTATTCACCAAATAATTGGGGTCGAATGATCAAATACTGAGTTATTAAAAAAAAAATATATAAAAGATTAGTCGGTAACAATGAAATTGGTCTTCCGAATTAGTCAATCCGAAAGATCAGATAACGGGTTATCAAAAAAATTAAAAAAAATTATCCCACAAAGCATTACTCTTATATTTATTTCACATGTGATATACTCCATAATGTGAAATAAATGAATTTCTGTATTTTACTTTAAAAGGAAAAAATACCACACTTGAAATAATTGAAGCATTTAAACTATTTGATTTTAATAATTAAAATTTTCAAATCAAATATTAGAATGCATTTATTATCTTATTTCAACTATTTAATCAAACAAATGAATGAAATAGTTTCAATTTCATTACCGAGCTTATTCCATTTCATTTTATTATATTCCAAAGTTTGTTTTAGCGTATCGAATGTACCATAAGTGTTAAGTTAAAGTAATTGATTTATAATTTTTTCTATTGTTTATTTAATGAAATATTTGTTTACATAAAAATGTGTATTAAGTATGTATAATGTATAATATATTATATATTAAAAATAAATTACTATTTAATAATATAATTATATCGAATATAATAAGAGTTTTTCAAACACTTAATCCATGATAGCCTCTTCTTCTTCTTTTCTTTTTTAATTCATAAAATGTGATAATCGAAAGTGCAAAACTTCTTTGAAATGAATGTTAGACCACTTTTTGATTGAAGTTAGGGCTTGTTCGGGATGCACGAATAATTGTGGACCATTCTAACTTTTTTGTCTTGAATTTTAGGGTAGCCATTCACACTCTCCAAATAGTCACTTATACTACACAACAATGAGCAAAATTTTGAAATTACTCTTAAAAAAAAGTTAATTTTTTCTAAATGCAAGTAAAATTTCCTTAAGGAAGTGAAATTAAATGATTTGAGGGTGTTTTGTTTGCAATGGATTAAACCATGTAGTGCAATAAAGCATTGTTACATTGATTGGGATTCAAAATTTAGGACACATTTAAAATTGTATAACATTATTTAGGAAAAGATTGTCACATAATGGCAACTCTCCATCTCTTTTTAAAATGTTAATATTAGTTTCTCTTTCACTATACGATAGACATTTATGAAGCAATAATTTATTCAATAAACAGAAGCGTTCATGAAAAATTCATAATATTTTAAAAGATTGTATTAATATTAGTACAGATAAGGAATTGGAGGTCTTTTTCAGACATATTTACCGAGAGGCAAACTTGGTAGTTGCTTGATTGACTAACAAAACACATTTGAAAAACTAAAAGTGTGGTTAAGAGGTTTTCCACACGAGTGCTTCAAAACTTTTTATGATTATAAGGGAGGGTTTTAGAGAGAATGGTCAAATTTTAAACTAAAAAAAAAATCTATTTATCTGGTCATATTTTGCCTCCTTGGACCTGTGGAAAAAAATCTATTTATCTGGTCATATTTTGCCTCCTTGGACCTGTGGAAAAAAATCACTGATAAGTTAGCATGAAAAAACTCAGTAATAATACAAATCAAATTCTGACACGTACCATATATTTTAATTAGAATATCATCTTGACACCTAACATATATTTTTTTAACTTATCAGTTATGATGTTCCTTTAGGCTTTCACAGGGGAGTGATTATGCCATACTGTTGAGACTCTGGAAATAGTCATTTAGGATGTAAAAATAGTAATTTCTTTAAAGAGATTGTTAGATTTTAGATGGAATTCTATTGATCCAATAGAATTACTATACACACACACATATGGGTCTTCAAAATTCAAGGTCTTGATTAGGCAGCCAACCTTAATGACCACAACTCCTCAAAATTCAAGGTCTTCATTAGGTTGTCAATCTTAAGAAAAAAAATTATTTATGCTCCTCAAAACTATAAGATATTGATTAGAGAGGAGTTTTTCACAAGAAGAAGTCTACTGGATCAAGCCATGACATATTATGAAAAAGTCCACTTCAAAATTTATCTTTAATTAGGTTGCCAACCTAAATAACCCAAGGACTACTACTTCTTTTTCTTTTGCTATTAAAATTTATTCAAAATAGGCAATAAAATACCTGTTTATTTTCAGATGAAAAAAGAGAATTCAAGTCTATGAAGGATTCGTAGAGATAACAATGCCATTAATCCTAACAATTAGTTAAGACTTATATATATATATATATATATATATATATAAAACTATTCAAGGATTGTTGAATTCATATAGATTGAATTTTGGGTACTCAGTCATCTTAAAGGAGAAAATGGTCCTGCCAAATATGAAACTATGTCTTCTTACCCTATCATTCAGTTGTGACCCAAAAAGAAGAAAAAAAATTGTATAAAAAGGTAAAAGCAAAGTAAGAATTGATAATAAACTCCTTGGATTCTCTCTCTCCCTCTCTCTCCCTATGCATTTCGTGTGCTCCTTTATAATCATGGCATCACAAGAGCTAATCCTCTCTAA
Source organism: Nyssa sinensis (assembly GCA_008638375.1). Taxonomy (NCBI): domain Eukaryota; kingdom Viridiplantae; phylum Streptophyta; class Magnoliopsida; order Cornales; family Nyssaceae; genus Nyssa; species Nyssa sinensis. The sequence continues at coordinate 13,926,300 of CM018035.1, read as the reverse complement.
ATCAACTGCCGACAACAGGCTCTCTCTCTCCCTCTCTCATTTTCTATGGAAAATGAAATGTCATCAACTTAGGTAGAACAGATAAATTTAGGTAGAGAGACCGACCAACCATAAAGTAAGTCATTTTCTATAAGACAATGTCATTCTATTAAATGTGTGTGTTGTCCATTTTCTATTCTTAAAGGGGAGGCATGCCCGTCCAAATAAATCGTTTACAAACCAGCAACAGAGAGGGAAAAAACAGAAAAGAAAAGAAACTCACCTTTCTTCTCTTTTCCCTATGGGAAGTAAAGTGCCATAATAATCCTTTTTTCCCATTTTCCTCGGTAAAGGAGAGCTGTGCGTCACAGATAAAAAAAAGGTAGTAATAAAAAGAAAAAAGATTTCTATTCTTAAAGGGGAGAATGCCCGTCCAAATAAATCCTTTACAAACCAGCAACAGAGGGGGAAAAAAACAGAAAAGAAAAGAAACTCACCTTTCTTTTCTTTTCCCTATGGGAAGTAAAGTACCATAATAATCCTTTTTTCCCCTTCTCCTCGGTAAAGGAGAGCTGTGCTGTCACAGATAAAAAAAAAAAAGGTTGTAATAAAAAAGAAAAAAGATTACTACAGCTCATATATGGATTTTTTTTTTGGGACCCTACCCATACTATTTGGAATCAGTGTTTTCAAACTCACGTAATTTTTTATTTGTTTTCTCTTTTCCCAACAATATAAGTTTGATAAATCAGAAGAAAACAACAAGATAGTTAGAAAACTGATTCAGAACTCCATAGATTTAATAAAAAAACTCCACATAGATGTTTGTGCTTATATATATATATATATATATTGCATGCATACACATATACAGACACTGGCATAGATAAAACGGTAATGAAAAAACTTATCAAAAAAAAAAAAATGTAATGAAAAAGAAGATTTAATACATTGCGTGCCCACACAGACATACAAAATGCCGGCACAACTAAAATTCTGTTCTCTCAATTTTGTCAATGTTGTTTTATATTCTAATTGGTTCACACAAACATGTGTTGATGTATTATTCACATAATCCAATATAGGACCAGAATCACACCACCATGTTAAATAATATTCCCTGCCCTATCAACATTTCATGTTTCAAGTTCTGTTTTCAATCATTCCAGATTCATCTCAACTCAACAAAACTTTATCCCAATTATTTAAGATCGGCTACGTGGTTTCGATAAAAAAAAAACCTCAAGAGTTTGAAACAGAGAAGACAAGAATTTCCTTTAATTCAGCCTTCTGGGAAACCAAATTGGGTATCAAGTGAGAGTTCTAACAAAATTTCCAAGAGTTTGGGACAAAGAAAAGACTAGAATTTCCTCTACTTCAGCCTTCTGCATTAACCAAACTGGGTATCAAGGGAGAGCTCTCGAAATATTTCCATTCAAGTTTTTCTGCACTAGTGAAGGCTGATATGGAAAGTGTAAAAAACTACAGCAAACGTCTACATTTTAAATTGTTAGAAAAGATTCCAGTTTACTCCAAAAAGCAGTAACAGGTATCGAGCATGTCAAAAAGAAGTTAATCCTTGGAATTTCTCAATACACAACTATCTTCATTTCATCAAGGAGGAAGTTAAAACATTAAACAGACATCCTACAGTTATCAAAGAAAAGCAAGCTTCCAATAAAAACACTAGATGGATATTCAAATCATCATACAAAATGGACGCGATCAAATACTATGACTAAAATTACAGCTCAATTATTTTCCCGCAAGATCCACTATTACACAAAAGTTTCATTCTACTCATTCCCCAACTGATTAAAAAAACGAAGATGCAGAAACGATTCTCAGAATATTGATACGCCCATTATCACAAATCAAACCAAATGCAAAGATGTTTGATTTGATTCTGATAAGGAATGCTTCATTCGAAAGGACAATGACTCCACAGAACACAGCAAGTTTGCTCAGGTTCAGAAAATATTTCGGTATGTACAATGAGAAGTAAGAACCAATGGTAATTCAAGTGACGATTTCTCTAACCAGCCAATCCAAACTGGGGTATGCAAAGTACAATACTAGAAAAGATGGGACAGCAAATAATACAGTGATTAAAATGTACAGGGCCAAGATAGCTGCACTGGTAGGTATTGCGTAAAAAACAATAAGAAGAAATATTATGACCAATGGGAATTTAGCTGTCAAGTGAACAAAGAAAACCAAGGACTTACGAAGGAATAAGTGGAGTCTTTCTGCATTGAGGTGGCCAAAGAGGGGACCTTCATCATGGTTGTATTCCACCTGTTCTGGGAGACGAATACGGGCAGCACGGCTGTGGTTTACATGGCTAACTTGATTTCCCATAGCCAGGTTTCTGTTTGAAGACCAAACTGGTGGATGATCCCCACATGAGGAAGAGTGAGATTTCACCCTATCGCCATTCATGCTCTCAACCATCCAGAGAAGGAAAAAGTTCTTGCGAGGGAACTTGAGATTCCCCTTGTACATCAACCTAAAGGATAACATATTGCACCATGGGCAAGAAATGAAAAATGGAAGCTGAATAGGTAGAGTGGGGAATTTTAAGAGAGCCCATTGCAGCCCTAGAACACAATTCTTACAGAGGGTGTGGCCACACCATAAAATATACTGGCACATTCTCTACGATGTTGAAAGACTCCCAGCATATTGGGCATTCCAGCCCGTCTACTCCACTATTATTTACAGAAATATCATCATCTGAGCACTCTGAAGGAGCTTGATTTGGCTTCAGAAGGTGATTCTTCAGTCCAATGGTTCCAGCAATTGCATTTGAAGCAAAAGTCCACATGGTTATGGTGGATTGAGTTTGTTCAACAAAAAGGGTAACTGCTTAATTATGCTCAGACATGAAGAATCTTCTTTCTAGGAATAACTGTTAACGACATCTATTCCTTTAAGTCAAACCTGCAAAATGGAAAATCATAAGAAATCGCCCACAGTTTTGCACCTAATGCACTATCAAATGATTGAATTTAGTTGAAATGCAAGGCATGTTCGGACTCTGGCAACTTCGTGTATTTCGACAAGAACTCTTGTGACTGTAGTTGAGCACTTGCTAAAGATAGGGACAGGCATAGTATTAGGGCTGCAAGTCGGCTGGGTTAACCCAAACCCGACATGAGTTTTTTTTGAGCTTGGGCTGTGTTAAACCACCAATTGGTCCAAAAACTTAAACTATTGGAGAATAGGCCAACAATGTAAATCAAGCTCTCAAGTCTCAATACTCCTCAGGTGCAACCCCATACTCGCACGTGGAGAGACAAGGAAACTATAGACCCGAAGTAGAACAAAGTGGAACTTTACACAAACAAACCACAAGGCGAATGAATGCAAAGGAGTGACTTGCACCCAAGACTTCTTATAATATATCATGTTAAACCACTAATTGCCCCAAAAGCTAAAGGTATTAAAGAATGGTCAAACAATGTATATCAAATTCTCAACATGCTATATTATTTATAATTCAAACAGCCATGGTCAGGAAAACCCAAGCTCGACCTCTATTTGGGCTGACTTGAACTAAGTCTCCAAGAACTCAAGCTCGATTCATATTATATATGTATATATATATGTGTGTGTGTGTGTGTGTGTATATGTTTGCACCACTGGATTACAATAATAGAACTTAGCCATTGATTACAAACACACATACAAAATTCTCCTTTAGGGTTCCATGAGATAACCTTGTCGCATGCCCTTCTCTGTGAATGATACCAACATCTATAAGCCCTTCTTTAGTTCTCTCTCTATGTAAATGGAAGCATATAGAGAGAGGTTAGCCCAGTGTACGAAACTCCTGTCACTGCAGAGTCTGTAAATGATACCAACATCTATAAGCCCTTCTTTAGTTCTCTCTCTCTATCTAAATGGGAGCATAAAGACAATGATCAAAATTTCGTTTCGGAGTATGGTTTCAATCACCCAAATAAGGAAAACATTTTGGAAACACAATGAAAATGATGAAAAAAAAAATAAAACACATAAAAAAATTTGAAAACATAAAGAAAAATATACAAATATGTGAAGATAAATATTATAATTAATTAACTAAAAATGTTTTAGGGTATACATCCATTCACACAAGAGAATACTAGTGTAAAATTGAGAAATAACCATAAGTATAATTCAGTCATTAATTTCAAATAAGTCTTTACTACTCGAAAAGAAGTATCCAAAATTTTATAACTAATTTTTTTGTAATATGAAATTGTTGTAATTTTTTTAATATTTGTCGAATTATTATAATTAAATAAAATAATGTAACACAATAAATATGTACTATGTAATATACACGAGTTAAACAATTTGACACAAGTTACACATAAAAAATAATTTTAAGTATTAAAATAAATTGTTCAACTACTATTTTATTTTCATTACTTTTATTTTTCCTAATCTACTATTTTTGGGAAAGAATAGAGATATTTTCTTGAAATTTTGGATCTTACCTTCAATCTCCTTCATTTGAGCAAAAAATGAATATTATCTTTTACCAATTTCTATAATTATTGTTGACAGAAAGAAACGTTCCTACCGTTTCGGTATGTTTCGATATATTTCTACAAAAACAAAGTATGTTTCAATGGAACCATATGAATTTTGGTATTCCACTCCTATTTCATTTCAGTTCATCAAGAAACGAAAACGTTTCAACTATCTCGATGGAAAAGAAACAAAATTTTGATCCTTGCGTATACAGCCGACGAAGAAGACAAATAGTTGTTCAAAGTCGTGCTCATTAGTGACTCATGCATATGCAAATCCAACTTACTATCCATATTCACCAGAAACAAGTTCAATCTTGAGTCCAAAGCCAAACCTATAATTGGAGTCGAATTCCCTATCACAGCATCCATGTTGATGAAGAAGTTGTCAAGGCTAACATTTGGGACCCCACCGACCAAGAGGTATAGATCTAATCTCATTCTTAGCTCCCTCCACACACACACACACACACACACACACATTCTACAATGCTAGGCTCTCATTTGATTTGCGGATGATAACTATATCTGTATGCAATGCATTATCAATTTCTTGTTTGCTAAGTAGTTTGTTTTTATGATATCTGATGCTGCACTTTTTGACTCGCAACACGTGAGGGCTCCGTGACCTGTAGAACACTCAGAAAGATGATCAGAGGACCACCGGATTGGCTCCGGCGGTAGCCGCTCCGATGCTTAAGTGAGTAAGGGAATTTAAAGACTGTATTGAAAGTCAAAGAATGAGCATGAATTCGATAGCGTACCTCTAGGGTTTAATATATAGGCCGAAGCTTTCCTAAGTTGATTAGGATTCGACGCCATGAATATAGGGATATGATCATCGGAGATTGCAGTTACCTTGTGGGCATTGAGTCGTAGGTGGAGATAATCATAAATGGTAGTTTCCGTATTGGAGACTGCTTCCTTATCCTCTGCCCGGAATCCGCTAAGGCGGAGATAATCATAAATGGTAGTTTCCGTATTGGAGACTGTTTCCCTATTCTTTGCTCGGAATCCGCTAAGGCGGTGACGAGATCTGAAGCTCTGGTCTGGACCCTGTGATCAGTTCTGGATATATTTATTTGGTCACTTCCGACCTTATGTGATGATCTGGATGTCATTGGCTGAGCGAGAATCATGCTAGCTGAACATAAATCGGACTGTGGTCATACGTGTCAAGTGTTGATTGGCCTGTCTTTTTATGGTATATCAGTTACTCCCCCCCCAAGTCCTAGTTTGATGTAAGTAACTAGGGCTAAGAGAGTTATGTGTCTCGCTTTTTCGCCTTCCAAGACAATTGTTGGGGCGCCATTTATTGCGTAGTCGGCGATTAAGTCTTTTCAAGGTCACAATTATACTGGGCGGACAGTTGGTTTTCTCGAGAGCATCATTGTTCTGAACCGTCATGGCGTTTGGGCTTAGTGGGTCCCTTCTGATACCGTGTTTATAAATACGGGATGAGATTTTTGAAATGACCTTTCCCTCGACATTTTTACTGTGCTAGAAGATTTCATCCGCCATTGTTGGTTCGTGCGACCTTGAAGAATACAGATCCCCTAAGTGAAAACAGGTTCGACTGATTTTTCCCCCTCTCTTGCTTCTTTCTTCTTGAGTTTGAGAATAATGTCTGTTCCTTCGGAATCTCGAATTGTGAATGAGGGAGTAGGAGACCATTCTGAGACGGCTGGTCCGTCTGTTGTAGGAGATGTAGGTAACCCTGCTCTTGAAATTATTGAGGAGAGGCCTGTTGATCCTCCCCCTAGTCCAGGGGTTAGAATAGTCGATGCTTTCGAAGAGCCCCGAGACAGGGCCGGGGAGACCTCTGGTAGGTCTTCTCATAGAGAAGAGGGTGAGAGTGCCGTCACTCAAAGCCTCTTGGATGAATGGAGGGTGAAATTTGAATTTCCCCCAAATGTGACTTGCAGAGTTCCAGGACCCATGGACCGTCCCCAAGATGTTAAAGCCGGGGAGATTTGTGTTTTCCTTGCCTGGTTTGAAATGGGCTTAAGGCTTCCATTGCCGGATTTAGTCAGGCAATTCTTTTGCTGGTTCAAGCTCTGCCCTGCCGACCTGAATCTCAATAGCTGGCGGCATCTTCTAGGATTTATGGTGCTGGGACATCTGAACAAAGTGGACGTGTCTCTGGACTTGATCCGTAGCAATATGGATCTGAAGTTCAAGCAGGCAGAGGGCCTTTATTATATGTCCTTCGAGAAGGGGTTCCGACCCCTGTCTTCCGTTCCTACTTCCAACAAGACGTGGAAGAAGTGGTACTTCTTCGTTGGAGGAGGATGGGAGCATAAGGACTTCCAGGCCGGAGAGATCTCGTCGTTTCCTTGTGTTACGGGCCATAGGGGTGAGACTTATTCTCTTGGGTTTGCTTTAGCTTTGCTTATATCCTCAGAACTGACAAACTTGGTATTTTTCATTTCCTTTGTGCAGTCAAGAGTGCTCGGAAGAGGCCCAAGTTTACTAAAGCTCTGCAGGATCAGTATCGGGCTTTGCTTTCAACTTCTAACCGGGCTCATACTGTTATCGTCACTCCGGACCAAGTGATGGCCACCCGTAGCGCAGAGTTTAAGAGGAGGCTAGCCTCGAGGTGGGAAGTGCCGAAGCCTCAAGTGGTGGGGGAGTCTTCCTCCCCGGCTGAGCCTGATGCTCCTTTAGAAGTGAAGAGAAGGAGATTGATCTCTGGTTCTCCTGAGCCCTCCCCTGCCGAGGCTGAGGAAGCCGAGCCTGCCATTCCTGTATCGGCTGTTCCTCCTGGTCCGAGCAAGAGGTCTAGGAAGGGGAAAGCTCCTGCCGCTCCTTCTGAGCCATTTGTTGAGCCGGATTATCAAATTGCCAAGAAGGCATTTGATCGAATATGGGCTCAAGGCCCACATCGGTACAGAGGGGATGATCCCTCCAAATTGATGACTGAGATGATGACTCTCCAGATGAAGGTAACTTCTGAAGCCTTTCCCTGGCCTTTTGTTTGCTCATTTGTTTCGCTCTAATTTATCTGTCTTGCTTTATACAGAGCATGCATAGTTTAGCTGCTCTGATGGTGACCCCCATGGGCCTTGAGGAGGCCGAGAAGCTAAGGACGGAGGTGAACGAGATGAGACTGGAGCTCGGAACAGCCCGTTCCAAAATTCAGTCTGCTGAAGAGGGTCTGGAGAGAGCTACCACCAGCCTTAAGGTGGCAGAGTCTGAGAGGGATATATTTGCTCAGACGGTTGAGAGGCTTGAGGCGGAGCTGGTTGGTCTCCGTGGTTCCATTGATCAGAGGGTTCAGGAGGCAGTTGGTCAAGCCAAAGCTGAGGCTGAGATGGAATTAAAAGAGGAAGTTGATCAGATGGGTGATGACCTGATCCTGCTCGGCTTTGAGAATTTCCGAACTAGATTCCAACTTCAGTTCCCGGACTTTGATGTGTCATCAATCGTTCCTCCTGAACCCACCTCATCTCGTCCTGATCCGGATAAGACTGCTGGGGCTCGTGCCCTTAATTTGGAAGAGGATGCAGGCCCCTCTGGGAAATCCTGAGGCTTTTTATAGGCTTTTGACTTTTTTTTTTTTTTTTTTTTTTTTTTTTTTTTTTTTTTTTGATGTAGTGAATACATTTTCCCTTCTGATCAATAAGATTGACTTTTCTTCAGATTCTGCTTGTATTTTTCCTTCTTGTGAATTTTGTTGCAAGTGTGGCTGCTCTGAACCCTTTGCATGCTAGATCAAATAGTTGCTTTCTTAATCTTCAATACTTGTCATGGAATAGTGAATATAGATCTGCCTTATTAAAATAAGACGAGAAAGTAGATATAGCCAGATAGATAGAGCCTGACAGAGCGGAGTGGGTCCCTGTAGAGTTCTGAGATAGACTGCTCTGAATTAAGAGTCTGTGAGGTTAACCGAGCAGCTTGTGCTCGTTATTATGATGCTTGGTATGCTGAGTACTCGGGATTGGGATATATCCGATCTGCTTGGTCTTTGTTACGTGTCTTGATCTGTTATGAAATAGTTAAGACCAGTAGGTCTGAATGGGGGTCTATTTACTTTAGACTTTGTTCCCCTCTTTATTGATTTGGGAGCTTAAGTACTGGACTGCGGTCTATGTCTTGAGAATTCTGTACTCTGTCTCTTGGTATATTGAAGAGGCTTATTTAATGCACCGCTTAGTCATTCGACCGTCGTTTGGGTTTTCAAGGCCACTCTCTTTTTCACCGTTGCGACGGTTCAGTTGGGTGGCTTTTGGACTCCAAGGGTCTATATATATGGAAACGGGGCATACGGTTGTGCTCAACCCTTTTGCTCCCTGATTTGTTCGTGAGAGAAACCTCATATGCTGCCGGAATTTCTCCCATTCGTCCGGAGATGATGGAAGATTCCTTGCCTGAGTTAGGAATAATGAGCCTGTGGCCGAGAGTTAACCTCCCCCTTTTTTCAGTCTCCAAGGAAGGATTGAAGGAGGCCCAAGTCTTCTTGTTTCCTCTGGCATCCGGTCGAGATTTCTCCGATTGGTGGTGGCCCCTCCCTGATTCAACCGAGGCCTGGGGTGTTGGTGATGAAGACGAAGGTGAGTTGCCTTCCCTTCCTCACGCTCTGTCGGAGACCCTTGCACTAAGTGGCTGGGGTGAAACAGACGGTGTGAAGAAGAAGATTGAAGGTAGACTACCTTCCCCCCCCATGTGTCTTGGCAGAGACCCTTGCTTTACTCTTCTGAGGAGTCATGCCGATTACAAAGGTGGAGAATGAAAAGTCTCCCAAGGCTCAGGGCCCTCATCATCCGTTGGTCATGGGACCAATGATAGTGATGATGAAATGGCCTGGGCACTACTTGATGCAGACTGGGGTTCAGGGTTCCTTCCTTTCAAATGGAGCCGATGAAGGCGGTTTTGAAGGTTTTGGATCTTGTGCCCCTTTATCATCCCAGGAGAAGAGCCATTATGTTGCCAAGCGTAGCTTCTGTAATAGCTTCTGTAGTAGCTTCTGTAATAGCTTCTGTAGTAGCTTCTGTAGTAGCTTCTGTAATAGCTTTTGTAATAGCTTCTGTAGTAGCTTCTTGGTACTGATGTAAATCTTTTTGAGTTATTAATAAAGTTGAATTTTTTCTTCTCTGAGCTGATACTTTCTGTGAATGTGCTCTTTTGAAACTTAAGCATCTTCTAATGTGTTGCCGATTGTTCTGAAAACAAATCAAAAACTTAGAAAAATGCCAGAATCGAAGTACTTCACCTTTGGTTGAAACCATGGTGCTGATTTATTTGACAGATAAGTCAAATAATGTAAGTGTCAGATCCGAGGTATTCCGTTCTAGTAAACTTTAGTTGACAGGTGCTCGGAATTTCTGCCTTTGGATAGACTGGATTACAGAACCCGCTAGTTGGGGATGGTCCAGGCTCTGAGGGCCTGTGCATTAATAGATGGACCAAGTCATAAGACTTGTGCATTAATAGATGGACCAGGCTCTGGAGGCCTGTGCATTAATAGATGGACCAGGCTCTGGAGGCCCGTGCATTAATAGATGGACCAAGTCATAAGACTTGTGCATTAATAGATGGACCAGGCTCTGGAGGCCTGTGCATTAATAGATGGACCAAGTCATAAGACTTGTGCATTAATAGATGGACCAGGCTCTGGAGGCCTGTGCATTAATAGATGGACCAAGTCATAAGACTTGTGCATTAATAGATGGACCAGGCTCTGGAGGCCTGTGCATTAATAGATGGACCAAGTCATAAGACTTGTGCATTAATAGATGGACCAGGCTCTGGAGGCCTGTGCATTAATAGGTGGACCAAGTCATAAGACTTGTGCATTAATAGATGGACCAGGCTCTGGAGGCCTGTGCATTAATAGATGGACCAAGTCATAAGACTTGTGCATTAATAGATGAATAGTTTTAAGGAAGTAAAAGAAAAATTTTTTATTGATAATACTTCCGCAAGTGTTCTACGTTCCATGGCCTAGGAACAGGTTTCCCAGTCGTGTCTTCAAGCCAGTAAGTGGTAGGTCGAACGACCTTCGTCACTTTGTAGGGGCCCTCCCAATTTGGTGACAATTTTCCCATGGTGGGATCCTTGGTGTTCTGAAAGACTCTTCTTAAGACGAAGTCTCCAACTTGAAAGCTGACTGTCTCGAGTCCTATCCTGGATTTATTGACCATTCTTTGTTGGTAGGCTTCCATCCTGATGCTGGCTTGATCCCTTCTCTCCTCGAGCAAATCCAAGTTCTCCATCAGCTGCTGATCATTGGATTCTTGCTCAAAGGCCTCAGTCCTCAGAGTTGGCATACCGATTTCAACCGGAATTACTGCTTCTGTCCCATAGGCTAATGAGAAGGGTGTTTCAGAGGTGGGAGTTCTTCTGGTTGTACGGTAGGCCCAAAGGACTCCTGGGAGCTCTTCTGCCCACTTCCCTTTGGCTTGTTCCAACCTTTTCTTTAACCCATCAAGGATTGTTCGGTTGGTGACCTCTGCCTGCCCATTTGCTTGTGGATGGCCTGGAGAGGCAAAGTGCTGCCTGATGTTGAGATTTTCGCAGAATGCCTTGAAGCCTTTACCAGTAAATTGTGTCCCATTATCCGAGATAATTACACGTGGTATGCCAAACCTGCAGACAATATTCTTCCAGGTGAAGCTTTCGACTTCCTTTTCTGTAATATGCGTTAAAGGTTCGGCTTCGGCCCATTTAGAGAAGTAGTCGATAGCCACCAGGAGGTACTTCCTGTTTGGAGGTGCTCGTGGTAACGGGCCCACAATGTCCATTCCCCATTGAGCAAAGGGCCAGGGGCTAGGAATCGGGATGAGCTCGTGCTGAGGCTGGTGTTGGTACGAGGCGAATCTCTGACATTTGTCACACTTCCGAACATATTCTTTAGCCTGTTTCAGCATGCTGGGCCAGTAGTAGCCCTGTGATAGAGCTCGGTGGGCTATAGTTCTGCCCCCATTGTGATTCCCGCAAATTCCCTCGTGAATTTCAGCCAAAACATATTGTGACTCGTCTGGAGCCAAACATTTTAACAGAGGTTGAGAATATGACCTCCTGTAAAGTTTGTTGTTCAAGATCAGGTACCGAGCCGCTCTGATTCGGATTCTCCTGGCTTTGTTTTTATCCTCTGGGAGGAGCCCGGATCTTAGATACTGGAGGATTGGGGTCATCCAGCTCTGGGACTGTTCATCAACTTGAGCAACTGATGCTCCCTCAATGCTGGATCCTGGCTGAAAAGAGATTTTAACGGTGGAGTCTGTTTCAGACTTGAGGCGGGAGGCCATGTTAGCCAGAGCATCTGCTCTGCAGTTCTGATTTCTCTCAATCTTCTGGATAGTGAAAGTCTGGAAAGAATGCTTTAAATGGTTCACCAGTTCGGAGTACCGAAGCATTCTGTCATCCTTAATGGCAAACTCTCCCAAAACTTGGCTTACTACCAGTTGGGAGTCAGAGAAGACATCGAGGTTCTGAGCCTCGCATTCCAGGGCAAGCTTCATCCCTAAGATTAGGGCCTCATATTCAGCTTCATTATTAGAAGCTTTAAATCCCAGGCTGACTGCTTTTTCCGACGTAAGTCCATCAGGGGACTGTAGTACCAGTCCTACCCCTGATCCTTGATCGGTTGACGATCCATCAATATACAGCAGCCAGGTTCCTGTAGTTTCGGCGATTTGTGCTTCGTTCTGCAGTGCCGGGGTGAACTCGGCTACAAAGTCGGCTAAGGCCTGCCCTTTGATGGAGTTTCGGGGTACATATGCTATGTCAAACTCCCCTAGCTCCACAGACCACTTGACCAATCTTCCCGATACCTCGGGTTTCCTCAGTATTGACTTTAGAGGATAAGCAGTTGGAATCTCAATTGGATGGGCCTGGAAGTAAGGTCGAAGCTTTCGGGCTGATACGACCAAGGCATAGGCCAGCTTCTCTACTTCTGGGTATCTTTTTTTCGTGTCGAGTAGTGCCCTACTGACGTAGAATATAGGCCTCTGTACTCCCTTGTCCTGTCTGATTAGTGCGGAACTGACCGCGTTCTCAGAGACTGCTAGGTACAGGAGCAGCTTTTCTCCTTGTACAGGTTTTGACAGGAGCTCTGGAGAGGCTAAGTACTCCTTTAGTTCTTGGAAGGAATGCTCGCATTCTTCTGTCCATTGCAAAGCCTTGCCGCCCTTTAGAGCTTTGAAGAAAGGTAGGCAGCGATCGGTGGACTTGGATATAAATCTGCTCAATGCGGCGACTCTGCCGTTCAGTGCCTGAATCTCCTTTCTGGTCTTTGGCGACTTTAGTCCAATCAGGGCTTGGATCTGAGTGGGATCTGCTTCGATACCTCTTTGAGAGACGATGTACCCCAAGAATTTTCCCTTCGTAACTCCGAAGGTACATTTCGAGGGGTTGAGCTTCATCTTGTGCTGTCTGAGGATATCAAAGGTCTGGGCTAAATGCTGGAGGTGGCTGTCTTTCTGGAGGCTCTTTACCAGCATGTCGTCGATGTATACCTCCATGGTGCTGCCAAGCAGTGGGCTGAACATCTTGTTCACCAACCGTTGGTAAGTGGCTCCAGCATTCTTTAAACCGAAAGGCATCACTCTGTAGCAATAGAGTCCTCTTTCGGTTATGAAGGCGGTCTTTTCCTGATCTGGAGGGTACATCTGGATCTGGTTGTATCCAGAGTAGGCGTCCATGAAACTCATAAGCTCATGCCCTGCAGTGGCGTCAACCAGTTGATCTATTCTCGGTAGTGGGAAGCTGTCCTTGGGACATGCTTTGTTAAGGTCTGTATAGTCAACACAGACTCTCCACTTGCCGTTCTTCTTCTTGACGAGCACAGTGTTGGCTAACCACTCGGGATAGAAAACTTCCCGTATCATCCTGGCGTCCAGCAGCCTCTGGACTTCTTCGTTTATAACCCGATGCCGTTCGGGAGCGATCGGTCTTCTCTTCTGTCTGACCGGGGGGTGGTCTGGATCTACCATTAGTTTGTGAGTTATCAGATTAGGATCTATTCCCTCCATGTCCCTAGTCTCCCAAGCAAAGATAGAGAGGTTATTCTTCAGAAACCTGACTATCTTTTCCTGCTCGGCGGGCGTAAGGTCTGGGCCGATGTACAAATAACGCCCCTCTGCTCCTGAACTGACCAGTATCTTGATGGGCTCGCCAACAGGCTTGGCTCGACTATCACGCCCCCTTGGGCTCAGGGGCTCTTCAACGCCGGATGGGCAATCTTCCACCTCGGGAGTGTGAGTGAAAACCGGATCTGCACAGTCCCGAGTGTACTGTAATTGCTATTTTGGGGCTGTCTCCTTGAGGGCGATAGCGTGACATTCTCGTGAGGTTGGCTGACATCCTCGGACCGAGTGCACGCTTTGATTGTGGACGTACTTCAGACACTGATGAAAGGTCGAAGTGACCGCCCCTAACTGGTGTAACCAGGGTCTCCCAATGATGACGTTGTATGGAGACTTCATGTTCAACACCATGTACTCTGAGATGGTGGTCTTCTGCCCTTCACCTTCCCCAATAGTGGTAGGAAGGTCAACTCTCCCCAGGGGGGTGCTAAGGCTGCCATCAAAAGCTGCCATTACGGCAGTGGTGGGCTTGACGCTGTCCTGGTCTATGCCCATCCGCTTAAGCGGTTCGTAGAATAGGATATTGACTGAGCTGCCAGTGTCGACTAGGACTCTTCTAGTTTCGAAGTTGGCGATTCTGAGGGTGATAACAAGGGCATCACTGTGAGGGCAGTGTACCCCTGCTAGATCTTGCTCGGTGAACTGGATCTCTGGCCCTGGCTTGAGCCTCTTTTCGACGTTGGAGACCTGCAAGATGTTTGGGGCGGTTCTGGCCTCCCGAGCATATCTTTTTCTCGCCCTGTTGGACATTCCTGTAACAGGGGAGTCAGCATGGAGGACGTAGATAACATGGTTGTTCTGCCTCTGAGGCTCGTTTCGTCCTTCCCGCTGCTCTTGCCTCTGTTCGGGCCTCTGATCTGGCCGCTGCTGAGGCTTGTCTTCTTGGGGGTTCTGCCTTCCGTCTTGTTTGACGAACTCCCGAAGACGTCCCTTCTTTATGAGCTGTTCTATCTCATATCGGAGGGTCCTGCAAGTGTTAGTAGTATGCCCATGATCTTTATGGAAATTGCAATACTTACTTTGGTCCCGCAGGCTGGGATCTCCTTTGATCGGCTCTGGCCACCTCAGGTTCTCCCGATCTCGGATCTGCCGGAGTATCTGGTTCGGAGTGGTGTTCAAAGGCGTGAAGTTGGTGAACTCCCTTGGTGCGGAGTTGTACACAGCTCTGGGAGCTGTTTTCTTATCTGGGCTTCTGACCCTCTTTTTGTTGGAGTCTCTTCTGTGATCCTCCTTCTTATGGTCCTCCCGCTTCGGATTATCCCTTTGGGTCTGATCCTTGCCCTTCTGGGCTGAGCGGTTGGCTTCTTCCAGGTTGATGTATTTTTTGGCCCGATCCATCAATGCTGCCATATCAGCCGGGGGGCTTTTTGTCAAGGAGTCTCTGAAGCCACCTTGGGCAAGCCCGGCAGTAAGGGCCGCAACAAGGAATTTCGGGCTGCAATCCGTGATCTCAGTGAGCTCGGTGTTGAAGCGGGCGATGTAGGCCCGGAGGGATTCCTCCCTAGTCTGCCTAACGTTCAGCAGGAATTCTGGTCCCCTTCTGAGCCTCCTGCTGGTCATAAACCTATCCAAGAACTGTCTACCGAGCTCGTAAAAGCTGGCAACGGAGTTCGGAGGGAGGTTGTGGAACCACTTCAGAGCCGTTCCCTTCAAGCTGGTGATGAACGTTCGGCACATGAAAGCATCTGAGGCTCCGTGAAGGGCCATCGTATGCTGGTAATGAGATAGGTGATCTCCTGGATCTCCAGATCCGTCGTAGAGAGTGAATTTGGGCACTACGAACTTTCTAGGCCTCTCTTCAGACATGATGGCGCGGGTAAACGGAGTGGCTAGTCTTCCGAGCAGCCTGGCCAGTTCGTCCTGCTCTGGAGGGTTCTGAGGTCCTCTTAAGCCGATTGTCCGGTCCATAGACTCGGCAATCTCCTCTTCCCTTCGCGGGTCTCTGAGTCTGACATCTTGTGAACCCTGCCTGACAGCCTCGGCTTCAGGGTAATAGGGTGGAGTGCGCCCTTCGGATGGAGGAGGAATCCGAACCGGTGGGGCTGGCGCTGCATGATAAGGTTCCTGTGGTGCCGGGGGTGCTCCCGAAACCCTAGGAGTTGGGGCTCGGGTAGTGCTCCGGTAATGTACGTCGGGGACAAAAGCGGATGTTCCCCAGCCAGGGACTGTTGATGGCTGTGGATCTCGGCCAGCGTGAGCAACGCCTGAGGGGTGCCCAGGCTGGTTAGCGGGGGCCTGCCCGCGAAGTTCTCCATTCCCCGTGGCAACCGGGGGTTGTGTTCCTGCAACGAAGTTGACCGGCGGGCTAGGAGAAGCCGCCGCTTGGTTCTGCGTGAGCGTTGCCAGCGTTCTAGTAATGGCTAGCAACTGCTCCTGCACCAGTTCATTGTGTCGTTTTATTGCTTCGATCTCTTGTCGCATAGGGTTGGCCGCTGGTCCTCTTGTGCGTGGAGCAGACGGCTGACGCTGAGCGTTTTGCGAACTCTGAGTATTCTGTCGGGGTCGAAGATTTGGTGCCATGGTTTTCTGGTGGGGAAAAAGATGAGTTTATGAATAAAGCACGTAGAGATTAGTCGGTTCCCACAGACGGCGCCAAACTGATGCTGCACTTTTTGACTCGCAACACGTGAGGGCTCCGTGACCTGTAGAACACTCAGAAAGATGATCAGAGGACCACCGGATTGGCTCCGGCGGTAGCCGCTCCGATGCTTAAGTGAGTAAGGGAATTTAAAGACTGTATTGAAAGTCAAAGAATGAGCATGAATTCGATAGCGTACCTCTAGGGTTTAATATATAGGCCGAAGCTTTCCTAAGTTGATTAGGATTCGACGCCATGAATATAGGGATATGATCATCGGAGATTGCAGTTACCTTGTGGGCATTGAGTCGTAGGTGGAGATAATCATAAATGGTAGTTTCCGTATTGGAGACTGCTTCCTTATCCTCTGCCCGGAATCCGCTAAGGCGGAGATAATCATAAATGGTAGTTTCCGTATTGGAGACTGTTTCCCTATTCTTTGCTCGGAATCCGCTAAGGCGGTGACGAGATCTGAAGCTCTGGTCTGGACCCTGTGATCAGTTCTGGATATATTTATTTGGTCACTTCCGACCTTATGTGATGATCTGGATGTCATTGGCTGAGCGAGAATCATGCTAGCTGAACATAAATCGGACTGTGGTCATACGTGTCAAGTGTTGATTGGCCTGTCTTTTTATGGTATATCAATATCATACTTGAAATGTATGAAAATTTGATTTTTAATAATAGGTTTTTTCTTTATTTTAAGATTTGTGTAGAGGATTGTCACTGATGCATTGCAATGGACTTGACCATAATCTTCTGCAAATTGGTTTCCCATTGTTGGTCGAATTTTTTTCAATCCTTTATTTGGTTGCTAAGAAAACTGAAAAAGGATCAAAAAATCGAACTAAGCCTGAGACCAACTCAACGAGCTTGACTTTTGTGAGCAACCAGAGCGAACCAATATGAATGAAATTAAGCTTAGGTTGGGCCCAAGCTAGGTTGTTTGGGCTAAAAACAGGCTTGGGCAAACAATTTTATAATTTGACTGTAGCTTAGATAGGCCTGAAGCCTGGCCCAGCTAGCCTGAGTTGTAGCCCTACATGGTATCTGAAAACTTCCTTTCAAAAAACTACAAAACACAATTCGTGTAGCATCACATCAATACAAAAGACTTGACATATAAATGAATTTGAGGGTTCCTCATTGTGCTCAAATGTGGAAAATAATACAAATATAGGCTTAGTTTATGAAGCATGGACGCCTCACTAAGGCCAAATACGTCTAGGACACTGACATGTTTTAGATACATTCGGACACATGTTCGACACGTTAGTTAGTATCAATTATTTTATATTTTTAAAATTTTAAATACATAGGGATATAGTGGGACACCGGACACGTCACCTGACGCGTTGAGACATACTGGGAGTCTGGGACACATTAGGGACATTTTAGTCTAGCCCACCCCAAATTTTTATCCCTATTCATTTCTCCGTCGAATCTTTTAAAAATATTATTTTTTAGGCCCACTTACCCATCTCTAAATAGAGGCCAGTCCACCAAATTTTAAGCCCTAAAACAATTCATTAAGGCAAGAGAAGCACATAACACATCTCAATTCTTCCCTTTCCTGCAACAGTTGCTATAGTGCTCTGCGTCTGTGGAGCTTCAGTTCTGTCTCTCTCTCTCTCTGTGCTGATGGATTATTGATCATTTCCTCTACTGCAACACCTTCACTTTTTTTTTTTTCCTAATGTTATGGGTTTCTCTGCTAATGGATTATTGATCATTTCGTCTACTGTGACAGGTTCACTTAAGTGAAGAAATATAGCTTAGTTGAACTAGTGGCTGCCCACCGTGATTTTCTGCCCCCAAATGGGCCCTCAATGATTTGTGAATTCTTTTACTCCTAATTTGTTTAAAATAATGATATAATTAAATTATATGATCATATATATTATCAATATGTCCCCAACGTGTCTGTATCCTACTTTTTGAAAAATTCCATATCACGTCCACGTCATATCGCATCCGTGCTTCTTAGGGCTTAGTAACTTCCCAGAACTTTGACACGGATTACATATGAAAGCACCATAGCCAAGTAATACTTAAGCTATCTAAAGGTCTCAAGACTAGGATATGCCAATACAATCAAGAATCTAGATTTTTTAGTAGTGTATAGGGATCATATATGAGCCCCAGGTTCCTGGTGATGCTATAGAGGCTGCCTAGTACAGAAAAATTTCAAGGTGCACCTAGTATTTGCAGGAAAATAGCAAACAATGGTTGCAACATGTAAGATGCCATTGAAAGTGCATTTAACATAATATAGATGAGAAACTTATCAGAAAAGAAAAGAAAAAAAAAACATAATATAGATGAGAGTGTAGAAGTGAAAGTCATCATTTACATGAAATTAAATGTAACATTGTCAAATATGTTTGCATGTCTGTTTTCTTTTATATAAAATAAAGTTTCAACAAAGCACAATACTTGCCTAACTCTTTGTTTTCCAATTATCGAGATGACATGCACCACAAAAGACTTCAATATCCCCACCCCCACTTTAGGCCATGTGACTTTAATATTTTATAATGTAACTTCAGATTTTTGCAGTCTCAAGATATTACTAAAGACGAGCACCGTCCAGTCCACAGCAGCAACTGTCCAAGTGGTCATATAGCCAAGGAGAAACACTTGGAAAGATCACAGGCATAAAAAACAACACCATGGACAACAGCTTTGGGGAACTTTTCTTTCTCTGTTCTGGCTCCATAATCTGTTCAACTACACATGAACTTTTCACTCCTTGGGTCAATTTATTATTTTCTACTAGGTTGTTCATCTATAAGAATGGGGAGATTGAATAGGATGGCATGGAAATCATAAAAGTCAGACTAGAATAGATGAAGAAAAGTGCTTTTGTACTACAGGGTGATAGGTAAAATCCTCCCAAATTTCTTTTAAAGAAATAGAAAAGGTGAAAAAAAATATTAAAGAAGACAAATGCAGTAAAAATGAACATGTTGACATAGATGAATTGAAACACGAAGAAGCATTAGAAATGAATGTCATCCCAAGGTTGGAAGTGGCACCAGCAAGATATGAAAAGCTGGCTGGAATGAGTTAATAACATGCAACTTAAGCTAATAACTGCAGCAACAAGGAACATTTTGGATCAAGCAGATGATATGATAAGAGGAAGGCCAAAAGAATGGGAGCTGAAACTCTCAGAAAATGTTTGATGGCCTATGATTTGACATAATCCTAGGCAGAGTTGAATGGCGAAAAAGATGGTGTAGTTGATCCCAAGTAGTTGGATTAAGCCAATCTGATTAACACCACCAACCGGTGACACTTCTAGGCCGCATTGAACAATGCAACTAATTGAAACCTAAAATTATACATATGTTCATGCAGATAAGAGAAAATTTATAGGAATTTATCAAAAAATTTGAACTCAAACTATAAAGTTTAAATATGGAGAATTTCCCATTTACATGACTGAAGACAAAAATGGAAAAACTTCCTTATTTCGCATTATATTCTTCTGTTTTTACACATTTCATGTTATTTTATTAAATAAACAATGCTATACCTATGTTCAAACAGATAAGAGAAAATTTATAGGAATTATCGAACATTATGAACTCAAACTATTAAGTTTAAATATGGAGAATTTCCCATTTACATGACTTAAGACAAAAATGGAAAATTTTCCTTATTTGGCATTATATTCTTCTGCTTTTACACATTTCATGTTATTTTATTAAACAAACAATGCTATCTAGTCAATTGGCTTCAATTATAAAATTATATTTATTCCCAATTTTCGAGCTTCTGTACAAGTGTACTACTACTATTTGCTTTTGGAAACAAAATCACACTGATCTTTGACCAAAAGCCAATAATACTTCTAAAAAGCTAGCCGAAAGCACCCAATTTGTCTTCTCAATCTAAAACGCTGAACAGCAATACATAAGCACTAAAAATCAGGAAACAACTCTTAAACACATCGAAACCCACCAAATCCTCCCAATTTATCAGTATATAATCTCCAAAAGTTTCTACATAAATTAAAAACTGTATAAAAGAAACAAATACGGAGACCAAAAGGCACCAAATCTCAACCTATCAACACAATCTGAGCACAAAAATGATTTATATAAGTGACATGAGACATGAACAACGAAGGCGATCTCACCAATTGCTTGTCCCGATCTCGAAAAGTGTCGTTGCGGCAGAGATCAGCTTCCTCTATCAAAATCTTCCTCTCTCTAGAAAATAGAAATACCTATATGTATACAAACGTCGAGAAGACCTTACTGTGATGGGCGTGGTGGGAACTGGGAAGGAGCGGAACATGATCTGCTACATCACAGCCTATTATACTGACGTACGCCTCTCAGAAAAATGCCTCGTGCGAAATGCCTAGTGTAAAATGTTTCCTGAATTTTTCATAAAAATATTATATTTAAATTAAATTATTAAAAGCTGATAATTTATTTTTTATTACTAAAAAAACTAATATTTATTTTGCTATGAATTAATAATATAAATTTTAAAGAATTTTGATTTTTAAGTAATAGGGGACATGACTTGTACAATAGTAAAATGTCTAAGTTTGAGTTTTTATTATATAAAAATAATTTCAAACTGTTATGTTTATTTTTAGTTAATATCTCGCAACTCCCAACACTTAACATAAAATGGAACTAATCTTGAATAATTATCTATTAATTATTAAAAAAATAAAATTATTAATTATTCGCAATGATTTTTTCTTTATTTATTTAGAATAATAAATGTTCCAACTACACTAAACTCTCTAATCATTTATAAACATGAGAGTTTGAAGACTTATTAATTATTAAGTTTTTTTATATTTTTATCAACCAATAAATAATTTTTAATACCAAAATAAGATGTTGTATGCAATTTTCAATAATATTTTAATTTTTTTATAAAAAATATTTATACAGTTGACCTTCTTATAATTAATACTTAATAAGATAATAATCTCTAATAATTAATAAATTATTAACGACCCAACTTGGTTCCATGTAGATAATTAATAAATCTATTACTTAATAATTAGTATTTATTTTCAGAAAAACTCTTTATAATATTAATTATTAGAGAGATAAAATAGTTATATATGTACTTGTATAGGATCCTATTTATGACATGTCTTGATAATAATATTTATTAATTCTTTACTTGAAATAGACATTAAGAGTATTTTATGCCATAAGTTTACTATTATATGTATTTTTTTATGAAAAATTAAAATGGACATTAAAAAAATTATATATAAGGTCTTTTTTCTATAATAAAAATTATTTATATGTAAAAAACACTTATTAGTTAATTAAATTATAAAAAACTTAATAATTAATAAATTTTTAATTTCTCAATTCTATTAATTATAAGAGGGTTAAGTGTAATACTCAACTTATGCCATAAAGACTTTTAATATTAATTTCATGTAAAAAACAAATTGTGTATTTTCTAATATCATAATTTTTTTATTTGTAATACTTTTAACTTCAATTGTGTAAAATTAATAAATATAATTATAAAAAAATGTAATAAATGAGATATATATATATATAAAAGTACATATATAACTATTTATCTCTCTAATAATTAATATTATAAATAAAATTTTAAAAAATATTAATTATTAAATAATAAAACTATTAATTATACATCAGTTAAAGATAAATTCAATGTATGCAAACACTTCATAATAGAAAAAGTTGATTCTTTAAAAAATTATTAAATAATAAAGACTATTAAATTAGTAAAATTTAACTATTAAAGAATCTAAGGACCAATTTATGGTAGCTTTAACAATTTTCCATTTTTATATTAGGTTTGTAAAAGTTGCTTCAAAATAGTATTTGAACATATAATCAAACTTTTAAAATATTTTAATTTTAATTTTACATTTTAAAACATACAAAAGTGCATTTACAAAAAAACAATTGTTTTTTCATCAATTAGGCATCACCAACACCAACTATAACTTTCCTGTTCCATTCTTCCTAATATTTCACATGTTTATGGTTCACTTGCTTGGCCTCCTTATTTATAAAGAAAAAATACTAAAAAGTTTCTAAAATAAAAATTTTAATCTAAAAAATTTATGTTATATTTTTTCTATCTAAAAGATCTAAAAAAGAAACTTTATTACAAAAAGTTTAATTGTTAATTTTTATTTTAACATCGTTAAAAAATATCACTGATTGGACTAAAATAACATTTAATATATATTTTAGAAAAATACTAAAAAATGTATAAAATAACTTATTTAATCCAAAAAAAATCATAACAATTTATATGAAGTGGAAATTTCTTTTTTAGAATATTTAGATAAATAAAAAATTTTACATTTTTTTATTGAATAATTTATTTTATCAACTATTTAGTATTTTTTTAAAATGTATATTGAATGTTATTTTAGTCTAATCATTAATATTTTTAATGGTGTTAAAATGCAAGTTAACAATTGGACTTTTTTGTATTAAAACTTTCTTTTGTGGATCTTTAAGATAGAAAAAATGTATCTTGTACTTTTTAATATTTTTCCCAATTTATAATACATCTTACACTTTTAAAAAAAAATGGTTCACCCCATTAACTCCAAAAACTTATGAAAATCAATTGAAAATTTGAAATTTAGGTTATTTAAATTTCTTAAGTATGTAAAAAAGAGTCGAATTATTCGAGTTCGGCTCAGTAATCGGTTCGGTTAGAGACTTGTTTGAGATCTGTTCACAAAATAAACAAGTCAAGTTTAAACATATTTTGACTTGTTAATTTATTAAGCTCGGCTCGAGCTTGTCTTATTAAGTCAAAAATAATCTAATACTACTATAAAAAAATTAAGTTACTCAAACTCGACTTATAATCAGCTTGATTGGAGGTTCATTCGAGATTAACTCGAAAAATTAATAAGCCTAATATAAATATTATTTAAGGCTCATTTGTTTTAATGAGATAAACATGAACGATTCACTACTTGACTCAACTCGTAAGTGGTCATAGTCATATCATATAATTTAAGCAACGAATCAATCAATCAATTAGTTTTTTTGTTTTTAATACATCAAAAAAATAAAATCTCACCCTAACAAAGGCCACAAAGACAATATCAACAATCAAGTGATTCAATTATTTACGAATTTACATGATGAAATTATTACAAACACTTCATTTCTTCTAATTCAAAGTAAGAAACTTGATAAAACATTGTGCTTAACTATACTAATTGTTTTAGAAAATCAATTTATCTCAAACTTGCACAATGTTTTCCTTCTCATTTTCTCTTATATACATTTTTATTTTTATCTCTCTTTATATTCTCAGTATAATATGACATTATGTGGTATATAAGAGTATTACATCATGTGAGACGTGAGGACTCAGGAAGCTTTACATAAGGTCGTATTACATTATAATATAAATGCAAATACAAAATAGGGCAAAAAAAAAAAAAAAGAAGGCTATATGTAGCATTACACTTCTTTTGAACTTGGATTACATTTTTTCCCCCTTGGGACTCTCTGCCACTGCTTTGGAATCTCTACAAAAATCAATTATTATTATTATTATTTGAAAAAATTTTAGTACTTTTTTAAATAGCTCCATAAAATAGGAAGAACTTTTACTTAGATTTTTTCATATAAAAAATAAAATAAAAAGGGAATGGGTCGTTCATATTCAATAGCCGTGCACATAGGCTATTAAATTAAATAATCACTGGCATATAACAAGTCACAATTCTCTAGGAGATCTAGAAATGAACGTTCAACCAGATATAACATGGTTAAACTTTAAGGAGGACGGTGTGGAATTCAAGTCCCATGATATATGTACATGTGTGTGTGTATATGTATGTATGTATATATATATATATATATGATGCTGCACTTTTTGACTCACGTATGCTCCAAGCTCGGCTTCCTGTGAAATACTCAAAAAGAAGATTAGAGGACCACCGGGTTGGCTCCGGCGGTAGCCTGCTTCGATACTTAAGTCAATAAACTGAATTGAAAGACTGTAATGAAAGCCAAATAATGAGCATGAACATAAAGCGTACTTCTAAGGGCTTGATTTATAGGCAGTGGCATTCCTAAGTTGATTAGGATTCGGAGTCATGAAAGTAGGGATATCACCATCAGAGATAGCAGTTACCTTGTAGGATATTGTATCAAATAGAGATAACCATGAGTGGTGGTTTCCATGTAGAAGATTGTTTCCTTATTCTCTGCTCGACGTATATTAAGGCAGTGATGAGGTCTGATTATCGATGTATTGCACTGAAGGCTTGTGTTCAGACTTGTAAGCTTTGCAGAAAAGCAGACTTGCTCTGAAGATATGTGCTCGGCCTTTATGGGTCTGCTCCGAATGGCCGAGCATGAGCTGAATGGCCGAGCCTGAGCTTGAACTGGCCGATCATGAGCTGGACGGCCGATCTTGTAGTTACACGTGTTAAGTGGTGATTGATTTGTCACATTGTGGTATATCAGTTATTCCCCCTCTCAAGCCTTAGTTTGAGCTCGTGACATAACTAAGGTTTATGAGTTCCCCGAAAAGTCATGCGTTCTGTCGTCTCGTTTTTCGAGACGGCTGTTGGTACGTTATTTATTACACAGTCAATTTTTGGGCTTCTAAAGCCATCATTGCTTTGCCACCGTCACGACGGTTCGCCTTTGTGAACATTATTTTCTAAATGTATATAAAAGAGGGAATGAGCTTTGTACGATTCTTTTACTGCCTTTTCGTGTTTGGAAGAGATAATACATTCTGCCATTGTTGAACCAGCAAGCTAGACCATGAGGAGTACCGTTCGTTCGAAGCTTTTCCTCTATCCAGGTTCGGTCTTGGTTTCTTCGTTCATTTTTTTTTTTTTTACTATCTTTCTTCTTCTTTTTTTGGTTATTTTTGAAATGTCGACCTCCACCGCATCCTCTGGTGTTGGCGATGGTTTAGGGAGTCTTCCAAAGGCTTATACTTTGTCATAAACCCTTGTTAGGGGTAGTAGTTCCTTGGGGACTGAGTCGGAAGAAACCTGTTCTAGTCCCGAGGTCAGGATTGTAGATGCCCTTTTCTGAGTCTAGAGATAGAGAGGGTGAGGTCTCTGATCGATCTTCTCGAGGGGAAGAGACACAGAGTATTGTAGCCTCTTCCTAGGTTGGACAATATAAGGAAGAAATTTGACTTTCCTTCGAATATTGCCCTTAGGGCTCCTGAATGACAGTAGATTGTCCTTGAGATATTAGGGAAAGTGAGATATGTGTTTATACCGCCTGGTTCGAGATGGGGTTATGCCTTCCTTTTACCCAAATTGCTTAGGGAATTCTTTTGTTGGTTCAATCTTTGCCCTGCCGACCTACTTTTGAATAGTTGGAGACACCTATTAGGGTTTATGGTTTTAGGTCGTTTGAACGACGTCGAGGTCTCTTTAGACTTGATCCGTAGTAAAATGGATCTTAAGTACATGAAGTCGGAGGGCCTTTATTACATGTCGTTCGACTAGGGTTTCCGACCTCTATCCTTTGTACCGTCCTCTAACAAATCTTAGAAAGATCGGTATTTCTTTGTTAGTGGAAAATGGGAGGTGGCCGACCCTGAGGATCAGATTTCTACATTCCCCTGGAGCACGGGGTTTATGGGTGAGACCCCATTTTCTTTTGTAATCTTTGCTTTGCTATTGCCCCTACCTTCTATATTTTGACTGACTGTTGTTACGATCTTCTTTGTGTAGACAAGAACATCAAGAGGAGGCCGCCCTTCACTTCCTGCCTTTAAAGAGTAATACAAGAAGCTCATTCAGACCTCGAACAGAGACTACAAAGCTATCATTCACTCGAACTGATACGATGGTCTCAAAAGATAAGAATGTTGTTGACAAGGTGTTACAGTCTGTTGTTGGTAAATGGGGTTCAGTAAAGAAGAAGAGGGTGGTGAATCTTCCCCCTCCTGCTGCGTCCTCGTCGAAAAGGAAGAAGACGACCATGACCGCCCCTTCCTCTTCTGCACCCCCCAAGAAAGGGGCGATCCTCTTTGCATCTCCTTCCCTTGCGTCGCCCCTAGAGGGGCGTGGTGATCAGGGAGCCTACCTATGCACCGCCCTAGAAGGGCATGGTGAATTCTAGACTTGCCCCTTCCTCGGCCCAAAAAGCTCAGACAAAGGGTAAGGCGAAAGTGGCCATCAGACTGGACTAGATGCTAGATGGGTATAGGGCCGTCCATTAGGCCATTGAAGAATTCTGGGCAGACGCCCCACGAAAGGATTCTCCTTTTTGCAGTACTAGGAAAGGTACTGAAAGGACGGTTGTTGGCGCCATGAGTGCTCATCTTGAAGGTAACGACCTGCTCTCTCTTCCTTGGTATTTTGTTTCCTTTTTCAGTTAACTAATTTGGTTCTCCCTCTGTTTTGCAGACCTTGCACAATTTGGCCGCCATGATGGAGGCCACGGTGGATCTTCAGGCCGTGGAGAGGCTAGAGGACGAGCTGGATGAGGTTCGACTTCAGCTCGGCATGGCTCAATCCCAAGCTACTGTGCAGCCGAGGACGAGCTTAAGGAAGTGAGGAATTCCTTCTCCATTATGGAGTCCGAGAGGGATTCCATTAAGTCTGAGAGGGACTCTTTCTGATCTGAGCGGGAATCCCTCCTCCAGGAGCTGGGCAAGTTGAAGGAGGAGAACTGTGTTCTTCAGGCCTCTGTTGCTCTGAAGGTTGATGAGGCCAAGGCCGAGACCGAGGCCAAGGTTGAGACTGAGGCCAAGCTAAAGGCCGAGCTGGAGAAGATGGGTGATAGAATTGCGTAGCTCGGTTATGATAACTTCAAATCCAAGGTCCTTGCCAATTTCCTAGTTATCGACCTGTCGGGAATTGATGATGATGATGATGATGAGGATGATGATGATGATGGTGATGAGGATGACTGAGTCTACAAGCCCTTTAGTTTAGGAAAAACTTTTTGTAGTTCTGCTTCTCTTTTTATAACCAAGCACCCATTTTAATGATAATATCTTCTTTTCAGAGCTTTTGCCTTCTTTTTTCTTTGAACATTTGCAAACTTTGTGGTTTGATCAAGTATTGTCTGAAGTACCAATGTTCTGTAGTGTGTAAATGGGTTTCGGCCCTTAAAACTTGCCTTTTAACATAAGGAAACCTGCTCAGGGGTCCAAAACATTATTCTCTGGTCGGCCACTAATGATGGGCTGACTCCCGAACTTCATGACTTGTAATGATTTTGAACCAAAGTGTAATAATAAGCAACTGAGCTAGCCTCTTGACATTGGAGGGGTTTCAAACCATGGACTTGTTTTGAGTAATAAGGAAGGTAGTCAATATAGTAACTAACCAACCAGAGCTTTAATCAACGAATAGAAAGACTTGTAGAAATCAGTCATTTTGACCACTCAGAGTTAAACCTGAGCTTGACTGCTTGATCAAAGGACTTGTGATGTAATGGAGAATGATCCTTGATGGTCAGTATCCTTTTCTAGGACTCATTGATAAGAATTTGAGCATTTAGAATCATATCCGTTGGTTTTGCAATCTTAGTAATATGGACTGGATATGAAGTTCGGTGTACTAGTGATGGACCAGACGCGAGGTCTATGCATTTAGGTGGACCAGACACGAGGTTTGTACATTAAAATGGACCAGACTTAACGTCTGTACATTAAGATGGACTAGACACAAGGTCTGTACATTAAGATGGACCAGACACAAGGTCTGTACATTAAGATGGACCTAGACTTAAGGTCTGTATATTAAGATGGACCAGACACAAGGTCTGTACATTAAGATGGACCAGACACAAGGTCTGTATATTAAGATGGACCAGACTTAAGGTCTGTACATTAATATGGACCAGACACAAGGTCTGTACATTAAGATGAGAACACTTTATGGAATATTTGAAATGAAAAAATTTCTTTATTGATAATACTTCCATAAGTGTTCCATATTCCAAGGTCTGGGAACAGGTTTCCCATCCATGTTCTCTAACCTAGTAAGTGGTCGGTCTCACTGTTTTGGTGATTCTATAGGGGCTCTCCCAGTTGGGTGACAACTTCCCCATGGTGGGATCATTGGTGTTCTGGAACACCCTTCTTAAGACGAGGTCTCTAACTTGAAAGATGGTAAGCTTAGGGCCAAGTTTTGAGCGGCTAACCATCCTGTACTGATACGCTTCCATTCTGACCACGGCTTGCTCTCTTCTTTCTTCGAGCAAGTCCAAGTTTTCTTCGAGTTGTTGGTCATTGGTCTCCTTGTTGAAAGCTTTAGTCCTTAAGGTAGGCATGCCGATCTCAACAAGGATCACTACTTTCGTGCCGTAGGCGAGTGAGAAGGGAGTTTCTGATGTCGGAGTTCTCCTAGTTGTTCTGTAGGCCCAGAGTGCTCTAGGGAGTTCTTCAACCCACTTTCCCTTAGCTCCTTCTAGCCTCTTTTTGAGAGCATCTAGGATTATTCGATTAGTGACCTTCGCTTGCCCATTGGCCTGAGGATGACCAGGTGAGGAGAAGTGTTGATTGATATTCAGGTCTTGGCAAAACTTTTTGAATGTTTTACCTGACAAATTGTGTGTCGTTATCTGAGACGATCACGCGAGGTATGCCGAACCTGCAGACTATATTTTTCCAAGTGAAACTTTTGACTTCCTTCTCTGTAATGCGTGTCAGTGGCTCTGCTTCGGCCCATTTTGAGAAGTAGTCGATAACGACCAATAGGTATCTCCTGTTCGACGTGGCTTTAGGCAACGGGCCTATGATGTCCATTCCCTATTGTGCAAAGGGCCATGGGCTTATGATAGGGATGAGTTCATGACGGGGCTGATGCTGGTAAGGGGGCGAATCTTTAGCATTTATCACACTTTCGAGTATACTCTTTTGCTTCCCATCGCATTCCGGGCCAGTAGTAGCCTTGTGTTAGAGCTCGGTGTGTTATGGTTCTGCCTTCCATTATGATTTTCCGCATATTCCTTCATGAATTTCTGTCCAGAATGTACTGAGATTCTTCTGGAGCCAAGCATTTTAACAATGGCTGAGAATAAGACTCTCGATAGAGCCTTCCGTTCATGACAAGGTACCGAGCTGCTCTGAAGCGGAGTCTTTTTGCTTTATTCTTGTCCTCTAGGAGGAGCCATTCTTCTAAGTACTGAAGTATAGGAGTCATCCAGTTCTGAAGTTGTTCTGTAATTTGGGCGACCTGGACTTTTTCGATGCTAGGCCTTGGCTGGTGGGAGAATTTTATTGTTGAGTCTATTTCTGATTTCATACTGGGATGCCATGTTCGCCAAGGCATCAGCTCTGCCGTTCTAACCCCTTTCTATCTTTTCGATCGAGAATAATCGGAAGGTGTGCTTCAACAAGTTAACCAGTTCTGAATACCAAAGCATCCTTTCGTCCTTGACAACATACTCTCCTTGAACTTGGCTTACCACTAATTGGGAGTCAGAGAATACTTCGAGGCTCTGAACCTCGCATTCTTGTGCTAGCTTCATCCCTAGGATAAGGGCCTCATACTCTGCTTCGTTGTTGGAGGCTCTGAATCCTAGGCTAATTGCCCTTTCGGTTATGAGCCCATCAGGGGACTACAGTACCAGTCCAACACCAGCACCTCGGTCGGTAGACGACCAGTCAGTGTATAACTACCAAGCCCCCAAATTTTCACAAAGTTGTGCTCTGTCTAGTAGTGCTGGGGTGAATTCGGCAACTGAAGTCTGCCAAGGCCTGCCCTTTGATTGAGATCCGTGGAACATAGGATATATCGAACTCCCCTAGTTCCACTGACCATTTGACTAATCGTCCTGATACCTCTGGCTTCCTCAGTACTGACTTTAAGGGATAAGCAGTTGGAATTTCTATGGGATGAGCTCGAAAGTAAGGGTCTGAGCTTTCGTGCAGATACTATAAGTGCAAGGGCCAGTTTCTCAATCTCGGGGTACCTCTTCTCTGTGTCTAACAGTGCTCTGCTGACATAAAAGATGGGCCATTTGCACGCTCCTGTCCTGCCTGACTAGTACAGAACTGACAACGTTCTCAGAGACAGCAAGGTAGAGAAGTAGCTTTTCTCCTTGGATTGGCTTTGACAAGAGCTCAGGTGAGGCTAAGTACTTCTTCAGTTCCTGAAAGGATTTTTCACATTCATCAGTCCATTGTAGAGATTTGTTACCTTTCAGAGCTTTGAAGAATGGTAGACAACGATTAGTGGATTTGGAAATAAATCTGCTCAGAGCTACTATTCTACTATTCAGAGCCTGAATGTCTTTCTTGGTCCTTGGAGACTCTAGTCCGATCAGGGCCCCAATTTGGGTTGGGTCCGCCTCTATACCTCTCTGAGAGACTATGTACCCCAAGAATTTTCCTTTGTTACACCAAAGGTGCATTTCGAGAGATTGAGCTTCATCTTGTACTGCTTGAGGATATCAAATGTTTGAGCCAGGTGCTGGAGATGACTGCTCTTTCGCAGGCTTTTGACCAGCATATCATTCAACAGTAGACCTTCATAGTACTGCCGATTAAGGGGCTGAACATCTTGTTAACCAGACGCTGGTATGTGGCCCTAGTATTTTTTAGTTCGAACGGACATCACTCTATAGCAATAGAGACCTCGTTCAGTTATTAATGATGTTTTCTCCTGGTCAGGAGGATGCATCTGTATTTGATTATACCCGGAATAGGCATCCATGAAGCTCATAAGCTCGTGTCCTGCAGTAGCATCGACTAACTGATCTATCCTCAGGAGAGGAAAGCTATCTTTGGGGCATGCCTTGTTGAGGTCTGTATAGTCGACGCAGACTCTCCACTTGCCATTCTTCTTCTTGACCAGAACAGTGTTGGCTAGCCAGTTAGGATAGAATACCTCTCGTATCATATTGGCATTGAGCAGCCTTTGGACTTTATCGTTGATGACCTGATACCGTTCTGGAGCGAGTGGCCTTCTCTTCTGTCTTACTACTGGATGGTCTGGATCCACCATCAGTTTGTGTGTGATGAGGTCGGGATCTATTCCTTTCATATCCCTTGTTTCCCAGGCGAACACGGAGAGGTTTTTCTTTAAGAATTTGATCAACTCATCCTACTCGGTAAGTGTCAGGTCGGGGCCTATATGCAAGTAACGCCCCTGATCTTCCGAGCTGACCAGGATTTTAATAGGTTCCCCAATGGGCTTGGCCCTGTTGTCCCTTCCTCTAGGACTCAGTGGCTCATCAATCCTGGAGGGACAGTCTTCTGCCTCATGGTAGCAAGAGTGGATTGGATCCCCGCATTCACGGGCATGTAGTAATTGCTATTTGGGGGCCTTGGCCTTGAGCGCGAGAGCATGGCATTCTCGGGAGGTCTGTTGGCATCCTCTGATAGAGTAGACAATCTGATTGTGGACGTACTTCAAGCATTGGTAGAGGGTTGATGTGACTGCCCCCATCTCATGTAGCTAGGGCTTCCCAATTATGACATTGTAGGGAGATTTGGCCTTTAGGACTATGTATTCAGTTACTGTGGTCTTTTGTCCATCCCCTTCTCTTGCAGTGGTGGCCAGATCGATCATTCCCAGTGGAGTGTTGAGGTTCCCATCAAAACCTACCATGATTATACCAGTGGGCTTAATGTCACCTAGGGTTGAGCTTCATCTACTTGAAGGGGTCATAGAATAGAACGTTAGTCGAGCTCCCAGTGTCCACTAAGGACTCTTCGGATCTCAAAGTTGGCGATCTTGAGGGAGATGACCAGGGCGTCACTGTGAGGACAATGTACTCCGGTAAGGTCTTGATCCGTAAACTGGATTTCTGGTACAGGCTTTAACCTTTTCTCCACGTTAGAAACCTGTATGATGTTGGGAAGTAGACCTGGCCTCCCGAGCATAACTGCTTTCTCGATCTGTTAGAAGTCCCTGTTGCAAGGGAATCTGCGTGTTGGACAAAGATCACTTGGTTGTTCTACCGTGGGGGCTCGTTCCATCCTTCCCTTTGTTCTTGCCTCTCGTCGGTCTTCCTTTGTTGGGGTCGCTCATCACGGGGGTTCTGCCTTCCGTCCTGCTTGATGAACTCCTGTAGTCGTCTTCTCCTAATTAGCTGCTCAATCTCATGTTCGAGAGCCTTACAGGTGTTAGTTGTATGTCCGCGGTCTTTGTGAAAATCACAATACTTGGTTTGATTTCAGTAGCTTGGGGTCACATTTCAAAGGCTCAGGCTATCTCAGGTTCTCTCGAGATCTTACTTGCTTTAATATGTTGTATGGAGAGGTATTTAGAAGGGGTAAAGTTATTGAACTCTCTTAGCCCTGAATTATAGGAAGTTCTGGGTACCCCTCTTTTCTCCGGGCTTCTGGCTCTCTTCCTCGCCGAGCTAGGGTCCTTCTTTTGGTTGTCCTTCCTCTGACCGTCTTTCTTCTAGGTCACCTTTTTGAGCTTGTTCCTTGATCTTTCTAGAAGTGTCTTTGGCCTCTTCCAAGTTAATGTATTTCCTTGCTCGGTCCATGAGTGTTGCCATATCCACAGTGGGATTTTTGGTCAAGGAGTCCCTGAAGCCTCCTTGTGCAAGACCAGAGGCCAAAGCAGCTACAAGGAAACTGGGGCTTGCAATCTGTAACCTCAGTGAGTTCAGCGTTGAAACGCGCAATATATCCCCTGAGTGACTCTTCTCTTGTTTGCTTTATGTTCAACAAGAATTCGGAACCCTTTCTCAACCTTCTACTTGGTCATGAATCTGTCCTAGGAATCTTCTGCTGAGCTCATAGAAACTAGGAACTGAGTTCGGCGGGAGGTGGTGGAACCACTTCAGAGCAGTGCTATTGAGGCTGGTCACGAATGTTCGGCATAAAAAGACGTCATAAGTGCCATGTAGGGCCATTGTATGCTGGTAGTGGGAGAGGATGGTCCCCTGGATCCCCTGTCCCATCATAAGGGGTAAATTTTGGGACGACGAATTTCTTGGGTCTCTCCTTAGCCATGATAGCATTAGTGAATAGGGTGGCAAACCTGCTGAGCAACCTGGCCAATTTGTCTTGTTCTGGGGGGTTTTGAGCACCCCTCATAATAATGGTGCAGGTTCATTAATTTAGCAACTTCCTTAGCTCTTATTGATCCCCTTGGCAAGATAAGCTGCTGCGAGTCAGGCCTTGCAGCTTCAAGGCCTATATGGGTAGGATGATCTCGGCCCATTACTGGGTTGTTCTGATTTTCCTAGGCTAGAGGTGTAGGAGCCCCTTGAGGTTGAGACTCTTGCAGTGCAGGGTTCGCTTTCGAAGCCCTAGGAATTGGAACCCTGGTGGTGCTTCAGTAATGGACTTCTAGGAGTCTGCCGATGGCTGCTGATGGCTGGAGGTCTTCATGAGTGTAGACGGTAGTAGGAGGTTGTGCCTCTTGAGTGTTTGTGTTGACCGGATGGATTCTGAGGATTAGCTTCATGATTCTGGGTAAACATCGCCAGACTTCTAGACATGGTCAGAAGCTGTTCTTGCAACAACTGGTTCTACCGCCTGGTTTCGGCAAGCTCTTGTTGTACTAGATCATTCACTCGTCCTTTTCCTCGTCCAGTAGGCGGTTGAGGTTGAGGTTGAGGGTTCTGAGGATTTTGAGTATTCTTCTTGGGTCGGAGATTGGGAGCCATAACCCTTTGATAAAAGGAGAATGGTTTTGAATTAGTAGAGCACTTGGTGATTGTCGTTTCTCACAGACGGTGCCAAACTGATGTTGCACTTTTTGGTCCACGTATGCTCCAAGCTCGGCTCCTTGTAAAATACTCAAAAAGAATATCAGAAGACCACCGGGTTGGCTCCGGCGGTAGCCTGCTCCGATGCTTAAGTCAATAAACTGAATTGAAAGACTATAATGAAAGCCAAATAATGAGCATGAACATAAAGCGTACCTCTAGGGCTTGATTTATAGGCAGTGGCATTCCTAAGTTGATTAGGATTTAGAGCCATGAAAGTAGGGATATCACCATCGGAGATAGCAATTACCTTGTAGGATATTGTATCAAATAGAGATAACCATGAGTGGTGGTTTCCATGTAGAAGATTGTTTCCTTATTCTCTGCTCGACGTATATTAAGGCAGTGATGAGGTCTGATTATCAATGTATTGCACTGAAGGCTTGTGTTCAGACTTGTAAGCTTTGCAGAAAAGCAGAGTTGCTCTGAAGATATGTGCTCGACTTTTGTGGGTCTACTCCGAATGGCCGAGCATGAGCTGAATGGCCGAGCCTGAGCTGAATGGCCGATCATGAGCTGGATGGCCGATCTTGTAGTTACACGTGTTAAGTGGTGATTGGTTTGTCACATTATGGTATATCAATATATATATATATATATGCACATACACACAATAGTTATGTTATACGTGCATGGAAAACATATATACCTCCATAAACCAAACATGTAGGTGGAAAAAAGGTAAAAGAATAGTAGCACTTACGGAGATCGACTTTAATTTGAGCATGTAATTGGACAGAACATGATAGAATAGAAGAAACGACACCCTAGTTTAAGTATGTAGTGTTGGAAAAATGGATTATTAAGTAAGAATTTTTAGTTATTTTTTAATCAAAATTAAAATGAGTTTTACACATTATTTTAGATGGGTCTACACAAAAATATGTTCTCATTTATAAGGAGATTAAGAACATATATATTGAATTGTTCAAAAATTATCAAAAAGTGAATGAGAAATTGACTCCAAATATCACCACTTGAAAATAGTAACAAAGCTTGAAACTTGTGAAAAACTTGTGTCTCACATAAATTGAGAACAAAGCTTTAAAGAATATATATATATATATATATATACACAATTACCTTGGATTGGGCTTAGGCCTTGCCTCGTTGTGTGTATATATATATATATACTATATATATATTTAGAGAAAATTTATTTAAATTATATTTTCAAAATGTTATGTTTTTGAATTTTGACTGAACAGTTACCATGAACAAGTGCGTCTCTTCAGATTGGTGCGTCTATTCACCAATGGATGCATCTATTCAAATTGAAGCATTATATCTGTTCGCGTGAATAGATGCATCCTTTTAGGTTCGTGTCTATTTGAACAACCACCAAATCGCCTATATAAACATAGTTCGCCTTCATCATCATTCATTCAATTTCACGAGTTTTAGAATTAAGTTCATGTATACTGTGAGTCTGCATATTAAGAGAGTTCAATGACAAGTTTTGGTTCACTGTGCACATAAGATTGGAGTGCTTCCATCTATTGTGTGTGACCATTGTATCCTAGGAGACAACCGTCATTGAAAACTCGAAAAGTACCAGTGTGAGGGTGATATTGTTTGAAGGACATTATGTAAGATACTAGCCTTGGTCAATCACTATTGTTTTACTTTTGGTATTTTAGTAGAAAACTGTAAGTTCTAATTTCTGTTTGTTTTTATTTAATTTCTATTTCTGTATTTACAGTATTTTAAGAATTCTGTTTCTATTCTATATGATTCTGAAATTGTTTCAAACTATTTTTATAGTATAATATTTATTAAAGTGCTGTATGTTTTTACAAGTACAATATTCTTATAAAATATAATTCTTTCCTAACAATTTTAAGACAAAATCTAACTTTATCTTTATCAGTTTATATACTGTATTAATTTACAGAATTTTAGAATTAGTTCTGGTTTGATTACTTTAAATTCAAATTATAGAGTTTCAAATTTTGTATTTTATTTACTAGTTTGTTAATGTATAGATTTTGATCTGTGTATATTTATATCAAGTTTACTTATAAGATATAGTACTTGGTTAATTCCAGTTTTTTGTATACTGAAAATTATATGTTTTTACAATTATTATGTTACTTGAACTTGGCATGATATTTAATTTATCAATATAAATATTTTACCATGTTACTTTTTAAAGCAAGAAGATAATAATGCTTTAATATGAAATTCTAATACTGATTAGTGTCAATAAGAAAAATATCATTATTTAAATTAGATTGATAATTCTAATTGAAAGCTTTTTTATATTTATTGAAATAATTAATAATATAATTTATGTGTTCTTTGTATTTTAAATTACAAATGTGACATTATATTATTAAAAAATTCTTCTATATTTATTGTGTATGAAAGATCATACAATTTAAATAGATATTGTAATGACCTTAAAATTTTTTTTTTTGGGAATAAATAAATTTTATTAATTTTTATTATCATTATTATTATTATTAAGGTGTGTTGTATGGGTATATGTATATATATGAATGTGTATGTGTATATGTGTAATATGGTGTATTATGCATGGATATATGTGTACATATATGTGAATATATGATGTTAACTATACTTATATGAATGCATCAGACATGTGAGCTGTGTGTGTGTACAGTTGTGTTGGTATGTGTGTGAGTGTAATATAATATACATATACATAATACACAAATGCAAGTAACATTAAATGTAAAGGGAGAAAAGAAAGTAGGGAAGAAAGTCAGAAGAAGGGGCTATTGGTTGTGTGTGTAAGAGGGTTTTCAGAGGGTAGGTAGGTGCAGGTCTGATAGTGCAGATATATATATATATATATATATAGAGAGAGAGAGAGAGAGAGAGAGAGAGAGAGAGAGAGAACATAAGGTGTTTGGGTCTTGATCTCAGAGAGGAAAAAAATCAAAAAGAAGAGAGAGGTTGAGAGGGAGCTGTGAGAACGGAGAGGAAGCTTAAGAGGTGAACCAAGGAGGAGGAGGGAGAAAAGGGAGACTGCAACGAGAGAGAATCCAGAAAATAGGTAAATGGGTTCAGGTTCTGTTTTAAAGTTTTTTTTAGCATTATAGTTAGATCTGATCTTAGGGCCATGTAGCTCATTCAAAAAGAAAATAAATGAAAGAAAAATCAGGTAAAATGGTTGAAAAACAAAGTAGAAACATCGAGTTGCAGGTTTGGAGTGAGAGATTCGGTCCCCTATATTTTATGTATCCAACCTATTTTAAATCATGAGAAACTGTTAAGGAAAGTTGCAGGAAGAAATCTGAACGAAAATAAGTTTAAAACGATAGAAAAATAACCAAGAAAATAGAGAAACATGGTTGGCCGGAGCTATGGTTGTCCTCAGATTTGTGGATGTTTGATGAATGAAATTAAAAACAAACCTTGGAAATGAAATCTACATGAAAAACAGAAGAGAACTGCATTTTCAAAACGTTGAAAAGTGACCGAAAAAACTTCGCCGTCGCCGGAGATGGCGACGGAACCCTAGGGCAAACCTACCAAAAAAACGGGGAAGAAGGTGACACTGTTCGGACCTCGGGTCCGGGTCTAGGTTCGGGTCGGGCCAAGACCGACCCACCCCTGCCAGGTGTCAATCATATGTTTAAAATTAAAAATGAATTAGGGGTGTTTGGCTGCGAGTTTATAAAATTGAAATTGGGATTAAATTGGGAGTGGGGGTATCCTATCCCTGTTTTGAGGCATAAGCCATTGTTTGGCTATCTGAATTGGGAATAAGAAATTTAAAAATTATAAATTGACTCCTATACTTTTAGAAATTCAAATCTGACCCCAAAAATTTTAAATAATTGCGATCTGACCCCCCTGAATAAATTATTAATAAAATATTAAATTAATTAATTAATTAAATTATTTAAATGTCACAAAATAATCCGGAGTCCAAATGGGACAAGTCATTAGTGTATTTTAACTATCTTGACCATTCTGAGACCAATGGTGAGGTCCGTTTTATGAGACAGGGTCCCAGAAAATAAAAGACCCGTGATGACATTAAAAATTACCAAAATGCCCCTAAGTTGAAACGTAGTCAAACGAACTCCGATTTAAGTAAAAAAGTAGCGTAACTTTATTATCTCAACCATTCTGGACTCAACTGTGGAGTCCGATTTGCAAAAATAGGTCTCGGGATGTGAGAACCCGTGAAAAGTGTAAAAATGACCGTTTTGCCCTTTTTAGCTCAGATGTTTGAATTAAATTTCGCAAAGGCCTAAACCTGTTTTATTCGACGTTTCAGACTCAAAAGTAGAGTTTAATTTGGCAGAATTGAAACTCATAAAATAAAGACATAAAATTTAATGAATAGCATAATTTAAGTAACAATTGAACTGAGTTGTATTTCATGATTTTAGGAACACGGAAAGGCAAGGAGAAGGTGGTCTGACCTTCTGTATTTTCACCGTAGTTCTGCTACACTACGAGTACGTCTTCCTGAGTTGAGACTGACCCATCAGGTATGGTGTATTGTGCTAAGTAAGGAATAGAATTAAGTTGAGGAATGATTTGCATGTTGATTGAATGAATCATTTAATTATTTGTTTGATGTTAGAAAAATCACATAAGGAATATTGTTTTAAAAAGAAATCTTGAGTTGATTGTTTACGTTGCTTATGTGATTCTCGTTGCTTCATGGAGATATGATTATTCTATGTGCTGGTGTTGTACGTGATTCATGTTCTTGATGAGTTGTTAAGATGGTAAATACGTGACTTGAGTATGTGTTTACGTGATTTTGCATTACATACATTCATGTGGAAGAGGATTATTATTCAGATGCTGTAATTGCTTTAAGTGGAATACATTGTTTAAAAGCATGCTCCATGTGTTGGTAAATTGCTTATCTGAGATTGTGTTATTACATAGTAGAATCAAAGCATATTGGCATAGTGTGATGCATTGAAAGCATAGTGTGGGTTGAGCACGTGGTGCTAAGCATGGTACTCAGTTTCCATCGGATGTGTTCCAAAAACGAGACATGGTACTCAGCTTCCATCGGATGTGTTCTGAAAATGAGACATGGACATGGCATAGAGTTGACATGGTTGTGGCATAGAGTTGGCATGGTTGTTGTATAGAGTTGTGTGGGTGTTTCATGGGCATTGTCACTACATTGCATAGATAACTTGGATGTCATGTGGATTATTGCTATTACATGGTATGGATGATTTGGAAGGCATGTGGATTATTGTTATCACATTGCATGGATGATTTAGAATGCATGTAGAGATAAATGTACCCTTGTAAATGCCACGCCTTAAATTATATTAATGAGTTGGATGACATGTAGATTATTGCTAGTACGTTGTATGGATGATATTGAATGACATGTAGAAATAACTGTACACTTGTACATGCCACGCCCTTAATTTTGTTCCTTGCATTAGCATTAAATCATACCAGCAGTTGAGCTGACCTATTTGTGGGATAACTCCCCACAGATGACGTTCCCGGTACTCGAAACTTGAGGAAGTCTTGTAGAGTGGAGGAGACATGAGCTTAGAATGATCTTGGCCCTTGGGAGCATATTTCAAGATGTATTGATATTGTATAAGGGCTTAAGCCTGAATGACATGTTGAATGTTTTTATTGATTGTGCTTTACATGGATGTACATTGAAGGAAATGAATGTAAGTTTGAGTTGAATCCGTTAGATTGTCCTTTATTTTATATTTTCTTTTAGTTTCGTTACACTCACCCTCGGGTTCGCGAAAATTCGGGGCGTGACATATATACATACAATATGTATGCAAGTGTGTATTCATAATTATTTACTAGTTAAATTTAAATTTTTTTTTTTTTTTTGTATGAATACAAATTGATTGCAAAATGATTATATATTAAAGAATTAATGTCATTTCAGTATATAGTCATTAATCTCTTCAAGTTTACATATGATGGTTAGTAACTTAGAAAGACTTTCAAATTAAAACTACGTGTCTCTTCAAATCAAATTTAAATGACGTGTCTCCTCAAATCAAATTTGAACGATGCGACTCTTCAATTCAAAATTAAAATGACAACGCAACTCTTCAATTCAAAATTGAAACGACCGACTCTTCAATTCAAAATTGAAACGACGTGTCTCTTCAATTCAAAATTAAAATTGTGACTCTTCAATGCAAAATTGAAACCACGTGACTCTTCAATTCAAATTAAAACATTGTGTCTCTTAAATTCAAATTGAAACGACGCGTCTCTTCAATTCGAAATTGAAACGACGTGTCTCTTCAATTCGAAATTGAAACATTGTCTCTTTTCAATTCAAATTGAAACAACACGACTCTTCAATTCAAAATTAAAACAATGTGTATTTTCAATTCAAAATTGAAACAATGTGACTCTTCAATTCAAATTGAAATAATGTGTCTTTTCAATTCAAATTGAAACGACGTGACTCATCAATTCGAAATTGAAACTAATGTATCTTTTCAATTCAAAATTGAAACATTGTGACTCTTCAATTCAAAATTGAAACATTGTGCCTTTTCAATTTAAATTGAAACGACGTGACTTTTCAATTCAAAATTAAAACAATGCGTCTTTTCAATTCAAATTGAAAGACTATGTTTATTTAATTCAAATTGGTGTATTAGACACACACACACACACAAACATATATATATATATATATAAAATATTGTGTCTATTTAATTTGAATTAAATACCTTTTAAGTTTGACATATGTATGCAAAAGGTATATGAGATACGAGTTTTCTCAAAATGAATATTATGACAATTATTTTGTCCAATAATTAATATATATATATATATATATATCTTCATATGCTTGAGTCATATAAAGTGTAACAATAATATTATTAACTAAAGAAATATTATTTATCCTTTCTTTATAGATAACATATACAAATATATGTTGAAATAATATTTTATTGCGATGTGATTATCCAATATTGGTAAATTTCAAAATATGATGATCATTCTTTAAAGTCATGGTTGATCTAGATATATTACATTAATTTTTATATGCAATTCCTCATTGAATTTATTAGGAAGATTTTTCTTTACTACATATGGTAGATATTCGAGAAAATCTTAAACATAGGTTTATTGTTGAGTTAAAAAGACAAAAATAAATGTTTAGATCATTATTAAGCATTTAGTTATTTTACATAACATATTATGTGTAAAAATAAAGTTTACAATTGACTTCTTTTCAATCTTAAAAGAAGTATTGGACCTATAGAATTAATTTAAATAATTGTGATTTGAATGTATGTTAAAACTAGAGGTGGTAAGAAATATTTTTTTACATTTCTTGATGAGAGCCCAAGCTACTGTTATGATTACTTGTTGAGAAATAAAGATGGGATCCTGAAAATATTTACACATAACAAAAGTGAGGTTGAGAATCCAC
The DNA here is from genome assembly GCA_008638375.1 of Nyssa sinensis. Classification (NCBI taxonomy): domain Eukaryota; kingdom Viridiplantae; phylum Streptophyta; class Magnoliopsida; order Cornales; family Nyssaceae; genus Nyssa; species Nyssa sinensis. Next base: position 13,885,054 of record CM018035.1, on the reverse strand, counting down.
TTAATAAGAAGATTAAGGTGCTAAGAAATAGTGAACACAAATCACTCTTTGATAAGTTTTGTTATAACGTGGTACTATTCTACACCTTAGTCATCTTAGAAAAAAGAAGTTGATGAATGAAAAAATAGAACTTTTGAAGATATACTTAATACTATGTTAATAAGTTTTAGATTATCTCAGAATTTATGGGGGAACATATGTTGTACACAAATTATATTTTCAACCAAATACCTCAAAAGTAAAACCAATAAAACCCATTTTGAATATGGAAAGGTCGTAGACTTTCTTACAAATACTTAAGAAATGTGGGGGTACTTGGCTAAAGTAGTGGTTCATATTCCTAAAAAATTTCAGATGGGACCTATAACAGTTAACTGTGTATGTTAATAATAATAGTGCATTTCAATTTCTTATTTATAAGTATGAAATTATTGATATGCGTGTTAATATTATTATTGAATTAAGAAATGCATTATTCTTTGAACATGTATCTACTTACAAATTCACACAAGAGATGAGTTCTTTTAAGAGAACTCAAGACACTACAAATAGTAGTAGTCAAGACCAAGAGAAACAACAAGATAATAATGAACCTAGACACATTCAAGAGGGCTAGAACATCAAAATCTTTGGTTAAGATTTTCTAACTTATATATTAGAAAAATGAACTTTAAAACTTTAAGAAAATGATGTCCAATTTTGAAGTTCTATATTGGAAAGAGACAAGTGTGTGTATCTTAAGAATTATGAAAATGACTATCATTTAATTGTCTCTATATTAGTGATTTGCTCATTATGGGTAGTAATAATGAAGTCATTAAAGCTATAAAGAGAATATTGAACAATAAGTTTAATATAAAATGTATAGGTGTTACTGATGTCATATTAGAAATAAAAATCTCTAGAACATTGGATGGACTAGCATTAACTCGATCATTATATTGAGTGAATACTTAAGAAATTTAATCAATATGATAGCGGTCCAGCGAGAACACCTGTAAATGTAAATCTACGTTTATCTAAGAATAATGATTAAGGCACCTCTCGATTAGAGTTTGCAAGAATAATTGACAGCTTAATGTATGTAATAAATTGCATTTCTCCATACATAACATACACTGTCAGTAAGTTGAGTAGATACACAAGTAATCTAAGGCCAAATCACTTGAAGGCAATAGTTAAGGTTTTAAGATATTTTCAATACACCCTAAGTTATGCATTGTATTACTTGAGAAATCCAGTTATGCTTGAAGACTATTGTGATGAAAAATGGATATCAAACACCAAAGACTTCAAAGTCTATAAGTGGTTATCTCTTTACACTTGGAGGAGGAGTAATATCTTAGAGATTTTCTAAACAAAGTGCATTGCTAGATTCACAATAGAATCCAAATTTATTGCACAAAAAAGCTGAGTGGCTTCGTCGTCTCTTAGAAGATATTTCAAAGTGGCCAAAATGTGTGCCCGTAATATGTATACATTGTGATAACCAATTTGTAATTAAGGGGTGGGGGGCACAAAATCAAATGTAGAACGGTAAGTCTTGCCTTAAACATCGAAGACATAATACCGTGTTATAACTGCTCTCTAATGGTATTATTACCATTAAGTACATAAGATCAATAGCCAATATAACGGATTTGTTAAATGAAATATTTGACAAGAGAGCAAGTAAATCAAGGGGAATGGATTTAAAGCCAATACATTAAGAGTCGCTATATTGGAAACCCAACCTAGCTGACTGAAGATCCCAATATTTAGGTTCAAAGGGACAACCGAATTATGTGTGACTCATTGAGATCACTACAGAGATAATATCTCTTACTCATTCTTATGATAAGAAGAGTGATGCCTGCAGCGTTAAATAGGATAAGCTAAACTTTTAATGATTCTTATACCTTGTTAACACAAGTGGGGTATAGTAGAATACTCTTAATAAGAAATCATCTATATGAGTGTGAACTGGGCCGATTCTATAAGAATGATAAAGACTAAATTCTCTAATAGCACTCATGAAACCAAGAATTGTTTAGGGCCAAAATGAACATAATCATGAGAACCAACTGTGTAAGGAAGGATTCTATGTGAATGCTGTCTTGGTTTACTCAAACAATTGAACAGTTCAAGACATCATGTTCACTGATCAACCAGTAACCCCGATAGTATTTCACAATGAAGGTTCAAGGCCACAAGCTACCTTTCTCTATATAGGAGATTTCCAAATGAATTCTCTTAGTGTCTGCATATCATTTGCATTGCATTCAATCAATTGCATTCATGTGGGGGATTGTTGAAAAAATGGATTATTGAGCAAGAATTTTTGGTTATTTTTGAATCAAAATTTAAATGAGTCTCACACATTATTTTAGATGGGTCCACATAGAAATATGTTCTCATTCATAAGGAGATTAAGAACATATATATTGGATTGTTCAAAAATCATCAAGGAGTAAATGAGAAATTGACTCCAAATATCACCACTTCAAAATAGTAACAAAACTTGAAACTTGTGAAAAACTTATGTCTCACATAGGTTGGGAACAAAGCTTTAAATAGTATATATACAATTACCTTAGATTGGGCTTAGGCCTTGCCTCGTTGTATATGTGTATATATATATATATATATATATCTTTTTAGAGAAAATTTATTTAAATAAATTTATTTATTTAAATTATATTTTCAAAATGTTATGTTTTTGAATTTTGACTGAACAATCACCATGAACAAGTGCGTCTTTTCAAATTGGTGCGTCTCTTCACCAATGGATGCATCTATTTAAATTGAAGCATTATATCTGTTCGCGTGAACAGATGCACCCTTTAGGTTCGTGTCTATTTGAACAGCCATCAAGTCGCCTATATAAACATAGTTCGCCTTCATCATCATTCATTCAATTTCACGAGTTTTAGAATTAAGTTTATGCATACTGTGAGTTTGCATATTAAGAGAGTTCAAGGACAAGTTTTGGTTCATTGTGCACATAAGATTGGAGTGCTTCCATCTATTGTGTGTGACCATTCTATCTTAGGAGACAACCGTCATTGAAAACTCGAAAGCATCAGTGCAAGGGCGATATTGTTTTAAGGACATAGTGTAAGATTCTAGCCTTGGTCAATCACTATTGCTTTACTTTTGGTATTTTCGTAGAAAACTGTAAGTTCTAATTTCTTTTGTTTTTATTTAATTTCTGTTTCTGTATTTACAGTATTTTAAGAATTCTGTTTCTATTCTATATGATTCTGAAATTGTTTCAAACTATTTTTATAATATAATATTTATTAAAGTGTTGTATGTTTTTACAAGTACAGTATTTTAATAAAATATAATTTTTCCCAAACATGTAGTTAGAGAAACCTAATAAAATAGAAGAAATCCTTGTGAGACCCACGCATACAGATAACCGAGCAGGTTGACAAACAACAAAACCCTCGCTCTTATTATAAATAATATATATATATATATATATATATATATATGTATCTAAGTATGCATACGTATATGTGTGTGGCTTCACCTTAAGCCATTTTTCATAAATTTGAATTTCACTGTGATTTCAAAAGTTTTAGGAAGATGACAACATTTTGAACTGAAACTTTCACAAGCTTCACAATCACAAACTTTACAACAGGTGACGTAAGCTTTAACAATATTTTGATCTCATGAATATCATCAACTCCAACAGAAAAATGAAAGAAAATGGAGAAACCAAGGGTAAAAAAGAGAATACCATCAACTTTTTTGTAATGAATGATTAATCCATGTATAAACTGAGAACAAGAAGAAACACTGGTACATGGTAGTGTCAGTTGTGTAAATAATACAATCCATTTCAGGGAAGCAATTAGCAGGGTTGGGCAGGCAGCTCCAAACCCACCTGAAAACTCCCTTCCTAAATTCTATTAAATGCCTGAAATAACACATAAATTCCTTTCAAATCCAAATGAACCGTCAAACTAATTGTATAATGTGAGACTGAGTAAAAGAACTTCTAAATCCATAGCTGCTACATCTTTAGATTCGGTCATATGCAGAAACTCCCAGATCAAATACATGATATGGAAGGTGCCAGCTATCTACCAGAGATCTGGATTCAAACGCAACCCCATTTGTTGCCTATTGTCAAAATTTGACAAAAAATAATAATGACCTTTACTATGATTTCTTCTTTGCTTGTGAGTTCATCCAAGAGGTATAGAAGTTATCCATTACTAGTGGAGTCAGAGAAAATTTTGAATCTAGTCACTGTGATTTTTTTCATTGCTTGTGAGTTCATCCAAGAGGTAGAAGCCATCCATTTACTAGTGGAGCCATAGAAAATTTTGAATCAAGACCCTGCTCTAGTTGGGCAGGATTCATAACTAGAGAACACAAGGGAGATCTAGGATAAAACCTAAAGGCTGATCGGAAGACTTCAAGCTCTTGGGATGGCCTGCAAAGCCCAGTTTTGGGACAATTTTGAAAAGATTTGTAGAAACAGAATTCCGGGTTTCACCTCTTTTTCTGCAGAAAAAATAAACTTCTCAGGGTATACCCATCAACCAGCGGCCATGAAGGAATTTCCTATTGACCGATGCTCCAGTTATATCCCTTTGACATGATATAACTTCTCAGCAGACAACTGTATCAGATCCCAGGCTCTAATAATGAAAGGATCAAGAAATTACATTCTTCGGGTCTTGCAGAATTTTATTTTAAGTTGTCAGTGCTGGATCCTTCTGTATCCCACCTCTCTGTACTACAATTGAGGTTAAAGTTCAGGAGACCTGAAGAGCGAGCATACATTTCCTCGAAAGAATCAGTGTGTATCACCAATAATCTTTGCAAGAACAAACACCTCCACTAAAATGGTGGAACCGATGTCTATCTCTAACAGTAATTTTTCTTCTATATATCATTGAAATGAGCTTAAAGAACTGATGGCAGTCCTGACAAATTCTCAGATTCTTCACTATAATTAAAGTTGTATCAGATGAAGTTTTTAGAAGCCCAAATGCCAGGGCAAGCTTCTCGCTGTGATATATCAGAGTTTGTTCTTTCTCCTCTTCCTCAAGATCATACAAAACAATGTTGGTGTCTGCTGAATAGCCAGCCACTTCTAATTGCCTTTTGATAACAGCCAACAGCTTATAGACCTCTTCATATCCTCCTGGTTCAGTTATATCTGATACTACAAACTCATAAACCACACTTCCAATTTCAATTGAACTGCAACCAGGAACCTTGTGTATTCCTGTACGATTCATCATTTCCCTGACTTGCCCCACTTTAACCCAATTCCTATCTCTAGCATATAGGTTGGATAGCAAAACATAATTCTCCCCATTTTTTGGCTCTAATTCAAGAAGGTTTCTGATTGCAAATTCTCCCAATTGTGTATGTCCATGGATTCGACAAGCACCTAGCAAGGCCCTCCAAATGATGGGATCGGGTTTCATGTTCATGGTCCGAATTACCTCCTGAGCTTCATCCAAGAATCCTGCTCGACCAAGCAGATCAACCATACAGCTGTAATGCTCAATCATCGGCTGCAACCTAAACTCCTCTTTCATGCTTAGAAAATGCCACCGGCCTTCTTTAACAAGACCTTGGTGGCAGCAAGCACACAAGACGCCCAAGAACGTAACTTCATCAGGCCTAAAATTCTCCATAACCATTCTAGAAAAGGCCTGCAAAGCAGCTTCACCTTGTCCATTCATGGCATAACCAGATATCAAAACATTCCATGTATAGACATTTTTCACTCTCATTGCCCAAAAAACTTTCTCTGCCTCATCGACCAACCCACATTTAGCATACATGTCAATAAGAGCAGTACCAACAAACACATTTAATCTCAACCTATTACGAGTAATATAATCATGAACCCACTTTCCTTGATTCAAAGCACCCAGGTGGGCACAAGCCGATAGAACCCCAACTGTGGTGACCTCACCTGGTTCAGCCCCTGCAGCCTGCATCTCTCTAAATACATCAATTGCTTCTCTGAATCTCCTATTATGAGTATAACCAGTTATCAATGCATTCCACGAAACTGCATTTCTCTCAGGCATCTCATCAAACAACTGACGAGCATCACCACATAGTAAACAAGTGCAATACATATGAACAAGAGCAGTACTTGAGTAAATGTCGGATCCAAAACCCATTTTAATTACGCAACAATGTATCGATTGTCCAAGATCTCGACGGCATAACTGAGCCACCGACTTGAGAACAGCCGGAAAAATTGAAGAATCAGGAAGAATACCAATTTTACTCATCTGGGTGTATACAAAAACTGTAAGTAAATGCTTATTCAAGTGTGTATAACATCGTAGAATGGTATGACAAAGCTCAGAATCAATGAACTCATGGAACTGTGTAAAGAGAAGAGCAGAGGAACTAAACCCATATGATGACACAGAGATATCTATCAGTTTCATGAGAGAAAATTGGTTGATGGGTATGTTGTTGACAATCAAATGACCGAGAATTTGATTCATGTGAGTGCAATTTGAGAGTAAATTCATCATATGGGTATGTTCTGGCACTGTCATTTGAGTCGCTGGGCACTCTGTAACTGTGAGTAGTGGGGTTGAAGCAGTACGGAAGGGGAAGAGTTGGGTCCATTGGCAAAGCCTCGTTGAGGGTCGTAGGAACTGTTTCAATGATCTCTTCATGGTTGAATCTTGGCAGAACCATTGACCGACAAAAACAGAAATCAACCTTTCTTTTGGGCGCAATTGAAAATGATGAAAGAAGCCCATCCGGGCGTTGTAAAGAGTAATTTTCATTACTTGGTATTCATAAAATTAATTATTCTCATTCTACTTTAATAATTTAATGGTTCAAATTAAATATAAGAATAATTATTATTTTATTATTAAATATTCAGTCAAACAAAAAAATAGAATAATTATTCTCATTTCATTCCAACTCTATTTTATTTCTGTTCTATTCTATTTCAGCGTACCAAACATAGCCTAAGAGTCTCGATACGAGGTGAAAAGTCTGAGTTCGACTCTTTTTAGTTACGCGAGTTCACGATTTACTTGATGTGCAGAATTAATGGACGGTTTGGCTCATCTGAAGTTTACCTTTCTAGGGTAGCCATTAATCTAAAGCCATGACTGCTGATAGACTTGGTCTTAAGAGGGTTCATGTTATCAAAAAAAAAAATGATGGAAGCACTTGAAAGAAAATTGTGATGCCTTTTTTTTTTTTTTTTCTCCACATTTATACTTTCTTTTATCAGTATAAATATTTCTACTTTTTAGTTATTTTATTAATAAGCATTTATGTATGAGTGTATATTAATGGGATTTAAATAAGTACAGTGGTTATTCTCCTTTTATTTATTTACGTATCATAATTTTAATGTATCATACATATTCTCACATATATATTATATAATTATTTAATTTTAATTAAAAAATAAAAATAAATAAAATTAAAAAATCCAATTATAGTTAAAACATGTATTCAGATAAAATGAAATTTTATTTAAAGAGTTTACATAGATGAATTAGTAGTGTTGTATTAATTTCATATCACATCAGATGTAATAGAACACCAATACAATACTGTCAACTCATTTATACAAATATTTTTGATAAAAAAACTGATAATCATAGTATTACTCTTCTCTTGTTAAATTTGGAACTAAGTATTATCTTTTAAATATTCTTCTATACCAAATTTTCTTAATATATTATTTGATATGCATTATCTTATATTTTATTTCACATATTACACGTTCAATGATCTCCAGAGTGTTTTTAATTTTCAATTGTATAGAAATTTATTGGACCAATAATTTTATATTTATTTTTTAAAAAATATTATATATAACTGATTTTCTCATTATATTTTTTATTTTTAAATACAAGCAAGTCAATTTCATATGTATCTATTCTAATAAGTTCTACTCTTTATATCTAAGAATAAGAAAATTTATTAAAAAAGACCCGTTATATATAACATTACTTTATTTAAAATGGCCCATTCTATTTTTCTAATAGAAAATTAAAATTAAAAGTTAGTGTTAGTTTCAGTGGTATCTCAAGATTAAGTGAATGTGTGTCTTATCTATAAAGAGAAATAATTAAAATAATTGTTAATGAAACCATACTTTCAAATAAGTGAAAAAAAATTATTTCTAGCATCGCTTAGAAACAACTTTTTTTTTTTTTTTTTGGATTTTAAAAGAACTTAGAAATTTAATTTTCAAAGGCATGATGCCAAACACATGATGTAGTCAACCCACTAGATAAAAGGTTTTTTTTCCTTAAAACAAAAACAGTCATTTTCATACACTTAGCGATGTAGTTCTCGTAGAAGTATAAACTTATGTTGCATGGATAACTGTTATAAATGATGTGTTGAGTTAAATTAGAAAAGAATCCAACTTTGGATGGTTACTACGAGAGATGGCTGTTACGAAGGATTTCTCATAATATATTGAGAAGTCTATGAGAAATCTTGTAAGTATTAGTCTTAACCTATGGACACAAAGAGAGGTATATTTTTATTAATCATTGCTATAGGATTAGTGAGAGATCCCCGTTTGGTTAGTGTTTGAAAACTTGTTTCATAGTTTTCGAAAATTCAATTTGTGTTTGGATAAAATTTTCAAATGTTGTGTTTCAAAAACTAATTCTGAAAATTCATTTTTTACGTTTTTGGAAATTTTCAAAATCTTTCTCCCTCCATCTCTCTATCCCCTCTCAACATCACCCGCCATGCACGACAAACCCACCCATTTCCCATCGCAATCCCCCATGTTTCACGACGATTAACATGTGTTGATATTAGTATAAAAAAATATAAAAAAATTATTTTTTTTGAATTATATTCAAATATATTTTTATAATTTTTAAAAATTAATTACAAAAATCTAAAAATTATTTTATAAAAAATTATATCTGAATTATTATTCAAATGCAATCTTTATTTTTTAACATAGTTGGCTATGTTATGAATTTGATTTGACAACACAATGTCCAAATTGACAAAAGTCACAAAACAACTGACCATCTACTCGTGAATGTATTTCTAATCTTCTACCACACAATCATCTTCAATGCTTTAGTTAGTTGTTTTCACCAAGCATTTTCTTATTCACGAGATTTTACAAACATTGGCATATATATATATATATATATATATATATAATCATTATCTTAAAAGTATTCTGAATATCTTCAATGTTTTTGTTCTCATAAACTTAAATTCAAATATTATTATATCCAAATGCATTTTCACAGTTTTTAACTCAGAAACTGAATTCTGATTAGCATAACCAAACGCATTTTTGTAGTTTTCAAAAAATTAATTACAAAATTCAAAAACACATTTCAGAAATATTTTTTAGAAAATCATATCTGAATCACTATTCATACGCAAATTTTTATTGTTTCTTATTTGAGAGCAATTGAAATTTTTATTTGTTGTGTCTTGTACTAGTTGTTTTTTGACACTTACTTGGATGGTTAATTTTTAAAGTAGCTTAGTGTTTTACTCATACGGATGATCAATTTTTAAAAAAATGGTCAAATTTTTAGAGCATCTGAGTGTTTGCTCATTGGATCTTACCCAATTGGATTCTTCAATTTTTAAGCGATATTGGAGTATTTGATTAATCATTGTAATTGAGGCAATAGTTTGATTGAGGAGATCTTTGCAACAGCTTGACATAGCATTGTGTAAGTAGGACAATATGTTCATCATTATCTATGATAGTGTGGCAGCTCTAGCATATGCAAGCGTTATGTTTGGCACAACCTTTTCCCATATAACTACCAAGCTTTAAAAGTTCATGAGATATAAGTGCAAGTGATGCCTTTTTCTTAAGAGGCACCTTTTGGGCTTGGGGTTTACAAGGACATAACCGTGAAGGCATGTTGTTGGATTGGAAGCTTAGGCTCGCTAGTATGCTGTTAGACTAAATGCAAACAATGCCTCAAAGATAGATTGAGTTGTGCTGTTAAATAATAGTTTTGACATATGTGAGGATTCAAAGTATTATGAGAGAATCAAATACATTGACATTAGTTTTAATTACATACATTTGAGATATAGTTGTGTAAGAGAATGTAGTTTTAATGCATATTTACGTGACTAGTTTGGTAGCCAACCTATTGTCTAAGCTCATTACTAAAGATGTTTAACATCCTGTTGATGAATTGCATACCATGTGACATTATGTCATTATAATATGATTTTGAGTTATATTGAGATAATTGTTTGATATTATGAGTATATATTCTTGAAAGATGTTACTAGGCTTAAATTGGCTCTCTTAAATGAGCAATCGTCTTGATGCTTGAATAACGAGCAACATAAGACATGAATTTCTTGATATTTGTTGTATTGATCGGGCACAAATCGTTTTGTAATTTACATTACACATTCAATACAAACAACTCTTTCTCTTTCTTAATCTACTTCTCTCTTTTATATTTTTACTCTTTAAAATTTTCTCTCTTGAATTATCATCAAGAGACCCGTGATTTTGGATTGTGCAACAATCATAGCGGAGTCTAATAGCCGCTTTATTGATAAGAAAATTTTTACGACATTTATTCTAATTCAAAAAGATCGTAATACAAATATGGTAGAATTTAGATAATTCCACGCATCCGTACAACGGGTTAGTAACCAAATTCGGCATAAGTATTTTATTTTTCTAATAAAAAAAATGCAATTTTGATCCTTTATCATTTTAGATTTTGATATACCACAAAAGACTGACCTGTCCTCACATGACACGTGTACATTCAGAGCACCTATGTATACAGACCAAAGAAAGCTTTCTTATCCAGAGCAGAAATGCACACAGAGTTCAGAGCTCCTTTGCTCGAAATCCTATAATATCTTTAGTCATCTCTCCAGAGCAAGAAATACTAGGTATGCGCATAAAGGGGTCTCGAGCTGGCCACCACCTTACACACTATATAGACTTCGAAAAAAAAAAGAAATAGAGTCCTACATGGTAACTGCCATCTTCGGATATCATCAAATCCCTATCTTTACGATTCCAAATCCTACTCAATTTAGGAGATCCGCAACCTATAAATTAAATCCTAAGGTGCGCTTTTCAATTACATTTTTTTTAATTACTTTCAATTGCAATATTCTTTTTAGTTTTTATTAACTTTATCATCGGAACGGCTACCACTAGAACCAACTCGGTGATCCTCTGATCCTTTTTTTTGAGTTATTGACAGAAGACGAAGAGCGGAGCCCCTAGTGATCAGAAAGTGCAACATTAGTTTGGCGCCATCTATGGGAAACGAAAATTGTTTCTTGCTAATTCTCTTCTCCGACAATGATAACTTTTTTGTCTTTTCTTACTAAAACGACGATGGCTCCCAATCTTTGTCCAAGAAAAAGTTCCCAAAACCCCCGAAACCAGCCTTCTGCTAGAAGAGGAAGGGGGCAAGCATCCAACTCCTTATAGCAACAACTCGATCGGGTCCAATAGGAGTCCGATCAAATGTAGGAACAGCTCTTCGCCATCTCCCAAACCTTGGCGTCGCTGGCCTAGAATCAACAAAATAACCCCACTCGTCTTCCCACCAACACTGTTGATGAAAGGGCTCAGCCTCCTGCCACCACCATGGGCGGAGGACCTCCCACGGAAGCCCCTAATGTGCAGTTGGTGCACCTCCATGGCACCACTCACATAAGGGGTGATCCCCAGCCATCCACTGCAGCAAGGAGAGGGATGCTTGCCTTTTATCCTGCCGTCTATTATCAAAGCAGGACCAGGGTCCCAACTTTGGTAGCGTCGGGGGCCAACCTAGCACCACCTGAATTTCAGCCTCCACCGGCGCCAGTTCCCCTAGTCCAAGGAGAGCAACATCTCCCTATTACTGCTGGATAGAATCGTCCTTTCCATATAGGGACAGAGGCTGTAAGACAAGGCCAACAACCAGTTCTGCCTAGAGTTCCACAAAGGGTGGAGGAAACAGCAGACTCCATGGATCAAACCATACTTACCAAAGGAACCTACGTCCCTCTAGAGCAGGATGAACTACCAAAGTTTCTCGAAAGGTTTGCCATGCCGTTTACTCCTGACATAATGGCAAAGAAGCAGCCCAAGAAATTTATTGTCCCAAAGTTCACCCTTTATGATAGGTCTGAAGATCCTGGAGATCACTTTCCTACTACTAGCACACCATGGCCCTACATGGGGCCACCGACGCTTTCATGTGTCGAACCTTTGTAACCAGTCTCAAAGGCACTACTCTAAAGTGGTTCCATAGCCTTCCTCAAGAGTCGATCACCAGCTTCTACCAGCTCAGCAGGCAGTTTCTTGATAGATTCTTGACCAACAAAAATTTGAGAAAGTGGCTAGAATTCATGCTAACCATAAAGCAGACCAAGGGCGAGTCACTTCAAAAGTATATAGCTCGCTTCAATGCCGAGCTCATAGAGATAACAGATTGCAGCCCAAGCTTCTTGGTAGTAACTTTCACCTTTAGCCTAGGGCCGGGGCACTTTCAGGATTCTTTGGTAAAGAATCCTTTCGTTGACATGGCAGCACTCATGGAGCGGGCACAAAAGTACATAAACCTGGAGGACACGAAGATATCCTTCTAAAAAGCTAAAAAGCAAGCTCAGAAAGACGTTCACAAGAAAGACTCTAGTACAACTAAGAAGAGGGTCAGAAGTCCTGACAAGAGGACGGCACCCAGATCCCAGAATAACCCTAATTCTAGGAGATACGACACGTTCACTCCTCTAAACGCCTCCCTCACTCACATACTTCGATAGGTGCAGACCCGTGAGGGCCTAAAGTGGCCGGAACGGCTGAAAGGCAATCCCGATACTAGGGACCAGAACAAGTACTATGATTTCACAAAGATCACAAGCATATTATTGACGAATGTAGAGCCCTCAAATAGGAGATTGAGCAACTCATAAGCAAGGGCGGCTGCCAGAGTTCGTCTGATAGGATGAGAGGTAAAACCCCTACAATGATAGGCCGCAATAGAGAAGGCAAGAACAAAGGCCTGAACAGAGGGAGGTCCGGAACGAGCAAACGGAACAGAACAACCAGGTCATTTTTGTCCTCTACGCTGACAACTCGATGATAGGAATCCAACCATATAAGAAAGCGGTATGCTCGGGACGCTAGGACAACACCTAACGTCCTTCAGATTTCTGCCATTGAGAAGAGGTTGAAGCTTGCACCCCAAATCTAGTTCTCAAAGCTGGATCTTACAGGGGTGCATTGTCCTCATAGTGACGCCTTCATCATTTCACTCAAAATTGAAAACTTTGAGATCAGGAGGGTCATGGTGGACACGGGGAGTTCCACCAATGTGTTATTCTATGAGCCTATCAAGCATACGAAGCTCAACCCCAGTGATATCAAGGCCACCACCTCTGTAATGGCGGGATTTGATGGGAACCTCAGTATCCTACTGGGTAAAATTGACCTGCCAACCACAGTAGGAGAGGGGGACGAACAAAAGACGTTGATATCCGAATACATGGTCCTAGACTCCAAGTCCCCTTACAACGTTATCCTTGGAAGACCTTGGTTCCATCAGATGGGAGCGGTCACTTCAACCCTCTATCAGTGCTTGAAATACGTGCACAATAACATGGTTTACTCCATTAGGGGTTGCCAGCCAACTGCCCGAGAATGCCATCCTCTCACACTAAAGGAAAAGGCCCCCCAAATAACAGTCACAACATCCTTATGAAAGAGGGAGTTCTGCCCCTTCCTACCTTCATGAGACGGAGGAGTGCTCCTCCGAAATTGACGAGCCACTGAGCTCTAGAGGAAGGGATAAGAGGGCCAAGCCCATGAAAGATCCTATCAAGGTGCTCATAAGCTCTGAAGGGGGAGGATGGTATTTGCAGATTGGTTCAGATCTATCCCCCTCTGAGCAAAGAAAGATGGTGGAATTTTTGAAGAATAACCTGTCGGTACTTTCTTGGAAAACCAAGGACATGGAAGGGATAAACCCTAACCTTATCTCCCACAAGCTAATGAACGATCCAGATTACCTTCCTGTAAGGCAAAAGGGAAGGACGTTTGCTCCAGAAAGCCACAAGATCACCAACGATGAAGTTTAAAGGCTGCTAGACGCCAAAATGATAAAAGAGGTGTTCTATCCTAAATGGCTCGCCAACACAGTCCTCGCCAAGAAGAAGAACGGCAAGTGGAGGGTTTGCATTGACTACACAGACCTCAATAAAGCCTGCCCCAAAGACAGCTTTCCTCTTCGGAGGATTGATCAGCTAGTTGACGCAACCGCTGGACATGAGCTCATGAGCTTCATGGACGCTTACTCTGGATACAATTAGATTCAGATGTACCTCCCAGAGCAAGAAAAGATAGCCTTCATATCCGAACGAGGACTTTATTATTATAGAATGATGCCGTTCGGTCTGAAGAACGCCAGAGCTACGTATCAACGTTTAATAAATAAAATGTTTGGCCCTCTGATTGGTGACACGATGGAAGTCTATATAGACGACATGTTGGTCAAGAGCTTACAGAAAAAAGACCACATCCAACATCTGAGCCGGACATTTAACATCCTTAGGCATCACAAGATGAAGCTGAACCCCTTAAAGTGTACCTTTGGGATCACTAAAGGGAAGTTCTTAGGTTGTTTGGTTTCTCAAAGGGGAATTGAGGTAGACCCCATGTAGATAAAATCTCTAATTAAACTAGAGTCATCGAAAACCAAGAAAGACATTTAAGGCCTAAACTGAAGGATTGTGGCCCTGAGCCGATTCATCTCTAAGTCTACCAACCGATGCCTTCCGTTCTTCAATGCCTTAAGGGGGAGTAAGGCCCTAAAATGCGAAAGAGCCTTTCAAGAATTGAAGCAGTATTTGGCATCCCCCGAGCTCCTTTCAAAGCCAGTCTAGGGAGAAAAACTGCTCATATACCTTACGGTTTCAGCAAATGCCGTCAACTCTGTACGAATCAGATAGGACGAAGGAATTCAAAGGCATGTTTTTTTATATAAGCAATGCACTCTTGGACACCGAGACTAGGTACTCTGAGATTGAGAAATTGGCCTTCGCTCTGGTGACATCTGCTCGGAAACTCAGGCCTTACTTTTAGGCGCATCCCATTGAGGTCCCTACCTCTTATCCTTTGAAATCAGTCCTTCACAAGCCCAAAGTCTCAAGATGACTAGTCAAGTGGTCCGTAGAGTTGGGAGAATTTGATATATCCTATATACCATGTACCTCCATCAAAGGGTAAGCATTAACGGATTTTGTCGCCGAATTCACTCCAGCACTGCATGTTAAAGCACAAGTTAACATGGACACTTCGATATGAAAACTTTATATCGACGGGTCATCCATTAATAGAGGTCCGGGCATCGACATAGCACTTTAGTCCCTCAATGGGTTCATAACTGAAAAAGTAGTCAGTTTGGAGTTCAGAGCCTCTAACAACGAAGCTGAATACAAAGATTTCATCCTTAGGATGAAGCTGGCCCTGGAATGCGGAGCCCAGAACCTCGAAGCATTCTTTGACTCCCAACTTGTGGTAAGCTAAGTTTCGAGAGAATTCTCCACCAAGGCTGACAGAATGATCTAATATTTAGAACTGGTGGGATCATTAAAGCACTCATTCCATAAGTTCATCATTTAAAAAATTAAAAGAAGTCAAAACTCCACGGCCGACGTCTTGGCAAATATGGCCTCCTATCTCAAATTAGAAAGAGATTCAACTGTGAAGGTCTTTTACCAACTAAAGCCAAGCATCGAAGAGGTACAATCCTCCCAGGTTTCAGAACAAACCCAGAACTAGATGACTCCCATCATTCAATACATAAAAGAAAGATCACTCTCAGAGAATAAAAATCAGGCCTGAAGGATTCAAATCAGGACAGCTCGGTACCTAATCTTACATGGGAAGCTATACCAAAGATCCTATATGCAGCCCCTTTTGCGATGTCTATCTCTTAAGGAATCTCGATATGTTCTAGCTGAGATATATGAAGGGATCTACGGCAATCATAATGGAGGTAGAACCATAGCTCACCCAGCTCTAACTCAGGGTTACTACTGGCCTAGCATGCTAAAATAGGCCAAAGAGTATGTCCAGAAGTGCGAGAAATGCCAACGATTTATTTCATATCAGCACCAACCCTATCATTAGCTCATTCCTATCGCCAACCCTTGGCCCTTTGCTCAATGGGGGATGAACATTGTTGGGTCATTACTAAAAGCCTCTCCAAACAGAAGGTGTTTGCTAGTTGCCATTGATTATTTCTCCAAATGGGCAAAAGTCGAACTTCTAACTCACATCACAGAAATATAGGTAAAAAACTTCGCATGGAAGAACATAGTCTGTAGGTTCGGCATACCTCGCGTCATTATTTCAGACAATGGTACGCAGTTTGCTAAAAGGGTGTTCAAGAAATTCTGTGAAGACTTGCACATTAGTCACCATTTTTTCTCACTAGGGTACCCCTAAACTAATGGGCAAGCCGAGATCACTAACTGCATAATTCTAGACACCATAAAAAAAAGGTTGGAAGAAGCTAAAGGAAGATGGGTCAAGGAACGCCTTGGAGTGCTCTAGGCCTACCGTACCACTAGAAGAACACCGACTGTAGAAACACCGTTCTCACTTGCATACGGTTTTGAGGCAGTCATTCTTGTCGAGATTGGCATGTCGACTTTACGGACGGATGCCCTTGACCAGGAAGCCAACAACCATCATCTCATAGAAAACTTAGATTTGCTTGAGGAAAAACGCGAGCAAGCCTGGATCAAGACTGAAGCATACCAATAGAGAATGGCCAAAAGCTTCAACCAAGGGCTAAAACCTGCCCACTTTCAAGTCGGAGACCTCCTTTTAAGAAGAATGTTCACAAACACCAAGAAAGCTTTCTTCTAATTGGGAGGGACCCTACAAGATAATCAAGATCGTTAGGCTCATGACTTATTGGTTAGAAGATGAAACCGGGAAACCTATGCCTAGGCCTTGGAATGTTGAGAACTTGCGAAAATATTATCAATAAAAAAAGTTCATTTTTCTCATTTCAAAGTGCTCTCATTTCAATGTACAGACCCCTAAAAACCTTGCAGCCATTGCAAGCGTTACAGTCTGGTCCATCTCAATATACAGACCCCTAAAGACCTTGTAGCTATTGTAAGCGTTACAGTTCTGGTCCATCTCAATGTACAGACCCCTAAAAACCTTGCAACCATTGCAAGCGTTACAGGTTTGGTCCATCTCAACAAACAGACCCTTGAAAAGTCTTGTATCCACTACAACAGCTATGGGCTTGGTACATTCTTCATTCGGGAGGGCAATCAAAGTATCAAAGGCCCTGACCATTTAAATTGCCGTGGCTCTCATTCTTCTACGAAATTAAAGCTTGATTTGATTATAAGTGATGGAGACTTCTGTTTAGTCTCAAGTTCTGAAGACCTTTGTTTATAAGTGTTAAAGGTCTTGGTTCAATCATTACTTTTAAAAATCAATACTAGATTTACTTACAAGTATTGATTCGATTATTTCTTGAAGACCAATGCTTGATCACAAGTTGTAAAGCTCTTGATTCAGTCATGAGTTCTAAAGATCTACGCTTGATCCAGTCATAAGTTATTATGCTTAGGAATCAATTACAAGCCCTAAAGATCCATACTTAATTTAATTACCAGTTGAAGAGATCTGAGGCTTAAAGTTTGATTTCATATTCAAGTCCTGAAGATTCTTACTTGAGTTAATTACAAGTTATAAGGGTTAGAAACTTAAAGTTTTATGAAAGGGCTTTGAAGGCTTGAAATTGAGATTTGTTTAAAGTGCTAAAGTTCATTATGAAGCTCGGTACATCATGGTAAGCAACATATCAGCATCAGAAAATCCCACAAGTATGACCACTCTCGAGATTCTATTACCAAACAACATAAGTACTTTGCAATGAAAAGGCAATGCACAAAACTTTGAAAAAGATAACTTTTATTCATAGTTAGCCCCAAACTTGGGAAGATTACAAGAAGGAAATGAAAAATACATAAGTTTCCTAGTCTACTATTGGGTTGGCAACCTCTAGAGTATCAGAAATGAAGAAGAACTTGTTCTACACCATAACAAGATTAGTCTTTTCTTCTTCTTCTTCTTATTCTTCTTCTTCATTCTCTACAAACTCAGCACACTGCATCTATATCAGTTTACTCTGGTGCGTCAGCTGGAGGAAGGTCGGGAAGTGCTACCTCATCATCATCATCCTGCACCCTAATCTCACCAAGAGAGACTTCAATGTCGCCAATCCCAACCAGATCAAGGTCAGGGTATTTCTTGAGGAGCTTGGCTCTGAAAGTACGATACCCATGCTCAATCAACTCTCCACCCATGCCCTCGACCTCAGCCTTCATGTCAGCCGTGGTTTGAGCTCTAACAGAGTCAGTAGTGTCTTGGACCTTCTTGAAGGAAGCGGACTGGAAGTCTTCAAACCACTTTTGGAGGTCCTCCAACTTCAGAACAAGGGAGTCCCGTTTAGACTCTAAGATGGAGTAAAAATTAGTAGCCTCTTTCAACTTCTCCTTGGCTGTAGAGGCGGTAGTTGGGTTGTCCCTAACAGTAACTTATCTTCATCCAACTCGAATAGGAGGTTATCAATCAATTTTGAATCCATTAAAGACTCTACAATGGCAGCAAGGCTGTGCATAGTCTGAAAAGAAGAAACAAGCAAACAAGTTAGAACATCAAAACAAAAAAAAAAAAAAAAAAAAATCGAGGGAATAAGTTATGAGTTACCTTCAGCTGGAAGGACAACAAGTCCTTGGCGATCTTCTCCGCTTTCAAACCCTTGTATTTGTTTGGGCCGGAAGCCTAAGACTAGTCAAAAGCCTTCTTCGCGGCTAAATAGTCAGAGTTATCAGGCACGGTAGTAATAGCAGCAGCAACGGCCTTCCCCTTCCCCCTTTTTTTCGTGGAGAATGCAAGGGCAGGGGGAAGGGTAGGCTCGGGAGTAGGAGACTCCCTCATATCCTCAGACACTATTCGGTCTAGGGAATTAGAGAGGAGCCTCTTCCTCTTCACTTGAAGAGGTGGCTCGACAGGGGAAGAGGTCTCTCCCACCATCTTCTTCCTTTTCCCTGGTGCCTAGTTGGGCATCAAAGACTTTTTCAAGTTGCCAGCTCTGCCTTTTGTCAGCCCGACCTCCATCAAATATTGAGAAGAGAGGATGGTACTACGCGCACGGTTGCTGGTCTAAAAAAGCCTTCGGTACTTATCTTGGAGGTCAACGGTAAAGATAGACCTCTTCTAAGCCCTTTTATCTGCATAGAAGACACAAGAATTCAGATCAGATAGTAAAGAGAAAAATCGAAACAAAATTAGAGGCAAAAGTGATTAAAAAAAGGGAGTCTCACCCTTAATCCCGGTATTTCGGGGGAAAGTCGAGGTCTGGCCCTCGTAGTCTTCTAGCTCCCATCTTCCTCCCATGAAGAAGTACCACTTCTTGCAAGTCTTGTTGGAAGTGGACACTGAGGAGATGGGTTCGAACCCCTTGTCAAAGGACATGTAAAACATGCCCTCTGACCTCAAAAACTTAAGATCCATATTACTACGGATCAACTCAAGATCCACTTCAACGCCATTTACATGACCTAAAACTATGAACCCTAACAAATGCCTCTAACTATTGATGTTAAGGTCGGCAGGACAAATGTTGAATCATTTGAAAAAATCTCTAACCAGAGAAGGGAGAGGAAACCTAAGTCCAATCTTGAACCACTTGAGATAAACACAAATCTCGCCTTGACCTTTATCGGACGGGCGATCTAATGATCTTGCTGCCCTACACGTCACATTTTGGGGGAAGTCAAAAGCAGCCCTCAGAGCATCTAACATGCCCTGAGTAACGGCGTTTTCTCCCTCTTCCCTTTGGGATGGCCTACCTAAGGTTTCCCCCACTACATTTCTTGGCTCGACGAATGTGTTTACAATCCTAAGTTCAGGACTAGGGGAAGGGTACTCAACTATCCTATTTTTGACGTCCTTAGAGGAACTGCTACCTGTAACATTAACTTGTGATGACGCAGCCATCTTAGAAGAGCTTCTTGTGCCATAACCTATGCCTAACATAGCGTCGGAGGCCAATATTATGAAAATAAAGAGAAAGAGGAGAAGAAGAACATAAGTGAGAAGAACGGTAAAAAATGAATAGAACTTGAGACTTGATTAGAGAAAGAAGGCTTCTCACGGAAACAATCTTCTCACTCTATTTTCCTCAAGTGTGCAGCGGAGTATTTTTTATGCAATGAAAATGATGAAGGGAAAGGGTGCATGCATACCCCTTTCCCCTTTTATAAAGGGCTAAAATGAGGGGGCCCATGATTTTGAATCGTTGTGGTGGTTGAAGGAATGATGACCTTGAAAGTCCAAACGACGGCTAATGTAATAAATGTCGCATCAACGGCTGTCGTAGAAAGGAAAACGGCTCGACGCGTGGATATAACACATGATTCTTCAGAAACCCTCAGCCTCAGTCACGCGATGCGCTAAACTAAGGCTCGAGGGGGGGGGAGTAGCTGATATACCACAAAAGGACTGACCTATCCTCACATGACATGTGTACATGCAGAGCACCTATGCATACAGACCAAAGAAAGCTTTCCTATCTAGAGCAGACATGCACACAGAGTTCAGAGCTCCTTTGCTCAGAATCCTACAATATCTTTAGTCATATCTCCAAAGCAAGAAATACTGGGTATGCGCATAAAGGAGTCCCGAGCTGGTCATCGCCTTACACACTCTACAGATGTAACACCTCGACCCATTTATCAGAAAAGTTAGTCGCGAATTTGGGAATTAAAAATTTTACAAAAGATTAAACCGAGATATAAAATAATAATAATAATAATAATAATAATAATAATAATAAAAATAATAATAATAATAATAACAACTAAATAAATAAAATAAAATAAAAATAAAAAAATAAATAAAACAAATAATTTATATCTGGCAAATGAGGCATATAGAAGAATGGGAAAAATGAGCCAAAATTGAAGCCAATGGGTTTTGAATCCTTGACCCAAAAATAAGTAAGTACTTTGACCCAAAAAGAAAAGCCACTCGGGCTGCCCCACTCGTTGTGAAATATATCACAATATATATGTATATGTATACATAAAATGAAACTCCCACCTCCCAAAGCAACCAATTGAAACTCATGCAATACCTCACCCTTATGTCATATATACACTTGGATACACAAGTGTATGCACATATATAGATTTCGTGTTTGCATTTGACATCAGAAATCAGGTCTGATGGTGATTGTATAGAGAGAGAAAGTTAGAGAGAAAGAGAGAGTGAAGGAGGAAAGTGAGGGAAGAAAAAGCTTGAATCAGATCATAGAAGCTTGAATCAGACCCTAGAAGCACAAGAAGAAGCAGACTTGGAGCAAGGAGAGGAAAGAGCTACTGTCGAGAAGGTATAACACTACAAACCCAAGAGAATTTTCTCTCTCTAAATACTCCCCCATGCACGAGCTGTTTTAGTTTCATTCTTGCATGCATGGTAGATAGACCATAAGATTTGGGTTGAATGCATGACTATTGGACCATCGAGAAGATCCAAAGCACCAAAACCCGTATACAACCACCATGGATGAACCTTGAGGTGCAGGTCTGAATCGACTTACACCAAACCCATTTTGACTTCTTGAGACTTGAAATAGGTCATTCCAACACCTCAAAAACGGTAGACCGCGACCCTAACGCTTGGGTTTAGACCCTCAAAACCCAACCTATTGCTTTCGGCCATGAAACCCAAAATCTGAAATAGGCTTTTAAACTGAGATTTATGAATGGGGAATTGAAGCCCCTGTTGCAAGGGTCACAACAAGCCAAGCCATGTGCGATTTGGTTGAGAAATGAGGCCATACGACCAAACTGAAAACTTGCACAATAATCGGTTAAACAGAGCTCGATCCATGGATTCGAAGCTCGAAATCAATGCCAAATCGTCGGTCTCACTCCCAGAAATGTTTTGGAATCGAAACATGTTGAAAACCATGCTTGAAAAGCCACGAAATTGAGAAATTGTAAACCTGCAAATTAGGGCAAACGGGGGGAAGAGATAGAGAAGACGGAGTCGACTTACCATTTTAATCCGAGTCAGTTTGGCCGACTCGGACACGTGTCGAAGCAGGGCGTGCCACCTCTTTAGTGGGACGGCGCCGTTTTGGAGAAACAAAATTGTTTTAAAATTAAATTAGGGCTGTTCGGGCACGCGGATTGGAAATTGAAATTCGGAATTGGAATGACCGAAATACGGATAAGGGGGCAAAATTGGAATAACTGGAATATGTTATTCCAGTTCTCCTGAAGGAACTGAACCGGGTGGTTCAGTTGATAAGTGGACCGGTCTAGGGTTTGGGTGACTGAACCCACTGGTTCACAGTTTAAAGTTAAAAAGCTGAACTAGAACTTTTGATAATTGCAATTGTACCCCCACCTGTTTAGAATATTTTACTAAGGCCAGATTTTAAAAAGGAAATTTCAAATGTGCCACTGGAAAAATAAATAATTATTAAAGTAAATTATTTAATTATTTTATTAATTGGATAAAATTACTATTTTACCCTTGGACATTAAATGAGTCAAACGAAATCCAAATAAAATAAAAGAATAGTGTAACCCAATGTTTTTGGGCATTCCGGACTCAACGGTGAAGTCCGATTTTTGAAATTAAGTCCCGAAAATTTAGACACGTGAAATGTAAAATTATCATTTTACCCCTAATGATACCTAAGGCCAATTGAATATAAAAGGTAGTCCATTTTGACTATTTCGGGCAATTCGGACTCAACGGTAGAGTCCATTTTGGCAAACGAAGTACCGAAAAATATGACACGTAAAAATATAAAATTATAAAAATACCCCTAGACTTAAAATAAACTATAGGAAGGCAAATTTAGGTTAGAAAGGTCTAAACTAGTTATCTTCGACGCTTTAAACAAATCGGTGACATCCTTGTGGGGAAATTGGAAAGGAGAGGTGTCTAAATCGACACTTAAATTGTGTTACACTCTAAACAAGAAAGTAACAAAATCTTGAATTGTGATTGTAGGGACCCTCGTCGAGGAAGGATTTTTTGGAAATTGCTTTGGGGACTTCAGGTGAGTATTTTCATACCATGTTGAGGTAGATTTTTATTATAAATATAAATATCGAACTCTGGTATAATTTGAAAATAGATCCTTCTGTTTGAAATCGATTTGAATGACTTATTGACATTGCCATTCCTAATAGCTTGTAAAATATTCATTACACTATAACAGTTTTTCTCACCAATTTTTGAATTGTTTTGATTAAAGGCTAAATATGATACTCTTAATTGAATAATTGAGATTGTTATTGATGTTATTGATTTTGGAAATGATTTTGATGCTTTGAATAATTGAATCTTCTATGATCTGTCATTATCGAATAGATTGTGACTTTATCGAACCCTAACCACGGGGTACACGAGTGGTACTATTGAATTTGATCTCAGTCAGCGAGGTTCTAATTTGCTGGCATTTGAACCCTAACCACGGGGTATATTGGTGGTATTATTAAATGTGATCTCAGTCAGCGAGGTGCTAATTTGCTGGCCATAGAAGATGAATTTTATTGATTTGAACTTTTATGAATATCGAATGTGAACTATGATTGAACCTTGAATCTTTGAATTGAGAACTATTGAACTATGATTTTGATTATCAAACTATGAAATTGTTATCGAACTATGTTACCGAACCATGAGGTTGATTTTGAACTATGATCATTGAATTTGAAAACGACTTTGAACCGTAACTATGATAGAGTTACAATATTATACTACGATGTTGATTTGATTATGACTATTGATATTGAAAACGACTTTGAACCATAACTATGATTGAGTTACAAAAATTGAACTATAATGTTGATTTGACTGTGACTATTGATATTGAAAACGACTTTGAACCATCTTTGAATTACAATACAAATTATCGTTACCAACTATGTTATTGGATCATTATTTTGTTTGTGTTATGTTATCGATTTTGATTTACGAATGTGATTGAACTGAGATTTTTGAAATGATTTTGATACTATTCTCTGATCTGTTGTCCTTGATATGATGTATTTTAATTCCATATGAGTATAGACATTTCAGACTGTACTACATAGTAGTTTTGAAACCCTTGGCATGTTATGGAAGTACTCATTGGGCTTGTTGAAGCTCACCCCATCCTCTTAACATTTTTCAGGTAAAGACTAGACAAACTTGCTTTCAGGTGATGCAGGATGAGTGCTTAAGTGACAAAGCGAGTTCTTTTGATGAGTCCTTGACCGAGGACAGATTAGATTTTTGGGAACTTATGTATCAAGTTTTGTAATATTATGCTACCCTTTGACTTAGAAACTATGATCTTTGATGATGGTATTTGAATTGACCAATTAAGTGATGTAGCTTATTCTGTGGATGATAAGAAAAAGAAAAGAAAAAAATTTATTCCGCTGCGTAAATGGTATTTAGAAAAGTATTGTGATTATTGAAATAGGCCTTGATGGCCGATCACGAACCCCTAATCCGCATAAGCCAGGTTTCGGGTCGTGACAACAGACATCGAAAAAAGAAAGAAACAGAGTCTTACATGGTAACTGCCATCTTCGGATATCATCAAATCCCTATCTTTGCGATTCCAAATCTTACTCAACTTAGGAGATCCGCAGCTTATAAATTAAACTCTAAGGTGCATTTTTCAATTACGCCTTTTCAATTACAGTCTTCATTTTAGTTTTTACTGACTTTATCATCGAAGCAGCTATAACTGGAACCAACCGGTGCTCCTCTGATCCTTTTCTTTGAGTTCTTGATAGAAGACGAAGAACATAGCTCCTATTGATCAGAAAGTGCAACATCAGATTTCATATTCTGTAAAGTTACTTTGGATTAAATTAAAAAAAAAAAAAAAACATAATTTGTGCAATATCAGAAAATTATATTGGAAATTATACCAAAAATCTGAAGTCAAAACATTTTGTTTTGTGGGAAAATGCCCACTAGCTGATTGATGTCATAAGCACCAAACAAGCAATAACAATCAGACAAATAGAAAATGATGAATACGATGACAGCAATAAGAAGAATGATGGTTCTAAATAATTACATGATGCATATCCAACTGTCACAACATTAAACAAATCAATCTCTATCACCCTTGTGATTACTAAAAGTTCTCTCACTAGGCATAACCACCACACACAAATTGGATAAGATCGTTCTGATCCTTCGGTGGCTTTCAGCAATTACAATAAGATGGTTGTGTCTACTGACTTGAGTCTAGAGGCTACTCAATGCGCATGAGATTGAAGGAGCCAATTAGCATCAAGTTGCCAAGGCCATAAACTATGTCTTGTTTAAGATCAACATGTAATACTTTTTGTTTTGTATCGATTGGGTGAGAGATTTTTTATTAATAATTTCGACTTAAGTTTTTGAGTTGTAATATTATAGATTTTTCAAGTTATTGGACTCTGGAATTAGTTCAGCAGGTAAGACCTTAAGACTTAATTATGTTAATTAACTATGGGATTAGTTCACCTCTTAAGACCTTAAGAATGAAGAGTTAAGTCTCCACTTTTCAGTTTGTGCCACGAGTCCAAAGGATCCATGTTTGAAACTTCAATGTGTGGAAAAGTAAAAATGCTTTTATTCCACCACTGAATGTCTAAAGGACATCTTTTCAAGTTGCACTATAAATATATATATATATATATATATTATTTTGGATAAATAACAGAAATGAAATGAAAATAATACACAATCACTCCACAATCACCTAGAAATAGGATTAAGATTGCTAAGCTAGCTCAAATACAAGCCAAGAAAGAGAAACAGAGGTCCCTTTCTATGAGCATATTTGCCAGTTACATCAAGGAGGCTTTGACAGTCTCTACCCTTTTCATTATAATCTACACTGGCTACAATAGGAGGATGAAGACAAAGAAGAAAAATAAAAATAACAAAATAAAAGAAGCTGTAGATTAAAGAAAGAGACAGCTTCTACAACACTTTGACCTTAATATTCTCACAGAGATAAAATACTGTGCCACAAACTTTTTTTTTACCATACATATTGTCATGGTGTAGTTTTCTCACTTACAGAAACTGAGGCTAGCCCGTAATGGCGTTGCCTCTGCAACCGGTCCACACACAAATACACTAAATCAAGGTGGTTAGGGGTCTGACACATATGTCATACAGAGATGGCCAGTAAAGTTACTAATTGTAGGTGGAAGAAATTGGATTATTGACAGGGTATTTCTGAGCATTCTTGACAATCTTTGCTAGAGCAGCTTGTCCAAGATCAAGTCCACAAACATCAGCTAGCTGGACTAAATAGAGCAGAACATCAGAGAGCTCCTCTTCCAGATGCTCCTTATCATCAGAAGTCCAATTGGGTAGTCCTCTTGCTACTTCTCCCTTCCACTGGAATATCTCAGAGAGTTCTCCCACCTCTCCAACCTTACAAGGCAATGCAAATATATCATATAAACAAAACTTTTCTATGCTGCAACATTAATTATATGAACTTTCTTTGACATAATTAGGACTTACCAGAGCTAAGAGGAGATTCCTAGGACTGTGATACTGTTCCCATCCCCTCACTCTAGCAAACTCTGCAAGCCTATCTCTTAGTTCTTGAAGTGAAACATCCTTGGCTGTTCTAGGATAGCTGTGTGAGTTCTCCATCTTTTCTTCTCTTTGTTATGTTTCACCAATTACGATGGCTCATGCATCCTTGTATTTAAAGACGAGAGAGAGAGAGAGAGAGAGAGAGAGAGGGAGAGAGAGAGAGAGACTTTTTTTTTCCTGTCTTTTTCTCATAGATGTACTATTTGGCTAGTGGAGGGGCACTCGAGTGATGTTTCAAAAGAGAATTCACGTGAACAATGGCAAAGATGTTTCCATAGTTCCATCCATGACATGATATCACTAACTTCCACCTGCATATTCTTTACTAGGAATATAGCTAGCAAATCTATAACCTCATATCTCAATTGGGCTCTCACCTTTTTTATCCTACTTTATAGAATCCCCTTTCTTTGTTCCCATCTATTTTGGCTTCATCTCCCTCTCCTTCTCACCCAACTTGGTTTGTGGTGAATTTTAGAAGAATTTTGTTCCAAGAACACAACAAAGATGTTTCTCTTTTTGCTCATGGATACTAGATGGACAAAGAAACATCAGTGTTTGTGCTATGGATTGGAAATCCCGGGTATTGCGGTTCTGATTCACACATTTGTCGTCATTTGATGCCAACAATTCCACACGAGTTCAAGTAAAAAAGTATATGGAGCATGCATGTGCCAATGCTGTGTCTGTCTGTATGCACCAAAGCATCAGTTAGGCCAACATGTTTATCATTTCCTCCCCATCCCCATCCCCACCTTTCCTCTTTTCATGAAAAGTTTTAAGGTAACTCATTGAAGATTAATATTGATTACAGACATTAAGTGGTAATTTTATTGGTTCTAACAGCTTTAGTACTGTAGATTACTGTATATCACAATGAATTTGTCATGCAAATCTTCTTGTTTAATGAATGCCATTATGCTGTTAAATTTGAAAGCTTAAACTAATGTTTTCACGGGATTAAGTACATCTGGTGGGGCATTCCATAGATAGGATGTCCAAAAATCAAACAGTCAATCAAGTAAGGTTACTCTGAGTGGCCCTTACTTTTTGTTTCGATTTATCTTTATATGTTTGTTTTTCCAATCACAAATACTTTTTCACCGCATTGTTTTCTTGATAATGTTGATGATGATGAAGATGAGGCAAACTGTTCTTTGAAAGTAGGTCTTTTTCCTTTACTATTAAACAAAAGGAAATAGTATGATACAAGCAGAGCCTAAGTAGATCATTAACATGTCGTATTGGAGAAATTATTCAATGGTCCCAGAACATTACTGTTACGGTGTTTCGAGTCAATAAATACATAATATGTGCACAAAAAATGTATTGATATCAGTTTTTTCAGTGTACTTCTTGACACGTGTCATGTATTCATTAGCCCGGATCAATGATCTAGGATCACTGTATATTCTCTCATTGTTTTGGGAATCTTTTCTATCCTAAAGGCACTAGAAAAAAGTTTCACTTTTCTAAAATGGACAAGGATCAGTGGCTCACCATCTCTTCCTATAATCCAGCACTTCCAACACTAGTCAACCCAAATACCCTTGGCCATGAGAAGACTTGGGTGTTCTTGTTATCACCAAACATTTCTTGGACAAAGCCCTAAAATTTCTTTCCAAAGCTCCACACTCTCAACATTTGTGAATTTAATTATAATTGGATTGCTAGCAGCCATTATGTGATAATCCATCTCTTATATTATCCTTTATAAATTTGATACCTAGTGCCCAAATTCTCACACTTTGAGGTCGAGCGTTTTACCATTGTACCAAGTAATAGCCCCTTATTTATTATCCTTTATGTGATCTTAAATCCCAAGACCTAACCAAATTATTCCTCAACATTTTTCCAGCACAATGCCATAAACCATGCTGACCATGGTCCCATATTGCAATCTTTCATCATTCAAAGAACCCACTTACCAATCCCATTTGCACCTATTCTATTACTTTAATCAAACAAATAAGAACATCTTGAGCCATTTTAGCACTCAATAAAACCTCCTTTTCAAACTGGGTCCCTTGAAGAACAATGGCCAGATCAATACCATTAACCTAAGCTTCTGAATGGGACAAGCACTTAATTACAGTTGATGCCAGGAGGACCTATAGGACTGGTTAATAAAAGTTTCAAAAATTTTGGACACCCAACTTTCTTATATCTGCCAATAAGCAACCCCTCTCAGGCTTGCAAGGTGAAGGCCCACAAATCAAAATTTTTCAGTCTTGAGGCACTGGCAATTGGCCTTGCTCAGAATGATTACAGGTCAGTACAGACTGAAAATCTGTTTATAAACCCTCACTGGGGTCACTTAAAATTAGTTTACTTAGGGATAGGATACTCATAGAACTAAGTAAAATAGGAGTACAAGTGCTGAAATTAGTCTGAAAGATTCTTATGAGTTATGCCATTTACTGTTAATGTGAAGATGCACAAAATGCAGGAGCAGAAAGATGAGAAAATGAAACTTCCATAATGCTTCATCCATACTCACAAGGAATGCATCATAAGGTTGGTTTGCTTGAAAAATTCCAAAGCTGAAACAAAGCTGGTTATGAGTTTTTCCAACTTATTGGCCGCTGCCCGATATCTTTGAGACAACCCATCCAAACAAATACAGTACAAGGATCAATCAGGGAGTTAGTTTGAACCAAACGATGGTGCACCTTTAACATATGAAGTAGGAATAAACATACCCAATGAGACTTCCTTTCTAGACTTGAACTGGTGTGTACTTCTGGATCAGTAGGTAACAAGCTGATGTAGACACCTGATATTGATAATTTAGCAGGTTGATTCGTGCAGCAGAGTCACCTCATACAAAGAGAGTCTTTTCAATCTAAAAAGCTTTATAGCAACTCCTGCATCCATATATTTAAGTAGGAAACATAATTTTGCATTTGGTAATTGTCCCTGGACTGAATCATCCAACATTTTCATTTACTTTCGTATCAAGTCACTGACATAAGATAACATAAGGTATTTCCATAAGATTTGTAAGAGAATTAATGGAGTCGGTCTAAAGAAAATATCTTATTTTTTCATGCCCATTTTTTTCTCTCTAAAAGTTGTATATCAGTACGGAAGGTATCTAAATGAGTCTTAGAACAAGCCTAGCTTTGCTCTATGTGTTTTGTGTGCGGACTTCAGCCAAGTGGAATTAACTATTGGAGATTATATTGAATAAGGATGCATAGTCACTTATATTAGATTTTTGTCAACTATAATCAGCTTTTGTGCACTTCAAGAAACCATCTTCCACTCCAGTTCTTCAATGTCAAGATTCATCATTTCAGCCTCTCCTCCTCTGGCCCTATTTTTCTCCTCAATAGCATAAAGGCGAGTGACATGAGTTTTGCCCTTGAGGTGTTGCTTGAATGCATCTTCATTCATGCACCATATTTGACACAGTTCACACCGTGGTCGCTGGTTCACTTTCTCTCCACCATTTTCCTTACTGAGTTCCAACACTTGTAGTTTAGCCTGGTGCTTTTGACCTTTTAGGTGCATATTGAATGAGTCATCATTTGTGCACCAAATTTGACACAGTTCGCACTGTGGTCGTTGATCTTCATTCTTTTCGCCATTTTTCCTGTTCAGTTGCAGCCATTGCAGTGTAGCCTTATGCTTGTGACCTTTTAAGTGCTGCTTTAGATTGGAGGCACCCGAGCAAGGCACCCTGCAGATCTTGCAAAAGAAGTTCCCCACCTGATCTATAATTATGTAATTATTTTGAGATGGTGTTCGCTGTTGAGGTGGCAGGCATTGGTGGTTGCTAGTTGTTGCTATTCTCTTTATGCCTGATAGACTTGGCCTTGGACTTGGGATTCGACTTGGTGCTGGTAATGGTCTTGGAATTGGACTTCGATTTGAAGACGATAGCTGATATGATGGATGGGGATCCAGGCTTGGACCTAGCCGGGGCCTTGGACTTGGAATCTGAGTTGGAACTGGCAATGGCTTTGGACTTGGAGTTGTGGACGTTACCTGACAAGTTGACCTAGGAACCAGACTAGTACTTGAGCTTGAATTCAAATTTGGCCCTGGCAACAAACTTGGACTTGAAGATGACACCTGATATGGGAAATATGCTTGTTAAAAACATGAAAAATGGGACCTGGAAGTGGTTAATAAATAAATGGAACATAATAAGAAACTAAAACATAGAAGACAAAGAAAAGTTCTCACTCTAGTAATTTGTGTTGTATTATCGTATCAAAATTAACATGACTTGAACCAGTTTTCTCTTTATAAATATTAAACCATGAGATAAATTTTAAACCACAACTAGTCATGCAAAAAAGAAAACAACAAAGGAAAATGAAAAAAGAAAAAGATGCAAGCATGTAGCACTGTATGTCTACAAGGATAGGTTTCAGATTTTGGAACACAGTTTGACTGAAACTCTTTTATCTGTTCTACCAAAAAAGTTTGTACATCTACCAGTGGCATAGCCCTAATTTTTTTTTCAGTGGGGTCATTAATTAACTTATCACTGTATCAAAAATTAATAAAACTATTTCAAAATACAAATAGTAAAATAAAAGAAACTTGAGTACATTAATCTCATTTTCTAGTTTCTTCAACATCATGATGATGGAGAACCTAGCTAAATTTTTTACATGAGATTCTACTCTAATATTTGCAGACTAAAACTGCTCTCATGATTCACAATTCAAAAAGTTTACTTCTAACATAAAATTACTCTTTTTAGTTTAGTTTTTTTTTTTTCGTTCACATTGTCAATCAAATACATTCTTATCAAAGAAGTCCTAACTTTGTGTGTGTGTGTGTGTGAGAGAGAGAGAGACAGAGACAGAGACAGAGAGGCCCTAATTTTGCTACTCCATATTCGTCATCTCCTGATTATTATCATTGCTATATATTTATAAAATGATGATAAAGTTTTGTGAACTATTGTTAAGAGAGACAACTGTGTGAAAGATTAGCGAAATTTATTAGGATTTGTCAATGGCAACTACTATTGTTGTTTTTGAAGTTGTACCATAAATAAAGTTGGAAAAAAATACCAAGTTGTATGAGTTCCCACTTCCTGCCTCATTGAGTTATCTTATTCTTCTAAAGTAAAAAATTGACCCTCTTCTTCTTTTTTCTAATTTTAGTGGGTTCAATTTAAGAAAAATAGTGTAAAATCTTGTAACACACTATAAATATAATATATGAACATATATTTGAGGGCGAGCCTTGGCACAATGGTAAGGTTGTTTTATTGTGACCTAGAGGTCACAAGTTCGAGTCGCGGAAATAATGTCTCCGCTTGTGTGGCCAAGGTTGTATACCCCAAACCCCGCAATAGCGGGAGCCTTATGCACTGGGCTATCCCGTTATCTATTTTGGTCAAAGTCAGTGCGGTCAATTAACCCCATTCAACAATATGTTGCATGACATCTGCCGACTGCTGGTAGCTTCTTTAGAAGTGTTGACTGTATGAACAGATACATATAGTGATTTCATAAGTAACATAATTATTGTAGTATAGAAGCAAAGAGATGACTCGCAAATGTAAGAAAAGCTATATGTCCTTTCGATGAAAGCACACATACATGATAAGGTTCCACTGATTATTATGATAATGTAAAGAATTTGTATTCTGAGTGAGAGAGAGAGAGAGTGCAAATTTAACACTTCCATGTCTACTGAAGACTTATAAGAAGACATAAAGTGGGTTGTGTATAGCATCTGTGATCTAAAGAGACAATTACAATGCGCCAAAATGCCAAAACAATCATTTGTGGGTTTTGATAAAGGCTTTGATATCTAACATGAAGTGACAGAAGATATCTTCCCAGTGAATATCAAATAGCATAACAAGGCTGAATAACTGAGAGAGAGAGAGAGAGACATAAGATGGAGTCACAAATCCAATAACATCTTATCACAATAACTCCCACTACTGGCCTATGTCTGATTTTCCATAATTAGCACCACATAATAAGGGAGAACATTATCATAGATTGCTACATCAATGTTTGTCACATCAAAGCAGTCAGTAAATCACCAGTTCTCTCTCCTCTGATAGATACCAAAACATGTACACTCCATTCCAAATCACTAAATTTAGCAATCCAAAAACTCCTTCCAAAATTCTCTTCATTATAAGATAGAATATAAAAAATTATTGATAAAAATCTAATAGAATGGAGATCAGGTGGGTGGCGATCAATTTAAAACTCATGCAAGCCTTGGGTGGTGTAAGATGTAGACTGGAAATGGTGGGACAGGTGCAGGTATTTGCAGTTAAGCGTATAATGATCAGGTCGTTGAGACTTTGCAGCTGGGGGATGACAATTGGCAAAGACCAAGCCCAAAATTCCTGTAAGAGTAATGATTAAATTAATTGCTGCCAAGATAGCACTTACTGTTTCTCTTTATATTACTGGGGTAACTCGTTATTTCATTGGTGGACAGACCAGCTATTCCTCCCTATGATCGAGAAAGACTTTTTTCCCTACAAACTCTTCTCCGATGTAAGCCTTGAGCATTTAAAAAACTACCGTAGTACAAAAATTATTGGTTTTTTCATGTTTTCTTGAAAAAAAAATGCTGCTAAATCAACAGAATATTTGGATATGACATCGACTGGCTCTAGTGAAGAACTTAGTTTGGAAATTGACTTATATTAGTTCCTTGATACAAAAGAATTCAAAAGACATTAATTTATTGAAGTAAAACATGAGAACTGGTGTTAGTCATCTCATCAGCTCACCCCATGACATAAAGGGAGGTCTTTTGAGCTGATTGTTATAGGGTTTGTGGCTAAATTTTAGTAGAGATATTGTGTTTTAGGGATTTGTAAAAGGTGTAAGAAAAAATGTAAGGAGTTGGGATTACATTGACGCATGAAAAGGGAAGTTCAGGGGCTGTTTAGGGTGCTGTGAACGGGACCCATGAACAGTACTGGATGCTAGGTTTGTTCCTGTTGTGAGATGACTTTGTTTGATTGAAAAGAGTGAATGCTAGGGCTTGGATGATAGGATTTTTAGGGGTACAAAAAGGCTTAAATCTGGTCTCTTTATGGAGTTTAAAGCTTGGGAAAATACAGGAAATCAGAACAAGGAGAAGAGGAGGAGGAGGAGGAGGAGGAAACAACATAGAAAACAAGTTAGGGATCACACCTGGACTAAAATTGCACCACACAATCCTAAAAGAGCACAATGGCTGCAATAATTCTCTAAAATTTGGTGTTCCTCAATTGGAAGCATTGCATGGATACATGTAAACTCATTTGTAGTCCTAACTCTAATATGATTTGACTCCAAAAATTAGAAACTTAAGACTTTGACTGGTAAAACTGATCTGTCGTGGAAATCAATCAAATTACCAAACTAAACTACTAGTATAGTAGAGAAGTAAGGGTCGAACCCACAGAGACTGTTGATTATTTAAAAACTAAAGTTGAGATTAATTTTAATTGAAATTCACAAAGAGTGATTGTTGTTGATTTTTCCTAAAATTAAATGAAAACTATACTTAAAGCAAATATTTAACTGAATTAATGAGGAATCAAATTAAAAGAGAATTCCTAGGGTGTTGAATCCACCACTAATCTTATAACTAGCTTCAATTGTATTAATTCTTGGGTCATTCAATTTGGATGTAAAAGACGTATTTTGGCTACAAGCCTCAATACAATCATCAAGAAAATCACACACCAAAACCCTAAGCACGAATCATCTTTGGTCAACACAAATTGTCTACGCCAATTCTAAGGTCATAGTCACAATTTGTTTTCCCTGAGTTATGACTCGTCCTACGGTTTTGATGTATGTACACATATTACTATTGTATAACCACATAAACAAAATCACAGAAATTGATTATATGCAATTGAATAATACGATCAATGCTTTAATAAAATCTCAACGTTATACAATCAACATCCAAAATTAATTAACCCAAAAATAAAATACAAAGAAGTAATGTTACTTGACTAGGGTTTCATCTAAACCCTAGGAATGGGAGAACTTAGCCCATGATCGTGGAAGAGGAGACCATAGCCATGGAGTTCTTCATCTTCTTCTTTTGAGTTGTCTCCCTTCTTCTTCTCTTCCTCTCTAGATCTCCAAGACGGCCTCTCCTCTTTTTCAAAACCCTAGGTTACAATATTATCCCTCTTTTTCCAAAAATACCCTTACAAAATAATAATTTAGGAGAATAACATAAAATCCCGTAATTAGGCATTAGGGGCCCAAAAAGGGAGTCTAAAGTGTTCCAAAATAGAGCCTATAATGCTAAAATGGGCCCTAGTCCACCTATATATGGATCAAGCCTCTCTTCTAACCCAAAATCACTTGTTTTCCACTTCTTTTCGCACTTCAAAGCCCAATATTTTCCTTTTGCTCCCAATCCACCATTAAATCATCAACTTTATCAAGCTTTCTCTGCAAAAAGATAAAATAAGAATTAACTAGCAAATGCATATAGATTGGAGAAATTAAAATAATAAAAGTGCAAGAATATTTAGGATTAACAAGATAAATATGCACTTTTTAACCAGTTATCACACCCCCCAACTTACACTTTGCTAGTCCTCGAGCAAAGCCAAGGAAACAAGAGACAAAAATACAACTAACTAAATCCTCTTTCGTGGGATACACGATTGCATTTACCATATGCAATAAGGCTTTAAACCCCTAGGTTACCCTAGTGGACGAGTTATAGTCTCGTGAGGGTTTGCAGTGAATCTACCCACAAAATTCAACACCCCCCCAACTTGAACACAATATACTCCACAATTAATAAAAATGAATCTTAATGAATGTAAAACTGAGTTACAATCGAATCAAAGTAACAATTATGTCACTAAAAACAATCTGTGAATTTCCCAAGTGCTCATAAATGGATAGAATCAGTGTGCATAAAAGCAACAACCATAACAAGATGTCTAGGCAATGAAACTTCTTTTCAAACAGGCATTACTTTGACTCCAAATCTCACCAAAAGATATCACTCACAAATGAAGCTCACAGAGATGGGGTGCATATGTATCCTCTCATACACGTGGATAGAATAATTGTTGAGTACAAATCAAGTGATCCACATGCAAACATGAATGAAAGTACAACAAGAATAATATAGAGAGAATTCTAACCACTACGAAAACCAACTCCCAATGCCACATGACCACTACAGTCACTTCCTCAATCATCAACTACTACACCTTCGGGGTCGGCTAGGTCTTTGTTTCTGGTTGTAATGTAGGTCAGGGTCAAGGATAATGTAGGGGTAAGTGAACAATAATTTTCATGTGATAAGCAAAGAAGCTGAAGTGAATAAACTGGAGTTTTCCAAATTCATCATCTCTTTTAAACATTGCAACACCACTCCCAAACTTCCAATAAAAGCACTCCCAAACTACTCACAACTTTTCTACTTGAGCAAACCAAAAAGAAAAGGAAAAGGCAATGAAATATATATATTTTTTTCTTTTTCTGATTGTTCTTTTTTTTTTTTTTCTCTTTTTTTTCTTTTTTTTTTTTTTTTTTTTTTGATACTGAATAAAATTACAATAAAAGAAAAATGTACATCTTCACTTATCTACTTTCCCAACACCAAATTCTCAAAGAAAAATCATCCAACTTCTTCACCCAAAGCGAGGCTACTGGCTATGAAAAGAAAGATATAATAATGAAGGCTCAACTTGGTTCCAATCAGGTAAATAATGTGAAGATGCAAGAAACAAACGAACGGGCTCAAAGTAGAAAGAGGGCCTAGTTTCATTCCCCAAAGGCAAGAACTGTCATCCGACATCTGAACTGACTGACCTTAGACATGTGACAATGGTAGTTTATAGAATGGAGATCTGAAACTGTATAACCCTCAAAATAAAATTCAAGCTCAAGTCTACATAATATGGGTTATAAGTCTCAGTAAATGCCATCATGATACTAGAGTCTCACAGTCTAACCATCAAATCATAGAGTCACAAGAGTAGCAACCCAATTTGTCTCCAATTATGAAAGTTAGGGAAAGACAAATCACTAACAGTGCACAACTATCACAATGATTCTCATGCAAGCTCAGAAATACATGAATACGCTCAAAACAATAAAATTGTAATCATGAAGTATATTGAGCTCAAGTAGGCAAAATAATAGCAACTCCCCCCAACTTATTTGACACCTTGTCCTCAAGGGGACATGACATGAAAGAACATGAAATAGAACGAAATAAGTAAAAGGAAGGAGTGCACCTGAGTGGAGAGAACTAAGGGTGCAAAGAGCCCGGTGAATCAGAAGGTTTTGTGGCCCATTTCTCATTTGGTTGCTCAATGCAGTGACGGTGACGGGTTTGAAGGGGCCATTTGTGTGAAGTAGATTAAACTTCAATTGCCTGGCTTGTGAAAGCGTTTGGGCGACCCATGGATCCCTGCAATAACAAGCTAAACAATAAAAAGCATTAGGGACATAGAATCTAAATATTGGCATAACAAAACAAATTGGGAAAAAAGAATCAATTTGCCAATAAATGCCTTTTTTTTTTGTGTTTTTTTTGTTTTTGTGTGTTTTTGATGAAATGAAAAACGGAATAATAACAAAAGAAACTAAAATAAATAAGAAAATAAATTATAAATAAATAAATAAATAGAAAATAAAATAGAAAAAAAATAAAAAAAAATAAAAAAAATAAACTAAAATAAAATAAAATAAAAATTAATAGTAATAATAGAAGAAAATAAAATAAAATAATAATAATAATAAAAAATAATAATAAAAAAAATAAAAGAAGAAAAATAATAATAATAATAATAATAACAAAAAAAGAATAAAAACTAAAAACAAATAAATAAATAAATAAAATAAAACAAGAATAAAAGAATAATAAATAATAAACAAATAAAAAGTTAGGGGTTGAGTTTGAATTTCTGGATTTATGAACAATGGTTGGAAGAGAAACAAATTCATGGTTTTGGTAGCCAATTAAATGAACTTTTAACTTCAAGTTATCCTCCAAATCGATTTTTTTTTTTAATTTTTTTTTTTTCAGAATTTGACGGAAGTTCTAATAATGACACCAAGAACAGTGATCGTTTAAATCAACTCCACGGAAGAGCAAAACGAGGCCAGCAGTAAACCCAACAATCAACCCAACAATCAAAAGTACCAAAGAAATAATCCACAATAAAATATTGATACATCTTGAATTTAGACTTAAGAAGCAATTGAAGGATATCCAGGAGGAGCATATCTCTCACTAACCCATCCAAATTGAGGGCGGCTGGGGTAGAGGTCGGCGGTGGAGATGGGGGATGATGGGGGTGGTGGTTGCTATTGCTGAGAGAGACGAGGGGTGGGTGTTGCAGTGGTGCGGCTGGGTGGTGGATGGGGGTGTTGCAGTGGTGCGGCTGGGCGTGACGATGATGAGTGATGGTGCTTGCGGCTGAGGTAGTGGGATATGATGGTGATGGAGTTAGGGGTCGGGGTCGCCAGTCGGCGGTTATGGAGGTGCGTTGATGGTTGCGGCTGTGCGATGGTGGTAGTACTGATGGAGGTGGGGGCTATGGTGGGTGATGGTGGCGCTGTGACGGTGGGGTTCAGTGGGCGATGGGGGAGAGAGGGGGTGGTGGTGCGGTGATGATGGAAGAGAGGGATGGGGCTCTGTGCGGTGGGGGATCGGCGGTTGGGGAGGTGGTGATGTGCGGTTTGGGTGAGGGTTCGGTGCTGTGGAGATAGATCTGACGGGGGAGGTGCGGCTGGTGGTGCGATGGGTGATGGGTGATGGGCGGTGGTTGTGGTTGCGATGGAGATGGTGGTCTGGTGTGGTGGTGCGGTGGTGATTCTGTAGAGTCGGCGGTGGTGTGGCTGTTGGAGATGGAGGTGATGCGATTATGGCCGTGGTCGGGGACGGGGCGGCGATGGGTGTTGGTGACTGGTGCGGCGGATCTGATTAGGGTGATGGAAGCGATGGGGTTAGAGAGAGAGATGGTGCGGCGGTGGAGGTATGGTGGTGATTTCGCGGTCGGTGGCGCTAGCTATGGGGGGGTTGGTGGTTCGGCGATGATGGTAGATGGGGCGATGTTGGTGATGGAGTTGATGGTTAGGCGGTGACAGATCTGATGGTGGTGACGGCTGGAGAGGTAAAGATGGTTCGGCAGGGGAGTTGATGTGGACGGCCGGAGGTGGTGATGGAGGTGGTCGGCGATGGAGATGATGGTGCTGCGAAGAGGGTTAGGGGCTGCCGGCGACGGTGGTGCGTGTTGGGATGGAGAGGAGGACGGGGTGGAGCGCGATGGTGGGGCTGCGTGATGGTGGAGACGGGCTGAGGATGGAGGCGCGGCTGGGGGTCTGCTGTGGTGGCGCGGTGGTGCGGCGTGATGGTGATGGGGTTACGGCTGGCTATGGGGGTGATGTGGAGGGGCTGGTCGTGCGATGGCGATGTCTGAGGTTGTGGGCGGCGGTGGCGAGGATTTAGGGGCGGGGGCTGTGGGAGAAAGATGAGG
Source organism: Nyssa sinensis (assembly GCA_008638375.1). Taxonomy (NCBI): domain Eukaryota; kingdom Viridiplantae; phylum Streptophyta; class Magnoliopsida; order Cornales; family Nyssaceae; genus Nyssa; species Nyssa sinensis. Next base: position 13,845,923 of record CM018035.1, on the reverse strand, counting down.
TCGCCGGGTGTTGATGATGGGATCGGCGGTGGTGAAGGATGATTGGTGCGGTGGTGGAGACGGGGTTGTGGTGGTGTTGTGTGATAGTGGTGACGGCTGGAGAGGGGGCTGGTGGTGAGAGAGAGTTAGGTTTTTTTTTTTTTTTTGGATTTGTTTTTGTTTTTTTTTTTTCTTTTTGTGTTTTTTTTTTTATTTTGTTTTTCTTTTTCATTCTTTTGAATTTTGAATTTTTGATTTTTTTTTTTTTTTAAAAATTGAATTAAAAGTGCTCAAGCTTTTTGAGAAAAGCTCAAGCTTTTTGGGACAGCACCTTAAAAGCTTTGAGGGAAGAAAAAGAGCTCGAGCTTTTCTTGGAGTGCTCGAGCTTTTCGGGGCAGAATGTTTAACCCATTTTTGACGAAAAAATGCTCGAGCTTTTTGGCGAGTGCTCGAGCTTTCTGGACCAGAAACATTTGGAAAAAAAAACATGAGAAAATGCTCGAACTTTCTGAAATTGTTCGAGCTTTTTAGTCCAGAAAACAAACATGACTAAAGAGAGACCCCTCTTTTTTTTTTTTTTTTTTTTTAAACAATAAGAATAAAATAAATAATAAACACCTACAAAACAATAAAAAGAAAACTCAATTAAAAACAACAAAAATAAAATAAAATAAAATAAAATAAACTGAACTAAACTAAACTAAAATAAAATAAAATTGGGTTTCCTCCCAAAAGAAGAGCTAAGTTTAATGTCTTCAGCCAGACACAGCACGAGGAGAAAAACATCAATCAATATAAACTGGGTCTTCAAGATCAATCTCCTCAATCAAACTCCCTTCCTCCATACCATCAATAAACAATTTCAACCTTTGGCCATTAACTTTGAAAGTTTGGCCACTCCGAGGGTTATGAATTTCCACTGCACCATGAGACCAAGATTGAACAACCTCATATGGACCATCCAATCTAGACCGCAACTTCCCAGGAAACAACCGTAACTTAGAGTTAAACAACCACACTTTTTTACCGGGATCAAATGACTTACGATTAATGTGAGAATCATGGAATGCCTTAGTCCTAGCCTTGTAAATACGGGAACTCTCATATGCATCATTTCTAAGCTCCTCTAAATGAATATGGTGCATACAAATAGATGGATCAAACCTTTTCAAATCAGCTAGGGACCAACCTATAGCACCCTTGTGCTCTCTAGGAACCTCAAGAAGACGGCACTCTTGCTCACTTGGAAGATTAGAAGTAATGATAATAGGGAGAGTGTCATCGGGTTCTAAGAATGAATACTTAAGAGTAGCCGGGAGTGGCTTCAACTCAAGCTTTGGAGGAACCTCTAAAGATGGAAGAGCAGGGGTGCTCGCAAGATTAGGTAGGGGTTCCGGTCTAGGCTTCCAAGGAGGATAGTCTACAGAATGAGAACAATCAAGTAATGAATTGACTTCTTCAATAGAAGCATTAATATCGAAAGCATCACTATCAAAGTAAGTCAAACATCTCTCCAAAGGATCCTCAATCAAGATTTGAGGGAGAGATTCCTCAATTATCCCATCAATCACATCCACTGAAAAACAATCCTCCTCATGTGGAGGTTGTTGTGAAGCATTGAAGACATTGAGCCTTACAGTCATATTCCCAAAAGAAATATCCATCACTCCAGTTCGACAATTAATACATGCATGAGCAGTAGCTAGGAAGGGTCGACCTAAGATGACGGGAATCTGACGCTTAGGGTCATGAGCAGGCTCCATGTCTAAAACTAAGAAATCAACTGGGAAGTAGAATTTGTCTACTTTCACTAGAACATCCTCAATGATTCCACGAGGTATCTTGACGGATCTGTCAGCTAATTGCAAAGACACCGTCGTAGGCTTCAACTCACCTAACCCAAATTGCTTATAGACAGAGTATGGCAATAAATTGACACTTGCCCCCAAGTCAAGGAGCGCCCTATCTATGATGTGATCACCTATAACACAAGAAATCGTGGGGGCTCCAGGATCTTTGAACTTAGGTGTAGTTTGGTACTGGAGAATCGAGCTCACTTGCTCTGTCAGAAAAACCTTCTTTGACACATGAGTTTTAGCTTTTCGCTTTTGAGTGCAAAGGTCTTTCAAGAATTTGGCATAGGAAGGAATTTGCTTGACTGCATCAAGAAGTGGCAAGTTAATCTTAACTTGCTTAAAAATCTCAAGCATTTCCTCCATATTTGTACCCTTTTTCCCAAAAGGAGAAGGGTCGGCCAAGCAGGAAGGGTAAGGGGCCTTGGGCACATAGGATGCCACAGGAACACTCAAAGGATCACTTGGGGATGAAGAATCCCTTTTTTGCAAATTTTCATTCTCAACTACATCCTTTTTAGAAGAATTTGTCAATTCACCCTCAGCCTTATACTCAACTTTGTTATCTACCACTCTCCCACTCCTAAGAGTAGTTATGGCCTTAGCTTGCTCATGATATTGATCATTGGGGTTGGAAGACTCTACCCCATATTGGCCTTTAGGGTTGTTCACCGGTTGACTTGGTAAACGTCCCTCATCTCTTCTACTCAAAGCTTGTGCTAGTTGTCCCATTTGGGATTCTAGCTTCGAGATGGACTGAGTGTGTGAGTGGAGCAATTGAGTGTTAGACTGATGATTTGACTCTAAAGCTTGCAAAGCACTCAACACCTTGTCCTCAAAAGCTGAATTTCTAGGGGGAGGAGGTGGTTGTTGATATTGTTGAGGAGGAGGACGGTAGGATGATGATGGAAAAGAATTAGGCACGTTTGGCCTTGAATTTTGTGAGAATGGAGGATTTGAGGCTTGAGGCCTCCAAGAAAAATTTGGATGGTTTCTCCATCCCGGGTTGTAATGGTTAGAATATGGATCATTACCCGGTTGGGAAAAACCTTGAAGAGCATTAACTTGCTCTTGCACAAACTCTGGATATTGCGGGGCTAAGGGACAATCTGACACATAATGAGTTGGGCATGAACATAAAGCACACACCTCTTGAGTGGCAGGAGCAGAAGTAGAAACTTGTCCCCTAGCCAAAACTTGGTCTAATTTCCTAGACAATGCCGCAACTTGCTCTTGGACATCCACAGCTTGTCCAACTTCATAAATGCCACCTCTTTTAGGGACACTAAAGGAGGTGGGTGGAGCTCTCCGACTTGCTGAGGCATGGTGCTGTGAATTCTCACTAAGGGTCTCAAAAAGATTCCATGCCTCATCCTGATTCTTATTGAGGAAAGTCCCTCCACAAGCAGAGTCAATCATTTGACGGTTTTGTTCTGTGATACCGTCATAAAAACTCTGTACCAACTGCCAACGCATGATATCATGATGGGGACACTTCCTATGAAGGTCCAAAAATCTCTCCCAAGCTTCATGAAAAGACTCGCCATCGAGTTGAGTAAAATTTGTGATGGCTCTTCTCATATCATTGGTTTTGCCTATAGGAAAGTATTTTTTTAAAAACTCTTGTTGGAGTTGAGTCCAGGTTGTTATGGAATTTGTAGGCAAAGAACCGAGCCATTGTTTGGCTCTATCTTTCAATGAAAAAGGGAACAACCTTAACTTAAGAGCATTCTCACTCAGATTTTGTACATTGACAGTGGTGCAAAGCTCTAAAAACTCATTCAGATGTTGGTATGGGTCCTCATTTGATTTCCCATAAAAAGATGGTAACATCTGAATAGTTTGCGGTCTAATTTCATAATGCCCAGTTACAGTAGGCATTTGAATACATGAAGGATTGGTATATGTTGTAGGAACAAAATGAGCCTTAAGAGGCTGTGGTTGTTGTTGTCCACCATTATCAGCCATGTCTATAGAAATAGGATTTCCTAAAATCTCAGACTTAATGGACAAACTACGAAAAGCTCTCGAGGTTCTTTCTAACTCAAGGTCTAATTTCTCTAAGTCTGGGTTGCACGAACGGCGACCAAACATAAAACAAATAAACCTATCCAATCAAATATACCAACTGTAGCAAAAATAAAATGCAAAGAGAAAGGAAAGATTTCACCGTGATAGATTGCAAAGCAAGTAGAATTTTTTTTTTTTTTTTTTTATCAACCCGCGTTTGCTCCAATCGACTCCGCTTCTCTTTAGCTTTTTATGATTGCTGCACACCAAAGACAAAGAAAAAGAATAATAGCAAAAAAAAAAAAAAAATAATAATAATAATAAAAATAATAATAAAAAAAAATAACTAAATAAAGAATTAAAATAAAAATCAACTACTAATTTTTTAACAATTCAACAGTCCCCGGCAACGGCGCCAAAAATTGATCTGTCGTGGAAATCAATCAAATTACCAAACTAAACTACTAGTATAGTAGAGAAGTAAGGGTCGAACCCACAGAGACTGTTGATTATTTAAAAACTAAAGTTGAGATTAATTTTAATTGAAATTCACAAAGAGTGATTGTTGTTGATTTTTCCTAAAATTAAATGAAAACTATACTTAAAGCAAATATTTAACTGAATTAATGAGGAATCAAATTAAAAGAGAATTCCTAGGGTGTTGAATCCACCACTAATCTTATAACTAGCTTCAATTGTATTAATTCTTGGGTCATTCAATTTGGATGTAAAAGACGTATTTTGGCTACAAGCCTCAATACAATCATCAAGAAAATCACACACCAAAACCCTAAGCACGAATCATCTTTGGTCAACACAAATTGTCTACGCTAATTCTAAGGTCATAGTCACAATTTGTTTTCCCTGAGTTATGACTCGTCCTACGGTTTTGATGTATGTACACATATTACTATTGTATAACCACATAAACAAAATCACAGAAATTGATTATATGCAATTGAATAATACGATCAATGCTTTAATAAAATCTCAACGTTATACAATCAACATCCAAAATTAATTAACCCAAAAATAAAATACAAAGAAGTAATGTTACTTGACTAGGGTTTCATCTAAACCCTAGGAATGGGAGAACTTAGCCCATGATCGTGGAAGAGGAGACCATAGCCATGGAGTTCTTCATCTTCTTCTTTTGAGTTGTCTCCCTTCTTCTTCTCTTCCTCTCTAGATCTCCAAGACGGCCTCTCCTCTTTTTCAAAACCCTAGGTTACAATATTATCCCTCTTTTTCCAAAAATACCCTTACAAAATAATAATTTAGGAGAATAACATAAAATCCCGTAATTAGGCATTAGGGGCCCAAAAAGGGAGTCTAAAGTGTTCCAAAATAGAGCCTATAATGCTAAAATGGGCCCTAGTCCACCTATATATGGATCAAGCCTCTCTTCTAACCCAAAATCACTTGTTTTCCACTTCTTTTCGCACTTCAAAGCCCAATATTTTCCTTTTGCTCCCAATCCACCATTAAATCATCAACTTTATCAAGCTTTCTCTGCAAAAAGATAAAATAAGAATTAACTAGCAAATGCATATAGATTGGAGAAATTAAAATAATAAAAGTGCAAGAATATTTAGGATTAACAAGATAAATATGCACTTTTTAACCAGTTATCAAAAACTCAACATAAGCTTATTAAAACCCAAAAATAAGGACCCAATATCCAAGGGTGGAGCTAGGAAAAAAATTTGGGAAGGCTAAAAAAATTTTGGAGGAAATTTTAGTGGAAAATTTTAGAATTAGACCAAAATTTTGGACTGAGAAGTGAAAGAATTAAGGTAAGAAATTTGGGTTGGGTTGAATTTTTAGGGTAAAAATGAGAAATAAAGATAAAAATTGGGTTAGGCTATAATTTTGGGATGAGCTAATTTGAAAAATGTAAAAATTTCACATATAAATTTTTTTTTGGCCAGATTTTAGGTCCGGGGGGGGGGGGGGGGGGGGGGGGGGGGTTACAGCCACCCCCTAGTTCTGTCCTTGCCAATATCACAACTTGACCCAAGAGATGAGCCATGGTTCATAATTACAGATGTTCCAGAAAATCTAGAAATTACAAAAAGTACCCTCAACTCTCAAAACATTAAAAGAAAAGAAAAAAAAAAAAAAAAAAACATATTAAAAACTTGACCTACAACACTTTGAGTCTGACCTAAAATTACCATAGAATACAACACTGCTATTGTACAGAAACACATACAGTTATAATTAACACCCCTTCTGATAACAAGCATATTGCGCCACAATTGTAATATCATTGTCAAACAAAGAGAAGGAAAAACATTGAGGGGAAAAAAAGGCATTTCTGCAACTCGTCAATATAAAGACTCCAACAGCGTTTAATTAAACAGAACCGTTTACTTGACTTACAGTTATAATTAACATCCCTTCTGCTAATAAGCAGATTGGGCAGCAACAGTTACATTACACTTTTATGCTCGCTGCGAGGGATCAATGGCATCTTTCATTCTTTTGCATGGCATATTTCATACTGTTAACACACTTTTCAACCCTTTTAGCAGAGTCACAACTCAACCATTCATAAGAACTTTTGCTTCAGATGCACAATCATACTTGCACAAAGTCAATTCAGCTCAACAAATCCTTATCCCAGTTACTTGGGGTCATTTACATGAATTATTTTTCATAAATGATCATTATCATAAATAAAACAGATGATACAAGCCTCAATCCCACCTTTATGCACATATGACATTGTACAATTAATAAGTAACTACAGTGTTGTGCGAAAAGTACAGAATTTGAGTGTGTAACTTACACTGGTCAGATTTTGATAATATCTGGGACCTAAATTTGGTTACATAAACAATACTAACCTGCTTCCAGTTTTAATAAAAACATAAATTAACACCCTATCCTTAACTTTCCATGTAAAAAAAAAACAGATGCTATTTTCACTTTATCAGCATAAAACGCAAAGAGAATTGTCTAGAGACTCTCGGCATGGCATGTAGATGGAATGGATCTATTGATATTTAAATAGAATTTGAAAATACAAATCGCTCATAATGAGTATAGCGGCCATAGCCTAATTGAAAATCACAAAATCAAGAGTCAAGAAACATTGTATAGACAAAAGAACAAATTGTCACCTGCAAAGGCAGAAGGTCTTCCGCAAAGTAATCAATTGAATGTGATCGCAAACTTGCTACCTTTTTTTGATATGCCAGTTCTCTCTGGATTGCAAGCTCCACTGACATAACATTCTCCCTCCTTCCTTCAGCCATTTCCCTTTCAATGATTTTTCCCGCAACCTTAACCATGCAAGTTCCCTATTGGTTGCACTAAATGCAAATGTTTTTTAACAGAATGATGTTTAAGAATAATCTAAAGAAGATGACCATAAAATAGCAATGAAAGCAGCATGCATTTTCTTCCATTATACATGCAGCTCTGATATTTGAAACAAGAATATTCATATAGAAACTTATCAAAAAAATATTCATATAGAAAGAAGAAAAAAAAAGGAAAAGTAAAAAACAGCAAGGCATCAATTACAATAATTTGTAATGCAGTAGCAGAACTCAGAGAAGGAACAGATTATTTTCTTTTTTCTTTTTGGATGATACCAGTAGAAACAGTTTCAAACCATGAAAAACTAAAGATCCTGGTCACTGAAGATGATAGCTGTATTAGTATTTAAAATAACTCCTTACACTTAGTATTTAAAATAACTCCTTACACGGAAATAATTAAAATGAAAAAAGAAAAGAAAATTAAGCTATAAAATTTTACCACTCTTATTGATCCAAATAAATGAAAACTAGAAACAAAATGTTAAGAAGAGAACAATTACATAGATTCACCCTCCAATAATTTTCAATTAAGATGAAAAAATATATTATTATTTTATATTTGAAAAATAACAATATTTCACTTTCCCAAGAAATAAGGCCACCACAAAGTTTTGTCCATGTATTACTTGCCCATATTCAAATATCATCATAGATATATTTGTATCATAAAACCCCAATTTGATGACCTTAAAAGTAAAAAAACACCACAATTTAAAGGAACATGATTTAGTATGCGTGAAAGAAAATTTTACCAAAAAAAAAAAAAAAGGAAAAAACAATTGTTACAGAGATCCTAATCAAATGACAAACATTTTGTTTTACTTGTAGTTTCTTACTTTAAAGGTAAAAAGCATCGATGAAGTGGATATTCGGATACATCAATGGATATATCAATACGTATCGATATTGTTTTGGAGAAATTATAGAAATCAATAAAAAAAAATATAATTTATTGTTAAACATATCAATAAAATGGATATATTGAAGCCCCCAAAAGAGACTAATGTCAAAAGATTCGGAGAGATTATACCACATTTACATCATAATGAAAAAATTATCTTAATCGTAGATCAGAATGGGAAAACAATTTTGTCAAAAAAAAGGATTTTCAACATTTGATATCAGCATGTAAGGAATTGAACTGATGAGAATTTTCAATAAGAAAAAAGGATCGATTTACACAGCATTGCATTTCCAACCCTCTCATGCTATATTCAAACAATATTTCATTAGTTCAAAAACAGAGAATAGAATCAACAGATAATACAATAACTTGTATATAGATAGAGAAAATTTGGAGGGCATTCATTAGAAACATAAACCAAAACAGAGTCTATATAAGTACATACACACATACACCCACTTCTGTGTGCGTATAAATCAGAGAATTTGGAGATGCTTACACAGTTGAGAACGATTAGGAGACTAGAGTGAGAGAGTAGTCTTCACCTGGATCACAATGTGTTCATAATGGAGCTTAGGGTTTGATGTTTTGCCAAGGAAATAGGAAAATGGAGAGGGACGGGTAGAAAAGGTTCCAGGGTAGAGAGAGGGAGAGAGATGGCAAATGACCGCTGACAGGACAAGAACAAACGTCGAAGGTCGGTATTTTCGCGCGTAATTCCAAGGTGTATTTGGACATTCAGAAATTCCATAGGGGTAATATCGTCAGTTTGAAAGTAGAGAATGAAATGGGTCCCACATTTCCTAAAATGGAAAAACTGCAGCAAAAGTTTTCCTGACCACTGGAGAGCCATTGTACTACTATTCTACAACCTTCTGTATCACATCTAGATATTACATGTCAAATAAGTTGCTTAAATTCAATTGTTTTTTTTTTTTTTTTGTCTTTTCATCAGTAAATTACACTAATTATTTTCAAATTTGTAATAATTATATTAATTTTTTTAAAATTTTTAAAATTATATAATTTCTTTTTGTTTTTTATGATAAATTACACTAATATCACATTCAATCTAATTTTTTTTTAAAAAAATAACAAAATTATTCTTTTTATGTTTTTTTTTGTATTTTTTTTATTTTGACAATTTTTTCTAAATTTTTTTTAAAGAATTTATTTCATTTTATATAAAATTAAATTTTAAATAAATAATGTATATTTTTTAACCAAAGAAGATTTTAATTAATAGTTATTTAAAAATGATAAAAAAAATTAGTTAAAATTTTAAAAAAATACAAAAAAACATAGAAAGTACAATATTGTCATTTTAAAACAAATTTAGACTAAAATAGAAATCAATATAATTTCAGAAACCTTACGAGAGATTAGTATAATTATAAAAAATTTTGAGAGAGGTAAGTGTAATTTACCTAAATATAAAAATGTAAGATAAGTAAAGGTTGAAGAATAACTCATTCCTAATATATATATATATATATATATATATATATATATATATATATGTATATGTATAATGTGTTCATGATAAAAATTGCAAATGTAAATTCGAATTCAAGAACCGTTCCTTTGTTAATAACATTCTGCATAGGCAAAATCAACCCTAAATTATAAACCTTTTTTTTTTTTACAAATTCAACTAAACTTATTCTTTGGTTCACGTGATTTGCAAATTCTGTGACACCCCATATTTTTTTTTATTTCAATTTAGCACAAATTTGCAAATTCTATATATATACTTATGTTGTATCTATCATCAATGCTATCATGTTAAGGAGGTGTTTAAACCTAAAACTTCTAGGTAAGGATGTCAATTCGTGTTATCGTGTCGTGTTTAAATCATGTCAAAACATACATATTCGAAAATATGTGTGAACCCTAACCCGACACTATTAACTAATCGTGTCAAGTTTCAAAACTCAAACACAACTCATTTATTAAATAGGTTACACGTGTCGACACACTTAACCTATTTATTTTAATTTTTTTTATTTTTTTAAATAAAAAAATTTACCTATCTTTTAATATGTATAGATAATTTTCAAGTTTAGTAACTTTGGATATGGGCCAAATCAAAGTAGAAACTTCTTTTATAAATAAAAAATCTCAAAACCTTGATAAATATTTGATGTGAGACGAATTACCTTAACTCATAATATATTTTATAATTAAACGTGTTAAGTCGTGTTAAACGGGTTAACACTAGTAAAACCTGTTCTCCATGTAAGTGAAGGTTTGGTTCCTGGGATTGATTCTGAATTTGGGATTCCCATATTTTGTTCCAAAAAAAATTGGAATTCATTGTAAATCAATAATCTGCCTTGCAATACCTTAAAATCCCAATGTACCCTGAATAATCTAGAATTTGTCAAATTTGATAATTAACCAATCCTATACAGAATGCACTACCCATAAGTTCCTTAGCTTGTCCTGTATCCTCAATGGGTTAGCATTTTAGGTTTCTTATTTTGCTCTCTGTAAGCTTGAACTTCGGGGCATGGTAGCCAGCGCACTTATCTTGGCCAATTGGCCAGGTAATTGAAGTCAATATCACCATGAAGCAAACAATATGGATTCAAATTTAACTCCATATGTAGACCAAGTAGAGCTTCACGGTAGGACTCGTGAGGTCTGAAAGTCGAATCTTGGAGTCACCCATCCCAGGGTAGGAAAAAAAAACACTGTTCCTGAAAAGGTCATGCGGGAGCTCCAAGTTTATGGCTTGACCATACGTCTCAAGGGTTCGGTTGGTAGGATCGTTCCTGGATTACCAAAAAAATATGGGTCCAAATTTGGCACTCTTATAAAAAGAACTGGGGGGACAATGTGTGCAGGAATTTCTGACTTTCTATACTTGTTTTGCTAGATACTAGCCTGCTTTTTCAATTGCCACCAAAAAAATATTAAGGGGAAGATGTAACCAATTTCAACATAGTCCAATCTTCCCTATCAATATTTTATCATCAAATTTTTAGTTCTTGATTAATTGTCTTGAGGGTTGTTAAAGATAATTATATTCTTATCAGAAATGTTGACTAACAAAAGTTAGATTAGCAATAGTATAGAGATCAGGTGCCAAAATTGAACTTCATGCCCATAGCCTTTTACAAGTCACATGTTGCATAAATTACTTAAAAGGAAAATGAACATCTTTCATCTAATTCAACCATGGATGAGATGCTTTGGCTCTAAAGAACAGTCCTTGTGTGGAACTATCTTTTTCACTATCAAGATGAAAAAGTTTCAGCTTTCTAAGCATTAGTTCTGATCCCAAGTCCTTAAAAGATTTGCTTAACTTCAAAAGGGAGGCAGAATGACTTCCAATAGCCACTTTTTCAACATTTACATAGTGATATGATACAAGTTCATTGTACAGTTTACTTGGACTTACATTAGAGATTCCTTGAGAAAGTAGATAGCAGCTGCTGTCTTAGACCTTTGAAAGAGTTTGGTTGCATGTTGTGAAAGAAGAATTTCTTAGAAATTACAATCTTAATCACAGAATGTATATTTGGACTATTTCTACCAAGGAGGGTGACTTAAATTCATTGTAGTTGCCTTCGGAAGGTCGATTTGTGGAGTTGAATTGAGTTAACTAAGGTAATAAAAAATAAATAAATTGAACTCCTTTTCGGGAATGTTGCTTGCAGTTATTAAGTTGAGATATGTAATCTAAAAGCTTGTATTTAGATTTGCTAATACTTAATAAAAATGCTTCAAATTTTTTTGGCAAAGATATTTGGAATCAAAATTGAGAAAATTTTTCTTCAAAACAATGAATGATGAATGTATTTCTACAACAAGAATTACAGCAAGGATAGCTTTATATACTAGATACATGTGTGTATGTTTACTATATGAAACCTAGCTAGAATTATAGACACTTCCTAAGTTTTCATCAGAATGAGGGAGGAGAGGAGCCACAATAGAAATCCCCCTGGCTGCCTGGGATCTTAATCAACATAGCTAGCACCTCCTTCATGTTTGGCCTAGCCTGTGGTGCCTCTGCTGTGCACCTTATCCCAATCCGAAGTAACTCACACATCTCCTCTGCCCCCTCGGCAAGTCCAGATCCCAAAACTGCAACTGGTATAATGGCTCGACTAAATCCCTGTCGTCCATTTCCCATTACCCTTCTAGCCCATTCAACTAGACACTCTTCCCCTCCATCCACAGCCCTCCTCGCGGTGGCTAGCTCCATTGCTAGTACCCCAAAACTGTACACATCTCCTTTTGTAGTTGCTTGCCATGTCTGCCCATATTCTGGTGCAACATAACCAATTGTGCCAGCCACCATTGTGCTTACATGGCTTCCCCCAGCATCAACCACCCTAGCAAGACCAAAATCTGTGACCCTGGCTTTCCCATCCTTATCAAGTAGCACATTGCTGGCCTTGACATCTCTGTGCACAATAGCAGGGAAGCACTCATGATGTAAGAACACTAAGGCCCGTGCCACATCTAATGCCACATCTACACGCCACCTCCATGTCAGCCTTGTTCTATCCGAAACAAGATCCTCCAAGCTCCCACCTTCCATGTACTCATAAACCAGTAATTTCTCTGACCCATCAAGGCACCAACCATAAAGTGTTACAAGATTGGGGTGTGGCCAACCAAAGCCATTTCTACTTAAGACCTCCATTTCAGCTCGAAACTCTCTTTCCCCCTCAGTGCCCTCCCTTTGTAGCTTCTTCACTGCCACTTCTCTCCCATCCGGCAAGACTCCTCGATACACTGTTCCAAATCCTCCCCTCCCAATAATTCTATCATCCGAAAAGTGCCCTGTAGCCTTCAAAATGTCAGCATGCGTGAATGCTGTTTTGTTTTTGTCCAAACGGATGACCTTAACTGTATCTGACAACCATGGAGAAGATGCACCTGAACTGGACACCAAGTCATGCCGGCCCTTCATATCCTCCAAGAGATATCCTGGCGTGTCTGCCGGGCTTTTTACCAGAAGACAGACAATGAGTGTCATGACCCCACAGACTAAGAATGCCAGTATTAGAACTAAAAACACCAAATATGCACCCAATTTTGTAATCTTCTTTGGCTTTATATTGTTGTTTTTTGGTGACTCATCGGTGGAATTGTCTAAGAAAGATGGAAGATGCAACAATGGGTCCCCAAGGAAAGACTGTTTCTCGAATGTCGCCAGTTGCCCTGTTGCTGGGATGACACCGGAGATGTAACGATTGTAGGAGATGTTGAACTTGCTCAGATCACTCAAGTTGTTCAAGCTGGGTGGAAACGTGCCAGAAAAATTGTTATATGACAAATCAAGGTTCTGTAAGCATTTGATGTCACCAATTTGCGTTGGAATTGCACCAGAAAACTGGTTCCGCGAAACATTGAGGACCACAAGTGGCATTAATGCAATCTCTGGAGGGAGGGTACCATAAAATCTATTGATACCCAGATGCAGCATACTAAAGCTTTTCATCTTCCCAATCTCCCGAGGGACCTCACCAGACAATTGATTACCGCTGAGCTGAACATAACCAGATATCTGAAATGTCCTAACCATGGAGCCAGCAGCGCACACCGAGAATAGGCCATACCCTTGAAGCAACCGGTCCCATAGACTCCGACAGCTCTTCCTTGTAAGCAGAGTATACACAAAACTAAAAGGAGGATAATCTGCCGGAATCCACCTCCTCATCGCCAAGCAATCACCTGAACCAGCAGTAAGATCATTCTGCCGATTTTCCTGAAATGTAGGCAAGGCATTAGTGCCAATGTTTGTCAACTCAGGTGGGATTGTCCCAAAAAGCTGGTTGTTGGCAAGGTGTAACCACAACAAGCTCTTACAATTCCCCAACTCCGGTGGGATTTCTCCAGTCAATGAATTGTCTGCAAGCATCAACCACAAAAGAGAGCTCAAGTTTCCAAAACTTGATGGGATTGATCCATTTAGCCTATTAAATGAGAGATCCAAAGCTTGAAGGCCTGCTAAATTTCCATACTCTGAAGGTATATATCCAGTAAATTCATTGTGTGCAAGAATCAAGAACTTCAAGCTCATCATTTGGGAGATTTCAACCGGTAATGGCCCCGACAAATTGTTGCAGCTCAGGTCTAATCGCCAAATGTTGGGTAAATTGAGGATTCCAGAGCTGTATATCCCACCGGTATATGAATTTGAATGCAATACAAGAAACTTCACCTGGGAAAATCGCCCAAAAATTTCTTGAATGTCACCCCCAAAATTGTTCTTGCTCAAATCCAAAAAGGCCAACTTGCTTAAGCCTAGAAGAGACTCTGGAATGTCTCTGGAAAAGCTATTGTTTCCCAAGTAAAGGAATTCCAGACCGGAAATCGATCCAATCTCAGCCGGAATTTTCCCTGTAAAATTGTTTCCCCACATGTTTAAATTCACCAAATCTTTACAATTCGAAATGTTGCCGGGAACGTCTCCGGTGAAATTATTTTCCGACAAGTCAAGAACTTTCAAACTGCAATTTTCCGTGAAAATTGACGGCGAAATCACCCCATTCAAATTGTTTTCCGCGACCGAGAACTCTTGCAGCCTCGCAAACCCTGGCCATATATTTCCGCTGAAATTGTTCGTGCTCAGATCGAGATACTGCAGCTTCCAGCACTGAGTGAAGCAGTCACCAATCTCGCCGGTGAAGTCATTGTTCGAAATATTCACAACAATCAAACTGTTGCAAATTTCCGGGAAAGTTAACCGAATTCCACCGCTGATTCGATTAAGAGACAAGTCAAGAACCTCCAAGCTGTTCATTCCGGTCAAGTTGAGCCCGCCGTGAATCAAATTGTGAGATAAATTCAAAAACTTGAGGTTCTGGCACTGCCCTAGGTCAGCCGGAATCGCCCCGCCGAGCGAGTTTCTGGAGAGATCGAGGTGCGTCAGGGCAGTTAAGCGTGAGAAGTTTTGGTATATTTCGCCAGCGGTATTGTTGCCGGAAAGGTTGATTCCCGTGACGCGACTGCGATTGGTGTCGCACAAAATTCCGGGCCAATCGCACGGCGAAGAGCTCCGTTGATTCCATTCTGTGTATATTCCTCGGTTAATGCGATTCTGTTCTTCGAGAAATGTCTTCAGGTTGAGCAGAACTTGTTTATCAGTGTCCAGTGAATCTCCAACAACGTTAACAATCTTCCCTGCAAATTCACAAATTTCAATATTTTGAAGTTCAAATTCAATTCAAAACCAATACAATCATCCTCGAAAAACTCGAAAACGTATGCATAAAACAATCAAAACCAAACCATGTATTGTTTTTCAGAGCATGCATGAGATATTACAGAACAAACATGAAACAACAAAGTAGAGCAAGAAAATGGTTGAAAATACTGCAGATTGGAAACTCAAATAGATTGGAAAAAAGAATTAGAAGTAAAGAAATAGAGATAGATTAATACCTGTAATTAAGATTATGAAAATGATTAATGCGAAGCGACACGGATCAGTTTCTTCGTCTGACATGATCAGTGCAGTCTAATCTTCTCCTCACCTCTGCTAATTAAGAGTTGTTAGTTGAGTTCTTGTGACTTCATGGGTAAAACTAATCTATCATAAAATTTAGTATACATATATATATATATATATGTGGAGACTGGAGTATATAATTATAGTTGTGTATATATGAATGCAGAGAAGAAATATATCCACCTTGGGGCAACGATAAAATTACTCAATTGTGATCGTTTAATAATTTTGTTGGTGTGATATAAATATAGGAAATAATTTCTCTATTTTTAAAAATAAGACCGTCTTCTATCTTAACACTTTTTAACACTTTTTACAGTAACAAAAGTCTTGTTTATTGGATTAAATCCTTTTAATATATATATATATATATATGTGTGTGTGTGTGTATGTGTGTGTGTAGAATCAGAATGTAAAAGAATGTGGTTGAGCATAGGGTGCCTGCAGAGGGATGAGACCAAAACAGCGTTAGAAATGCACGTACGCCAGTGTTTTTTAATTGAAACTTTTGGACATTTTCAAGTGATGGACAATAACGTTTATATTTATTTTAAAGCAATTGGGTTGTCTAGTGTTGATTTGTGTTGTTGTATTGTTAGTGATCTTTGGTGGGATGAAAATGAGGGGTTAGAAGTTGGAAACTAGGGCCGCCCATATATGTTGACCTGTCTTTGCACATACCGGCTATGGATTGAATCAGAGAGGAAGAGAGAGAGTCTATATGACAATGCTTTCACGTCTATGGTTTCTAGAACCCAATGACTAATTTACTTCCTCTTTTTTTTCCATTTTTTTTAGGGGGTTTGTTGGTCCTTATTTCTTTCTTTACCTAATTGAACATGACACTATTTAAACATATTTATGTTATTATACAATTTTATAAACACTTAAAATAATATATATATATATATATATATGAAGTTGCATTTTTCTGTTCTAAAAGTTTTTCTTTCGAATTATCTGTCAAAAATTTGATATTAGAAGCTTATCGGAAAGACTCTGGTGGTAGCCATGTCAAGAATTTGATGTCAGATTGTCACCGAAAAAGCTCCGGTGAGAATTTGACGTCAGAGGGTCATCTGAAAGACTCCGGTAGTAGTCGTGTCAAGAATTTGATGTCAGATGGTCTAAGAATTTGATGTCAGATAGTTACTGAAAAAGCGCCGGTGAAGATTTGATATTAGAGAGTCATTGGAAAGACTCCGGTAATAGCTGTGTCAAAAATTTGATGTTAGATGATCATCAGGAAGGCTCTGATGGTAATCGCTTCGATAATAAAGTCAGTAAAGAAATAAAAACAGTAATTCAAGAGAGGAATAAACTATGAATTGAAAGCATACTTTTTGACCTTATTTATAGGTGGTAGATCTTTTAAGTTGAGTAGGATTAAAAGACATAAAAGTAAGAATTTAGAGATATCTAAAAATAATAGTTTTCATGTACAACTCTATTTCTTTATTCTGAATTCGATAGCCCATAGAAGGCGGTATTTAGTTCGAAACTTCTTGTCATTGAGATTTGGGAACTACCAGGTTGAGCTAAGCCACCAGGTTGAGCTATCATACTTACTGAGATATGTGTATCGAAGAATTTTTTAAAAACACGTGTCATATAGTGAATATTGTGGTCATATTATAGTAATACAATATATATATATATATATATATATATACATACATACACACATATATGACTATTGTTATGCATCCTCAATTTTTATCTTTACTTATATTCTACGTTGGCAACGTATAATCTGGTATTTTGAGAATCACATGATGTGAATCTAAAATTACTACTTGATGTAACGTTACATTAGAGATACAAAGTCAAGATATATAACATTTTTCTCTCTCTCACACACACATATATATAAACACATGTACATGGATGATTTCTTTCATCCTTTCTTCTTTTTTTTATTATATTTAAAATATTCTCCAGAAGATTTTATGTGTATTGAATTCATTAACCAAGTCAATAAATAAAACTAATAATAATTTACCTAGTAAACAAAATGATATTTCTTTTTGCCTTAAAGTTAGATAACTAATCAACATGTCTCTGTAATACGAAGTCTATACGAAAAAATTTCAGATATTCTCTCTTTTCTTTTTCTCTCTTCTTCAATACTTTCAGACAAATTAATACATGATATATACATATATATATATATAGTTATACTGTGCTTTTCAAGAAAGAAGTAGAACTTAGAAAACTATGGATTAACAGACCCTTCCAAAATAAAAATAAAAAAAGTTAGGATCATATCAGATATACAGAATCAGAATTGTATTAATCGAAGTTGTTGAAATGGGTTCATGCATCTAATTGGCATAATAATGAAGTAGATCTCATCTGGAGTGATTTAATTATAGTTAATAGAATCTAAACAGTTCAGTGGCCAAAACGATGGTCGGTCACCTCACCTGACAGCTCGGCTGGCAAAGTAACGGAGCACGGCCGGTGGGATCTCTTTTTGTTTATAAATATGAATCTTTGGCCGCTCTTCACCTATGAGTTTTAACTTTTAACCACATGAGGTGAGTTTTAACTTTGAATTACAATTTCTTTTTTATAAAAAATATATGTATTAGACATCAAATAGTCAAAACTTATCAAATTAAATAATTTAATTTTTATATGATATTAGTAGGTACATAACTGTAAATGCAATTTTGTTTGTATGTTTTAAAAAGTAAAAATAATACTAAAACAGTTTAAAAGTTTGGATAAATTATATTGTTCTTTTGACAATTATACTAATTTTTTTAAAGATTTTTAAAATTAGATTAACCTCTCGTACTTTTATTAGCAATTTATAAATATCTTTTTTAGTAAATTTTTTCTTTAAAATGATAAAATTACCCTTTTCGTTTATTTTTATTTTTGCATATTTTAATTTTAACCAATATTTTTTTAACATTTTTAAAGAATTTTTTATTTTATATAAAAATAAATTACTTATTTTCATTTTATATAAAAACAATTTTAAGACTTTAATCAATTTGAAAATGAAAATAAAAATAAAAAAGGACCAAAATTGAAAAAATATAAAATGACAGTTTTATCATTTTGACAACAAAATTTGATATTTGTAGTTTGTTAGAAAAATAAGATAAATTAGTGTAATTTACCCTTAAAAAAATTGATAAATAAATAATAAAGAAATATTTTTTAAAATTGTTTTTGTAAATAAAAAATACAAAAGTACAGGTACAAAAACATTTGAAATAGTTATTAATATTTTGAGACAAGTTTTAACTCAATTTAATAAGTTTTAAAATATATTAAGCCGCACTTGATCTCAAATAAATTTTTAAATAAGTTAATTAAAAGTTGAGGTGAAATTGTTTGATTGGTAACGAGCTAACATCAACTTGCACCGTCTCCCTTCTAAAATAAAAAAAAAAAAAAAATACTAATATTTTATTTTTATTTGTATAGCCAACAATAATGTAAATTATTTTCTTAGGTCAAATCAGGACACGTGTACGGTTATGCTTTAGTCAAAAGGTGTATTGATCAAGCCACATATTAGAATAACTGGTCCTTGTCAGCAAGTGACTTGGCATTTCATATTTTATTATTATATTCCTTATCTCCACTTTCTATATTTAGTTCTTTTTTTGCACCCTACATTTTGCTCCCCCACACCAGTGCTTTTCATGTGAGTTTTTAAAATTATCTTTTCATTTTTTAAAAAACTAATTAAAAGTTCTTCTTCATTCATTATAAGATTTATACATTATTTTTTATATACTAATTTCACATTTAAATTTGAATGCATGGTTCTAAAATTTGTGAAGTTTTATTTTGGATAGTACTGTCTAAATTTGAATCTATATATTAAAGTTGGGAGGGAAGTAATTTGATTAAAAAAAAACTGTATATTTGACTGAGGAACTTGGGACAAAATCTTGGCAAGAGTAGAGTGTTGGCATGGCAAGGTTATTCTAATAGTCAAGTTAGAAATAGTAATAACAAGATTAAAAGTTAGGACTAATAGTCTAATAGTAATGTAATTAAAATTGATTGATTGATTACAATGCATATCTTGACTACTCTTTATTTGTAAGGCTGAGATTACTAAAATAGATATTCTCTTTGTTTGTATGAGATTAGGAGATTTTTTTCTTTTTTTTCGAATGAGGAATTCTTGATTGAATTGAACATAGTCCCTTATATATATATATATATTGGAGTGCACCTAAAATCTTGTTTGAAATCTAAGTCTTGGAAATTTGTTAGACTCTCTAATGTGCTAGTTTTGGCATATCGATTTGATTTACTTGTCATGGACCAATCTGATTTGATAAGGATGGTATCTGATGGTATACTTTTTCTGATTTGAATGTTTCTCTTCCCAAACTACATGTCAAGAACTTGAGGTAGGAGGGTCACTGAAAAGACTCCAATGGTAACAGCTTCAATGATAAAATTACATGAATTGAAAGTGTATTTTACTATTTTATTTATAAGGTGTGGATCTCCGTAAGATTTGGAACCATGAAAGTAGGGATTTGAAGATATCTATAGATATATAGTAGTTTTCATATGGAACTCTATTTCCGTTTTTCGAGGTCGGAAGCCCATGGAAGGTGGTGACCAGCCTGCTCCCGATCGATTTTTATTTTTATGGTCTGTGTACTGACAAACTCCTTTATAGACACGTATTGTATTCTCAATCGCTATAGCTAAATTATGGTATATCAGTATGTTTTTTGGATAAATGTGATCCCATTTCAAGCTCATTTGACAGGCTAGGCTAGATTAAGTTGGAGCAAACAATCTTCTAAATATACTCAAATACTTAAACGTGTCCTGAACAAAACTACCGATGTAACTTTAATCCCATTAGTTAGAATTTTAAATGGTGTATATTTATTTGAAAATTCGTAAAATTTGGCCAATTTTTTTTTTTTTTTTTTTTATAGTTGGTAAAAGCATAAAAGCCTGATATGCAATCAATGATTGCTGGAGGAACTTGGGACAAAATCTTGGCAAGAGTAGAGTGTTGGCAAGGTCATTCTGATAGTCAAGTTAGAAATAGTAATAACAAGATTAAAAATTAGGACTAATAGTATTGTAATTAAAATTGTCTTGTACA
Source organism: Nyssa sinensis (assembly GCA_008638375.1). Classification (NCBI taxonomy): domain Eukaryota; kingdom Viridiplantae; phylum Streptophyta; class Magnoliopsida; order Cornales; family Nyssaceae; genus Nyssa; species Nyssa sinensis. The sequence goes on along the minus strand of CM018035.1, from coordinate 13,825,264 downwards.
TCGATCAATCTCGTTCCCTATTACAAATCTTTGCAAATAGAGTTTTGTACATCAATCACCTCCCTAAATGATCAACATGTGGCCAACAAAATCTATTCTCCTTCCCTATCATGAGGACTCAATCTCGTTTACCCAAACAATTTTTTTCCCCTTCAAGCGTACGAAAATTTTTGTTATAGAGAAATTTTGTCTGTCTTTATTTTTGTCAAAAATAAACACAAACGAATTTTTTGTTAATATATATATATATATATATATATACATACAGCAAGAAGGATGGCCCAATCCACAAAAATATTAGTTATTTTGCAAAACAGAAAACAAAGATATTATTAGTATATATATTTCTTTGTAAGCATTAATGGTCACACACAATCTAGTAGCATAATGTGGCTTCAAATTAACATCTAAAACATATTCCCTCTCAATTATCAGGCCATCTCCACAAATGGTGTAAAGACTTGATCTATCACTTGATAGTCGAAATTAGACTATATTAATTTGTTAAAAAAATTCTCTCCACACTTCTAGTGTGTTTTCACACCTGCACAAGCATTGAGTAGGCTAGTAGGGTTGCTCAGGGGTTGGGGAGGACACATTGCTATCGTTGCCTCAACAAATAAGATGAAATGGTTTGTGCCATTGTCATTATATTCTTGCACAAGATCCATTAATTGTATTGATCTCAAATTTAATTGTTGTGCGGAATCCAATGAATGAACCAGTCATCCCCACTAATGACACCATAAGCCATCGACGAAGAGCTCCAAAACATAATCAAAGAGTTCCATTATATTTTCACTCTCCCAATTTTTCAACTCAGCAAAATTGAAAAAAAATGGTTTTTGTTTTTTTTTTTTACTCTTACAATGCTGTATCTCACACATTACTAGAGTATCTCTCAAGATCTTTTTCTTTAGGTGGATACATTTACAGTTGCCGTCAGAGGAGAATGAGAGAGATGGTCGCGGTGACGGTGACTGAGATGGTGGAGCCGGTGGTGACGAAGACGATAGAGAAGGTCAATCACATCAAAGCCAGATTGATGAACAAAGAAACGAGCGAGATATATCACATATGAGAAGGCAAAAAATAGGATTAATTTAGTCAATAAAAAAAAATAAAGTTTCCAACTCAGCATTATTGGACTTGAACTTACACAATTTAAAAACTTAGCAATTTTTGGAGTTAAAATGTTTTTATTTAAACTTTATTTTATAGACACTTATTTTGAGAGACTTTTTACTAATTGACTCTTAATCTAAATGATCCAAAAAAAGCACGAGGTTATGTATAATTAAAAAAAAATTGAAATGAAAGGATCTAAAGGCAACAATCCAATATAAGTTTGAGCAAATCTTACCCCCCATCATTTTATTTTATTCTATTTTATCACTTAAACAAACATAAGTGAAACAAGTGGGCTATCTAAAATTATACAAAATTCAAAAAGAAAAAAAAGCTATTAATCTTGGTTCCAATGGTATGTAGTACTAGTACATTGTACCCATTGGTCAAAGGAAAGGGATGTTTTTCCTCTAAGAGTAGTTGGGCATCCTTTTTCAAATCATTTGTTTGATTGTTTGAAGAAACAGACATCCTACACACACCCACACACACACACACACACACACATATATATATATAACTTTCTCTCTCTAATATGTCAAAGGAATAATATCATATTCTCTCTCTAACATCATATGAGCAAGACTAACAGAGAAATGGACTTGTACGCACGTGTAACCAGGGGCTTAAGTTATCGTCAAGTCCTTGGATTTGGCATAACGATGAGGATAATAACACAATCACCCGTGGGCAAGTCACCCTCAATCAAAATAATCATATTTTTAAAGTCAAAGTCATAAACCTCTATTATTGTCCAATGAAAATTCACAAATGAGACAGATGGTTCTAGATCTGGTTGTCTAATCACTATCCTAGGAACAATAATGACAAAAACAAATCTTTATTTTTTTATGTTTTTTGGAATATTAAAAACATTTTGAAGAGTAAAAAAGAAAAAAAAATATTGACGCCTGTAAGCCAAAGAGAAGACAACAAGCAAAAGAGAGTCAAATACATATTTAAAACTTCTAATTCATATTCCAAACAATAAATAAACAAAACACGCTTCATTGTGTGTTGAAGAGGACAGATTAACTCTTTTTTGTTTCTTTTACAAAAAATCTAACAAAAATAATAATAAAAAACATATTTTAAAAAATTCTGAATTTTTTTTGGTCAATAGAAATATTACTATTTAAAAGTATTATTTACATATCACAGCAAGAATCACACAATTCGGTCTATGATGAGAAATCCATCAAACACCGTAAATTTTCACATACGGGAATTAAAACCGTGACGTTTCTTGTAAAAAAAGGCATGAGATATCGGTCATTAAAAGAGAATTTTTTTTTTCTTAATAGATCGGTTAAGAGTGTCCTAAATTAGTTTACGCATACTAAACAAAATTTCTCATTCTCGTTACCATCAGACTTACCTTTTAAGTTCTACCTAATAAGAAATAACGTAGAAGAACTCAAACTAAAAACACTTAAATTTTATCTTTAATTTTTTTTAAAAAAAATTATATATGATTGTTCAATGATTCCAGAGCTTGGGATTTAAAGCAGCTTGAAGTGTTCAAGCTTTAAAGAAGATGTGCACTGCTTATATATGATGAGATTAGTGCATATATATATATATATATATATATATATATATATATATATATGATGAATCGATAAGAAGTATTTTAGGTCAATTTACGTGTATTAAAGTCTCTCTCTTTATAAAAGTCAGGCTTACTCTTCAAACTCTAACACTATTAAGGATCAGTATAGAGAAAACTCGAACTCAAGACGCTTAAATTTTATCCTTAATATTTTTACCGTTCATTCATAACTCCAAATAATGATTAGTGCATATTATAATATATAAAAATAAAATTCCGAATTCCTTTAAAGGGACGGCCAAGATATGGTTGTATTTAACATATTATATGAACAGGATTTGATGGGACTTTGCTTAGTGCAACAATAAAAGTTTGGACTATGAAGCGTGAGAAAGTAAATTTGATTATGAAAATAATTACTTTCACATAAATAATAAAAAGTTAAGTTCATCTCTAAACGACATCTTTTTCAATAATTAGTGTTAGCGATACTAATATTTATCTCTACTTTACCACTTTCAGTATCCAGCATAAGTAATGAAATTTTCTAATCAATGATATCTTGTTGCTTAGGCAAAATAAACTGTCAATTAACTTGCATTTTTTTATTATTATCTTTCTCGGTTGCTTAATTTATTATGTAATTACACGAACCTCTTCTAAGATTTCTAACAAATATATTAATTTCTTATGAGGTTTTAAAATTATATCAATATTTTTTTTTTTTGATAAATTACAAATATCTCTTCTAGTCAAACTTTTTGTTCAAAATAATAAAATTGTTCATTTCATATTTTTCTTTTTACTTTTTTTAATTTGGCCTTTTTTTCTAATTTATTTTTATTTTTAAATAAATATTAAATTTATTTATTTTTATATAAAATAAAAATAAGTTTTTTACCTCAAATTCAATTTTATATAAAGTAAAGAATTAAAAAAAGTTATAAAAAATTGGTCAAAATTGAAAAAAAAAAAGCAAAAAATAAAATGACACAAATTAAATACTTTTCGGTACAAAAATAAAACTTTATATACAACTTTTCAACGACGTTTTAATTTTTTATAAAAAATAATATAATGTTCTAACTTAAAGTATAAAAAACTCTTAATTTTTTTTTAAATTAAGAAATTGTATTTCTTGATGATATAATTTTTTTTACTTACAATATTTTTAACTTTAATTATGTTGGATTAGTAAATATAATTATCAAGATATGACATAAATAAATATGATAAATATAAGTGCATATACAATTATTTTATATCTATAATAATTAATATTATTAAAAACTTTTTTTTAAAAAAAGTAGTAATTAATACATAATAGAGTTATTAATTATTTAAAATAAAACTAATTTAATTCTTTAAAAATTTATTAAATATTAAAATTATAAGATGCAATCTTCTTAATGAATTTACTCATTTTTAAATAGTAGGTAACGAATTCATTAGCTCAATCTAATTAATTTATTACCTGCTGTCAAAGCAGTGAATAGAAAATAAATATATATATATATATTAATTTTGGTTATTTTATTTATAAGAAAGGAGATAAGTCATGAAAGTCAGATCACCGTAATTTCATTAATCTATGTAAATCAATAATAATGTTTTGATAAATCATGAATATATATATATATTATATGAATTAATAAAATTACAAAAATTCCATTTCTCAACTCACCCTAATAAAATTCTATAAAATATTAACAAGGAGGATTGAGCTATTATCTTGGATTACACTCAAACCGATGATGATTTATGTTGAATGAAAATCTCATTAATATATTCCAAAATCTCGCTTAAATCCACATATGAGAAGACAATTTAATGACTGGTATGAGCTAGTCAAATCCAACTTAATTAGAGGCCGGCTCTTGAATATGAACCCTCTACCGCTTGTCCAGCTAAATAAAGAATTTAAAACTCTTTTATTTAATCTTATTTCATTAGTGAAAATAATATATTTTACTTTATATTATTAGAATTAATAAATATAATTATTAAAATATGTCATAAATAAAATATATATATAAGTAATTTTGTTCTCTAATAATTAATATTATAAAGATTTTTTTTTAAAAAAATATATTAATTATTTTTTAAAAAATTTATTAATTATTAGAGATTATTAACTTATTAAATATTAATTATAATATAATCGATTGTACATAGCTTCACTTTTATATTTTTAATTCTCTTTTGGAAATAGATACTTTTAATTTATAATTTTGTCTCTTCTGTTTAAAATTTTTCATACTTTACTTTAATTTTAATTTTAATTTTAATTTGATCCTTCAATGAGATTTTTATTAACTTTTGAGATTTTGTTTTTTTGGGTATAACCTAAAGTTTTTAAAAGTCTTCTAATTAATATGTTCTTTTCTATCAATAAATTTAATTATTTATCAAAATATTATAAATTGATATTAAAATTTTATACTTGTTTAACTTTTAAATTTTAAATTTATTAGTAAAAATTTACCTCCTTCTAAAGTATATATTTTTTTGGCTCCGGCCCTAGAATTTCATGCCATGAATCATGCACACTTTAATACATCACATGTGATTCAGGTGTGAAGAGTCATCGTTAGATAGAATGGTAAAATGTTTCAAGCACAAGTCTAAAAATTTAAGTTCAAGAGTGAGATACGAAAGATTAACATTGAGTTATAACATATTATTAATGAATAGATAATACACTTCCATTTGGATTTTTTTTTTTTGATTGAAGAGATATGATGTATCATAAGGTGATAAATCTAACCAAGACGTGATACGTGTATGTGTAGAATTTTTCTACCTACAAGTCAAGAAAGATTCTAAATGATGCAAAACTATCCAGATTAGACAAACACATAGGTTCAGATATGCTTTATTCAGAATAATCTAGAATCTCCAACCCTGTCTCTAGAACTGGAGTTGCAGAGTGTCTACAAGAAGGAATTTCGAACTAGTCACTGCTTTTTATATTCTACCGACCTCAGAATAAAGAAACAGAGTTCGATATGACAACTACCATATCTGGATATCTTCAAATTTCTATTTTTATGGTTCCAAATCTTACTCAACTTAGGAGATCTTCAAGCTATAAATAAAGCCCTGAGGCATGCTTTCAATTTACGTTTAATTTACTTCTTTCAATTATAGTCTTTTCAATTTACTAAATTTATCATCAGAGCAGTTACTATCGGAGCTTATCTGGTGACCTCTGATTCTGAGTTTTTGACAGGTGATGAAGAACGGAAGTCCCTCTGATTAGAAAGTGCACATCAAGATATAAACTATAAAGTAGCTTATAAGTTAAACAAAAATCCAATGAGAGAAAGACTCTTCAAATACTTTATACTATATGTAAAATTTTAAAAATTGATAAAAATATCATTGAAGATGTCAAATTAAAATTAAAATAAGAATAAAATTTGAAAAAATTTTAAATTTAAGGGAGACAAAAACATAATTTAAATAGTTATTCTTGAAAATATTTAAAAAAAGTATAAGAAAATTTGTAAATAAAAAAATTGAGAGGGGCAATTGACCCAGGCCTACGTTAGCTCTGCACTTATGCGTGTATTCATGCCGACTTATACACATGTATGTATACATAGTTAATATGTATCATATATCTGAAAACTAATTGTATATAGATCTATATATTCACCTGTAAATACTTACACATTTATCTTGGTCAACAACTACTTCACCATCCCACCCATGCGCCTAATAAGTTAAACAAGGTGAAAAATGAAACATATATATATATATATATAAAGATATATAAAGAAGAAGACTTTGAATTTTCCATTTTCAGAGAAATGTGGCCTGTGACATTCTCCCCCGAGTGCGGGGGTAGTCCACTGGATGTGTTGAACATATGAGTCTGTGTGATAAAGATAGAGAGAGGAGAAATTATTTCTTATATGCATGTAATAATTTTTATGATTTTAACATTTTGTGTGATGTACGTAAGAGTCTATTGATAAAATATAGAAACCGTTACGTGTGACTGGCTGATGAAATAGTTTGGGGAGAGGGAGAGGGAGAGGGAGAGAGATTCTTGGACTTTTGCAGCTGTTGACACAGACAAGAAGAAAAAATCAAATTTGTTTCTTATTGGATATAATTCATTTCTTTTCTTCACTTAAATGTATGTTTGCTGAGTCACAATTAGGGTTGAACTTTTTGTTGAATCATCAGTTACAAAGAAACAAAAGAACATCATTAGGAAGTTTTCGAAGTGTTAAACATAGAGATAATATAGTGTGAAACTTCATAAAGTCATATCTATTTATACATATACGCACACTTAGATATGCACACACCCTTGATTATATGAGTCAGAACAATTTCAAAGGAAATTGTCATTTTAAGATGTCAAATCATTCATTTGTAACCTTGAATTTTAAACTCTAACACTATTAAGAATCAGTACAAATAAAACTCAAATTCAAGACACTTGAATTTTATCTTCAATATTTTTATTGTTCCTTCACAACTCCAAATAATGATTAGTGCATATTATAATATAAACAAATAAAATTCCGAATTCCTTTAAAGGGACGGCCAAGATATGGTTGTATTTAACATATTATATGAACAGGATTTGATGGGACTTTGCTTAGTGCAACAATAAAAGTTTGGACTATGAAGCGTGAGAAAGTAAATTTGATTATGAAAATAATTACTTTCACATAAATAATAAAAAAGTTAAGTTCATCTCTAAACGACATCTTTTTCAGTAATTAGTGTTAGCGATACTAATATTTATCTCTACTTTACCACTTTCAGTATCCAGCATAAGTAATGAAATTTTCTAATCAATGATATCTTGTTGCTTAAGCAAAATAAGCTGTCAATTAACTTGCATTTTTTTTTTATTATCTTTCTCGGTTGCTTAATTTATTAATTAATTACACGAACCTCTTCTAAGATTTCTAACAAAAATATAAATTTCTTCTGAGGTTTTAAAATTATATCGACATTTTTTTATTTTTTTTGATAAATTACAAATATATCTTCTAGTCAAACTTTTTGTTCAAAATAATAAAATTGTTCATTTCATATTTTTCTTTTTACTTTTTTTAATTTGGCCTTTTTTTTCTAATTTATTTTTATTTTTAAATAAATATTAAATTTATTTATTTTTATATAAAATAAAATAAGTTTTTTTTTTACCTTAAATTCAATTTTATATAAAGTAAATAATTAAAAAAAGTTATAAAAAATTGGTCAAAATTGAAAAAAAAGCAAAAAAATAAAATGACACAGATTAAATACTTTTCGGTAAAAAAATAAAACTTTATATACAACTTTTCAACGACGTTTTAATTTTTTATAAAAAATAATATAATGCTCTAACTTAAAGTATAAAAAACTCTTAATGTTTTTTTTTTAAAATTAAGAAATTGTATTTCTTGATGCTATAATTTTTTTTACTTACAATTTTTTAACTTTAATTATGTTGGATTAGTAAATATAATTACCAAAATATGTCATAAATAAATGTGATAAATATAAGTACATATATAATTATTTTATATCTATAATAATTAATATTATTAAAAATATTTTTTAAAAAAGTAATAATTAATACATAATAGAGTTATTAATTATTTACCATAAAACTAATTTAATTCTTTAAAAATTTATTAATTATTAAAATTATAAGATGCAATCTTCTTAATGAATTTACTCATTTTTAAATACTAGTAGGTAACGAATTCATTAGCTCAATCTAATTAATTTATTACCTGCGGTCAAAGCAGTCAATAGAAAATGAATATATATATATATATATATATATATATTAGTTTTGGTTATTTTATTTATAAAAAAGGAGATAAGTCATGAAAATCAGATCACCTAATTTCATTAATCTATGTAAATCAATAAAATATTTTGATAAATCACGAATATTTACACTATACAAATTAATAAAATTACAAAAATTTCACTACTCAACTCACCTTAATAAAATTTTATAAAATATTAACAAGGAGGATTGAGCTATTATCTTGGATTACACTCAAACCGATGATGATTTATATTGAATGAAAATCTCATTAATATATTCCAAAATCTAGCTTAAATCCACAGAGGAGAAGACAATTTAATGACTGGTATGAGCTAGTCAAATCCAACTTAATTAAAGGCCGGCTCTTGAATATGAACCCTCTACCACTAGTCCAGCTAAATAAAGAATTTATAACTCTTTTATTTAATCTTATTTCATTAGTTAAAATAATATATTTTACTTTATATTATTAGAATTAATAAATGTAATTATTAAAATATGTCATAAATAAAATATATATAAGTAATTTTTTTCTCTAATAATTAATATTATAAAGATTTTTTTTTGAAAAATATATTAATTATTTTCTTAAAAATTTATTAATTATTAGAGATTATTAACTTATTAAATATTAATTATAATAGAATCGACTGTACATAGCTTCACTCTTATATTTTTAATTCTCTTTTGGAAATAGATACTTTTAATTTATAATTTTGTCTCCTATGTTTAAAATTTTTCATACTTTACTTTCATTTTAATTTTAATTTGATCCTTCAATGAGATTTTTATTACTTTTGAGATTTTGTTTTTTTGGGTATAACCTAAAGTTTTTAAAAGTCTTCTAATTAATATGTTCTTTTATATCGATAAATTTAATTATTTATCAAAATATTATAAATTGATATTAAAATTTTATACTTGTTTAACTTTTAAATTTATTAGTAAAAATTTACCTCCTCCTAAAGTATATATTTTTTTGGCTCCGGCCCTAGAATTTCATGCCATGAATCATGCACACTTTAATACATCACATGTGATTTAGGTGTGAAGAGTCATGGTTAGATATAATGGTAAAATGTTTCAAGCACAAGTCTAAAAATTTAAGTTCAAGAGTGAGATACGAAAGATTAACATTGAGTTATAACATATGATTAATGAATATCTAATACACTTTCATTTGGAATATTTTTTTTTTTGATTGAAGAGATATGATGTATCATAAGGTGATAAATCTAACCAAGACGTGATACGTGTATGTGTAGAATTTTTCTATGTACAAGTCAAGAAAGATTCTAAATGATGCAAAACTATTCAGATCAGACAAACACATAAGGTTTAGGTATGCTTTGTTCAGAATAATACAAAATCTCCAGCCCTGCCTATAGAACTGGAGTTGTAGAGTGTCTATAAGAAGGGATTTCGAACTAGTCACCACCTTCTATGCCCTACCGACCTCAGAATAAAGAAACAGAGTTTGATATGGTAACAACCATATTTGAATGTCTTCAAATTCCTACTTTTATGATTCTGAATCCTACTCAATTTAGGAGATCTTTAAGTTATAAATAAAGCCCTAAGGTATGCTTTCAATTTATGTTCAATTTATTTCTTTCAATTATAGTCTTTTCAATTTACTAACTTTATCATCGTAGTGGCTATCACCGGAACCTACCCGGTGACCTCTGATTCTGAGTTCTTGACAAGTGACGAAGAACAGAAGCTCCTCTGATCAAAAAGTGCAACATAAAGATATAAACTATAAAGTAGCTTATAAGGTAAACAAAAATCCAATGAGAAAAAGACTCTTCAAATACTTTATACTATACATAAAATTTTAAAAAATTGATAAAAATATCATTCAAGATATCAAATTAAAATTAAATAAGAATAAAGTTTGAAAAAATTTTGAATTTAAGGGAGACAAAAACATAATTTAAATAGTTATTCTTGAAAATATTTAAAAAAGTATAAGAAAATTTGTAAATAAAAAAGTTGAGAGGGGCAATTGACCCAGGCCTACATTAGCTCTACACTTACGAGTGTATTCATGCCGACTTATACACGTATGTATACATAGTTAATATGTATCATATATCTGAAAACTAATTGTATATAGATCTTGATGCTGCACTTTTTGGCCCACGTGAGATCCAAACTCGGCTCCCTGCGAAACACTTGAAACAAAAGATCAGAGGACCACCGGGTTGGCTCCGGCGGTAGCCGCTCCGATGCTTAAGTCAATAAACTGAATTGAAAGACTTGTAATGAAAGCCAAAATAATGAGCATGAAAATAAAGCGTACCTTTAGGGTTGAATTTATAGGCAATGTCTCTCCTAAGTTGATTAGGATTTGGAGCCATGAATATAGGGATTGGATCTCCGGAGATATCAGTTACCTTGTTGAATATGGTAACTTAGTATGGCAGTTTCCTTGTTGGAGATAGCTTCCTTATTTCCTGCTTGGTGCTCACTGAGGCGGTGATTAGGTCTGATCATTGATGTGTTGTACTGCAGGCTTACATCTATACAAGTTAGTCTTTATGGGAGAGCAGTCCTGCTTTGATACTATGAGCTCGGCCCATGTAGGTTATGCCCTTGACTAACCGAGGATGAGATATATGACCAAGCGTGTACTAAATGACTGAGCACAGATTATATGGTCGAGCCTGAGCTGAGCGACCGAGCACAAGTTATATGACCGAGCATGAGCTATATTATTGGTCGTGAGCCGATCTTGCAGTTACACGTGTCATGCAGTGGTTGGTGTGTCACATAGTGGTATATCAGATCTATATATTCACCTGTAAGGATTTACACATTTATCTTGGTCAACAACTACTTCACCATCCCACCCATGCACCTAATAAGTTAAACAAGGTGAAAAGTGAAACATATATATATATATATATATATATATATATATATATATGAAAAAATATATAAAGTAGAAGACTTTGAATTTACCATTTTCAGAGAAATGTGGCCTGTGACATTCTCCCACGAGTGGGAGGTAGTCCACTGGATGTGTTGAACATATGAGTCTGTGTGATATAGATAGAGAGGGGAGAAATTATTTCTTATACGCATGTAATAATTTTTATGATTTTAACATTTTGTGTGATGTACGTAAGAGTCTACTGATAAAATATAGAAACCGTTATGTGTGACTGGCTGATGAAATAGTTTGGGGAGAGGGAGAGGGAGAGGGAGAGGGAAATTCTTGGACTTTTGCAGCTGTTGACACAGACTAGAAGAAAAAATCAAATTTGTTTCCTATTGGATATATAAGATTGGTATAATTCATTTCTTTTCTTCACTTAAATGTATGTTTGCTGAGTCACAATTAGGGTTGAACTTTTTGTTGTATCATCAGTTTCAAAAGAAACAAAAGGACATCATTAGGAAGTTTTCGAAGTGTTAAACATAGAGATAATATAGAGTGTGAAACTTCTTAAAGCCATATCCATTTATACATATACGCATACTTAGATATACATACACACTTGATTATATGAGTCAAGAGTAACTCCAAAGGGAGTTGCCATTTTGGAGTGCCAAATCACACATTTGCAACCTTAAACAGTGTTATGACATTCCTGAATTATAAATCTGCTCCAATAGTAGGTGCCAAAATAGGGGTACCATTTCAATATTTTAATAATTTTTATTAAAAAATGTAATTAAATTTAACGGTTATATTTTAACGAGTATAGTTTTCATAACTGTCACAATTTAACGGATATATTTTTATAGTCAAAATTTCAAATTTCAAATTTTGTCCTCCAAAATTCAAATTTCAAAATTTAACCGCCAAAATAAAAATTCAAAAAAGTAAAATTCGTCTATAAATATGATCATTATTCTCATGTTTTTTTCCATTTATATTACATTCTCTTTATAAATTCAATATCCCATTTTTCTTTGACTATTTATCCTATCATACTTTCATTCATCCATTTATATGAATCGTTATCCTAATATTTTAGGAGAGATGCTTAATATTGAAAAAGAAGATGATGATGAATTGGATATGTTATATGCTATAACCAGAAGGTCAGAAGGGTCTAGTCAAGGACGGATAAGAAGGCATCGTGGTTTCGTTCCAGACCACAGAACAGTTAATCGTGGTAGAGTTGAAGGTCACGAAAGACTCTACTGTGACTATTTTGCTACCCCTTGTGTATATGAAGGTTTTTTCCAAAGGAGGTTCCGAATGAGTCATCATCTTTTTCTCCAAATTGTAAATGAGGTTGAATAACACGATCCATACTTCATCCAAACAACAGATGCCGTTGGAGTTCTCGGTTTGTCATCCCTTCAGAAGATAATAGTTGTTTATAGAATTCTTGCTTACGGAACACCGGTAGATTCTGTGAATGAATACATCAAAATTGGAGAAAGCACTGCCATACAGAGTTTGAGAAGATTTGTGAAAGTTGTTATTGTAGTGTTTGGCGACCATTACTTGAGGCCACCAAACAATAGTGATATTGCTCGATTGCTACAAACGGGGGAACAATGTGGCTTTCCCGGCATGTTAGGGAGTATTGATTGCATGCATTGGAAATGGAAAAATTATCCGACCACATGACAAGGTATGTATATTGGTCATTGTCATGAACCAATAATCATTTTGGAAGTTGTCGCTTCTCAAGATCTTTGGATATGACATGCATTCTTTGGGCTTCCTGGTTCGCTGAATGACATAAATGTTTTAGATAGGTCCCCTGTTTTTGCATTATTAGCAAATGGTCATGCTCCTCCAGTAAACTATATAATTAATGGCCATGAGTATACAATGGAATATTATCTAGCTGATAGTATTTATCCAAACTGGTCGACATTTGTAAAAATAATTCCCTGTCCACAAGGTTTGAAGAAAAAACATTTTGTTAAAGCAGAAGAGTCAGCAAGAAAAGATGTAGAGCGAGCATTTGGGGTACTTCAAGCCCGTTTTGCAATCGTGCGTGGACCAACACGCTTTTGGAATGAAGAAACATTTACAGATATTATGAAAGCATGCCTAATAATGTATAACATGGTCATTGAGGATGAATGAGATATTGGTAACAATGACTTTGATGGAAGTGATGCAAATCCGCTTGTAGAAGTGTCGCATGTGTATACACCAGAATTGGAAGACTTCATCAAACCCATTGTTAGATCAGGGACAGTACAATTCATTCTCAGCTGCAGTCAAATCTTATCAAGCATTTGTGAGAACAACATGGCGAAGAATAATTTTCTTAATTTCAATTTCAAGTTGTATTTTCAATTTTAATTCCAATTTCAATTTCAAGTTGTATTTTCAATTTCACAAGTACTTTCATAGCAATCAAACTTAATACATAGTTTTTTCATAAATAATAGCAACATAATAAATAATGACTAAAAATTAAAACTCCACTTTTTCATAATCTCTATCTTCAGGTTATTCCAATATGTTACAGAAATTGGGTCCATGCCAGTAGTGTCAGTTTCCATGATTTTCATTTCATTCTGCATTTCTTCAATTTCTAACTGTCTACGATGTTACTCCAATGTTATCTCCTGTTGAGCAAACATTTTCTCTTGCCGCTCAACTTTTTGTCGTTCGACTTCCATTATTTGATTCCAATGGTGATGATCTAGTAATGCTTCAGCCCCGATTTGCTTCTCTTTGTTTTTAAGTTGTTTCTTCGAAGCCTTTCTGCCCAATGGCCTATCGAGGTTGGGAGTGGACGAGGGTTCAGTGTCATCCCCTAAATATGGAGTTGAATAGCAAGATTCAACATGATTTGATTCAGCAGGACTACTAGTGGAATGGGTTTTTGCTCTCTTATTACTGGTGAGATTATCGATCCATTTCTGCTCCATTTTCTATATATTCCAACAATGCTCGTATTGAAATAGTCTTCCAATGATCTTAGCAAACATTTCTTTTGCTTCATCAACCTGAAAAACATATGAAATCATTCAGTCAATAGTTCAAATATCAAATCATAGTAGTGTTTATCTAAAAAGATCAATCATTACATTATTTTGCTCAGTGTGTCCACTTTGTCGCAGTCTTTCAATTTGACTATAAAAATTGACAAATTTGCCACATTTTGCATTTATATCAGTCCAATAACTTCTAATAGAAGCTTGCGAATGCTCTTTTTGATTACCTCCATGAAGTTCTAAGTATTTCAATAGTCTATGCCAGAAAGCACCACCTTGTTGTTTATTTCTAGTAATTGCATCTTTATCGTGTTAAGCCACGCAGACACAATTAATTTATCTTCTTCTTGAGAGAAGTTCTTTATCCTTTGCAATTTTCTCACTCTTAGAGCGGCTTCATTTTGTACTAGCGCCAATATTGCGGAATTGGTTTGCATAGTATCATCATATAAATCGATGTCACCCATAAGCAAATCGGTGAAAGAACTGTTAAATTGCGAATCCATTTACAAAAAAAAAAAAAAAAATTATAATCAATTTAAAGAATGAGCATAAAATAATCAATTAAAAAATAAATAAAATCACCCTTAAATAAAAAAAATTATAAATTATAAATTAAATCAAAATAGAAAACAAAAATTAAATTACAAAAATTAATTTAATTAAAAAATCAATTTAAATTCTAAATAACAATTAACTAAAATAGAAAAAAAATCTTCAATTATAAAAATTAGCTAAATAAATAAATTCACCCTAAATTAACAAAAATAAATAAATAAATAAACTAAAATTCTAAAATTCAATTTAAATTACAAAAATTAATTTAATTAAAAAATTAATTTAAATTCTAAATAACAATTAACTAAAATAACAAAAAATTCTTCAATTATAAAAATTAGCTAAATAAATAAATTCACCCTAAACTAACAAAAATAAATAGATAAACTAAAATAAAAAAATTCAATTTAAATTACAAAACTTAATTTAATTAAAAAATCAATTTAAATTCTAAATAACAATTAACTAAAATAGAAAAAAATTCTTCAATTTATAAAAATTAGCTAAATAAATAAATTCACCCTAAATTAACAAAAATATATAAATAAATAAACTAAAATTAAAACATTCAATTTAAATTACAAAACTTAATTTAATTAAAAAATCAATTTAAATTCTAAATAAAAATTAACTAAAATAGAAAAAAATTCTTCAATTTATAAAAATTAGCTAAATAAATAAATTCACCCTAAATTAACAAATATGTATAAATAAATAAACTAAAATTAAAACATTCAATTTAAATTACAAAAATTAATTTAATTTAAAGATTCAACTTAAATTCTAACAATTAACTAAAATAAAAATATTTATTTTAAATTAAAATCAATTATATATATAGGCAAAGGAGCGGTTTTCCTCTGTATTTCTTCCCCCCCCCCCCCCGCGCCTCCTTCCCCTTTGTGCCTCCTCCCCTTTCCCCTCTCCTGCACCTCCTTCTCCTTCTCCTCTCCTGTGCCTCCTTCCTGTTTCCCTTTCTCTGTGCCTCCTTCTTCTCCGTCTACCACCACATGCCTCCCTCCGCCACAAGCCTCCCTCCGCCGCAAGCCTCCCTCCACTTCCTTTCCCTCCATTGCCGCCACTGCAAGTTCTCTCCACCACCACTGGCAGCACGACAACACCCCTCCAGATCTACCATCACCAACATTCATGGTCGAAAGAAAAATTAGGAGCAGGGAGCAGGAAACTTACAGTGATTTTCACGATAAGCAATTTTCAAGTGATTTTTTAGCTTTTGGTAAGTTTTCTCTTCACAAAATCTTTGTATTTATAGAATTTTTTTTTGTTGAAATAGAGTCGTTGAATTATAACCGTTGGAACAATAGAATTGAAAAAATGACAGAATGGTTCAATGGCACTTCTCCCTTTTTTTCTCTCCAGAGTTTGAAAAATTGGTACCCCAAGAACATTGCTACCATTTTGCAACCCTAGATGCCACCCTCGTTAGAGTGAAAAATTTTGAATTTGGGGTGTCATTTCGACAATTATCGACAGTTATGGGGTTGGCACCCTGGATGGCACTCCCCCTTGGAGTTGCTCTTATATGACCATTTGGTGCCCAACAAGGTCGGCTCTAGCATTAAACCAACAAAGCAACCATTTTAAGCCCTATTTATAAAAAATGTCTCAAATTTTATGTGTTTATAATATAATCAAACTTGAAATCTCAAATATTAATAAAAGTCTAATGGAAGAAGGCCGCCTAATGACTCAAAAAAAAAAAAAAATTCAATATATACATCTCCTCACTGAAGAATTAGTATAATTTTATATTACAAAAAATAAATATTATATATATAAGAAACAAAGTATTAAAAAACTATAGTTGAGTTTCATAATATTAATATTAAATAAAAAAAATTATATTATTATTTTTTTAAAAAACATCATTTAAAATTATCACTTTAAGCCTCTAACTAGAGCCGACCAAAGTGCCCAAAGACTAACTAAATAAAAAAGAAATCTATCATGATCAAAAGAACCATTCTTTTTTTAAATAAAATGATAAGAAAGGGGAAAAGAAGCAATCATAAATGTAGTTGTATTGTAATGCAATTATTAAAAGTGCTATTTTATGCTTTTTTCTTCACAAAGAAAGGATGGAGTCTTGGTGCGCATACTCTACCTCCAACTGTGAAAAGAAAGAAAAGAGAGATTTTCTCCAAGACAAGGTACTAATGATATTAATTTTCAGATTGTGGATGCCCTTTATTTGGCAGTTTTTGTAGATGTATATTGATATATCATAAAGTGACAAATATATTCAAAGCATGACACGTGTATGTATAGAAATTTTAAAGGTACAGATCAAGAAAGATTATTTTATCCAGATCAAACAGGCACAGGGTCAGAGGCGTATGGTTCAGAACATAACACCGCCTTCTATATCCTACCGACCACAGAATAAAGAAATAGAGTTCTATATGACAACTACTATCTTCGGATATCTTCAAATCCCTACATTTATGGCTTCTAATCCTACTTAACTTAAGAGATCTACAATCTATAAATAAGACCACAAGGTACGCTTTCAATTCATGTTCAATTCTTCTTTTTAATTACAACCTCTTTTAATTTATTGATTTAATCATCGGAGCGACTACTGTTGGAAGCTTCCCGGCGACTCTCTGATCGCAAGTTCTTGACATGTAGCGAAGGACAGGAAGCCCTTTGATCATAAAGGAGCAACATTAGTTTGGTGCCGTTTGTGGAAACGAAAATAGTTCTTATTATCTTTTCTTCAAAACAACAAATCTTTTGTCTTTTTCTTCCAAAAGATAATGGTTCCCAGCCTTCATCTTAGAAAGAATTTCCAAAACCCTCAGAATTAGCCTCCTATTAAAAGAGGAAGGGGCCAAACACCCAATCATTTACAATAACAACTTGATCGGATTTAAAGGTAATCTGATCAGATGCAAGAACAACTCACTACCATGTCGCAAGCTCTGGCTTTACTGGCTTAGAACCAACGGGGTAGCCCTCTTCCTTCTCCTACTAACGTTGTTCACAAAGGGATTCAGCCTTTCGCCACCACCACAGGTGGAGGATCCCCCAACGAGGAGTTACTTAACACGAAACCGATACACCCCCATGGTACTGCTCATATAGGGGCTGATCCCCAGACGTCAACAGTCGTAGGAAGAAGAATGCCTATGCTTCATTCTGCTATCTATTATTAGAGCAAAACAAGGATACCAACTCCAGTGGCCTTTGGAGCCAATCCAACGCCGAAAGAATTCCAACCTTCCGAGATTTCGGTCCCCCAAATCTTGGGAGAGCAGCAGCCGTAGGGAGAGGAATGCCCACGCTTCGTCTTACTGTCTATTATCATAGCAGAACAAGGATACCAATTCCAGTGGCCTCTGGAGCCAATCCAGCGTCACAAGAATTCCAACTTCTCGAGATTTTGGTCCCCTAAATCTTGGGAAAGAAACATCTTCCCATTAACACCGGACAAATTCCTCCCTTAAGTCGAGGATCTGGAGGAACAGGACAAGATCAACAATGGGTACCGATCGCATAAGAAGTTCTACCCAAAGCCCTTCAGAGGGTAGATGAGATAGCAGACTTCCAAGATCAGACGATCTCAACTAGAGGGTTTTGTACCCCTCCAAATCAAGATGAGCTAAGTAAATTGCTCGATAGATTCTCCACGTCATTTACCTCTAATATAATGGTAGAAGAGTGACCCAAAAAGTTCATTGTCACAAAATTTACCTTCTACGATGGGTCTAAAGACCCCGGTGACCACCTATCTCATTATCAACATACAATGGCTTTCCATGGAGCCACCGATGCCTTCATGTGTCAAACTTTCATGACGAGCCTCAAGGGTACCGCCCTTAAGTGGTTCTGCAACCTCCCCCAAAAATCGATTAGCAATTTTTGTGAGCTTAGTAGGCTATTTCTTGACCAATTCCTAACCAGTAGGAAGTTAAGAAAAGGACCAGAATTCTTGCTAACTATAAAGCAAACAAAGGGAGAATCAATTCGGGAGTACATATCTCGTTTTAACACTGAACTCACAAAAATAACTGATAGCAGTCCAAGCTTCCTAGCGGTCGCCCTCACTTCGGGCTTTGGGCCTGGACGCTTCTAGGATTCCTTGACCAAGAATCCTCCCATTGATATGACCGTACTCATGGAATGAGCGCGTAAGTATATTAATCTTGAAGATACAAAAACCTCTTTCTGAAAAGCAAAAGAACAGGCTCAATAGGATGAACAGGTTCAGAAGAGGGATAATAACGCTAACAAGAATAGGATCAGGTGCCCCGACAAGAGGACAACACCCAGAGCCTAGAACAATTTTAGCTTTGGGAGGTATGGGACTTACACCTCTCTGAATGCTTCTTTTACCCACATACTCTAATAGATCTAAACTCGCGAAAACTTGAGGTGGCCAGTGCCACTAAAAAGCCACCCCTACTTAAGAAATCAGAATATATATTGTGATTTCTATAAGGAGCACGGACACACAACCGATGAATGTAGAGCTCTCAAGTAAGAAATAAAGCATTCATCAGAAGGGGACGATTGAGAGAGTTTGTCTGCCAGAATAGGAAGCAGAACCCCCGTGATGAAAGATCACCTCAAATAAGGCAAGAACAAATACCTGAGCATAGAGAAATTCAGAATGATCTGCAACGACAAAATAATCAGGTCATCTTTGTGCTTCACGTTAACAATGTGACGACATGAGTGTCTAACCGAGCCATGCAAAGGTATGCTCGGGAAGTAAGGGAAGAATCCCATGTTATCCAAATATCAGCCATTGAGAAAAAGATAAAGTTAGAATCTCAGATCCAGTTCACTGAATTGGACCTCATTGGGATACATTGTCCCCACAGCGATGCTTTTGTCATCTCACTCAAAATTGTAAATTTTGAGATTAGAAGAGTTCTCGTGGATACTAAAAGTTCCACCAACGTATTATCCTATGAACCCTTCGCACACATGAAGCTCAAGTCTAATGACATCAGAGCTACCACTACTATCATGGTAGGATTCGACGGGAATCTCAACATCCCAATAGGCAGAATTGACTTACCGACCACGATAGGAGAAAGGGACGGACAAAAGCCACTAATCTCTGAATGCATGGTCCTAAACACTAAATCCCCCTATAATGTTATTATTAGGAGACCTTGGATCTCTACCAGATGGGAGCGGTTACTTCAACCCTCCATCAATGCTTGAAATATGTCCACAACAACAAAGTTCTTACCATTAAGGGTGTCAGCCTACTGTTCGGGAATGTTATACCCTCGAGCTAAAAGAAAAGCCCTCCAAATAGAAATTAGAGTACCCTCATGAGAGGGAAAGTTCCCCATCTTCCAACCTTCATGAGGTAGAAGAATGTCCTTCCGAAATTAACGAGCCACTAAGTCCCAGAGGAAGGGACAACACGGTCAAAGCAATGGAGGAGCCCATCAAAGTGCTCATCAGCATTGAATGAGAGGAAAAGTATGTACAAATCGGCTCAACCCTGTCTTCTTTCGAGCAAGAGGATATTGTTAAATTTCTAAAAGACAACCTTTCAATATTTGCTTAGGAAACTAGAGATATGGAGGGAGTTGATCCCGATTTCATCTCTCACAAGCTGATGATAGATCCAGACCATCCCTTAGTAAGATAAAAAAATGAGAACATTTGCCCCTGAATGCTATAAAATCATCAATGAAGGGGTCTAAAGGTTGCTAAAAGCTGGAATGATAAGAGAAGTGTTCTACCCATAATGGTTTGCCAATACAGTTCTTGCAAAAAAAAAGAATGACAAGTGGAGGATCTACGTTAACTACACCGACCTAAATAAAGCGTATCCCAAGGATAGCTTTCATTTTCCCAGAATTGATCAACTTGTTGATACCACAGCAGGTCACGAACTTATAAGTTTCGTGTATGCTTACTCTGGATACAATCAAATTCAAATGTATCTTTTAGACCAGGAAAAAATAGCCTTAATATTAGTACGAGGTCTCTATTGTTATAGAGTGATGTCATTCGGTTTGAAGAACGCTAGAGCTACGTACCAGAGACTTGTAAACAGAATGTTTGGCACCCAAATTGGGGATACAATAAAAGTCTACATCAACGATATGCTTGTCAAAAATGTTCGGAAGAGTGACCATATCCAACATTTGAGCCAGACGCTTGACATCTTGAAGAGACACAGAATGAAACTTAACCCATTAAAATGTATCTTTGAGATCACAGAAGAAAAATTCTTGGGTTTTTTAGTTTCCCAATGAAGAATTAGGGTAGATCCCTCATAAATGAAAGCCTTGATTGGACTAGAATCACCTAAAACTAACAAAGATATCCAAAGGCTGAATGGAAGGATAGCAACACTAAATAGGTTTATCTTTAAATCTACGGATCGGTACCTCCTGTTCTTTAAAGCCTTGATGGGGAGTAAGGCCCTAGAATGGACCTCTGAATGTGAAGAAGCCTTCTAAAAACTCAAGCGATACTTAGCCTCCCCCGAACTCCTTTCAAAATCAGTGCTAGGAAAAAAACTATTCTTTTACTTAGCGATATCAGAAAGTGCCATCAGCTTTGCGTTAGTCAGCAAAGACAAGGGAACTCAAAGGCCTATCTTTTACGTCAGCAAGACACTTCTGGACACCGAGACGAGGTACTCCGAAATTGAGAAACTGGCCTTAGCCTTGGTGGTATCCGCTCGGAAGCTCAGACCATACTTTCAAGCCCATTCTATCATAATCCTTACATCATATCCTTTAAAATCAGTCCTACATAAGCTCAAAATTTCGGGACGACTGGTCAAATGATCAATAGAATTGGAAGAATTTGACATATCCTATGTACCACAGATTGCTATCGAAGGCTAAGTATTAGCAGACTTTATAGAAGAGTTCACTGAAACACAACATTCGAAAGTTCAAACCACTACAGATACTTCGGTATAGCTACTTTACACCGATGGTTTGTCTATCGACAAAGGCTCTGGAGTAGGTATAATACTTCAGTTTCTTGATGGGATCGTAACCGAAAAAGCTATCAGCTTGGGATTTAGATACTCTAACAATGAAGACGACTATAAAGCACTTATCCTTAGGATGAAACTGGCTCTAGAATGCAAAGCTTTAGATCTTGACGCATTCTCTGACTCTCAGCTTATGATGAGTCAAGTTTTGAGAGAATTTTCCACCAAGGATAACAAAATGACCAGAGACTCAGAACTAGTGGAATTACTAAAGCAGTCTTTCCGCAAATTCACTATTCAGAAGATTGAAAGAAACCAAAACTCCAAGGCCGACGCTTTAGCAAATATGGTCTCTCATCTCAAGTCAGAAAGGGACTCAATGGTAAAAATCTCCTACCAAGCAAAACCTAGTATTGAGGTAATGCAGTCCCTTCAAATTTCAGAACAACCTCAGAATTGGATGACTCCTATCTTTCAATATTTAAAGGAGGGGTTGCTTCCAGATGATAAGAATCATGCCAGAAGAATTCGAAATAGGGCAGCTCAATATTTAATTCTTCAATAAGAGCTTTACTGAAGGTCCTACACACAACCCCTTATACGGTGCTTAGCTCCAAAAGAGGCCCATTACGTCCTAGCCGAGATACATGAGGGGATCTGCGACAACTATCATAGCTGTAGGACCATAACTTACCGAGCACTAACTTAGGGCTACTACTAGCCTGGTATGTTAAAACAGGCTAAAGAATATGTCCATAAGTGTGACAAATGTCAACGATTTGCCTCATGCCAACATCAACCTCATCATAAACTCATCCCTATTGCGAGTCCTTGGCCTTTCGCCCAATGGAGAATGGACATTGTAGGGCCATTGCCAAAAGCCTCTCAAAACAGGAGATTTCTACTAGTTGCCATTAACTATTTTTCTAAATGGGCAGAGGCTGAACCATTGACCCACATAACGGAGGTAGAAGTAAATAATTTCACTTGAAAAAATGTAATATACAGGTTTGGTATACCCCGCGTCATTATTTCAGATAATGGGATGCAGTTTCCTAGAAAGGTATTCAAAAAATTCTGTAAAGACTTGCATATTAGTCACTACTTCTCCTCTCCAGGGCATCCTTAAGCTAATGGACAACTCGAAGTTACCAACCATACTATTCTCAAGGCAATTAAGAGAAGGTTAGAGGAAGCCAAGGGAAGATGGGTCGAAGAACTCCCCAGATTACTTTGGGCTTACCGAACTACTGGAAGAACCCCAACTACGGAAACACCATTTTCACTCGCCTACGGCACTGAAGTAATCATTCTTGTCGAAATTGGTATGCCAACCCTTGAGATAGATTGCTTTGACCAATGGGCAAATAACCAACATCTTACGGAGAATCTGGACTTATTGGAAGAAAGACGTGAGCAAGCTCGGATTAGGATAGAAGCCTACCAACAGAGAATGGATAAATGTTTCAACTAAGGGTTAAAACCCATCAATTTCCAGCTCGAAAATCTCGTCCTAAGAAGGGTGTTTTCAAACACTAAAGATCCCATCATGGGAAAGCTCTCCCCTAATTGGGAAGGATCTTACAAAATAACCAAGATCATCAGACCTACGACTTATTGGTTGGAAGATTCAACTGCGAAGCTTGTACCTAGACATTGGAACATCGAACATTTACGCAAGTATTATCAATAAAAAAATTACTTTTGATTCACTTCAGAGTTTTTTTTTTTTTTATCAATGTACAGACCCCTAAAAGCCTTGTATCCATTACAAGTGCTACAAGTCTGGTCCGTTTTATCAATGCACAGACCCCTAAAAGTCTTGTATCCATTACAAGTGTTACAGGTCTGGTCTATCTATTAATGCACATACCCTTAAAAGCCTTGCATCCATTACAAGTGCTACATATCTGGTACATTTCACTCAATGTATAGACCCCTAAAAGCCTTATATCAATTACAAGTGTTACAAGTCTAGTCCATTTTATCAATGCACAGACCCCTAAAAACCTTATATCCATTACAAGTGCTACAGGTCTGGTCCATTTTATCAATGCACAAGCCCCTAAAAGCCTTGTATCCATTACAAGTGCTACAGGTCTGGTCCATTTTATCAATGCACAAACCCTTAAAAGCCTTGCATTCATTACAAGTGTTACAGGTCTGGTCCATTTTATCAATGTACAGACCCCTAAAAGCTTTGCATTCATTACAAGTGATACATGTCTGGTCTTTTTCACTCAATGTATAGACCCTTAAAAGCCTTGTATCCATTACAAGTGCTACAGGTTTAGCCCATTTTATCAATGTACAGACCCCTAAAAGCCTTGTATCCATTACAAGTGCTATAGGTCTGGTTCATTTTATCAATGCATAAACCTCTAAAAGCCTTGTATTCATTACAAGTGCTACAAGTCTGGTCCATTTTATCAATGTACAAACCCCTAAAAGCCTTGTATACATTACAAGTGCTGCAGGTCTGACCTATTTCACTCAATGTATAGATCCCTAAAGGTCTTGAGTTCAATAAAAGTACTATATGTCCAGTCTATTTAATCAATGTACAAACCCCTCAAGACGTTGTATTCATTACGAGTATTATGGGCCTAGTCCATTTTTCTCATTCTACAGACCTCTTGAAAACCCTTCTTTTACAAGTGTTATAGGTTTGTATATCATGAATTATTAGTATGCAGAAACTTGAGAAACCTTGTTTTAATTATAAGTGTTATGGTTCTGTATATCCTGCTTTTTAGACCTCTGAAATAGCTTATGAGTGCTTTGGAGTTTCTAAAGAGCTTATGCTTTCTATTGGCCTAGATATTGAAGAAATTATCTTGAAGTCAGACATACCACAAAGATATCAAACAAGACCTAGGTTTTGGAATGAATAAAACTTCATATATTAGCCTAAAAATGGGAAAATTACAAGATAAAAAAAAAAAAAATAGTAATACAAAAACATCCTAAGTCTATTCTACTGCTGGTTCGGTAGTCTTTGAAGCAGCAACTTGAGGGAGGTCTGGATCCATCTTCTCTTCTTCATCGTCAGCATTCGGCACATCAATCTCAACTTGGGAGACTTCAATATCATTTACCCGAGTCAGATCCCAATCAGGATACTTCTTATGGAGCTTCGCCCTAAAGGTTCGGTATCCATACTTGATCAGCTCGCCACCCAGATCCTGGACTTCAGCCTTCAGATCCACCCCAGTTTGGGCTTTAACGACTTTTTAAGTATCCTGAACCTTTTGGATAGAAGCAGCCTGGAAATCTGTGAACCTCTTTTTGAGGTTTTCTAGTTTGGTAGTAAGGGTGCCCTTCTCGGACTCCAAAATTGATTGGGAATTGGCAACTTCCTTTAGTTTTTTCCCGGTTGTCGCCGCCAAAGATTGTGCAATTTCTAATTGGAATCTGGCCTCATCGAGCTCAGATTGGAGGGCATCAATCTACTCGGGATCCTCAAGGTAGTCCATAATGGCTGCCAAACCATAAATGGCCAGAAAAACATCAAACAACACAATCAAGTCAGAACGGATTACGCAAAAAATACAAAACAAGGAAAATAAAAATAAAGATGAGTAATGCAGAACTCACCCTTATGTGAAAGGCCATCAGGTCCTTGGCAATCCTTTGAAGATTCAGCCCCATGAACTTGCTTGGGCTTGTTGCCTAGGAGTCCTTAAAAGCCTTCTTCATGGTTGATGCACAGGAGTTATTAGACCTAGAGGAGGCAACAATTGATTTTCCTTTCCCCCTTCTCTTCTTCAGAACAAAAGGCACTAGGGGCAAAAGAGCCTTCTGAATAGGAGAAATCCTCAAATCCTCCGAGATAGTTCTCTTAGGGGAGTGAGAGACTAACCTTATTCTCTTTACTTGAATGGGAGGCTCGGCAGGGGAAGAGCTTTCCCCAATCTTCTTCTTCTTCTTCTTCCCTGGCACCCACCCAGTGACTAAAGACATCTTTAAACTTGTAGTGCGATCCTGCACCAGCCCAACGTCTATTAGGTTTTTTGGGGTGAGGATGGCCTCGTGTGATCGGTTGTTAGTCTGAAGAAATTTTTTACTTCTTCTAGAGGTCGGAAGTGGAGATCTATCTCTTCTAAGCTCTCTTATCTGCACAGAAACACATGATTAGGCTAAAAAAGAAAACAACAAATAGAATGAGGAAGCCCAAAGAACGTAGAACAAAAATGGGACCTCACTCTTAATCCTAATCTTCCGTGGGAAGGTTGAAACCTGGCTCTCGAAATCCTCGAACTCCCAACCTCCTTTTACGAAGAGGTACCAATTCTTCCAAGTCTTTTTGGAAGTGGGTACAGAAAAAAGAGATCTGAACCATTTGTCGAAAGACATATAAAACATGCCTTCCGACTTCAAGCATTTCATATCCATATTGCTCCTAATCAATGAGAGTTCTACCTCAACATTGTTCAAGTGTCTTAAAACTATGAACCCCAATAAATGCCTCCAACTGTTTATATTCAGATTAGCAGGGTAGATGTTAAACCAATTAAAAAATTTCCTAATAAAAGGGTGGAAGAGAAACATAACCCCCTATCTCAAACCACTCAAGGTAAGCGCAGATCTCACCTTGTTGAGTACTGGAGGGGCGATCTATGGGTCCTGGTACCCTATAGGACATGTTTGTAGGGAAGTCAAAAGCAGCCCTCAGAGCATCTATTATGCCCTGAGTCGTGGCGCTTTCTCTCTCTTCCCTTTTATGGGAAGTTTCATCACAATATTTCTAAGCTCCATGAAAGCCTTAACTATCCTAACCTCATAATTCCGAATTGGACTATCAACAGATCTATTTTTGACATCTTCCGAAGGACCACTAACCATTAAATTTACTTCTACTTGGTCATTTACTCCTTGAAGATCTGCGATGTCATAACTAGCGCTTGATTGGGCGTTAAAGGCAGACATTGTTCAAAAGATAGAACATAAGAGAAAAACAACTGAAGAAATTTAAAGAATGCTTGTAAACCAAACCTGACCGAGGTCTTGATCAAAGGGAACTCTCTGGTATACCGGGGATCACTTTAGAAATTGCTATTGGGAGGCTGAGTATTCTCAAGACAGAATTCCAAATATTGAAAAGGGGAAATGGTGATGTGTTGCCCCTCCTTTTTTTTTTTTTTATAAAAGCTTAACGAGTGCTCATTCTCGGGGATGTTGCTTTTAAACTGCTGCAGCGGTTGAGGCAATGATAGCCTCGTAATTCCAACCGACGGCTGATGCAATGAATGTCGCATCAACGACTATTTTCTCAGAATACGGAGCGACGCATTTATAACAATTACATGTGTAACGCCTCAGAAACCCTAACCTCAATTCTGCACAGGTCCCACATAACTAAGGCTCGGGGGGGAGGGGGAGTAGTTGATATACTATAAAGTAACAAATATTTTCAAAGCACGGCACATGTATGTACAGAACTTTTCAGGGTACAGATCAAGAAAGATTATTTTATCCAGATCAAATAGGTACGGGGGTTAAAGGCGTATGATTCAGAACATAATACCGCCTTCTATATCCTATCGACCTCAGAATAAGGAAACAAAGTTCGATATGACAACTACTATCTTCAGATATTTTCAAATCCTTACTTTTATGGCTCCAAATCTTACTCAACTTAGGAGATCTACAATTTATAAATAAGACCACAAAGTACGCTTTCAATTCATATTCAATTCTTCTTTTTAATTACAGCTTTTTTTTATTTACTGACTTTATCATCGAAGCGGCTACCATCGGAACCTTTCCGGTGACTTTTTGATCTCAAATTCTTGACAGGTAGTGAAGGATGAGAAACCTTTTTTTATCATAAAGGAGCAACATTATATATATATATATATATGTGTGTGTGTGTGTGTGTGTGTGTGTGTGTGTGAAACCATAGTTAATGGATATAATGGGTGGTGGTGATGCAAAAGAGCCTAAATGCATGGCTTCAAACCCTTAATGGCCATACAAAGTATCGTTCTGAAACCATATATATGTTTGTGTAATTGTGTCTGTATTTGTGTGTGTTTGATAAGCCTTACCCCTTATATAAAAACCCTTTTTGCTAAATGAAATTGCCATCCAGTTTCTCCCAGAAACTTTCAAAAATTTTCATTAATCAGAAAACTATTGTGCTGTAAAAGTTATATCTGTATTTATAATAAAATATAAAATATAAAATAATTAAAAATGACTGAATTAGTTTAACTCAAAATAGCTAATTTAATATATATATATATACACACACACACACATATGTATAGAAAAAAAAACATTTAGGACCAAGGCACTATGTGGCGTGAGTAACAATTTCTCATATAATTAGCGTTTTCTCATAGTTGTATAAAAAAAATAATTAATATGATATGTTTATATTAAGAATAAATCTATGACCATATCACCTTTGTTTGACCAGCATACCTTTTTGGAAAAAAAAGCTTCCATTTCAGATTGTTGCCCACTTACTTCCTGGAAGGGGAATGACATTTTTCCCAGACCATGTAGGTGAGCTAATTAGTGTTGTATGACATACACACACACACACACACATAAAAAGCTATACAAGGGTATTGCTTTTCAAAACAAGACCAAGACTAATAATAAATGGCACAGGTGACTTAATAATATTTATAAATAAAATTTGCATAGAGGAATCCAATGCTCTTCATCTCCTCAAACATGAATTTTAATTAAGGTCATGTCAAGATGAATCAAAGTCTCTAATCTCTACCAAATCACTTGGACATGCCTAATCATACACCCTAAAAGAAATGATAATGAACTGTTTTCCTTTACCTTAATAGTGGATTAGGTAATGTTAAATTGGGTAGTCTTAAACCTAATACAAGAGTAGACGACAC
Organism: Nyssa sinensis; assembly: GCA_008638375.1. Taxonomy (NCBI): domain Eukaryota; kingdom Viridiplantae; phylum Streptophyta; class Magnoliopsida; order Cornales; family Nyssaceae; genus Nyssa; species Nyssa sinensis. Next base: position 13,796,492 of record CM018035.1, on the reverse strand, counting down.
CGTCAACTGAGGTTTAGGTTGCTAGCACGAGCTCATGTTAAGATTTAGAGTGGTTGAAGTCAAGGTAAGTGAAAGATAACTCAGATTAATTTGATCTAAAAGGAATCTAAATAGAGCATTGTTTAATCATACATGAGCTTGGGGTACTCATCTGATCATCATCATCATCAGATATATCAATCAAGACAGAACTCAAGAACTAGAGGTAGAAAATCAGCTTGGCTTTTTGAGCAAATTCCACAAGAACACGGACACTGAACTTGATGACAATAATATAAGAAAAAAGCTATGCATCTGTTGATTTCCAACTAATATGGAAAATGGCGGCTTCTGTCATTAAGCAAACAAAACAATCGCTTTAAACTCTATTTATAAAAAATATCTAAATTTTATGTCTTTATACTATAATCTATATTTGAAGTCTAAGGCCAATTATAGAAGTCTAACTAGAAAAAAATAAAGGTATTTTGTGTATATAATATAATTAAAACTAGAGATTTAATAAATAAAAGTCTAATTCTACACAAAGAAGATCTATAAATGTTGTAAGAAAAAAATTCAATTCCATTGTTACATGTCTAAAAAAAAGATGTTAATAGTTTTTTTTTTTATTGCCTAGTTTATATTTTTTGTAAGTTTTGTTACTAAAGTATTTTCAATTACCTAAGAATTTTATTATTAGACTTTTATTTAACATTTACGTCACTTTAACTAGAACAGTATAACAATTTTATATTTCTATATATATTGATAACATATATATATATATGTTCTATATATTTATTAGGGTTTTATTTATATTTAAATTATTAGGACTCTTACACTATAAACTGTTTTATTATTGTTTTAAATCATAAAAAATTCAAGAAAAAAATAAGAGTAAATAATTTTCCCAAGCAACAATAATAATGGCCAGTACCAACAAACTGGGCTTTGGCAGAAGCAGCTTGACTCTTATATACAATAAATTAAAATGCTGAAAATGGGCTGAGCCTCATTTCAAAGTGTGGTCACAACATAGACTTGTGATCCTAGCACTGAAGGAGCTTTGCCCCAACATGTTTCAAGGTCTTGGGCTATGGAAAATTCATTCTGTACTTGTTAAGCTCTTAAATTGACATAATCAGGGATGTTAGATAATTTGAGACTTAAAGTAATAATTTTAAATGAAGCTTTTTTTATAAAAAGGAAAAGAAAAATCTTGTTTCTGAGATGCACCAAGAATAAATTTTAAATAAGTTATATTGATTTAGAACAATTTGTAAAATAGTTTATACTATAAGAGTTTTCATTAATATAATCATAAATAAAATTCTCATAAATATATGAAAGTTTTTTTAACTCCTTTGTGTTAGATATATATTTTAATAATATAAAATTGTAATAGTAATTGAATAATATTGAGTAATAAAAAATTTAAAATAGAACTCAAAAGTGAAAAAAATTTCAAAATTTTAACTTAGGCAATACAAGTCACACTTTTTATGTAAGTGTATAGTGGTAGAAAGGGAGATTAATTTCAATAGGACCCTACTAATATAATTGAACTCTTTTTCTCAAGTGTTTTTGGCACCTTATTTGATTAAAATTTTATAAATTTTAAGCTTCTATTTGAATTACACTATAAAGATGTAAAATTTAAGACATTTTTTTTGTAAATGAAGCTTAAAGCAATTGTTTTTTTAGCTTAATGGCCTAGTTAGGAAGGAGTAATGAGCAAGGGGAGACATACAAGAAGATTTTATTTAATTTTATTAAAACCACCCAAAATTTATCCTTTCAAGAGTAACTCACATTGAATTATTTATTGAGAACATTAACTTGGAAGGGCCTTGATACATACAATAATAAGTGCTCGGTTGGATGAGCTGAAAAAAGTACAGTGTGAGTTAAATATTGGTTTGAATAAGTAGCTGTAGAAAAATGCTATTTGAGTTAAGTTATAGAGTGTTTAAATAAATATATTTGATTAGTGCTTAAATAATATTACAGTTTTCGGATTAACTATTAATAAATGTCATTAGGCTACTTTTTGAAAAAATTCATTTTGGGTTGAGTGTGGTTCAATTAAGGGCCACCAATAAACTGAAACAAACACTTAACATATCGAAAAGTCTATTTTAAACTTAAAAAAGTCATTAATTACGACCAATAAATCGAACTAGCAACATCAATACTTAAATAGTGGATAATCATGGCAGAAGTTCTGCTAAATGAATAGAAATGTTGCACTCTCATCCCCATTTGATATGCACCTTGAATAGAATATTCTCATTCAGTTTTACATCATAATTTAAGGTAAATATTCATCATTTTAAATGGATTTATTTAGGGAAAAAAATCTCATATAAAAAATGATCTTTAAAATCATGAATTTTGGTCATTTGAAGGAAAAACATAAAAATGATCATGTAGAAAGAAATACGGTGAGGTTTCCTATTTTTAAGAATGGGTCAATTCAAGATGATGGATTTTTACATTAAAATGTTATGTAAACAGTGTATGGAAGCATTTAAATTTAAGAAACGTCCAAACAGGCCCTTGGTATTATGTCTTAACTATTACAATGAATGGGATAGCTGATACATTCTATTTAAGGCATTCTTTCCTGCATAGGATTTTTTTTTTTTCCTTCTTTCTTTTGGAACTCAGAACTTGGTGAAATGAGTACACTACTACACCTCAATGACAAGTGGGAAGCAAAATGGACAGGAAAGGGAAAATTAAAGGACTGACTTATGGAATCAAATAACTTCTGATAGCATGGAACTTTCTTTTGAGAACTAAAATTCCATGTTGAGAACCTTACCTAATGGCTGATATGTTTTAGGAACCTCTTCATATTTGAAACTGCTACTGTCTTTGGGGAATGATTCTTCCCGGAGTGCAGCTAATGCAGCCTTTCTCCTTTCTCTGTGCTCTCGCCGCCACCTTATCTTATCCTCAAGTTCTGCTTTAGCCCTCTCAGCCACCACAGCCCTGCTTGCAGCCTGTTCTGCTCGCGTCCTGAACTCCCCGATTTTCACTGCTGCAATTTCCAACTCTTTCTGCAAAATTTCCAATTCATATCTATTTTCAGGCACTGGCTCTGGAACTTGATCTGCTTTCTCAGCCTTCTTAACCAAAGCCTCATATTCCTCCACTGAAATTGTGATATGGGCATCAATATCATCTCTTCCCTTCTCATCTCCCGTCACTGTTTCATCCATTTGTGGAGGTTCTTCACCATAAGAAGAGTTTTCAATTTGGGGGTTGACAAGCGCAAACTTTTCTCCTTCTTCGGCTGTTTTTTCTGCTGCTTCTTTTAACCGCCGAGTCTCTTTCTTGGCTTCTTCTGCTTCCAATGCTAGCTGCTGAACCGCCACATAGAACCCTGAATTTTTGCTCTTAGCTCTTGCCTCAGCTGCCTCTGCTGCTGCAATTTTTGACCTCCCTTTATGAAGCTCTGATTTCAGCATTGCTATCTCAACCTGTGCTTCAGTGTCTCTTCCTTTAATCTCCTCCATCTCATTTTTCACCTTCTCCAACTCATCTGTCATCATCTCAACATCAGAGTTCGGGCGACACACCTCTTCATTTGCATTTTTAAGTTCTAGTTTTAACTGATTCAGCTCCATTTCTAGCAACTCAATGTAACTAGCTTGATCCGAGTTCTTTCTTTCCTGCATTTCCAAATCTAATTTTTTCTGGTTTAATTCATCAGTGACTTCAAAAACAGCTTTCTCAGATGAACTGTGTAGCTCGTTTGCTTGCTGAAGTTCCAGTTGTAGCAAATCGATAAATACAGACTTAGCCATGAGCTGATTCTCCAAATTTTGCATCACTTCTAATTGTTTTCTCATATGTTCTAACTCCCCCTCTGCTTCAAGTGCAGTTGCTGTCGCTAACTGTATCTCAGCCTCTTTCTCTGATAAAACTTTACACTTTTCTTTCTCAGCTTCAATCGCAGCCAGATTTAAATGGAAAATAGCTTCATTGAGCTCTGATACATGCCTCAGTAGCTCTTCTGTTTTTTCCTTTTCCATGTATAGTTCAGTTTCCATCATCTCTGTTTGTGTCATGGCTTCAAGTTTTGATTCTATGGCAGCAGCAAGGTCCATTTCCATGCTAACCAGCTTTCCCTGTGTAGCCTCTAGCTCACTTATAACATGTGAGAGTTTCTCTCGGATATTTATGGTTTCTGAAAGTTGATTAGCTATTTCCTCCATCTTGGATTCAAGTTCATTGATCCGCATTCTGGCTTCTTTGCATTCGTTGATGTATACATCTCTCTCTAACTCAGAATTCTTCAGCAGGCTGAAAAGTTCATCAGCAGTCTTCTGATAGTAGTCTAGTTTAAGAAGGGCTTGCTTGTAGGCAGAGTCCTTTGCTTCCAATTGAACCTTGTGGTTGGCCAAGTCCTTTAGTAGGCCTTCAAGCTCCATCTCTTTCTCCATCTCCTGCCGGTGAAGAAAATAAAACCAATTTAGGCATGAAAAGTATCTAACAGGAAAGTCCATAGTCCAGATTGTCTGAAAAAAAAAATCCCTTCTTATAAATCAGATAAGAGGTGCATACTGTACATGCATGGGTTAGAATTCACCACTTGATGTATCCTACCAAAATATCTATAGATTCATAAAACTATCCCAGATGATTTGATTTTTGGAACCAAGAGGGCACAAGTTTGAACCATCTAACATTCACGTCATCAGAACTATTGATTTACTCCATCTAGTAAAAACTTTGAACAACTCCAGTCCAGTGCTAAATTCCAATTTAAATATTTAAAACAGGATTTGAATTAATATTCAAATCTTCCAGAGGCAAAATAATAGGACCTGAAATCATACCCAGGCCATGTGCAAAGCTAAAATCCTATTAATTTACCAAATGATACTCATAAATGACATATATACATAATATAGAATCAGATTAAATATAGTAAGAATTTCAGTGCAAATGAATGTTAATCCAATCGAATTTTCCTGGATGAGCTTGAGACAGTCATAATCATATCTAGTAATTCAGCTTTGAATTTAAACCATTGGACTTGTAAAAAAAAAACTCCAAATGGAATCTGATCGGTTATGATAAAACCTCCAAATGCTATTCATTTCCAACTTACATAGCTTCCGATGGACCGGTTTTTTCTCTGATCACTTTTCTCACCAAAAAAGGACAGTGCTGCTTGGACTGATTCAATTGATTTTGTATCAATCTCTCCCATACTTTCCTCTCAAAATATATTCAAAACGTGGAGCAAGAAAACTTGTTGCAGTCTACGAATTCTGAGATGCAATCTGTCATAATACAGAGGGCACCAAACAAAGCAGATTAACTAGAAAATTGTTACTTACCACATTACCAACAAATATGGATAGTAAGATCCCTAGAAAAAAACTACATAATTTGGTAATATGCCTCCAATTCTAAGTCAATGGAAAGTAGGAAAACAGAGGGCTTTTGATGGAAGCAAGCTGAATGAAGGTGGTTGTCAAGTGATCTTCTTCGGAACGAAAGTATAGCTTTAGTACTTGAAATAAAATTAAAAGAGTAGCCGGGACATTTTGGTAGATTCTTTCACTAGAGTTTTAACATTTGTGCAAGAATTGGAAGCTTCAGCAACATTAACATTGGGGAAAGCAAAAAAAAAAAGGCTTCTCCAGGCATTTTATCCGTGGTAAACCATCCCCTTTTGCTGCAGAAGGGCTCAAAAGAACCAAATGTCCTAGAGTTGTAGTGCAAAGTTTGGCATAGCAAAAGGTTTGCCGTATAGTTGTAGATGTCATTACCACAAAGTAGCCAAGATAAACAAATTAGGTGTTTAATGCATATGCTATGAACTTATAGTGTCTTGTTATAGCATCAACTATTCAGTGTCAATTTGGAGTTTATAATTCATACCAAAATAAGAACTTTGCTTCCATCAAAATAGTAAAAATACAAAGCTTAAACCAGTACCAATTAAGTTCAGAAAATTACTAAGAAAATGCTAAAAACATTGAGAATTCCCCCCCACCCCATATTGGATGAAAATTATATAATGGATCAAGCAGCTGTCTGAATGTCTTGTGGAAGTTAATTTTCCTCCCTGTCTTAGTTTTTCTATATCATTTTTATGTAAATTAAAAATTTTAACATGGTGGCAACTCATAAGATCCCAAGCTTAATTCCATACCATTAGTCATGGACCTTGTGGTGATGGCACTTTTCTTTTTCTTTTTTTGGTCCTTGTATGGCTTATTCAATACCATTAGTTGCTGTAATGACTTCAATTTTATCAATTTGTACCTTCAAGTACTGTGGAAAATTTTTTAACGTAAAGCATCTTCTTCTTCTCTGAATACACTGAGAAGACACCTTTGTAAAAAATGTGAATTTGAGAAATTTCTTTCGAAGAACTTTAGTCTAATAATAATGATTAAAAAATATGATATTACCGTAAAAAACTCTATTAAATATAATAGGACTATTAACATGCTATAACTAAATGATGTTAGATATAAGATCACTAAATTAAGCAAAGTATGCCCTTGAACCCAATTGATGTTAATGATATATACACACATATAATCAACTCTCTTATAATTAATAGACATGAGGAATAAAAAATTTATTAAGTATTAAAATTATTAATTATTAATTTTTTTTATACTTTTATTAATAAAAAATTATTTCATACATGTATATAAATTTCGACACAAAAAATATGCAAATATTTCAATATTTCATAAAAAAAAATACATATAATATTTAACTTTAGGCATACAAAAATTCCTAATATCCTTTTAAACTAAAGAAATTATCTTTCCTACGTTTACTCGTAATAATTTTCTTTATTTATAATATATTGGATTCCAAATAAGATAGAAATTACAAATATAATTAACAAGATATGTCATAATTGAGATATATAAGTATATGCATAAGTGTTTTATCTCTCTAATAATTAAGATCATAAAGGATATTATTTGAAAAAATTATTATTTATTAAGTAATAGAACATAAAACCAAGTCCGTTTCTAAAAAAAAAATTTTATTTATTAAAATTTATTAACTTATTAAATATTAATTATAAGAGGTTAAGATGTATTATTACTTTTTAATTTTTCTTAATTCCGTCCCAAAAATTTCTATTATGGATGCTAGATATCACATAGGAATATTATCTAAGTGTGCAACCTAACAAAAAAAAATATTAAGTAGTTGTACATAAGGAGAAATTTATATAGAAAGAAAAAGAAGAAGATAATAATAGAGTACTGGAGCAATAAAAGTCTATTATGATTTCTGGGGCCACTATGTTATGTGGTGAGACAGCCAAAATAAAACTTAAATGAGAATACTACATTTCAGTGAAAAATGGAAACCCCCCGTTTGGTTGCTAAGAAAATGGAGAAAAGAAGTATTATAAACTTTATTATAATCAAGCAGTTACACACCATGTGTCAAGCTGCTTTAACTGGAGATTGTAGTTTTCTTTTCTCGCATTTTCTCAGTAACAAAAGGTGACGCACACAATTTAGTAGAGAGAGAGAGAGAGAGAGAGAGAGAGAGAGAGAGAGAGAGAGAGAGAGAGAGAGAGGCATACCTGAAATTAGTGGAAGCCTAAATTTCCTGGAAAACTGAGAGATGAAGCAGAGAAAATATGGTGTGCATGGGAAGAGGGAGATGTTGAGTTCATTGGATTTATCATTTTGGTTTTATTTTGTGAAGTTGCTCCTTCTTTCGGAGGCATCGAGGCAGCGAATTTTCGTCCCAATCGAAGAGTCCATAGTTATGATCAGCCTACAACTACAACCTTGAAGCCAACGACACAAAGCCCTAATTTAGTACGCTGCGTGATCTCACATTTCTCTTTCATGCAATTATTGAATCGGTTTGATTGTCTTGTTTTGTATCCACGACACGTTTTCTTCTGTTCTTATTCTGGACAAGAGATTCGGCCCATTAGTGGGAGGAAACAAGAAGTTTTTGAATGCATCTTGAAGTATTATTTCGGCATATTCTTCATTAAATTCTTCCATATTTGGATTACTTACTAATGATTAATTAAGTGTCCCTTTGGCGACATCCTATAAAACTGTAACGATACAAATAAGATTAATGATTGATCAAGATTTGATAAATTTAGCATTCCAAACAAGAAATTCTAGTAGCTGTTTGGTCACACCATCCGAAGGTGTAGCCGAGTGATAAAGACGTTGAAGATAAAATTCAAATGTTTCGAGTTCGAATTTAATTGTTGGCCGAGTTTAAAGGATGAACCTAAAGAAATTTAGTTTAGTACACGTAAACTGATTCAGGATACCTCTGACTGATCTATCACATTAGTTTGATCAGCATAAACTGATTTAGGATACTCTAGACCGATTCATAAAATAAAAAATAAAAAAGAGGTTATAATACAATTATGCCCCTGTTATACCAAAAATGATACTCTTAAATTAGTTCATAACATAAATCATCCTACTCCCATTGGACTTGTGTTTGGATGCCCCGTTAGAATAGGGCTTTCAAGTCTTAGTATCACATATTCAACGCACTTGATTACCAAAATATATATATATATATATATATATATCAACAGATTTGAAGTTCTAAAGTTGGATACACATAATTTTCTTCAATTTGTTTTTGGCAATTATATAAGTTTCTAATCATAGATTGGCATGCGGCCTTCTCCTCTCAAAGATAATCAGTAAGTCTTTATATATTTATGTTGCAGTTATCTAGATGATTTCCAACATCAATGGAAATAGAAGTTGAAAATGTGATCAGTACAGGGGAGCAAAACACAGAGACTCTAGTCGGCCAACTCTCTTTGTATGGAGGAGCATATATAAGAAAACTACAAATAAAGAAACTACATCAATCAAGCCTAATCACACAAATTAATGGAATTACAACTAATATTCTTAAAAGCTATTCCTAAAATATATACAATAAATATAGAATACAAAGATATTCTATATTCTTTCACACCCTCCTTCAAACTCAAGGAGTTTTGAATGAAAACATCGAGAATTTGCCAAGAAGGAACCGAAAGCGAGCAACAGTGTGAGTCTTTGTGAAGAAATCAGCAAGTTGGAGCACAGTGGAAACGAACGGAAGGGAGATAGAGCTAGACTGCAAATGGTGACGAACAAAATGACAATTAATCTCAATATGCTTAGTGCGTTCATGAAACACTGTATTGTGGACAATTTGAATAGCACTTTTGTTGTCACAATAGAAAGGAGTTGGAGAAGACTGACAAACTCCCAAATTAGACAAAAGACTACGAAGCCAAACAATTTCAGCTGTAGCATGTGCCATAGCACGGTACTCGGCCTCAACAGTAGAACGAGCAACAATACTTTGTGTCTTGCTTTTCCAAGAAATAAGAAAATCACCAAGAAACAAGCATAGACTAGAAGTGGACTTGTGATCAGTGACATCACCAGCCCAATCAGAATCAGCATAAGCAACGAGTTGCAAAGAGAAAGTAGAAGATAAAAGCAAACCCTGATAGATAGTACCACGAAGATAACACAGAATTCAAACCAAGGCAGCCCAGTGCGAGGAACGAGGAGCATTGACAAACTGACTGATGATATGGACAGCATAAGCAAGATCATGACGAGTGACAATGAGGTAGACCAAGCAACCAACAAGTTCCCTAAACAAAATGGGATCATCCAGAGGGGTACCATTAGTAGAATTCAAATTCACATTCAGCTCAATTGGAGTATCAGAAACCTTAGAATCGGTCAAGTCAGCCCGATGAATAATCTTATTAGCATACTTAGCCTGTGAAAGAAAGTAGCGCTAGCTCTTGGGAAAGTAGGCCACTTCAATACCAAGAAAATATCTCAAAGGACCCAAGTCCTTCATTTCAAAGGTGCAAAATAAATGCTGCTTAACAAGAGTGATGGTAGAAGAATCAAAGCCAGTGATGATCATATCATCCACATACAATAATAAAGCAACAAAACCAGAAAAGGTGTGAAGAAGAAACAAGGTAGAGTCATAAGCACTGGAAAGAAAACCAAGCTGAGTAACAGCTGTCTGAAAGCGATTATACCAAGCTCGTGGAGACTGTTTCAAACCATAAAGGGCACAACGAAGACGACACACTTCACTGGAAGAATGAGGTAGTCCTGGTGGAGGACACATATAGACTTCCTCTGTAAGATGGCCATTAAGAAAGGCATTTTTAACGTCCATTTGATAGAGGGGCTAGGAGTGAATGGCAACAACTGAGATCAATGTACGGACAGTGATCATTTTGGCAACAAGGGCAAATGTCTCCTCATAGTCAAGACCATATTCTTGAGAGAGTCCCTTAGCAATAAGTCGAGCTTTGTAACGCTCAAGAGAGCCATAAGAGTTTGTCTTGACTTTGAAGACCCATTTATAGCCAATCAGATTTTTACCAGCAGGCAAAGACACTAACTCCCAAGTGGATGTCTTTTCTAAGGCATCTAACTTTTCAACCATAGCTTGGACCCAACGAGGATTCTGACAAGCTTTCTGATAAGATTGTGGTTCTGAAAAATGGTGAATAGCAGACAAGAAAGTATAATATGAAGGAGAGAAACAAATGTTAGAAAAACCAAGCAATTTTACCGATGGTTGGCGATGGCGAAGAGGATATCGGCGGGGAGCAGGATCAGTGTCTTCAGAAGTGGAAGGAACAGCGAGACAGATATTTGGCGGGGGAAGTGTGGTGCGACGAGAGCGGACAAATAAAGGAGGAGACGAAGGAGGACTAGTTGACTCAGTAGTTACCGTAGGACTAGTGGCTTCAGGGTTGACTGTAGAACCAGTGGGTTCAGGAAGGGACTTAGTAGTGACTATAGAGATATACTTATCGGAAGGCACATCAGAAGGAAAAGGATCAATGTGAATCAAATCCTCTTTGGAGATAGTTGCAGTGGTAGTAGGTAGCTGAAAGTAAGCCAATCGTTCAAGAAAAGCCACATGACGAGAGATATAAAGACGACGAAAAGTAGGATCATAGCAACGATAACCTTTCTAAGTTGAATTGTACCCTAAGAAGACTCAGAGAACAGACCTAACCCTCAATTTGGTTCTATCTTTTTGAGGGAGTAGAACAAAGCAAGCACACCCAAAAACACGAAGAAGAGAGTAATTAGGTATTTTAGAATACAGAGCTTCATAAGGGAAACGACCAGAAAGAATAGGAGTAGGCATTCGGTTTAGAAGAAAGGTAGCAGTAAAAATAGCTTCACCCCAAAAAGGTGCGGGAATAGAGGCAAAAAGAAGAGGAGATTGCGTAATGTCAAGAAGATGACGGTGTTTGCGCTTAGCCCTACTGTTTTGTGAAGGAGTATCGGCACAAGAAGATTGATGAATAATACCTAAAGAAGCCATGTATTCACAGAGTTCTATTTTAAAGTACTCCTTACCCAAGTCAGACCAGAATACTTTGATAACACACCCAAACTGAGTGGAAATCATAAACTGAAAATCACGATAAATTTGGTAGAAATCAGACTTATGTTTCATAAGAAAAGTCCAAGTATAACGAGTACAATCATCAACAAAGGAAACATAATAAGCAGAACCACCTTTGGTAGAAACAGGAGAAGGTCCCCTGACATCAGAGTGAACTAAAGAGAAAGGTGTATTAGAAATTGAAGTACTTTTATTAAACGGTAAAGCTGTCATTTTAGCAAGTTTACAAATGCGACACTCGATAAGTTCCTTAATTGAAACTTTACCCAAAAGACCAGATTGAATTACAGATCGTAAACGATCAACAGACAAATGATCTAACTGCGAATGCCATAAGTAAAACTAACTAGACTGAGAGTCTAACTGAAAAGAAGAAAGAGCAGATGAAGAAACAGTAGAAGGAGGATGTAAACTTTCCACCATATACAGATCCCCAACTCTACGCCCGGTCCCAATCTACTTTTTGGACAACCGATCCTGCACAGTACAAACAGAAGAAGAAAAATGGACATCAAAACCAGAGCCATCAAGTTGACTAATGGAAAGGAGACTAAAAGATAAATGCGAAACATAAAGAACAAAAGGAATTTTCACTGCAGATTTGTTTGAGGGTAAGACAGAACCAATGGATAAGAGAGGCATGCGAGATCCATTGGCAGCACTAACAGTAATGGGAGAGGGAGGTGTGATACATTTGTGTAATAAAGAAAGATAGGGAGTCATATGATGTGAAACACCAGAATAAAAAATCCAGACTAGGGGAGAGATACTTGAGGAAAACCCAAGCAAACCTGAATGAAGAGACAAGGCAGAAGTAAAAGTAGAAAGCTGGGTGGCAGAAGACACAAGATGCTGGAGCCGAGCAATCTGAGCACTCAAGGAACCAATATTAGAATCACTAGTTGAAGAAGATGCTGTGTAGGCTGTTGGAGACCGAGAAATATGCGGAACAAGGGCTCGGAACTGTGTGGAGGACTGTTGAGAGGAAGTGGGCGGATGTCCCTTCTTGGGAAAATTATTCTTTCAATGGCCCTTCTGATGACAAAAGGCATACTCATCTGAGGGTAGTGAAACCCTCTTAGGCTTTCCAGTGGACTGAAGTAGATTAGCAGGAAGAGTGGGCAGTAGAGCTGGCTGTACGGGAGCTAAAAAGACAGAAGGAGATAAAGACTGACTACTTGTCTTCAGTCGGGTTTCCTCAGAAAGAAGTTCACAAACAATAGCATCCACTGAGGGAAGAGGAGATCGGTGAAGAATGCCACCACTAATCGCCTCAAATTGAGGAGAGAGGGAAATTGAGAACTGTACTAAATGGCCATCCTCCCGAAACTTCAGATAATCATCAAGTACATTGATGCTAGAGGGCTCCATCATAGCAAGCTGATCCCAGAGACCAGTCATCTCAATATAGAAATCTTGAATAGACTTGTCTCCCTGACGGGCACCCTGAATAGCTATCTTCAGCTCATATCGTTTGGCAAAGTTGGACTGCTGATAAACACCAAGTAAGTACGTCCACACCTCATTTGTCGTGGAGTACTTAGAAAACATCATCCCAATCCGGCCATCCACAGAGTTGTGGAACCAAGTCAGAATTTGAGTATTGTCACAATCCTAAGTTTCACATGCAGCGTCATACCCCTCTTTCTTGGGATTTGATGGATAAGGATGGAACCAAATACATAACCCCACTTTTTACGGTTAAGTATAAAATTTTTCATAACACTAGCTCAATAAATATAATTGACACCATTGAGTTTATAACTAATAACATGAATTTTATCCTTAATCATTGTAATATAAGTTCTGAATTAACTGTAAATTTTAGGAAGAACAGCGGCTTGAGAAAAAGAGAGAAGATGTGCTGCGGCGCAGGACAAGAAAACAAAAGAAGCGGCGGCTGGGGATCTTTGCTTGGGAAGCCTAGACGGAGAGAGAATAAAAGAAAAAAGAAAGAAGAGCACGAGAGGCGCAACAGGAAAAGAAGGAAATGGCGGCTGGGCAGCTAAGGGCGCTGAACAAAAGAATAAAAAAAAAAGAGAGGCTAGGGCGCAGGTGGCTAGAGCGGGCGCAAAGCAAAAACAGAGAACGGCGGCTGGAACAAGGGAAAGAAAGAATAAAAAAAAAAGAAAGAAAAGAAGGCAGGGAAGCGGCGCAAGACTGGAGAAAAGCAGAGGCAGAATAGAAAAAAGAGAAATAAAAAGAGGAAAGAGGTGGCTAGGGAGCAAGGCTGGGCAGAGCAGAAAAAAAAAAAAAAGGAAGCGGAGGCTGGAACAGAAAGCAGAAAAAGAAAGAAAGAAAAGAAATGGCCGTTTGAACCAGAACCAACAAAGAGAAATTAAACCAAAAAAGAATCAGAGCAAGGAGGGAGAAGCTCTGATACCATAAAAGCTTTCTGATAAATTGAGTATATTTTCATTGAATCATTCGTACCAATACATATGTATACATTTAGGAAAACTACAAATAAGGAAACTACATCAATCAAGCCTAATCACACAAATTAATGGAATTACAACTAATATTCCTAAAAACTATTCCTAAAATATATACAATAAATATAGAATACAAAGATATTCTATATTCTTTGACAGTTTTTGACAATTATATAAGTTTTTGATCTTAGATTGGCATGCGGCCTTCTCCTCTCAAAGATAATCAGTAAGTCTTTATATATTTATGTTGCAGTCATCTAGTTGATTTCCAACATCAATGGAAATAGAAGTTGAAAATGTGATCAGTACAGGGGACCAAACTCAGAGACTCTAATCGGCCAACTCTCCTTGTATGGAGGAGCATCAAGGCCAAGTTAGATTTTTTCCCTAACAATATGAGATTTGATGGTGTTTGCAAGAGTTGGCAGCAAGCATCCTCAACCTACCCTAGAAACTACCAACCTGCTGGCGATGTGCCCCATGAATCATGCTTGCTAGAGACATAGGTGGTATATAATATATTATTAGTTTGCCCCTATGTATATTAGATCAAAAGAGAAAACGTTAAGAGTCCCAAACTATTGTTACACGAAATAAATTAAATTTAAATTTATTGCATGAGCTTCATTCTTAGGATCAAGAAGTATTCTTCTTTGCCATCTTTTTCTTTCTTTTTTCCCTGCTTAGAGATTTTCGGCAATATTTGAATACCATGGTTAACAATCCCGAAAAAAAAACACCAAACAAAAAACCAATTAGGAAATTTAACTTACTTTGGTGCACACCAAACATTTAGAGGTATCCGTTACATCTGGTATATCAAGCACAAATTCCAGTCATCTAATAGTCGTTACTTCAATGAGTTGCTGTTTCAGCATCCACCCCTTCACCTTTTTTTATCAAAATAATCCACCCACAGCTGGTTCCTCATTATTAGTCATGGCCTATAAAGAAAAAAAAAGAGTTTATAGAAGAGTTATATATAGATATATAAAGGCTCAAAGCTCAAAATTTCACAATAAAAAGTAACGTAATCACAATTTCGACTTTTATCAATACTATATGCGTTTTTAACTACAAAAAATAAGTTGAATAAATTGCAAATGAAATCAATCAATGCAACAAAAAAAATTTCTATTTAACACAGTGATTTTAAGTGGAGGGCCAACTAACTATAGCTTTTTTTGTGGGTAATTAAACTTTTATTGAAGAAGGAACGAAGTCCAAAGAAATATAGGAGAAGCTATCAAACTAAGCAACTATCAAACAAGCAGACAAACATATTAAAGGAATTCAAACATATAGACTTACCCAAAAAATTCAAATATATACAGAACACTTATGTTTAAAGGAATTAAAAGGTACTGGGAATATAAACTAGTTTTTAATCATAATTAACTACCCTAAACTTACAATTTAGGTTGTTCAGATAATAATGCATGTATACAACTGATGCTGCACTTTTTGACTCGCAACACGTGAGGGCTCCGTGACCTGTAGAACACTCAGAAAGATGATCAGAGGACCACCGGATTGGCTCCGGCGGTAGCCGCTCCGATGCTTAAGTGAGTAAGGGAATTGAAAGACTGTATTGAAAGTCAAAGAATGAGCATGAATTTAATAGCGTACCTCTAGGGTTTAATATATAGGCCGAAGCTTTCCTAAGTTGATTAGGATTCGACGCCATGAATATAGGGATATGATCATCGGAGATTGCAGTTACCTTGTGGGCATTGAGTCGTAGATGGAGATAATCATAAATGGTAGTTTCCGTATTGGAGACTGCTTCCTTATCCTCTGCCCGGAATCCGCTAAGGCGGAGATAATCATAAATGGTAGTTTCCGTATTGGAGACTGTTTCCCTATTCTTTGCTCGGAATCCGCTAAGGCGGTGACGAGATCTGAAGCTCTGGTCTGGACCCTGTGATCAGTTCTGGATATATTTGTTTGGTCACTTCCGACCTTATGTGATGATCTGGATGTCATTGGCTGAGCGAGAATCATGCTAGCTGAACATAAATCGGACTGTGGTCATACGTGTCAAGTGTTGATTGGCCTGTCTTTTTATGGTATATCAGTTACTCCCCCCCCAAGTCCTAGTTTGATGTAAGTAACTAGGGCTAAGAGAGTCATGTGTCTCGCTTTTTCGCCTTCCAAGACAATTGTTGGGGCGCCATTTATTGCGTAGTCGGCGATTAAGTCTTTTCAAGGTCACAATTATACTGGGCGGACAGTTGGTTTTCTCGAGAGCATCATTGTTCTGAACCGTCATGGCGTTTGGGCTTGGTGGGTCCCTTCTGATACCGTGTTTATAAATACGGGATGAGATTTTTGAAATGACCTTTCCCTCGACATTTTTACTGTGCTAGAAGATTTCATCCGCCATTGTTGGTTCGTGCGACCTTGAAGAATACAGATCCCCTAAGTGAAAACAGGTTCGACTGATTTTTCCCCCTCTCTTGCTTCTTTCTTCTTGAGTTTGAGAATAATGTCTGTTCCTTCGGAATCTCGAATTGTGAATGAGGGAGTAGGAGACCATTCCGAGATGGCTGGCCCGTCTGTTGTAGGAGATGTAGGTAACCCTGCTCTTGAAATTATTGAGGAGAGGCCTGTTGATCCTCCCCCTAGTCCAGGGGTTAGAATAGTTGATGCTTTCGAAGAGCCCCGAGACAGGGCCGGGGAGACCTCTGGTAGGTCTTCTCATAGAGAAGAGGGTGAGAGTGCCATCACTCAAAGCCTCTTGGATGAATGGAGGGTGAAATTTGAATTTCCCCCAAATGTGACTTGCAGAGTTCCAGGACCCATGGACCGTCCCCAAGATGTTAAAGCCGGGGAGATTTGCGTTTTCCTTGCCTGGTTTGAAGTGGGCTTAAGGCTTCCATTGCCGGATTTAGTCAGGCAATTCTTTTGCTGGTTCAAGCTCTGCCCTGCCGACCTGAATCTCAATAGCTGGCGGCATCTTCTAGGATTTATGGTGCTGGGACATCTGAACAAAGTGGACGTGTCTCTGGACTTGATCCGTAGCAATATGGATCTGAAGTTCAAGCAGGCAGAGGGCCTCTATTATATGTCCTTCGAGAAGGGGTTCCGACCCCTGTCTTCCGTTCCTACTTCCAACAAGACGTGGAAGAAGTGGTACTTCTTCGTTGGAGGAGGATGGGAGCATAAGGACTTCCAGGCCGGAGAGACCTCGTCGTTTCCTTTTGTTACGGGCCATAGGGGTGAGACTTATTCTCTTGGGTTTGCTTTAGCTTTGCTTATATCCTCAGAACTGACAAACTTGGTTTTTTTCATTTCCTTTGTGCAGTCAAGAGTGCTCGGAAGAGGCCCAAGTTTACTAAGGCTCTACAGGATCAGTACCGGGCTTTGCTTTCAACTTCTAACCGGGCTCATACTGTTATCGTCACTCCGGACCAAGTGATGGCCACCCGTAGCGCAGAGTTTAAGAGGAGGCTAGCCTCGAGGTGGGAAGTGCCGAAGCCTCAAGTGGTGGGGGAGTCTTCCTCCCCAGCTGAGCCTGATGCTCCTTTAGAAGTGAAGAGGAGGAGATTGATCTCTGGTTCCCCTGAGCCCTCCCCTGCCGAGGCTGAGGAAGCCGAGCCTGCCATTCCTGTATCGGCTGTTCCTCCTGGTCCGAGCAAGAGGTCTAGGAAGGGGAAAGCTCCTGCCGCACCTTCTGAGCCATTTGTTGAGCCGGATTATCAAATTGCCAAGAAGGCATTTGATCAAATATGGGCTCAGGGCCCACATCGGTACAGAGGGGATAATCCCTCCAAATTGATGACTGAGATGATGACTCTCCAGATGAAGGTAACTTCTGAAGCCTTTCCTTGGCCTTTTGTTTGCTCATTTGTTTCACTCTAATTTATCTGTCTTGCTTTATACAGAGCATGCATAGTTTAGCTGCTCTGATGGTGACCCCCATGGGCCTTGAGGAGGCCGAGAAGCTGAGGACGGAGGTGAACGAGATGAGACTGGAGCTCGGAACAGCCCGTTCCAAAATTCAGTCTGCTAAAGAGGGTCTGGAGAAAGCTACCACCAGCCTTAAAGTAGCAGAGTCTGAGAGGGATATATTTGCTCAGACGATTGAGAAGCTTGAGGCGGAGTTGGTTGGTCTCCGTAGTTCCATTGATCAGAGGGTTCAGGAGGCAGTTGGTCAAGCCAAAGCTGAGGCTGAGATGGAATTAAAAGAGGAAGTTGATCAGATGGGTGATGACCTGATCCTGCTCGGCTTTGAGAATTTCCGAACTAGATTCCAACTTCAGTTTCCGGACTTTGATGTGTCATCAATCGTTCCTCCTGAACCTATCTCATCTCGTCCTGATCCGGATAAGACTGCTGGGGCTCATGCCCTTAATTTGGAAGAGAACGCAGGCCCCTCTGGGAAATCTTGAGGCTTTATAGGCTTTTGGTTCTTTTTTTTTTTGATGTAGTGAATATATTTTCCCTTTTGATCAATAAGATTGACTTTTCTTCAGATTCTGCTTGTATTTTTCCCTCTTGTGAATTTTGTTGCAAGTGTGGCTGCTCTGAACCCTTTGTATGTTAGGTCAAACAGTTGCTTTCTAATCTTCAATACTTGTCATTGAATAGTGAATATAGATCTGCCTTATTAAAATAAGACGAGAAAGTAGATATAGCCAGATAGATAGAGCCTGACAGAGCGGGAGTGGATCTCTGTAGAGCCCTGAGATAGACTGCTCTGAATTAAGAGTCTGTGAGGTTAACTGAGCAGCTTGTGCTCGTTATTATGATGCTCGGTATGCTGAGTATTCGGGATTGGGATATATCCGATCTGTTTGGTCTTTGTTATATGTCTTGACCCGTTATGAAATAGTTAAGACCAGTAGGTCTGAATCTTTGAATTGGGGGTCTATTTACTTTAGACTTTGTTCCCCTTTTTATCGATTTGGGAGCTTAAGTACTGGACTGCGGTCTCTGTCTTGAGAATTCTGTACTCTGTCTCTTGGTATATTGAAGAGGCTTATTTAATGCACCGCTTAGTCATTCGACCGTCGTTTGGGTTTTCGAGGCCACTCTCTTTTTCACCGTTGCGACGGTTCGGTTGGGTGGCTTTTGGACTTCAAGGGTCTATATATATGGAAACGGGGCATACGGTTGCGCTCAACCCTTTTGCTCCCTGATTTGTTTGTGAGAGAAACCTCATATGCTACCGGAGTTTCTCTCATTCGTCCGGAGATGATGGAAGATTCCTTGCCTGAGTTAGGAATAATGAGCCTGCGGCCGAGAGTTAACCTTCCTCTTTTTTCAGTCTCCAAGGAAGGATTGAAGGAGGCACAAGTCTTCTTGTTTCCTCTGGCATCCGGTCGAGATTTCTCCGATTGGTGGTGGCCCCTCCCTGATTCAACCGAGGCCTGGAGTGTTGGTGATGAAGACGAAGGTGAATTGCCTCCCCTTCCTCACACTCTGTCAGAGACCCTTGCTCCAAGTGGCTGGGGTGAAACAGACGGTGTGAAGAAGAAGATTGAAGGTGGGTTACCTTCTCCCCCATGTGACTTGGCAGAGACCCTTGCTCTATTCTTCTGAGGAGTCATGCCGATTACAAAGGTGGAGAATGAAAAAGTCTCTTGGGGCCCATGGCCCCCATCATCCATTGGTCATGGGACCAGTGATAGTGATGATGAAATGGCCTGGGCACTACTTGATGCAGACTGGGGTTCAGGGTTTCTTCCTTTCAAATGGAGCCGATGAAGGCGGTTTTGGAAGTTTTGGATCCTGTGCCCCTTTATCATCCCAGGAGAAGAGCCATTATGTTGCCAAGCATAGCTTCTGTAATAGCTTCTGTAGTAGCTTCTGTAATAGCTTCTGTAACAGCTTCTGTAATAGCTTCTGTAATAGCTTCTGTAATAGTGTCTTTGTACTGATGTAAATCTTTTGAGTTATGAATAAAGTTGAATTTCTTCTTCCCAGATCTGATATTTTCTTTGGTTGAAACCACAGTACTGGTCTGTTTGGCAGATAAGCCAAATAATATAAGTATCAGATCCGAGGTGTTCCGATCTAGGAAACTTTAGTTGATAGATGCTCGGAACTTCTGCCTTTGGATAGACTGGATCACAGAATCTGCTAATTGACGGTGGACCAGGCTCGGAAGGCCTGTGCATTAAAGTAGTCTAGGCTCGGTAGGCCTGCATATTTTATGAGCCGAATATTTAAGATCTGTATAGCATGGACTAGACTCTGAAGGTCTGTGCACTGTAGATGGACCGAGTGGACACTCGTACATTATGGACCAGGCTCTGTAGGCCTGTGCATTAATAGATGGACCAAGTCATAAGACTTGTGTATTAATAGATGGACCAGGCTCTGAAGGCCTGTGCATTAATATATGGACCAAGTCATAAGACTCGTGCATTAATAGATGGACCAGGCTCTGAAGGCCTGTGCATTAATAGATGGACCAAGTCATAAGACTTGTGCATTAATAGATGGACCAGGCTCTGAAGGCCTGTGCATTAATATATGGACCAAGTCATAAGACTCGTGCATTAATAGATGGACCAGGCTCTGAAGGCCTGTGCATTAATAGATGGACCAAGTCATAAGACTTGTGCATTAATAGATGGACCAGGCTCTGAAGGCCTGTGCATTAATATATGGACCAAGTCATAAGACTCGTGCATTAATAGATGGACCAGGCTCTGAAGGCCTGTGCATTAATAGATGGACCAAGTCATAAGACTTGTGCATTAATAGATGGACCAGGCTCTGAAGGCCTGTGCATTAATAGATGGACCAAGTCATAAGACTTGTGCATTAATAGATGGACCAGGCTCTGAAGGCCTGTGCATTAATAGATGGACCAAGTCATAAGACTTGTGCATTAATAGATGGACCAGGCTCTGAAGGCCTGTGCATTTATAGATGGACCAAGTCATAAGACTTGTGCATTAATAGATGGACCAGGCTCTGAAGGCCTGTGCATTTAATAGATGGACCGTTTTAAGGAAGTAAAAGAAAAAAAATCTTCATTGATAATACTTCCGCAAGTGTTCTACGTTCCATGGCCTAGGAACAGGTTTCCCAGTCGTGTCTTCAAGCCAGTAAGTGGTAGGTCGAATGACCTTCGTTACTTTGTAGGGGCCTTCCCAATTTGGTGACAACTTTCCCATAGTGGGATCCTTGGTGTTCTGAAAGACTCTTCTTAAGACGAAGTCGCCAACTTGAAAGCTGACTGTCTTGAGTCCTATCCTGGATTTATTGACCATTCTTTGTTGGTAGGCTTCCATCCTGATGCTGGCCTGATCCCTCTCTCTTCGAGCAAATCCAAGTTCTCCATCAGCTGCTGATCATTGGATTCTTGCTCAAAGGCCTCAGTCCTCAGAGTTGGCATACCGATTTCAACCGGAATTACTGCTTCTGTCCCATAGGCTAATGAGAAGGGTGTTTCAGAGGTGGGAGTTCTTCTGGTTGTACGGTAGGCCCAAAGGACTCCTGGGAGCTCTTCTGCCCACTTCCCTTTGGCTTGTTCCAACCTTTTCTTTAACCCATCAAGGATTGTTCGGTTGGTGACCTATGCCTGCCCATTTGCTTGTGGATGGGCTGGAGAGGCAAAGTGCTGCCTGATGTTGAGATTTTCGCAGAATGCCTTGAAGCCTTTACCAGTAAATTGTGTCCCATTATCCGAGATAATTACACGTGGTATGCCAAACCTGCAGACAATATTCTTCCAGGTGAAGCTTTCGACTTCCTTTTCTGTAATATGCGTTAAAGGTTCGGCTTCGGCCCATTTAGAGAAGTAGTCGATAGCCACCAGGAGGTACTTCCTGTTTGGAGGTGCTCGTGGTAACGGGCCCACAATGTCCATTCCCCATTGAGCAAAGGGCCAGGGGCTAGGAATCGGGATGAGCTCGTGCTGAGGCTGGTGTTGGTACGAGGCGAATCTCTGACATTTGTCACACTTCCGAATATATTCTTTAGCCTGTTTCAGCATGCCGGGCCAGTAGTAGCCCTGTGATAGAGCTCGGTGGGCTATAGTTCTGCCCCCATTGTGATTCCCGCAAATTCCCTCGTGAATTTCAGCCAAAACATATTGTGACTCGTCTGGAGCCAAACATTTTAACAGAGGTTGAGAATATGACCTCCTGTAAATTTTGTTGTTCAAGATCAGGTACCGAGCCGCTCTGATTCGGATTCTCCTGGCTTTGTTTTTATCCTCTAGGAGGAGCCCGGATCTTAGATATTGGAGGATTGGGGTCATCCAGCTCTGGGACTGTTCATCAACTTGAGCAACTGATGCTCCCTCAATGCTGGATCCTGGCTGAAAAGAGATTTTAACGGTGGAGTCTGTTTCAGACTTGAGGCGGGAGGCCATGTTAGCCAGAGCATCTACTCTGCAGTTCTGATTTCTCTCAATCTTCTGGATAGTGAAAGTCTGGAAAGAATGCTTTAAATGGTTCACCAGTTCGGAGTACCGAAGCATCCTGTCATCCTTAATGGCAAACTCTCCCAAAACTTGGCTTACTACCAGTTGGGAGTCGGAGAAGACATCGAGGTTCTGAGCCTCGCATTCCAGGGCAAGCTTCATCCCTAAGATTAGGGCCTCATATTCAGCTTCATTATTAGAAGCTTTAAATCCCAGGCTGACTGCTTTTTCCGATGTAAGTCCATTAGGGGACTGTAGTACCAGTCCTACCCCTGATCCTTGATCGGTTGACGATCCATCAATATACAGCAGCCAGGTTCCTGTAGTTTCGGCGATTTGTGCTTCGTTCTGCAGTGCCGGGGTGAACTCGGCTACAAAGTCGGCTAAGGCCTGCCCTTTGATGGAGTTTCGGGGTACATATGCTATGTCAAACTCCCCTAGCTCCACAGACCACTTGACCAATCTTCCCGATACCTCGGGTTTCCTCAGTATTGACTTTAGAGGATAAGCAGTTGGAATCTCAATTGGATGGGCCTGGAAGTAAGGTCGAAGCTTTCGGGCTGATACGACCAAGGCATAGGCCAGCTTCTCTACTTCTGGGTATCTTTTTTCCGTGTCGAGTAGTGCCCTACTGACGTAGAATATAGGCCTCTGTACTCCTTTGTCCTGTCTGATTAGTGCGGAACTGACCGCGTTCTCAGAGACTGCTAGGTACAGGAGCAGCTTTTCTCCTTGTACAGGTTTTGACAGGAGCTCTGGAGAGGCTAAGTACTCCTTTAGTTCTTGGAAGGAATGCTCGCATTCTTCTGTCCATTGCAAAGCCTTGCCGCCCTTTAGAGCTTTGAAGAAAGGTAGGCAGCGATCGGTGGACTTGGATATAAATCTGCTCAATGCGGCGACTCTGCCGTTCAGTGCCTGAATCTCCTTTCTGGTCTTTGGCGACTTCAGTCCAATCAGGGCTTGGATCTGAGTGGGATCTGCTTCGATACCTCTTTGAGAGACGATGTACCCCAAGAATTTTCTCTTCGTAACTCCGAAGGTACATTTCGAGGGGTTGAGCTTCATCTTGTGCTGTCTGAGGATATCAAAGGTCTGGGCTAAATGCTGGAGGTGGCTGTCTTTCTGGAGGCTCTTTACCAGCATGTCGTCGATGTATACCTCCATGGTGCTGCCAAGCAGTGGGCTGAACATCTTGTTCACCAACCGTTGGTAAGTGGCTCCAGCATTCTTTAAACCGAAAGGCATCACTCTGTAGCAATAGAGTCCTCTTTCGGTTATGAAGGCGGTCTTTTCCTGATCTGGAGGGTACATCTGGATCTGGTTGTATCCAGAGTAGGCGTCCATGAAACTCATAAGCTCATGCCCTGCAGTGGCGTCAACCAGTTGATCTATTCTCGGTAGTGGGAAGCTGTCCTTGGGACATACTTTGTTAAGGTCTGTATAGTCAACACAGACTCTCCACTTGCCGTTCTTCTTCTTGACGAGCACAGTGTTGGCTAACCACTCGGGATAGAAAACTTCCCGTATCATCCTGGCGTCCAGCAGCCTTTGGACTTCTTCATTTATAACCCGATGCCGTTCGGGAGCGATCGGTCTTCTCTTCTGTCTGACCGGGGGGTGGTCTGGATCTACCATTAGTTTGTGAGTTATCAGATTAGGATCTATTCCCTCCATGTCCCTAGTCTCCCAAGCAAAGATAGAGAGGTTGTTCTTCAGAAACCTGACTATCTTTTCCTGCTCGGCGGGCGTAAGGTCTGGGCCGATGTACAAATAACGCCCCTCTGCTCCTGAACTGACCAGTATCTTGATGGGCTCGCCAACAGGCTTGGCTCGACTATCACGCCCCCTTGGGCTCAGGGGCTCTTCAACGCCGGATGGGCAATCTTCCACCTCGGGAGTGTGAGTGAAAACCGGATCTGCACAGTCCCGAGTGTACTGTAATTGCTATTTTGGGGCTGTCTCCTTGAGGGCAATAGCGTGACATTCTCGTGAGGTTGGCTGACATCCTCGGACCGAGTGCACGCTTTGATTGTGGACGTACTTCAGACACTGATGAAAGGTCGAAGTGACCGCCCCTATCTGGTGTAACCAGGGTCTCCCAATGATGACGTTGTATGGAGACTTCATGTTCAACACCATGTACTCTGAGATGGTGGTCTTCTGCCCTTCACCTTCCCCAATAGTAGTAGGAAGGTCAACTCTCCCCAGGGGGGTGCTGAGGCTGCCATCAAAAGCTGCCATTACGGCAGTGGTGGGTTTGACGCTGTCCTGGTCTATGCCCATCCGCTTAAGCGGTTCATAAAATAGAATGTTGACTGAGCTGCCAGTGTCGACTAGGACTCTTCTAGTTTCGAAGTTGGCGATTCTGAGGGTGATAACAAGGGCATCACTGTGAGGGCAGTGTACCCCTGCTAGATCTTGCTCGGAGAACTGGATCTCTGGCCCTGGCTTGAGCCTCTTTTCGACGTTAGAGACCTACAAGATGTTTGGGGCGGTTCTGGCCTCCCGAGCATATCTTTTTCTTGCCCTGTTGGACATTCCTGTAACAGGGGAGTCAGCATGGAGGACGTAGATAACATGGTTGTTCTGCCTCTGAGGCTCGTTTCGTCCTTCCCGCTGCTCTTGCCTCTGTTCGGGCCTCTGATCTGGCCGCTGCTGAGGCTTGTCTTCTTGGGGGTTCTGCCTTCCGTCTTGTTTGACGAACTCCCGAAGACGTCCCTTCTTTATGAGCTGTTCTATCTCATATCGGAGGGTCCTGCAAGTGTTAGTAGTATGCCCATGATCTTTATGGAAATTGCAATACTTACTTTGGTCCCGCAGGCTGGGATCTCCTTTGATCGGCTCTGGCCACCTCAGGTTCTCCCGATCTCGGATCTGCCGGAGTACCTGGTTCGGAGTGGTGTTCAAAGGCGTGAAGTTGGTGAACTCCCTTGGTGCGGAGTTGTACACAGCTCTGGGAGCTGTTTTCTTATCTGGGCTTCTGACCCTCTTTTTGTTGGAGTCTCTTCTGTGATCCTCCTTCTTATGGTCCTCCCGCTTCGGATTATCCCTTTGGGTCTGATCCTTGCCCTTCTGGGCTGAGCGGTTGGCTTCTTCCAGGTTGATGTATTTTTTGGCCCGATCCATCAATGCTGCCATATCAGCCGGGGGGCTTTTTGTCAAGGAGTCTCTGAAGCCACCTTGGGCAAGCCCGGCAGTAAGGGCCGCAACAAGGAATTTCGGGCTGCAATCCGTGATCTCAGTGAGCTCGGTGTTGAAGCGGGCAATGTAGGCCCGGAGGGATTCCTCCCTAGTCTGCCTAACGTTCAGCAGGAATTCTGGTCCCCTTCTGAGCCTCCTGCTGGTCATAAACCTATCCAAGAACTGTCTACCGAGCTCGTAAAAGCTGGCAACGGAGTTCGGAGGGAGGTTGTGGAACCACTTCAGAGCCGTTCCCTTCAAGCTGGTGATGAACGTTCGGCACATGAAAGCATCTGAGGCTCCGTGAAGGGCCATCGTATGCTGGTAATGAGATAGGTGATCTCCTGGATCTCCAGATCCGTCGTAGAGAGTGAATTTGGGCACCACGAACTTTCTAGGCCTCTCTTCAGACATGATGGCGTGGGTAAACGGAGTGGCTAGTCTTCCGAGCAGCCTGGCCAGTTCGTCCTGCTCTGGAGGGTTCTGAGGTCCTCTTAAGCCGATTGTCCGGTCCATAGACTCGGCAATCTCCTCTTCCCTTCGCGGGTCTCTGAGTCTGACATCTTGTGAACCCTGCCTGACAGCCTCGGCTTCAGGGTAATAGGGTGGAGTGCGCCCTTCGGATGGAGGAGGAATCCAAACCGGTGGGGCTGGCGCTGCATGATAAGGTTCCTGTGGTGCCGGGGGTGCTCCCGAAACCCTAGGAGTTGGGGCTCGGGTAGTGCTCCGGTAATGTACGTCGGGGACAAAAGCGGATGTTCCCCAGCCAGGGACTGTTGATGGCTGTGGATCTCGGCCAGCGTGAGCAACGCCTGAGGGGTGCCCAGGCTGGTTAGCGGGGGCCTGCCCACGAAGTTCTTCATTCCCCGTGGCAACCGGGGGTTGTGTTCCTGCAACGAAGTTGACCGGCGGGCTAGGAGAAGCTGCCGCTTGATTCTGCGTGAGCGTTGCCAGCGTTCTAGTAATGGCTAGCAACTGCTCCTGCACCAGTTCATTGTGTCGTTTTATTGCTTCGATCTCTTGTCGCATAGGGTTGGCCGCTGGTCCTCTTGTGCGTGGAGCAGACGGCTGACGCTGAGCGTTTTGCGAACTCTGAGTATTCTGTCGGGGTCGGAGATTTGGTGCCATGGTTTTCCGGTGGGGAAAAAGATGAGTTTACGAATAAAGCACGTAGAGATTAGTCATTTCCCACAGACGGCGCCAAACTGATGCTGCACTTTTTGACTCGCAACACGTGAGGGCTCCGTGACCTGTAGAACACTCAGAAAGATGATCAGAGGACCACCGGATTGGCTCCGGCGGTAGCCGCTCCGATGCTTAAGTGAGTAAGGGAATTGAAAGACTGTATTGAAAGTCAAAGAATGAGCATGAATTTAATAGCGTACCTCTAGGGTTTAATATATAGGCCGAAGCTTTCTTAAGTTGATTAGGATTCGACGCCATGAATATAGGGATATGATCATCGGAGATTGCAGTTACCTTGTGGGCATTGAGTCGTAGATGGAGATAATCATAAATGGTAGTTTCCGTATTGGAGACTGCTTCCTTATCCTCTGCCCGGAATCCGCTAAGGCGGAGATAATCATAAATGGTAGTTTCCGTATTGGAGACTGTTTCCCTATTCTTTGCTCGGAATCCGCTAAGGCGGTGACGAGATCTGAAGCTCTGGTCTGGACCCTGTGATTAGTTCTGGATATATTTGTTTGGTCACTTCCGACCTTATGTGATGATCTGGATGTCATTGGCTGAGCGAGAATCATGCTAGCTGAACATAAATCGGACTGTGGTCATACGTGTCAAGTGTTGATTGGCCTGTCTTTTTATGGTATATCAACAACAAAATATGTTGTAACAATTTAGATTGAACTTTGCATACACGCATATGGCCTCTCACAATGTACTAAAACATTTAAATAAATTACAAGGCATAAATTAAAATGATCCTTGAGGTTTGATTTCTACAGTGCTATAGAATTTTATTCTTAATTTATATAATATATACATATATATATATATATACATATATAACAAGATTACCTACTGAAACATTAGACGTGCACCCTTGGGGTGGAATTACTCTAAGTGAAAAGGTTTGAGTCACAGGCTTAAGACACTCTATGTGGAAAAAAAAACACCATCATACAACATTTGAGGATAAAAAATTGTTATTCAGTGTTTATAAATCAGTTTTGCCAAAATCAATTTTAATAATAAAACAGAAACTATTTTATGAAATAAGAATTTGTTCTTTGAAAAACCCGAAAAAATACAAAAAACATTTTTTCAAAACAAAGCAGTATAAGAAATCTTTCCAAACCATAAACTAAAACTGAAAAACAGAAACTATTTTACAGTATAAGAATACAATAATGGAAACATAAACAACAACATTTACAAAATTGCAAAAACTGAAACAGTGATTAAGGCTTGTGTTTTACATAATGTCCTTAAGATGAATTACGGCCCTCGTAGTGGTACTTACGAGCTTTTGATCGTACGCTTTCTAGGATACAATGATCAAATACATGCAGATGTGAAACACTTCAACTGCGTGCCTAGCGAACCAAAACAGTGACTTGAACTCTCTCAAACTCTATAAATTACTAACACACAAAATGTATGAAAAATTAGTTGAATAAATGCTAAGTGCGGTGGTGTTTATATAGACTCTTTCATGCCTATTTGGTACAGGTATGAAGCTTCGGTTGTGTCTGTTCATAGCGAAGAGACACATTTGCGTCCAATAAAGAAAACACCCATTCAGTCAAAATTCAAACCAAAAGTAATCGTAAAACGACATCGTTTTGGATTTAAACCAAAACCAAACACAATCGCAAAACAACAGTATTTGATTTAATTAATCTGGCAACTAAACGACAGCGTTTTGGACTGTTTCAACAGTAACAAAAATGGCAGCATTTTAGAAAAAATTTTAAATGAATTTTTCTCAAAAAGATATATATACAATAGGCCAAGGCCCAAACCCAAACCTGACCCGACCTTGACAGGTTCAGTACAAGGCGGCGGCGCACGCACATGCGTGCGTGTGTGGTAAACCAAGCATGTGCTAGGTCCTCCCCCTTTCACAAAACTTGGGCGTCCCTAAGGTCCCAAACATTCCTTCAAGGTAATTATATATATACTCTTTAAAAGTCTTGGACCCATCCTATGTGGGACACAACCTTTTCACAAACTTCAAACTTTTGTTACTATTTTCAAGTGGTGATGTTTAGAGGCAATTTTTCATTCACTCCTTAATGGTTTAGAACAACACAATACATGATCTTAATCTCCTCATAGAGGAGAACACATTTCCATGTAGACCCACCAAAATTAATGTGTGGGACCCATTTTAATTTTAACTCAAAGATAGCCAAAAAATTATGCTCAAAACCCATTATTTCTAACAATCCCCCATATGAATGAAATTAACTGAAAGTAATGCAAATGACATGCAGACACTAAGAGAGAGTTTAGTTAGAAATTTCCTACATAGAAAAAAGTAGCTTGTAGCCTTGAACCTTCCCTTGTGAAATGCTATCGGGGTTACTAGTTGATCAGTGAATATTTGTCTTGAACTATTCAACCATTTGTGTAAATCAAGACAATAGTATTCACACATAATCTTTCCTTACATAGTTTATTCTCATGATTATATTCATTTTGACCCTGAACAATTTCTGGTTTCATGAGTGCTCTTAGAGAATTTTAGCTTTTATCATTCTCATAGAACCGGCCTAGTTCATACTCACATAGGTGATTTTTTATTAAGAGTATCCTACTATACCTCACATGTATTTAATAAGGTATAAGAATCATTACAAGCTTAGCTTATCCTATTCAACACTACATGCATCACTATTCTTATCATAGGAATGGGTAGGAGATTTTATCTCCATAGTGATCTTAATGAGTCACACACAATTTGGTTGTCCCTTTGAACCTAGATCTTGGAATCTCCAGTCAGCTATGTTGGGTTGCCATTATGGCGACTCTTAGTGCATAGGCTTTAAGCCCATTTCTCTCAATAATTTATTCACTTGTTCTCTGGTCAAATCTTTGGTTAACGGATTCGCAATGTTATCTTATAATACCATTAGAGAGAAGTTGTTTCATGGTATTATGTTTTCAACGAATATGTCAAGATTTACCGTTATACATATGACTCTATGCCCTACTAATTGCTGATTGACTATCGCAATGAAAACAGATAGCAGACACAGGTTTTGGTCACATTGGAATATCTTCTAGGAAGTGATGAAGTCATTCAGCTTCTTTACCAACTTTATCAAAAGCAACAAACTCATATTTCATTGTAGATCTAGCAATGCACGTTTATTTAAAAGATTTTCATGATATCGCTCCACCACCAAATGTAAATAAATAACCACTTTTGGACTTTGAGTCTTTTGTATCAGATATCCAGTTTTCATCACAATATCCTTCAAGTATTGCTAGATATCTTGAGTACTGCAATCTATAATTTTGAGTGTATTTCAAATACCTCAAAACCCTAATTATTGCCTTCCAATGGTCTGAACCAGAATTACTTGTGTATCTACTCAGTTTACTGATAATGTACGTTATGTCTGGACGGGTACAATTCATCATATACATTAGGTTGCCAATTATTTGTGCCTATTCTAATTGTGATATGCTTTTGCCATTATTCTTGGATAAGTGTAGATTTATATCTACAGCTATTCTCGCTGGACTACTATCATCTTGTTTGAATTTCTTGAGTATTCTCTTAATGTAATGTGATTGAGATAATATTAGTACATCTGATGTTTTAGAGATCTTTATCCCAAGTATAACATCGGTAATACCTAAGTCCTTCATGTCAAACTTATTGTTTAACATTTTCTTGGTAACTTTAATGACTTCATTATTCCTATCCATAATGCGCATATGTCACTCTCCGAATTTCCAAAACCCGGGGAGTGAATGGAAATGAACTAAAAGGAATTAATTAAAGGCAATTACATGGATTTCAAACACCAATCTAATTCATGCTCTGATACCAAGCTATCACAACCCGGAACCCACCCTGTGCGGATCTGGCATCGCGACACCGATCCGACCCAATTGTCGAACCGGAGTTTTCCTTTTTAAATTTAACTTGTCATTTATATGTGAGTTATTAACATGCAATCAATAATTTAACATACAGCGAAAGACTTGGTAAATTTTGCATTTATAATATTAGAGTTCTTTAAATATACAGATCCAAAAATTCCAATTACAACTACCCCCAAGACGTGGGGTGATGGGAGAACATAGGATATGTACTATATTTCACTACCAAAATAATCCCTGCAATATATATATATATATATATATATATATATATATATATATATATATCTGCAGTAACCCTACGCTTGTCCGGGATTCTAATCCCTACTTTCAAATTGTGGCATATAAGGATTCGAAATTTTTGGAAAAAAAAAATTTTGTTTTATTATTGTTATTATTATTATTATTCTTTTTCAAATGTGTGTAGATATGAGTAGTGAAATATATATATATATATATATATATGTATACATACACACATATATATATAAATATAATATACATGTATGGGGTGTATGTGTATATGTGATGCGTATGGAGTATGTGTACATGTGTATGCACTTATATATGTGTGTATGTTTAAAGATTGTTTAAGTATGTGTATATAAGTATATTTAATACATTCAAATAATTATATATATATATATATATATCTGATTTGTGTGTTACCGTGTGTGGGTGTGAGCCAGCAAGGTCGGTTGAGGGTATAGGTAGGTGTGAGGCATATAATATAATATAATATAATATAATATACATATATAGATATATAGATATTTATATGTAAACTACACAAGTCAACTTTACATTTAATGCAAAGCTGTTTGTGAAGGACAATGAGGGCTTGAACAGAGGAGAGGTCAGGGCAGTGGGGTTGGTTGCAGGTGGTAGCGTGAGAGGGTGCACATACTTGAGTGTATATGAGTGTGTGTCCGTTGGGATTGAGAGGGAAAGAAAATCAAAGAGAGAGAGAGAGAGAGAGAGAGAGAGAGAGAGAGAGAGAGTTCTGAAAAGGAAGAAGGAAACCAGAAACAGACCAAGGAGAGGGAGAGAGGACAACATTGTTGTGGTAAATACTCTTAAACCGTTTACTTTCTCTCTCTAAACTTCCTATATGCATGATCTGTTTTTCTTTTTTTTAGCATGATAATTTATTTAAATGGTAGGGTCATATTGAGAAAGAAAAATGGAGTCTAACACAACAAGAATGAGTTAAAATGGTTAAGGATTGAGGGAGTTAGGAGCAGTTGCAGGTCGTGGGTGTAGGATCGGATTCTTAATATTTTATGTATAAAACTTAGTTAAAATGATGGGAAACTAACCCCCTTAAGTGCAGAAAAATAATGGAAAGAGATTGGGGCCAAAACAGTGAGGAGACAAGCTCAAAAATGGAAGATCTCAGTTGGCCAGAGCTACGGTTCTTGGCCATTTCGTGGAGATCAAATGGATGAAAGTGAAAACAAAGAGTAGAAATGGAATCTAAGGAAGAAATGGAATAAAATAGCGTTTTAAAAACACTGAAATCCGATTGGAATAATGTCGCCAGCGTCGGAGAAGACACCAGAGACACACCGGAACCCTATCGAAAAATCGGGGAAGAAGGCACTGTGCAGTCGGGTATGGTTCGGGTCTCGGGTCGGGTTCGGGTTCGGGTTCGGGTCAGGCCAAGACCGACCCACCCCTGCCATGTGTTAGCAGCATGTTTTAAATTAAAATGGGGATTGGGAGTGTTTGGCTACGGGTTTGTAAAATTAAAATTGGAATTAAATTAAGAACAAGGATATCCTATCCCTGTTTTGAGACATTAGCCACTATTTGACTATCCATGGTAGGAATAAGAAATTTAGAAATTACAATTTGACCCCTGCACTTTTTGAAACTAAATTTGAACCCTCAGAACTTTTAAGAAATTACAATCTGACCCCCCTGAATAAAATATTAATAAAATATTAAAATTAATTAAATTATTTAAATATCACCAAATAGTCCAAAGTCCAAATAGGACAAGTTATTAGTGTATTTTGACTATCTCGACCATTCTGAGACCAACGGTGAGGTCCGTTTTATGAGACGGGGTCCCAAAAAATAAAAGAACCGTGATGACATTAAAAATTATCAAAATGCCCCTGAGTTGAAACGTAGTCAAACGAACTCCGAATTAAGTAAACAAGTAATGTAATTTTATTATCTCGACCATTCCGAACTCAACCGTGGAGTTCAATTTGTAAAAAGAGGTCTCAGGATGTAAGGACCCAAAAAAAAGTGTAAAATGACCATTTTGCCCTTTTTAGCTCGGATGTCCGAATTGAATTTCGCGAAAGTCTAAACCTATTTCCTTCGACATTTTGAACTCAAAAGTAGAGTTTAATTTGGAAAGATAGAAACTCATAAAATAAAGACAAAATTTGATGAATAACATAATTCAAGTAGCAAATAAACTGAGTTACATTTTATGATTTTAGGGACACAGAAAGGCAAGGAGAAGGTGGTCTGACCTTCTGCATTTTCACTATAGTTCGGCTACACCCCGAGTACGACTTCTTAGGTTTGAGACCAACCCATTAGGTATGATATATTGTGCTAAGTAAGAAATAGAATTAAGTTTAGGAATAACTGCCATGTTGACTTGATGATTCACATGCTTATGTGTTTTATGCTATCTTTCTGAAAGTTGGGTGATGAATGTAGATCATGACTATGTGTATCGCATGTATTAGTATAATGTGTGGATTATATTCTTTGAGAATTGTTGAGATTATGAAATATGTGATTTAAAGCATGCTTCATGTATGGATGTGATGCCTCATTAAGATTACATTATGGCATGATAGAATCAGAGCATATTGGCATAGTGTGATTCCTTGGACATGGTATGAGTTGAGCACGTGGTGCTGTGCATTATGAGGGTGCAGATCTTGTGGTGAAAAATCCAAAATTGGCCATTAGGTACTCGCATGCCTGATGGGTTCCGGACCATGAAGCGAGACATACATGGTACTTGCAGGCCATCGGGGAAGGTTCGTAAAGCGAGACATAGGTGGGCATAGAGTTGCATGGGTGCGTCACGCATACTATTCATATACTGCATTGATGATGTTGAATGCCATGTAGATATAAATGTACACTTGCACATGCCACGCCCTTAATTTTGTTTCTTGGATTAGCATTATATTGTACCAGCAGTTGAGCTGACCCATTCGTGGGACACCATTTCAGATGATACTCCGGCTACGCGAGACTTGGAGATGATTTGATTGAGAATTATATTTGGCTTGTGGAGTGTGTTTGATGTTGTACAAGGGCATAAGCCCTAGACTATTTTATGATTTTTGTACGTTGTAAAGTAATAGGCAGGACCTTGTGCATTGTATCAGAACAGTGGGTTGAATTGGTGTAGAACTGTACTTGATTGTCTTTTATCTCTTTATTATTTTATTTTCCTTTCATCTCGATAGTCGTGCCTTGAGTTTGTTGGAATTTGGGGCGTGACATGGCATCCTTTCATGAAAATGTAAGTAGTATCTGTATGAGCTATGAAAACTCAATAAGTATTCCTTTGCTTTGCCAGGGGTCAAAGTCAATATAAGAAAGTCCATAACCCAAGATAAACAAGTTTATGCCAATAAGATAGCCAATCAAGAAAATAAGATGTCACAATAACAAGTCACAAAATATGAATCAACTGAACTGACCCCTCGGGTCTATATACTAATCAATGATGCAATTTTACTTGTAAACTTTTCACCTTTCCCTTCCCCAAGCAGTGTGGGATGCGTACGTCGCCCCTCCCCCTTCGATATCTACTGTCCTCAACAAGGAGTGCCGCTATCATCATGTCACACTCCTGGATGGGGTCCGATTTTCTTTTTTTCCCCAAATATATATATGCAAAATAATCACATGCTCAAGATATAGATTTTAATTCAACAGTATCCATAAATAGGAATAACATCAACATATGAAATCAACAATATCTAAAACGTATAAGGGAATACAAATCTGGCAGTAACAAGAAACGTTGTGTGACATGGCTAGAACATTACCACATGCAAAGATCAGATTTTACTTACCTCTTACTGTATCTCTATGACTCATATCACCTTTTCTCCTCTTCTCGAAATTCCTATTTAATTAAGAAATACATATCAATTCAATGCTATATATATGTATAGCCTATACTTTAACCCATTTCATGTATTGATATTATAAGTATTTCTTTTGGTAATCCGGATCCCATTATTGAGTCTGAAACATTGAAGAAAGTCAGTTTAGGCTTTCGCGGAATTCAATTTGGACATCTGTACTAAAAAGGGCAAAATTGTTATTTTGCACTTTTACGGGTTCTTACCTCTTGAGACCTCTTTTCATAAATCGGACTTCATCGTTGAGTCCAGAATGCTCGAAATAATAGAAATTCACTATTTGTTTACTTTAATTAGCGTCCGTTTGACTTCTTTTTGACTTAGGGTTATTTTAGTAATTTTCCCTTTTAAATTAAATATTTGGGTCAAATCGAAATTAACCATAAGTTCTGGGTCAATTTGAAATAACTAAAACTTCTGGGTCAAATTCTCAAATTCAGAAAGTCTTATTCCAATTTAGAATAACCAAACAGCGGATAAGCCCGAACCTTGGATAGGCTATCCCTATTCTTATTTCAATTTAATTTCTATTTCTTATACTTGCATCCAAAAACCACAAATCACCATTTTAAAACAGCCCCAACCGTGTCGTTTCAATAGCCCATTTCATGTGGGTGGGCGGGTTGACCCAACCCAACCCATGGCCCAACTCAAAACACCTCAACACGCAACAGCGCACCAGCGTGCTGTAGCGCTTCTCCGGTCGTGCGGCCTGTCGTCTTCCTCGGGGTTTGGCAGTCGTTTTTCGGTGACTTTTTGACATCCAACCAATGAGTTCCTCTTCTACTCCTCATGGGCTTTCCATATCTACCCTCGTAATTTCATTCCTATCACCAGAAGGCCTCGGAAAATAGAGTTGCAGCTAACTCTGGCGAGTTGCCCAGATTTTTCGGCAATTTGATTTTTCTCTATTTCGTGGCTTTTCAGCCACGGTTTACACTCATTTTTCCTCCCATTTTCTTTCTGTACAAAAGAGGAATAGATCCTCATTGTTTAAACTCCACAAAATGCCTTAAACAGCTCCACCCATTTGATTATTATTCTACCTACAACTAGTGATTTCTCCCTCAGTTCTACATCATTTTCACTGATTCTTCTTGCAAACTTATCCTTTTAAACTCAGCTACATGGTCCCAAACTTTAAACTATCTATCATGCTTTAAAACTGAAAAACAGAACTAAGCCACATACCTTTTTCTGATTTCTTATTTGGAGTCTCTTCCATTTTCTTCTTCTGTTCCAACTTCTGGATCTCCCACGTTCACAGCTTCTCTAACTTAGCCTTTCTTTTCTGATTTTCTATCTCATGCACACATACATATGTAGACACAACCTCCACCGCCTTGGTTACTCTCTCTCTCTCTCTCTCTCTCTCTCTCTCTCGGTTCTCCCCCCTTCAAGCCCCTTTCCTTGACTTTTATTTCTGATCTTTTCTTTTCTTTTATGTTTTCTTTTTCATTTATTAGCTTAGGATATTTGTATACATATATATATATATAACATATAATATACAAACACACACTTCATACACCCCAACACACACACTTGCCGACAAACACAACACACACCACACTTGCATGCTACACACACACACACACACTGATCACATGCAGGGCATGCTACACACATGCAGCCCCTTCTTTTCCTTGTATTTGTTTTCAAATACATACATATATATATATATATATATTATAAAATACCGTACATATATACGTATATTTATACCTCTCCCTATATATATTCATATATACACATATATATAGTAGATTCTAAGTACTTATACATACACTTATATTCAATGGGCTACAAATATATGTATACGTACATGCATGGGTTTACGTGCGTACATGTATTACGATGCTCGATCTTGGGTTGCTCGGGTGATGCCCGGCACTAACTGTACAAAATAAACCATTCACATTCCAAAATCGTTCAGTCCACATGATATCATGATATAGAGCCTTAACAGCTCAGGTTACAACTAGTATTACACTATTCAACCTGGTCTACCTCAGTTTACGTGCCATATCCTGGGTCAAGATATTACAGCATATCATCAACATAGAGACAAATAATGACAAAGTAATTTTTTGCGTTCTTGACATGTACACATTTTTCACACTCATTGATTTTGAACCCATTTGACATCATTACACTGTCAATTTTTTCATGTCATTGTTTCAATGCTTGTTTTAGTCCAGAAATAGATTTAACAAGCCAACAAACTTTCTTTTCTTAATCTGGAACATTAAACCCTTTGGGCTATTCCATGTATATTTTTTCATCTAATTCACCATTTAAGAAAGTTGTCTTTACATCCATTTGATGTATTTCAGGATTGTGTATAGCTGCAATAGCTATTAACATTCGAATGGATGATAACTTTGTAACAAGTGAATATACATCAAAGTAGTCCAAACCTTCATTTTGCCTCTATCCTTTTATAACAAGCCTGGCCTTGTACTTTCAATAGATCCACCTGCTTTCATTTTCTTCTTGAATATCCATTTATATCTAAGAGGTTTTGAACCTGGTAGAAGATCCACTAGTTTCCACGTATGATTTTGTAGAATAGATTCTACTTCATTGTTTCTAGTCTTTTTCCAATAAGAAGCTTTAGGACTCGACATTGCTTCTTTAAAACTTTAAGGCTCATATTCTAATAAATACGTTAGAAAATCTGGACCAAAAGATTTTGATGTTCTAGCCTCTTTGCTTCGTCTAAGTTTATTATCATCTTGTTGGTCTTGACTATTGCCTACTGTAGTTTCATGAGTTCTTTTATTTGAACTCGACTCCTGTATTGATTTGTGAGAAAATACATGTTCAAAGAATGATGCATTCCTTGACTCAATAATAGTATTAACATACATATTGAGAATTTTCGATTGATGAATCAGAAATCAATAAGCACTACTATTATGAACATATCTTATGAAAACACAATCAACTATTTTCGGTCTTATTTTAATTTTTTTAGGTGTAAGAACCGCCACTTTAGCAAAACACCCCCACAAATTCTGAGGTAGTCCAGAACTTAATAGCAATGTATTCATCATTTCTTTTAAAGTTCCATTTTTTCTTTCAGCAATCCCATTTAGCTGAGATGAATAGGGTACAGTTGTTTGATGTATAATACCACGTTGTGAATATAATTCACCAAAATGTGCTTCTTATTCACCACCTCTATCACTTCTCAATATCTCGATCTTCTTATCAAATTGATTCTCAACCTCATTTTTGTAATGTTTAAACATTTTCAATGCACCATCTTTACTTCTCAACAAGTAAACATAAGAGTATCTTGTGCAATCATCAATAAAAGTAAGAAAATATTTCGTACCACATCTAGTTTGAATAAATTTCAAATCACAAATATCTAAATGTATTAATTCTAGAGGTGCACTATTTCTTTCAATTGATTAAAAATAATTTCTTGTAAGATTTGCTTCCAAATAAGTCCCACATTTGTGATTTGAATCAAATTCAATTTTAGAGAAACATTCCATATTAACTAATTTACAC
This sequence comes from Nyssa sinensis, assembly GCA_008638375.1. Classification (NCBI taxonomy): domain Eukaryota; kingdom Viridiplantae; phylum Streptophyta; class Magnoliopsida; order Cornales; family Nyssaceae; genus Nyssa; species Nyssa sinensis. The sequence continues at coordinate 13,758,303 of CM018035.1, read as the reverse complement.
AATGTATCATAATTAACATGTCCTAGTTTACCATGCCACACATTTGAAGACTCAAGCATATAAGTAGAAGTTGTGTTCTTATTATTATTCCTAATAGGAGGTACAATTGTCATTACATTCATCTTAAAGTGCCCATCGCTTATATACCCCTTTCCTACTTACATCCTATTCTTGGATAGTATAAACTTGTCCGATACGAAGACCAATTTAAATCCATTTTTTCTCAACAATGATCCGGACACCAAGTTCTTTCAGATATTAGGCGCATGCAACATATTGTTGAGGTGAGTTCCTTTCCATAAGTCATCTTTAACACCACTTGTCATTGACCTTCAACCTTGGAAGTCGAGGAGTTACCCATAAAAAGTTATTCTCCATTGAATATATTGTGATATGATGAGAACATTTTCCTATTTGAGCAAACATAACGAGTAGCCTTAGTGTCCACCCACCATTCCTTGGTGTTGCCAACCAAATTCACTTCAAAGATTATCACGGATAGGTTCATTTCAGAAACATCTTCAGAGAATTGTCCACTTGGGTCATATTGGCCTAAGCATGCTTCTTGCTTAGATTCCCTTCGTCCTTGCGACTGTGATAGTCCTTAGCACGGTCTCCTTGTTTGTTGCATACATAGCACTTGCCTTAGAACTTCTTATTTGGACCTTGTTTGGGACCATCATCACTATGTTTCCTCTTATTGTTTTGAGAGCTTTGTCATTGTTCCACAACATTAGCTTTGAATTCCATGATGGCTTTCCCTATTTTCTTCTCAGAAGTATAGTTTTCTTCTTCAATCCGCAATCTCACAATTAAGTTTTCAAGTCTCATGTCTTTGCGCTTGTGCTTTAGGTAACTTTTGAATTCTTTCTAAAATGATGGCAATTTTTTCAATAATTGCAGCCACTTGAAAAGATTCACTAAGTGACATGCCTTCTGCATGAATGTCATGCAAAATCACTTGAAGATCTTGAACTTGGTTGATCACTGTCTTGGAATCAAGCTGCTTGTAGTTTAGGAATTTTCCCACTACAAACTTCTTGAGTCCAACATCTTCTGTTTTGTATTTATTGTCCAATGATTCCCAAAGTTCTCTTGCTGTCGCGATTGTGCAATACTTATTGTATAATGTGTTGTCCAGCCCGTTAAAGATGTAGTTATGGCATAGAAAATCTTCATGTTTCCAAGCCTCTACCGCAACAACTACTTGCCGATCAAATTCATTTTCCTTCAATGCGGGAGCATATTTATGAGGGAACTGAGCCAAATTAAGAATGGTCAAATAGAATAGCATTTTCTATTGCCACCTCTTAAATTCAGTGCCATTGAATTTCTCTGGTTTCTCTCCATGGTTCACGGGTACAGTTCCAACCATAGGAGCAAGGGTAGAAGCCACCAAGGGGTTCGAAGTCACCACAACGGTACTTTCAGTAGTCATTTAGACTCAAATCACAAAAGTATATAAGTAAAATTAATAAACTATTAATCTGTATTTAAACAGATTACTTAAGTAATGAGGCAATACTAAATTTAAGTAAATAAAATAACAAAATTAAATTTTTGTAACAAACAAAAATATAAACAACAATTTCAAATTCTGAAATTTTTGCACTTTTTTTTTCTGAAAAAGGAAAAAAAATTAGTATGAAATACTACAACAATAAAATGAAATAATAAAACTGATATATAAAACTAATAAGTCTTAAGATTGTTATCAGAGTTTATAAATCAATTTTGCCAAAACCTGTTTTAATAATAAAATAAAAACTATTTTATGAAATAAGAATTTGTTCTTTGAAAAATCATAAAAAATGCAAAAAGCATTTTTTTCAAAACAAAGTGGTATAAGAAATCTTTCCAAACCAGAAACTAAAACTAAAAACAGAAAACTATTTTACAGTATAAGAATACAGTAATGGAAACATAAAGAGCAACACTTGTAGAATTGCATAAACTGAAATAGTGATCAGGACTTGTGTTTTACATAATATCCTTAAGACAAATTACGGCGTATTTACGAGTTTTTGGTCGTACGCCTCCCAGGATACAATGATCGAATACGCGCAGATGTGAAGCCCTTCAACTGTGTTGTCTAGCAAACCAAAACAGTGACTTGAACTCTCTCAAACTGGTAGCACGTCGTTAACACTCCAAAAATAAATTAACCTTACTTCTTAACACAGTAAACACAGTAGCTAGCTAAGTAAGGGTCGATCCCACAGAGAGTGTCTGCAATTTATTTATTTTATTTATTCTGACTAAATCTAAACTAAAATTCAATTAATAACAAAACAATAAAAGGGGGGGTTGAAATTTTGATTAAACTAATTACGAATGAAAATTAAATTAATAACAAAAATCAATAAATTTAAAACTTCAGTTCTTCGGTTCAATCTCACCCTCACAGTCAATGGAACAATCAATCAATTATAACATTATCCTCCCCTTCAATGAATCTAATAATCCTAGGTAACAACAAGCTCTGCTACCCGAAATTTTCCTTAGTTCCTCACTAATGAAACAAGCTCTCCATTAGATTCTAACCATTATACAATTTAGAACAAGCTCTCTAAATTTAATACAATGACAGCATTAATATTTAGGAAATTAGATTATTCTAAGCAACAATCACACAAGCTCGGACTGTTTAACTTAGGACATGATAATCATAGCAATAAACAAAAGCTTGACCACAATCATCTATTACTATTTGCCACAATTGATTAGGAACCATATCAATTACGTAATATATTTCCTGAATCTAGCAATTGATAATAATCTGATCAATCTAACAGGCCTTAATTAAATCAATCAAACTAAATATCAATAAACAATTAAAATAGATTATCATGAACAGATTCATAAGAAAAAGGAAATAACGTTACTGAATTGATTCAACCATTAAACTGTAACGAGGGTTCAAAATTCCCTAGAACTGGATTAAAAAATTATCCTAACATAATTGAATAAGAAAATAAAATTAAAAACTTATTGTCACTGTCTCTGTACTGATGCCTCTGTTGCAGCCGCACCAACTCCCGTTTTTTCTCTTGCGCCGCACGCTCCTCTCCTCTTTTTTTTTGTTTCTCTTTTGTTCCGCTTTAAATACCCTGTGCCCTCTTTATCCAGTCTCACCCCAGGCCCAAGACACTTTTTTCTCTTTTAAAAGACCAGCCACGCGGGCCCGTTTTCAGCCGCACAAGCCCAGCTTCCTTCAGGCTTGCACTCTTTTTAGTCCTTTCCTTTTTTCTCTTCTTTGACTTTTCTTCAACTTTTTCCTCCTTTGCCTTTGTTTCATTCAGCCGTTCCAGCTCAAGCCTAGCCACACAAACCAACCCCAGCCCGTGAAGGACACAGCTCACTGCTCAGAATTGATTTACTGATTTTATCAAAACTGCTAAAACTTGCAAGCTATTTTTCTATCTGAAAACATGGAATATTGACTCGAGTTCTTCATGAAAGTTGTATCCCTCGAAGAGTAGGTAATTTTAGGCTTTTAAAACACTTGATTTGGACTTCAGAAACTCAATTTGTGGCCTGTTGAAGTCTGCTGGTCGGATAGGAAATCAGCTGCACGGACAGCTTCCCAGGCCTGATTTCGACACAATGTTTGGAGGCCCAAACGAACTTGGATTTTTGCATACCAGACCTTTCTGAAAATCCCAAGATGTCCTCTACAAACTTCATGAAGACCACTTCCTCATTCTCGAACTCCAACACCATCCAAATCTCAAGTGAAGCTATATAGGTAAAATCTGTCCAAAAACTAAAAATTACACAAAATTATTCTTTTACTATCAATGCTTCCCTAATTCGATAAATGAATTAATTAGCTCACTTCAATAGAAAATATGTCACAAAACTAAATATAAGGGAATTAAAAATATGAAATATTATGCTCTCATCAAATTCTCCCACACTTAGTTTTTACACGTCCTCGTGTAAACAGAACTACGAACAAAACAATAGGTTCACTTGAATCCATTCAACCAAACTCTCAAAGGTCTTAAGTTCAATAGCTCATCCATGAAAATTAATGCAAAGACTAACAAGCATTTGGTTAATACTTCATCAATCAATTCACAACAACAACCTTGTCATTTTCCACAAAACAATTTCAAGATCCAAGTGCATGCATGCAAGTACCTTTCCTATGATCAACATGAATTCACAACTAAGTCCATATGGGAGAAAAACTATGCACACTATTTCAAGACTCAAAACATAGCTTTTCCGCTATTACTTTTCACACAATTATTTTTTCCTTTTAAGTGAGTGCATTTTATGCTCCCTCTCACCTTTTGCATACATTTTTAGTTGAGTGCGTTTTACGCTCCATCTCAACCCACCACATGATTTACTTGCTTCTTTTTTTTCTTTTTCTTTTTTCATTTTGAATTTCATTTCTCTCACATAACTCCATAATTAAAAACCAAAATGAGCATTTAAGCAAGTTCTAAGTCTTGAAACCAATGCACATAGTTAAACATCAATACAACTTAGCTAATAAAGCATGTATCTCATATTCAAGCACCCATGCATATAAAAACAAATCAGTTTTCAGCCGTTCAAGTGTGGATTGTGACTTGGTCATCATTATTCATCAATTAATTAAACATCAACCAAAACCTGAAAGTCAACATTAATTCTTACACATTCATTGGCGACCTTCAAGAGCTTAGCCAAATAAAATCCAAATAAAACTATCCAATTTCGCACACCAACATTTTTTTATTTTTGTTTTTCATTTTTTTTGTTTTTTATTTTTTATTTTTTTAAAATAATAATCTAAAACAAAATAAAAATCTAGCAACCCTAAAGAAAAAATAATAAAAATAAATAAATAAAACAAAGTTTGAAATCCTCTCCCCCACACTTAAACCTTACATTGTCCCCAATGTAAGAGAATGATGCAAAGAAGAAATGACAAAAAAAAATAAAAATAAATAAAAAGAAAAAGGGAAGAAATAACAAATCTGGTTTCTTGGGTTGCCTCCCAAGCAGCGCATTTGTTTCATGTCGTTTGCCTGACGACTTGCTCTTCAACCTACTTCCAAATTCTCCTTACTTGTTGGGTCAAAAACTTCCTGCACTAAAGGGTTAATAACATCAACAGCAAAAACATGATCAATATCACTAGGGTACCTCATGGCATCATAAATGTTAAATTGAATCTTTTCACCATCAAATTCCATGGTCAAGGTACCATTATGCACATCAATCATTGTTCTAGCTGTTTTCAAGAATGGTCTCCCCAATAAAATATGTGAAGGATTAGGAGATGTATCATCATCCATATCCACAATGTAAAAATCCGCAGGAAATATTAATTCATTCACCTGCACTAACACATCCTCAATCACCCCTTCAGGGTAAGCATTAGTACGATCCGCCAACTGTATAATAACACCAATTTTTTTCAAAGAACCTAGATTTAAAGAAGCATAAATAGATCGTGGCATGACATTAATAGAAGCTTCTAAATCTAACATGGCTCTTTCAAATCTAGTATTACCTATTCTACATGGAATGGTGAACATACTTGGATCTTTACACTTAGGGGGAAGCTTTCTTTGAAGGACTGCTGACACATTCTCCCCCACACTTACCTTCTCATCATCTCTTAATTTCCGTTTGTTAGTGCATAATTCTTTCAAAAACTTTGCATACCTTGGCACTTGCTTAATTGCATCTAGTAGAGGAATATTCACCTCTACCTTGCAGAATGTCTCTAAAATTTCTTTCTCTTGTTCCTCCTTCTTAGACCTTGCACACCTGTATGGAAAAAGTAAGGGGTTAGTCTTAACTTGAATAGAAGGATTAGGAATTACCTTAGATATTTCTGCCTCCTTCTCAATCTCCTCATCCTCAACAACTACAGCAGTAGATTTTGGTACTTCCAATTGTTTGCCACTCCTCAACATTATAGCACTTGCATTCTCTCTTGGATTAATAATAGTTTGGGAAGGTAACTTACCTGAGCCTTGAGAATCCAATCGACCAACTGTGGTAGCAAGCTGACTTACCTGATTCTCCAAATTTTGTATGGAGGTCCTTGTCTCTTGTTGGAATTGTTGTGTATTAGTCATGAAAGCTTTAAACATATCCTCAAGAGATGTTCCAGAACTGGAAGGAACTGCTTGTTTGGGTGGGTACTGCTGTTGAACCTGTTGAAAACCGGGCTGGTTATTTGAGAAAGCATTCTGCATTGGTTGCCTATTTCCTCTATAGCTCAAATTGGGATGATCTCTCCATCCTGGATTGTAAGTATTAGAGTACGGATCATATCGGCGCTGGGGTTGTCCTGGGAAATTCCCTACTGCATTCGCTTGCTGAACAGTTTCATCTTTTTGCAATGTTGGACACCCATCTGAATTATGTCCTGACAACGAACAAATTCTACACACTTTTGCTGCTTGCATGTGCCCTACAGCCATTTGATGAACCAAAGCAGTTAAATCAAAAATTTGACGTTCAATGTTAGAAGTACTTACCTCATTCACCTTTGTAGGTGTGTGCTCCATTCTGGTTCCATACTGTTGTGAATTGGCTATCATGTTTGAAATCAAAGTCCTAGCAGCATCTGGGGTCTTATCAACTAGTGCTCCTCCACTTGCAGCATCTATCATACTTCTATCCATTGGCAATAGCCCCTCATAAAAATATTGAATTAAATGTTGATCATTAATTTGGTGTGGTGGACAGCTCGAACATAACTTCTTGTACCTCTCCCAATACTTGTAAAGAGATTCTCCATTATATTGTCTGATGCTACATATCTCATTCCTTATATTAGCAGCCCTAGAAGTAGGAAAATATTTCTCCAAAAATAGCCTCTTCATTTCATTCCATGTCTGAATCGATCCAGAAGGAAGGTAATATAGCCAATCCTTTGCCAAGTCTGCCAATGAGAACGGAAAAGCCCTAAGCTTTATCTGCTCCTCTGTGATTCCTTGAGGCTTCATGCTAGAACACACCACATGAAATTCCTTCAGATGCTTGTATGGATCTTCACCTGTAAGACCACGAAAGGTAGGCAAAAGATGAATTAGTCCGGATTTCAATTCAAAAGCAGCAGGTAAATCAGGATACTCAATACACAATGGCTGTTGATTTAGATTAGGAGTAGCCAACTCCCTCAAAGTACTAGCAGCCCTATTGTTATTAGGAGCAGCCATATCTTCTTCTTCTGAATCACTGTATGAATGGTTAGAAGATAATTCAAGTGCTATGTTCAAGCCAGGTGATGCAACAATAGCTTTTTCAAAATTTATGGTTGCAATTCGAGCTTGCCGAGTCTCTTTTCTCAACCTTCGTGTAGTTTTCTCAATTTCTGGATCAAATCTTAATTCATCAGATTGAGAAGATCGAGTCATAAACCAAAAAGAAATAGAAAATAAAAAAAAAAGTAAAAATAAATAAAAAAAAATTAAAAATAAATAAAAAAAAATTAAAAATAAATAACCAAACAATAAATCGCAAATTTCTAAATAAATAGTGCCAACTAGAAAACTCCACCAAACCTATAAAAAAAAATAAGAAAAATCAGAATTTGGTAAACAAAAATTAAAACACAAATTGACCTAAAAGCAACAAATTAAAAATAAATAAATAAAAAAATCAGCCAGAATAAATAAAGAAAATGACAGAAAACACTCCCCGGCAACGGCGCCAAATTTTGGTAGCGCGTCGTTAACACTCCAAAAATAAATTAACCTTACTTCTTAACACAGTAAACACAGTAGCTAGCTAAGTAAGGGTCGATCCCACAGAGAGTGTCTGCAATTTATTTATTTTATTTATTCTGACTAAATCTAAACTAAAATTCAATTAATAACAAAACAATAAAAGGGGGGGTTGAAATTTTGATTAAACTAATTACGAATGAAAATTAAATTAATAACAAAAATCAATGAATTTAAAACTTCAGCTCTTCGGTTCAATCTCACCCTCACAGTCAATGGAACAATCAATCAATTATAACATTATCCTCCCCTTCAATGAATCTAATAATCCTAGGTAACAACAAGCTCTGCTACCCGAAATTTTCCTTAGTTCCTCACTAATGAAACAAGCTCTCCATTAGATTCTAACCATTATACAATTTAGAACAAGCTCTCTAAATTTAATACAATGGCAGCATTAATATTTAGGAAATTAGATTATTCTAAGCAACAATCACACAAGCTCGGACTGTTTAACTTAGGACATGGTAATCATAGCAATAAACAAAAGCTTGACCACAATCATCTATTATTATTTGCCACAATTGATTAGGAACCATATCAATTACGTAATATATTTCCTGAATCTAGCAATTGATAATAATCTGATCAATCTAACAGGCCTTAATTAAATCAATCAAACTAAATATCAATAAACAATTAAAATAGATTATCATGAACAGATTCATAAGAAAAGGGAAATAACGTTACTGAATTGATTCAACCATTAAACTGTAACGAGGGTTCAAAATCTCTTAGAACTGAATTAAAAATTTAGCCTAACATAATTGAATAAGAAAATTAAAATTAAAAACTTATTGTCACTGTCTCTGTACTGACGCCTCTGTTGCAGCCGCACCAACTCCCGTTTTTTCTCTTGCGCCGCACGCTTCTCTCCTCTTTCTTTTTCTTTTGTTTCTCTTTTGTTTCGCTTTAAATACCCTGTGCCCTCTTTATCTAGTCTCACCCCAGGCCCTAGACACTTTTTTCTCTTTTAAAAGACCAGCCACGCGGGCCCCGTTTTCAGCCGCACAAGCCTAGCTTCCTTCAGGCTTGCACTCTTTTTAGTCCTTTCCTTTTTTCTCTTCTTTGACTTTTCTTCAACTTTTTCCTCCTTTGCCTTTGTTTCATTCAGCTGTTCCAGCTCAAGCCCAGCCACACAAACCAACCCCAGCCCGTGAAGGACACAGCTCACTGCTCAGAATTGATTTACTGATTTTATCAAAACTGCTAAAACTTGCAAGCTATTTTTCCATCTGAAAACATGGAATATTGACTCGAGTTCTTCATGAAAGTTGTAGCCCTCGAAGAGTAGGTAATTTTAGGCTTTTAAAACACTTAATTTGGACTTCAGAAACTCAATTTGTGGCCTGTTGAAGTCTGCTGATCGGACAGGAAATCAGTTGCACGGACAGCTTCCCAGGCCTGATTTCGACACAATGTTTGGAGGCCCAAACGAACTTGGATTTTTGCATACCAGACCTTTCTGAAAAGCCCAAGATGTCCTCTACAAACTTCATGAAGACCACTTCCTCATTCTCGAACTCCAACACCATCCAAATCTCAAGTGAAGCTATATAGGTAAAATCTGTCCAAAAAACTAAAAATTACACAAAATTATTCTTTTACCATCAATGCTTCCCTAATTCGATAAATGAATTAATTAGCTCACTTCAATAGAAAATATGTCACAAAACTAAATATAAGGGAATTAAAAATATGAAATATTATGCTCTCATCACAAACTCTATGAATTATTGACGCACATAATGTATGAAAAATTCGTTGAATGAATGCTAAATGTGGTGGTGTTTATATAAATTCTTTTATGCCAATTTGGTAAAAGCATGAAGCTTAGGTTATGTTTGTTCTTGGCGAACAGATACAGTCGCGCCTAATGAAGAAAACAACCATTCAGTCAAAAGTCAAACTAAAAGAAATCGCAAAACGACATCGTTTTGGATTTAAACCAAAACCAAATAAAATCGCAAAACGACAACGTTGGATTTAATTAATTTGGTAATTAAACGACAATGTTTTGGACTGTTTCTAATAGTAACAGAAACAATAGTGTTTTGAAAAAACTTTTAAATGAATTTTCCCCAAAAGATATATATAAAGCGGGCCAAGGACCAAACTCAAACCCAAACCCGAACCGGCCTAGTTCAGCGCGGGACGGCGCACGTGTGTGTGTGGTGAACCAAGCATGTGATATGTCCTCTCCCTTCCACAAGACTTGGCGAACAGACACAGTCGCGACTAATGAAGAAAACCCTCATTTAGTCAAAATTCAAACTAAAAGTAATCTCAATACGACGTCATTTTGGATTTAAACCAAAACTAAATGCAATCGCAAAACGAAAACGTTGGATTTAATTAGCCTAGTAATTAAACGACAACGTTTTGGACTGTTTCTAATAGTAACAGAAACAACAGCATTTTGAAAAAAAATTTAAATGAATTTTTCTCAAAAGATATATACATATATATATATATATATAGCAGGCTAAGGCCCAAACCCAAACTCGAACCGGCCCAGTTTGGCACATGCATACGTGTTTGGTGAATCAAGTATGTGCTAGGTCCTCTCCTTTTCACTAGACTTGGGTGCCCCTAAGGGCCCAAACATTCTTTCAAGGTAATTGTATATATACTCTTTAAAATCCTTGTCCCCATCCTATGTGACACAAGCTTTTTACAAGCTTCTAGTTTTTGTTATCATTTTTAAGTGATGATGTTTGGAGGCAATTTCTCATTTATTCCTTAATAGTTTAGAGCAACCCAATATATGATCTTAATCTCCTCATGGAGGAGAACATATTGTGTAAGACTCACCAAAATTAATGTGTAAGACTCACTTTAATTTTTACTCTAAAATAACCAAAAAAAAATTATACTCAAAATCCATTATTTTTAACAAACACGTGATGCAAAAAAACATGATCACAAACTTAAAAAAAATCTATATTAACTCAAACCTAAATTATAAGAATAGCTTATCTTACCTACTAAAAGAAGTTAAGGCCAACACAATGATGCATTAAGAGTTATAATGGGAGTGGATTACTTCTATTATCTTAATGAATAAGGATATTGTTCTGGGTTCATCTTGTATTTATAGACCAAAACCGCCTAACAAGAAACTTCATGGATATTCTCAAAAATTTACATATTCGTTGTATTCACGAATCTACCAGTAGTTTCCACTGGCTGCAATACCTAATTCGATATTCTAGAATTTTGTAGAAGATTACAAATTATTTTTAATTCCCCTCTTAATTTATAATCTTCATATATTTATGAATTTCCTTAAGTTTTTCTGAGATTACGGCCAAGGGCAGACTCAAGAAAAAAATTAAGAGGGCTAGAATTTCTTTTTGGAGAAATTTTAAGGAAAATTTATTTTTAAATAAAATGGAAAAAATTTATATGTAGTTTTTTTCCAGGAAGATGATGAGGAGAAAATTTTATTTCTCAAATAGGTAGATGTTAGGGGGGATTTTTTTTTTCTTCTTAAATTAGAGAAATTTTACATATATTTTTTTGGGATAATTAAAATCAAGTCACAATTTTGGCCTATATTTAAGATTCAATCATATTCAAAATCTAATTTGAAAAAAAGTCATGTTTTGTACCTAAATTAAAAAGAGATCATAAATATAACAAATACATCAATTTTTCAATTTAATATTTTATGAGACAAAAATACACTTTTAAAACAAAACACATTTCCTTAACCCTAATTCCCTTAGAACGTTGTAGTCGTCGTCATCTAGCGCTTCCTCCAGCCGTCGTCCTCCGACCGCCGTAGTCGTCCAACAGGTAACTCTCTCTCTCTCTCTCCCTCTTTCTCGTTGGTTGCTTTTTTTATTGTTTATATATATATATATATATATATATTTGTGTGCATATGAGATGAATAAATGAAAACCAATTATAAGGCTTTGACAAAAAATAAAATAATGTTATGTTGATATAGTATATGGAGGATTTGAGAATTATTTTAATAAATTTTTACTTAACAAAAAAATGAATAGATTTGATTTTAATGATAAATAACTTTAAGGTAAGTTTTCATTTAGAAATATATATGTTTTGTGTCCAAATATGATAATTATTCTCACTTGGTGCACCAATTGTCTTTATGAAATTTTTTATAATTTATTAGTGAATTTTTTTTAATATTATTAGTATTTGTAACATGCAACATATAAGTAGTTTATATATAAATTATCATTAAAAATTAAACCGTGACTGCAAACATCCACAAGTGTACAGGCGACTAATGTATACACCAACCAAGTAATTCATGGAATTATTCAACTTAGTAGATCACCACTCACATAATAACATACTTAAGGATCAAAAGCCAACTAGACCTGTTAAGATATAGCTATTAGCATAGGTTCTCCAAAGTAATATCAAAATAACACAAGATTGTAACAAAAATTCTCATTAACTAGAGAGAAACATTGAAATCACTCATCTCCACAAAAATTATATATTTTCATGCAATGAAGTCTCAATATATTTTAAAGGTTAAATTATATTGACATCCTTTGAGGTTTCAGATATGTAAAAAAAAACATGGAATGACAGTTTCGTTATTTTGAAGAAAAAATTTGACTTGAGGAGGGTGTTTGTACTTTGTCATAAAAAATAGGAAAGATCAGTGTAATTTCAGAAACTTCAGAAAAGTTAGTATAATTGTCAGCAACTTCAGAAGAAATCGGTATAATTTATCCTAACTTAAATAGCGTGCTCCACTTGTCATTTTCAATTAATTATGCAACAAGTGTTAACCTTGACTAATAAATCACATAAATAATACTTCATTCATCCAATTTAAGAGTTCCCTATTCTTTTTGTTGAGGTCCAAAATATAACCCTACAGTAGTTTAAAAAGTCAATTCATAAAGTATTGTGAAATTTCTAAACTAACAATTATTATCAATTTGATGCATTGTAGTAACTCATATGAAAGGTGGTTAATTTTGTAAAATTATAATTTTCACTTAAGTGTTAAAGCCTTACAAAGTTATTTTTCCAAAAACAGTCATAGCATGGGATGGAGGGAGTAACATATATTAAAGCACATTCAGAAACTATTGCCCAAAACTCAAAAGTTATATTAGCCTATCAGAAATCATTTTCAGTTGCACAATAATGTAACTTTAATCTACTACCTTATTAATAATATTCATAATTTGACAAGATCATAAAACTTTATTGTGTCACAAATTAAATAATCTTGTCAACTCTAATCAAACATATGTACTATAAAGGCAGAAAAAACATTAATTGTCTTTAAATAAATATATCCAAGTATCACAGAGGGACACATGATACTAGGAATACAATTGAAAAAATAAATTAGAAATTTGAAGCAATTTCCTCTTTATAACCAAGAATGTTTTATCCCATAAAAGATGACCAATAAAGAGTCCACACTTATCGGAATAATCCATACTAATGCTCTACACATACGTAATCACACGTAGCCAAGGTACAGCAAGTTCAATGGACTATTGTGATTGCTACAACCAATAATTTAAACTTATCCCGTTAACTCTCAACCAACAAACATTCTAAACAATTCAAAAATTTTAATGCAAAATATAATGAGACATAGTGACTCACGTCATGAAAAATTCCTAGCTAGGCAATAGCTTTACGATATGCCTTTGAATTCTAGTTATATGCTTAATTTTCTTTACATTTGAATGCTTTTCTTCATATATTCGATAGCTACGTGCTTTTCTTTACATTTGAATATTTTTTTTCATATTCACAAACTTTGCTTGGCGAGTGAGTAAAGTTGTTTAAACATAAACATTAAAAATAGCATAGGATGCTCATTCAGAATTATGAGATGACAGCCAATTAAATTCCTTAATATATTACTGCTAAAAGAAATCCAAACTTCAACCTTTTTGATCAATGGCTAGCTCTAGCCCTTCATGTGCAAGAGTGTACATGTGGCACATCATCCCATCCTCGGATCCATGATCCCCTGGACCATGCAATAATCTTTGGGAACCTATTTTTCTGTCAAACTCAGTAAAGCCAAGTACCTTCTGTGGCAGGTCTCATGGTTAGTCAAAATTTTCTTGGTTTTATTGATGGGCCGAATGAAGCATAATGGACTATCAAAATAATCTATACTAATGCTCTACATGTAATCAAACCTACTCAATTAAGGTGAATCAAGCTCAATGGACTATATATCCTGATCACTGCAATCAATAATCTGAACTTATGATCAGGTCATCGATCTCTCAACCAACAAACATTTTAAACAATTCAATTTTTCGTAGAACAAAATATAATGAGATTTATTAGCTCACATCATGAAAAATTCTCATGTAATAGCTTTACAATATGCTTATAAATTCGTAATATGTTGTTTTTCTTTATATGCTTGGGGTGTTAGGGTGTTTATGTTTTACTTGGAGGCATATATTCATGTAATTTTTAAGAAACATGCACATGTATTTAAAATGATAATACTTAAGTCCAAATTCCGTACTCAGATTTAGAGTGGAGCATTGTACTATTTAAAATTTTCTCCCAACGTCCCCTCCCTCCGCACCTTTTATTTATACTTGTCTTCTTATTCTAGACTTTGCTTTTCTTTACAATTGAATATATGCTTCTGATCTGATCCCCTCCCTCCGCTCCTTTTATTTATACTTATCTTCATATTCTACACTTTGCTTTTCTTTACATTTGAATATATGCTTCTGATCTGGTCCCCTCCCTCCGCTCCTTTTATTTATACTTGTCTTCATATTCTAGACTTTGCTTTTCTTTACATTTGAATATATGCTTCTGATCTTCATATTCCGGACTTTGCTTGGCAACTGAGTAAAGTAGGTGCTGTGTCTGGGTAAAGTTTTTTAAACGTAAACATTATAAAATAGGATAGGAATGTTCATTCAGAAGTATGAGATGAGATTGGAGAGCTATTTCACTGTGCACTCCTATTCACTACTTTTTGAGTGTCATGAGAGCCAGACACGACCTTAAATTACAGCTCATCAAATTTTGAATTCAAAACTTTCAAACCCTCAACCTGGATGATCAATGGCTAGCTCCAGCTCTTCTAAGTACCCACACCCATCAATGATTAACGTGGGGAACTTTGTTTCCATCAAGCTCACTAAAACCAACTACCCTCTGTGGGAAGCACAGATGCGTAGTCTCATTGTTAGTCAGAATTTGGTTGGTTTTATTGATGGCCAGAATGTTGCACCAACTCAGAGTATCATTGACCGACCAGATGTTAGATCTGAGTTAATTGCTGAGATTGAGAACCCAGAATACCAGGCTTGGAGTAGAACAGACTGGCTTTTGAAAGGATAGATCATAGGTTCGCTTAGCGAAGAGGTTCTTGGTTTAGTGGTGATGTCGGACTGGAACTCGTACACTGCCAGAGTTGTTTGGGATCGACTAGCGCAAATCTTCGATGACAAACCTAAACCTGAAATTCAATCGCAGAAGGTTAAAAAGACAAAAACTGGTATGACGAGTACTCCCAATTTCTCCAAATTATATGAAAACCAGTAGATAGTTCACAGTTTTTCAATTGCCTCCTGCAAATTAGTTTTTGACATTTGACATAAATGATTTTAAAAACAGTTCAAATTATCTTATCACGAGACATTTTTTTCACAAAGATGAATCCACTAATGGATTCTATCATTATAAGTACTAGAAAGAGATAGGACAAGTGACATTACTTTTCATTTTCTCGGCTTTATTATTATAATTAATTTTTCCTTAAACAGGTATGTTTTTTCAGGGGCTATTAATTGATAATAATGCTAACCAATTGGTGAACCCAAGACTTTTCCCAAATAAGAAGTTGTAGGCTCAAGTTCTATTTCTCAAGAGAGAATGTGAGATTAATTTGTTCTACTAATTATAGAATTGTGTTAAACTTATTTGTCACAAGACCCATATTTTGTGATTTTTGATACGTGGAAGTTCATAATACATGTAAGTTAAAGTTCTTCATTACGTGATACGTGGTGGATAATACATGTAAGTTTAAATTTCTGAGGATAATTTACGCTGATCTCTCTTGAAATTTTTAATAATTACACTAACTTTTCTTGAAATTTTTGAAATTATACTGACCTCTTCTATTTTACATTACCTGATAATATACAGATAGTCCCGTTCATTACCCTTATATTTATTTATTTTTTCATTTTTCAATTTTGGCCAATTTTTTTAAATTTTTTTTAAAGATTGTTATTATTATTTTATATAAAAATAAATTTAAGGTTTTATCAATATTTATTTGAAAAATAAAAAAAAAAATTGATCAAAATTTAAAATTGATTGGAAAGAGTATTTGTATATTGTCAGATTAAGCAGGAGAGTCAGAGTAATTTCAAAAACTTTATAGGAGATCAATATAATTGTCAGAAACTTTTAGAAAGATTAATATAATTTTCTTAATTCTTTAATATATAATATGTAAAAATTTGTAATACATGTACTGCAATAACTTTGTTTTATTAAAAAGTAAAGAATTGATGATAATGAAAATGCTACCTGTATATGTTATTTTAATTCTTGGCCTTGATTTTATAACATCTCTTTTCCTTCATACATAACAGCTATGATGCTATTATCAACATATATTTTGTTTACCGCTCAATATTTTGCTAATAATGATAATTAATCTTTTATGTGTGTGCGACACATGGCCTTGTGACATTTTCTTTCATACCTCTAATGTTACAGTTACTAGTTAGCTCTGACGCATGGAGGGCTTCCGATCTACTTGGTTAAATGAAGTTTTCAGAATTTTTGAAATGTTAATGCATTTATATTTGTCAATGAGACAATGAGAGTGATGCTATCATTCCAAATGTTGTTGTAGTGTATCATTGATTATCAATCATGTTATGCAAGATTAGATACACAACTAATATTAGTTATTGACACATTATCTCAGATAAAAGAATTTGAAGATGATAGAATTATTGTTTGTCAATATGCAATAGCACAAATAAGGAACATACTTTTTAGGATAATCTTGTAAGAAGAAAAAAAAAACATTAGTTGTGAGAGTAGAATCATATATATTTAATTTTGTTACATTGGTGCTCTACAATCTTTCCTAAAATAGAAATTGCATATGAGTAGTTTAAAATGAAAAATAAAACAAAGGTCATTATTTATTTTGTTAATGATAATTCTTAACGCACATAGACTACTACTAATAATATTCTGAATCATTGCCTAAATTACCCTTTTGGGTTTTAATAAATTCTTAACTAATCAAATAAAAAAATGGTGGCATAACAGAAGGACAAGGATTTGAATGGAAGGGAAAAATAAAAGAACTCTTTGTCGCGATTCAGAGTGGACAAAGATTCAGTGTTGTGAAGAATCTCGTAGAGTCGATGCCGTCACAGGAGCTAGTCCAACTGGAAGAAGAGAGAGGCATTACGGCCCTTCACAGAATTGCAAGTGTTGGCAATGTTCAGGTGGCCAAGTTGCTGGTGAAGAAAGCTCCATTGTTGCCTAATATTAAAGACTTTAACGGCTGGCTACCTCTCCACATTGCCGCAAGTTTCAGCCAAAGGGAGATGACTTCATATTTAATGGAAGTCACCAAAGACAAGAAAACAACAGCATTCGAAGACGAATCAGGTGTTGCTCTCATGCGTGCTGTAATGACAGCCAAATTTTATGGTGAGCACACGCGCCCACACACACATATTAGTTTTTGGAAAAAAAACATCTTTTGACCTGTTTACGCATGTAATATACATACGTGAGAGATTTTGATTAAGATACACTAATTTAAAATTAAGTATTATTTATCAATTAATTGAAACAATTTTTATTATTATTATTATTTAGTTTCATGGTTTCTTCAATATAATGTTTCAGGTGTGGCCCTAGATTTACTACGGCAGAACCCTAAGTTGGCACGGCTGCAAGAGTTTTCTGCTCCTCAAGACTCTTCAGATGTGGCTCTAGATATACTACGGGCCGAATATAATTCAGCATCGCAGCCTAATTTTTCTGTTTTGGAATTTATGGCTCAAGATCCTTCTTCTTTTCCAAGTGGGAGACGCATGAATATTTTGCAACGCTTAATTTACTCCTGTCAGCCATCATCTCTTCATTCTCTTTCCTTAAATATATATACCATTAACAAACACTATTTAATAGCGAACTAATGATAAGTAAGATTTATCTGATCGTGAATTGATGATTAAGAAAGAAGTCTAAGAGCGGTGAAACACGGCGATTTTGAAGGCGATAGAGAGGTGGTCGACCGAAGAAGGAAATTTAATAAGAAAGTTATCAGTTATTGGGAGAGTGAGACTTTAACCATAACCCTCTCTTTAACGATGAGGACTTGAATATTAACGACTAAGCTACACGTAACACGGGTCCATGAGAGTAATTATTTTTACACATAAATGTTTATATATAAATGTATATAGTTATATATATATTTATACTTACATGTGCTTATATGTATGCCTATATACACATATAAATGCATTTCTATCCAATTCATATTTATTTTATCTTCTTTTAATAAGTTTACTTTAAAATATTAAAATTAAAATCACTTTTAAGATAGTTTTCAAATAGGTTATCAAAAAAAGAGAGAGTTTTCAAATCAATTTTTGAATTTATACTTTTTCACTAAACAAAAATATATTGTATAAGTTACGTTTAAAAAAAAACCTTTTATCAAACTGTAGCTGTTTATCAAAAAACAAAAAAAGAATTTGTTGAAAATAAAAAAACTTTAGTTATAAAAAATAATATTTATTACTTTTTTATGCTATTCCACAGGTATTTCCGTGAAATTGGAAGACCTCCCAAATCATCCTAGTGGAGGAGATTTGCAAAAGGGAGTCCAAATTATTAAAGGAAAGATCATGTTGGGTATGTATAAGATTTTGTCTTCCATATTTAGTTAGGGCAAATGATCATCTTCTGTGGGATTTAAAGAATTGCTCATATATCAAATGTAAGACTCAAAAATTGCTCTTATATCAACTGTAGAATTTAAAATTATTGACATTTGGTCATGTGGACTCGAGCCATTTTGGCATCCATAAGATTTGTGCGGATCGTGATAAATATGATATGAGTTTATATATATGATAAAAATTTATATGTAGTTAAAACTTTTATCCATTCTGGATAATTTGACCCAAGTAGATATTATCACGTTAGATATGATAAGAGTTTATATGTGGTTAAAACTCTTATTCGTTCTTATTAATTTCACTTACTTGGATATTATCACGTAAGCCTTGTGGTTATCCTATTAGTTATAATTATGATAGGAGTTTATATATGATTAAAACTCTTATCTATTGTGGTTAATTTCACCCAATTAGATATTATAACGTAAGTCTTGTGGTTATTCCATTAGTTGTGGTCATAAGATATAAAAATATACGTATTGGTTAAGTATAATCAATCCATCCATGTGTAGTCTCTAAATAATTATAACATGAGGTTTTGAATGATTGTGATTCTATCCATACGTAGTCTTCCGATTATCATATGAGGTTTTTGAGTGATCGTGATTCTATCCATGTGTAGTCTACTAGATAATTATCACATGAAGTTAAGTGATCGCTTTCTTTGAGATTCGTGATCACTCTCTCTGAGATTCGTGATCACTCTCTCTGAGATTCTTCTTGGATAACCATCATAGTGTCATTGGTCTTGGATCATGGAATTAATAGACGACTCTTACATAACCAATCTATTGACAAGGATGATCTCATGTAGCGTTCCAATGATGCTCGTGCTATTCCAAGAAAGCTCGTAATTCAAGCTGCTTCTTCCATTGTTCTTGATCCAAAGAAGTAAAGGGGTTAACACCCATTTATGTTTTTATGTATTTTGTTTAGTTCTGATACCAATTGCACTGATACGAACGATAGAATTTAAAATCGATGTATAGGATTTAAAAATACCAAGCTTATTGATTTAGCAATAATCAACACTATTATTTATTAAAAACCAATAACAAGAACAAGGGGTTACTCTCGGTTCAAACCATTTTTTTAGGGGGCCACACTCCCAAAGCAATCTCATGGCTTATACAACCATTCTCTCTCACGGTCACCACTCCACAGCTAAAACTCTAATCTCGTCACTTCACCCAATATAACAGAGATTCACATGTATATATAACACTAACTCTAAGTCTTATATTGATTAAAATCTACTCTAATTAGAATACCTAATTTAATTAGGACAAAGAATCGTACTTCTACTAATAATTAATTACCTAACTCTTGTATAAAGTAAGACTTATTCGTTAGATACAAATCAATGGAAGATGCTTTTAGTGTAATACACCATTTCAATAGCAGAGTGATCAAAGACAAAAGGATGCTAGTAAAATTAGCGTGTTTCGTAAAGAAGCCTTCTGATACGGCTTAAAAGAGGAAGGAGTATATGAGTAAGCGTACATACGTGAATTCTATCAGTAATGCCTATGGGTTGGATGCTAACAGCAAGTTTCAAAGGTAGAGGCTGCCATTTCCAGAAGTGGTTAAAAGAGGCAATGAATCTTAGAAATCTGAGGTGAGTCCAAATGGAAACCAGAACGGCATTCAGACGTGGAAAAGGGAGAAGTTTGGAAATTGGTGGCTCTACGAAGTGTTTTAGCCAAACATTTTTTGTAAGATCAATGAAATCGATGAAGGAGGCATTTATCAGTGAAGGAATATTTGATATTCAAGTTCGTTACCTAGCTAGGCGGTTTGTGGATGATTTTAACATTTGATTCGTTAGAATCAATGAATGAAATGCTAAAGGATGAGGTCCATTGGCTTAAAAATTGGTTTGTGGAATATCATAAATGGCATAAAGATCTTCCCTATAACAATAGTCGGGTTGTTTGGTTAAGTTGTTTTGGAGTCCCTTTCCATTTATAGAACTTTAAAACTTTTTCCAATATAGGTAAAAATTGGGGCGAGGTGATTACACTAGATGATGCTACTACAAGAGGAGGAAATGTTTAGACGTTCAGGAGCTATGGGTGCTGGTTTAGACGGTTTGGAAGATGAATCGGCAGATAGGGTAAACAATGGAAAAGAATATGATGAGTTAGATATGATTAGCTCTGGTAAAGAGGAGGTGGCAAAGAATAATTGGATCTTTAATGACGTGGAGGCCAACTCAGATGCTGAATCTTTTGTAGATGAGTCAGTTGATCTATTGAGAATCGAAAACATCTCAATGGGGAGCATGAAAGAGCAGGTGGAAATTAATCCAATTATCGGTATTCAAATTCAACATAATTACTTAATGTTACCTTTATTAGACCGTGAAGGAAATAATATTGGGCTTGTTGTAAAAAGGGTTAATTCTTGCATTATTGGGCTACCCACTAATTATCTAAAGTGGGGGCTCTAATAGTGAG
Source organism: Nyssa sinensis (assembly GCA_008638375.1). Lineage (NCBI taxonomy): Eukaryota > Viridiplantae > Streptophyta > Magnoliopsida > Cornales > Nyssaceae > Nyssa > Nyssa sinensis. The sequence goes on along the minus strand of CM018035.1, from coordinate 13,737,141 downwards.
AAAAATTGGGCCCAATGGGAATTTTACTAAAGTCAGTAGGTGTCTAATGCTTTTTGATATGGGGAATGATCTTAGTTACAACCCAGTCCAATTGTGTACTAACTCGAGTTTGGAACTAAAGGAGGTTGGTTGTGAAAAAAAATAATGTATCTGGTATGACTCAAAAAAGGGAAAGGGAAAAGAAAAGAAAAATCTCTAGAAGAAGATCACTGGAGAAGATTATGGAGTCGAACATCTATAGAATTAGAAGGAGAAGAAAGATTAAGAAGAAAGTGCAAAAGAAAGTGATTTTGAGGGTGGCGACAGCGACCTTATCACTATTAATTTCTTCCGATGATATCAGAAATCGTAATAGATTGTTCTTAAAAGAAGCAGAGGTTGTTTGGGAGATGGGAGAAATGTTGGGAATGAACTATGAAGGGAGTGAAGAGGAGGTAGTGAGTAGATTGGCAACATGCTACAAGAAAATCTATTATTAGCGACGTTCACTATTAGCGACGCACAAAAATCGTCGCTAATAGTGTGTATTAGTGACGCACAAGGTGTGCGTCGCTAAAGAGTGTAAAAAAACACTTTGGGGCACACGGGAACGGATTTGCAACACTTATAAACCTTTAGCGACGTACGTGAGCGTCGCTAATAGCTTGATACCTTTAGCGACGTTCATGTGGACGTCGCAATTAGTATACAAACGGTGCCGTTTTAATAAAATTCATTTAGCGACGCACGTTGTGGACTATTAGCAACGCCACTGTGCGTTGCTAATAGTCTGTTAAAATCCCTTTTTCTCCTTCAGAATGTGCGATCTGTCTCTCTCTCTCTCTGACTCTCAGCCACTGCGTCTCTCTCTCACTATCACGGTGCGATCTGTCTCTCTCTCTCTCTCTCTCTCTCTCTGTATCTCAGCCACTGCGCCTCTCTCTCCCTCGGTGCGATCTGTTTCTCTCTTTCTCCCTCGGTGCGATTTATCTCTCTCTCCCTCTGTCTCTCAGCCACTACGTCTCTCTTTCACTCGGTAATCTATATCTGTATCTCTCTCTCTCTCTACACCTGCGATTGGCCTTCTTGTTATATTACATTTTAGAAATGTGATTAATATTTGCGTTAATTAATTCCGTTTTGTAGTGAAGTGCGATTCACTTGTCCGTTTTGAAGCCATACGGAGAACACGACTATTTTGTTTATTGATTAAACAGGTATTCTTGTTGTATATGTTGTTGCCTTTCTTTTATAATTTTTTTTAAACAATAGCTTCTGTAGTTTATAGCTTTTCTGGTCTGTTATAATGAAGAAGCTATTGGGATCTTATTAAGATCTCTCATCTCTCAAATTCTATTATTTTGGTCTTTATCAATGTTGCTTGTGAGATTGTTGATAGATCGGTTTTGGGGTAAACCCTTGATAGAAATGGGTTAGATCTAAAACATTGAAAATTAAGCCCAAAAAAAATTCTATAACATTAGATGTGACTACAAACACAGAGAAATTTTTGATATTTGGCAGTGAAAAGCTAGCAGCCCTCGTGCTACTGTCAGCTTTCATGCTTATTTTGGCAGTGAAAGTAAGATTGTCATGGGTACTATTTTGATATTTGCATCTTTGGATTTTGAGTATTGTGTGAGATTTTTGGCTTCAGCATCTTTAGATTGTGGTGCTTTTTGCCTTATCTTTGATTTCATTTTATCACCTTCTTATTTATCTCCTTTATCAAATATCATTGGATCAACCATTGAGAAAATTGGGTCCTTAACCTCCTCTCAAATCCAATTCTACTTTTATTGTTATCAATTTTCCTAGTGTAGGAAATAACTAAACCCATTTCCCTTATTCCAAGCCTATGGCGATGCGCCAATGTTGAGCTTTCAATACCATTGAAAGTGGTTTCAGAGCATTTGGAGTAGCTTTTCTACCTCTACTTTTGCTCGTGTTTATAGAACTTACATAAAAAAAAATAAAAAAAAAACGTAAGGATAAATTATACCCATCTCTCATGAATGGATTTGAAAAAGGTTGGACAATTTTGAGAGATGAAGGCATTCTAATCTCGCTTCACCTTTTATTTAATAAAATTTTTATATTATATAATTAATGTTTACAATAATATTTTATTTTATTTTATATGAAAATTCTAATTAAACTTAATAGAATAATACATTTTTAAGAAAATTAATATTATTTTAATTCTATTCTGTCGTGTCATTTTTTTTAAATACATGTAATATATTGTTTGATAAGAGGATTATTATAATTAATTTTAATAAAATAAATAATAATTTAATAAATAGTTCGAATTTATAGTATCATGGGTTTATTTCACTATGCTTGTAATTACTCGTTCATTTTGATATCACTATGCTCGTCCTATAAATTAAAATTTTAAACTTAAGTCAGTACCTCAACTTTAATGCTAAATTTTGTAAAGCTTTGTTTAGTACCGTGAAATAGGGGTATTAAAATTAGGTTTAGCTACAATTAGATGCAAGTTAATCTAAAATTTGAAGTCATTACAATCCAATTTCAAGGCTCAAATTTCATGATACGAAACCAAAAAGAAAAAAAAAATCAATTTTGTCTTTTCAATCTTAAATGAGAAAAATAAAAAATTTAAAACAAGTTTAACCCATTTAATTGTACTTTTACATTGATTAAAAAATAAACACATATTAAAAAATATGATTGAAAGTGCTTGTTTGATTCAATTGTCAAAAAATAGACTATTGCAAGTTAAATGACTGTATAAATGTCGTTTGAGTTAAAGAATTTATTTTTTGGATAAACAGTTAATAAATACTTGAAAACTATTAAATTTAAACATTTATAATGGATTTGACCTATTAACATAATTCAAATTATACTTAACAAAAAAAATTGTATCACAAAAACAAAAACAAATATTTAATACTTTAATACATCTTCAATATTGTATCAAATATAATTAAACCTGATACCAAATTAATGTGTGGGTCGATCAATACTTATATCAATTATAATTAACACTCATATATATTATGTTAAATTATTAACTCATTTAAAATTGTAATAATTAAAAAAATTAAGTATAACTTAGATATTTAATACTCTATCAGCTACCGCAGCTCATAAATGGCACGAAGTGATATGGCCCCATTTATTTTTTTAACAGTACTGAAACGAACTCCATTGCAATTTCTAACAATACTTTGTTAACATTAGAGAAACAAGATTCTAAAAGATTTGAAGAGATCGGTAGGGACAAGGCCGATTGAGTTGTGTGGTTGAGGGTTTGGGTTTTTTTTTTTTTTTTGTAGTTACTAATGAAGATTATCAATTGGAATGTCAGAGGGTTGCGGAAAAAGAAAAAAAGAGGTAGATTAAAGGCTTTGTTAAGAAATAAAGAATCCAATGTTGTTCTAATCCAAGAGACAAAAAGAAAGAAATCTTCAAGACTCTTCGTTTAATCATTTTGGCTAGGGAAAATTTTTGATTATATGGAAATAGATGCGATCGATACGAAAAGAGTTTTGTTGTGTGTTTAGAATTCTGAGGTTTTTTTTAGTACAAGAAGTATGTGATAGCAGGAACTTTTCACTAGTTTCAGGAATGCTTAAATCTAGCTTTCAATGTGGGATTGTAAATGTATATGGTCCTAAAAATATGGTTGAAAGAAGAACATTGTGGAAACGATTGGTTCATCTAACGTCTATATCATTGGTTCCATGATGTCTAGGTGGTGATTTTAATGAAATTAAGATTTTGGGTGAAAGGCAAGGTTATTCTAAAAGAGATAGGGAAATGAGGGATTTTAAATCTTTTATTGATGAGTTGGGGGTGGTAGCTCTTCCTCTTATTGGTAGGAAATTTACAAGGTCTAACTTTCAATATGATGAAAAGTGGAGTAGGATTAATAGGTTCCTACTTAACCAAGAGTGGCTTAAGAAGTTCAAATTCAAGCAATGGGCTCTTCCAAGAGGTCTTTCTGATCACTGTCCTATCCTTCTCAAAGAAGATGAGAGGTATTGGGGACCAAGACCCTTCATATTTTTTAATACTTGGCTTCTGCTTCTTGATTTCTTAAAAGGGATGGAAAAGTGTTAGGGTGAGATACTATCACTTGGGAATGCTGGTTTCAAAACTATTCAAGAAGATGCAGGATTTGAAGAGAGCCCTAGAGGAGTGGAATTGATCTGAAATGAAAAATCTGGATGTCAAAATTCAAGATGTGGAAAATGAGTTAAATGACATTGATGTAGCAGCTAAAAGTAGGCATTTGGATGTTGAAGAAAATATGAAGAGGAGTTCATTTAAAGAAAACCTTTGGCAATTGAGCAGAATAGTCGAATGGGCATGACTACAAAAATCTAGACTCAATTGGTCTTTAAAAGGTAACTACAATACCATGTATCTTTATCAGATTGCTAGTGAAAGGCAAAGGAAAAACTTCATCAATTCCATCTTAGTTAATGGAGTCGATGTTGATGATCCTGAGGGTATGAAAATACAAGTATATTTATATTTTTGAAAGTTGTTTATGGAGGACTGGAAGGTTAGATCATTTTTTTCGGATTCTTTTATAGTTCCTCAGCTAAGTGCTACCGATAATGAGTTGTTAGTAAAGAGTTTCATGGAGAGTAAAGTTTAGCTTGTAAAGGTAACAAAGCATCAGGCCCTAATGGGTTCAACATTTTGAGTATCAAGAAATGGTGGAGTTTATGAAGAAAGATATTATGAATTTTATGTAGGAATTTTATGAAAAGGCCAATCTAGTAAAGGGTATAAACTCATCATTTATAACACTGATTCCTAAAACTATTAATTCAGTCACATTAACAGCTTATAAGCCTATAAGCCTCATTGGAAATGTTTACAAAATATTGGCAAAAGTGTTGGCACAAAGATTAAAGCTAGTTTTACAAAGAACAGTTGGGAATATGCAATCTGCTTTCTTGGGGGGTCGAGTAATGTAAGATGGTGTGCTTATTGCCAATGAAGTGGTTAATGATTGGAAGAGAGGAATGAAGGTAGGGTTGATTATCAAGCTTGATTTTGAAAAGGCATATGATAATGTCAATTGGTATGTTCTATTCAGTCTTATGAAAACGTTTGGTTTTAATGAAAAATGGGTGGCTTGGATATCAGAATGTGTTTCTTCTATATCTTTGTCGATTTTAGTCAATGGTTCCCCGTCTAAAGAATTTAAATGCAGAAAGGGTTAAGGCAAGTAGACTTACTGTCTCCGCTCATCTTCCTTATGGTAGTTAAGGGTCTAAATTTGTTGTTCTCTAAAGCAAGGCAGTTGAGGGCTTCTAAAAGGGATACCTATTGGCAATTGAGGTTTGGTTGTCTCTCATTTACAATTCGTAGATGAAACTTTGATTTTTTGTGAAGTAAATTTGCAAGAGGTTGTAATTATTAAGAGGATTCTTAAGTGTTTTGAGATATGCTCTAGGCTAAGAGTCAATTTTCACAAGAGTGTGCTATGTGGTGTTCGGGATAGGGATGATATATCTATGCAATGTGCTGATATTTTAAAATGTAAGGTCCAGTCTCTCTCTTTGATTTATCTAGGGCTTCCCTTATCGGAAAACCCAAGATTTGTTAAAACTTAGAACCCTGTACTAAAAAAAATAAAGAAAATGTTCAAAAATTAGAAAAGAAAATATTTATCCTTGGTTGGGAGAGTGGTGTTGATAAAATCTGTGCTATATAGCTTACCTATTTATTTTATGTATTTGTTTAGGCTGCCTGTGAAGGTTGCTAATGCTATTGACAAAGCCTGCAGAGATTTCTTATGGGGGTAGTAATGAAGGCAAGGAAAAAATGCATCTTGTGGGCTAGGATAAGGTGTCTCTTAAGAAAGAGTTTAGAGGTCTGTCTGTTCGAAGAACCAGAGATATGAATGATGCTCTTCTACTCAAATGGTGGTGGAGATATGGTAGAGAAGATTGTGCACTACGAAAAAATGTAGTTTGTGACAACTATGATATGTCAAAAGAAGATTGAGCTCTAGTTTCTATCGAATATGATAGATATATGGAAGGCAATTGTCCATGTAACATAAAAATAAAAATAAAAAAGTTGCTCTTTTTTCGGTTTTAATAATAGTATTGAGTTAAAAATTGGTGATGGTCTAAAAATCTCATTTTAGATGGACAATTGGTGTTCTAACATTTTTCTTATGAGTTTGTTTCCATGGTTATACAATCTTGCTACAAATAAAGAGGCAAATTAGTGGATGTTTTTCGCAGCAATGGGGAGGTTGTTAATCTGGATGTTTGGAGGTTAAATTTTAATAGAGTTCACTTTTCTTGGGAAGATGAAGAGTTGATCAGATTGAAGAATCTAATTGTATTTATCTTTTAGTTTTGCTCAGCTAGAAAGGATTCAATTCACTAGAAAGGTAGTTCTTCAGGTGTGTTTTCAATAAAATCTTTGTATAGTTTTTTGAAAAATAGTTGGGATATTAAGGATGAACTTTTGGAGATCCTTTGGAATAATATTGCGCCTCCAAGGATTAAATATTTTGGTTGGTTAGTGGGGTGGAGAAGAGTGAATTGTTATGATAGACTGTTGAAGTTGGGCATCTGCATTAATAATGGTAATGACTCAAGTATATATAAGATGTGCGGTCTGGGGTTAGAATCAATAGATCATTTGCAAGGGATTTTTGGTTGTGATGAAAGGTAATAAAGTAAATGGCCTTTATGTTTTTCAGGGCAGTATAGTTGTTGGTTCTGCGGCTATTCATCTTCATCTTTAGTTGATTTAGATTCAGATACCCCCTTTTGTGGCATATGCGATTGGGTCACATGAGCAAAAGGGGTATGACAATTCTAGGCAAACAGGGTTTTCTTTGTAGATAGTCAACAGGAAAGCTTGACTTTTGTGAGCATTGTGTTTTCAAAAAAATAGAAAATGGTGAAGTTTAGTACTACGATTCATAGAACCAAGCGTACAGTTGACTACATCCATTTAGATCTTTAGGGTCTAGCAACCATCCCATCTCAAGGTGGTGCTCAATATTTTCTGACTTTCATTGATGATTATTCAAGAAAAGTTTGGGTGTATTTTCTAAAGCACAAGAATGAGATGTTTGCTACATTCAAGCAGTGGAAAGTCTTGATTGAAAAGCAAACAGGTAAACAGGTCAAGCGTTTTAGAACAAACAACGACATGGAATTTTGTGATGGAGACTTTAATAAGTTCTATCAGAATGAGGGAATTGCAAGGCACTGCACAGTTCGTGGCACTCCCCAACAAAATGGAGTTGCAAAATGGATGAACAAAATTCTTATGGAGAGAGCTCGTTTTATGCTCTCGAATGCCTGGTTATCTAAGGCATTTTGGGCTGAGGCCGTTAATACAACTTACTATTTGGTAAACCGTTCTCCTAATACTACTATTGAAACTAAAACTCCTAATGAGGTATGGTCTAGTACTCCTTTTGATTATTCAAATTTGAAAGTATTTGGTTGTCCTACTTATTATCATATGAATAATGGTAAGCTTGAGCCTAGTGCTAAAAAGCACATATTCATTGGATATGCACAAGGAGTCAAAGGTTATAATAGATTGTGGTGTACTGATCCTAAGTCACCCAAGTTAGTTATTAGTAGGGATGTCACTTTTAATGAATTTGTTGTGTTCCACCCGAGAAAGGAGTTTACTGATGTTTTAGGGAATAAGTAGAGTTATAGCAAGGAGATGGAGCTATAGGTTGGAGCTTCAGAGAGAGTGCATGAAGAGGGCACTCAATTTTAGCCATTGTTTCTACACAAAGTTCTTCCTCAGACTCTGGTGTAGAAGAAGAACCGCAATATAGTATTGCGACTGGTAGAGAAAGGAGACAGATTAGCCCACCTCAGAGATTCGGGTATGCAAATTTGGTTGCGTATGCACTTGCAATGGTAAAGGATATTGCAGTGCAAGAGCCTTACACCTATTCAGAAGCTATCACGGGTAGTGAGTCTACACAATAGATTGTAGCCATGAATGAAGAGATTGAATCTCTTCACAAGAACCAGACATGGGATTTGGTGAAATTGCCTAAGGGCTCGAAGACTGTTGGTTTGCAAATGAGTTTTTAAGAAAAAGGAAGGCATCCCAAGGGTTGAAGATGCTAGATACAAGGCACGCTTGGTTGTGAAGGGCTATAGTCAGAAAGAATGTATGGACTTCAACAAAGTTTTCTAACCTGTTGTGAAGCATAGCTCTATTCGCGTATTGTTTGCTTTGGTTGCTTTGTTTAACTTAGAGCTTGAGCAGCTTGATGTCAAGACAGCGTTTTTACATGGCGAGCTTGAGGATACTATCTACATAAAACAACCAGAGGGTTTTGTTATGCAAGATAAAGAAGATCATGTTTGCAAGTTGAAAAATTCATTGTATGGCTTAAAGTAGTCTTTAAGGCAGTGGTACAAGCGGTTTGACACCTTTATGGTGGGTAGTGGTTACTCGATGAGTAATTTTGACAATTGTGTGTATCACAAACAATTGTCAGATGGTTCTTTTGTTTACTTATTACTCTATGTAGATGACATGCTTATAGCTACCAAAAGCATGTCGGAGATTGACAGTTTGGAGTCCCAGCTAAGTAATGAGTTTAAGATAAAAGATTTGGGTGCTGCAAAGAAGATTTTAGGTATGGAAATTCATAGGGACATGAAATCTGAAAAGTTGTACTTGTCACAACAAAAGTACATAGAGAAGGTGCTTGAGCGTTTTGCTATGCAAAGTTCCAAATCAGTGAGTACTCCATTTACCTCTCATTTTAGGCTTTCTGCAGCATTGTTTCCGTAGAGTGAGGAAGAGGAACGATATATGTTAAGTGTTCCTTATTCTAGTGCAGTTGGTAGCATTATGTATGCTATAGTTTGCACACGTCTAGACATTTCACTGGTAGTTAGTGTTGTTAGTTGATATATGGCTAATCTTAGCAAGGCTCATTGGTAGGCAGTGAAATGGATACTTTGGTATTTGAGAGGGACTTCAAATATTGGCTTAGTGTTTAATAAAGCTTGTGGCTTCGGTTCTACCGTTGTAGGTTATGTTAATTCAAATTATGCTTGTGATTTGGATAAGATGAAATCTTTGACAGGTTATGTCTTCACATTTTCGGGTTGTGCAATTAGTTGGAAAACTACTCTACAGTCTACTGTTTCTTTATCAACAACAGAAGCAAAGTACATGGCTGCAGTAGAAGCAGTGAAGGAGGCAATTTGGTTGAGAAGTTTGGTTAGTGATTTGGGCTTATAATAGGATGTTACTGTTGTATTTTGTGATAGTCAGAGTGCAAAACATTTGACTAAAAATCAAATGTATAATGAGAGCACCAAACATATAAACGTCAGATATCATTTTCTTCAAGATGTTATGTCCCAGTGTGACATTACAATCAAGAAGATTGCCACAGCAGAGGATCTAGCAGATATGATGACTAAGCCTATTCCGCTATTCAAGTTCAAACACTCTTTGGACTTGATTGGTGTTTGCACTATTTGATTTTATCCTTAGGGATTTTGTAGAGAAGATAGCATAAGAAGGTTGTTTGCTCGTGGCTTGAGGGAATACAAGCCAAGGTGGAGATTTTTTATTTGTGTCTTGCATTCTTGAGCCGACTCACACCCAAACCATTTCGGGCACTTTTGGTGGTCTACCGATCGGCCCTTGGACCTAGAAACCCTTTCTTCTTTGTTGACCAATCAGTATAAGAAATTACAGAGCATTTGGAGAAAGTCAAAAAATGGCTCATCGGCACATGTGTGTGCCTATCAGCACTTAGAGGGTGCAATCGACACTCATGGAGTGCCGATCGGCACTTGGGTGCCAGCAACCCCCCCTCTCTGTGTGCCGATAGGCACTCGGGGCCCAATTTCACAATTTTTACCTCTTTTCATATTTTAGGGTTTGAGAACATTATATAATATATTATTGCGAGAGAAGGAAAGGGGGAGAACGGCAAGAAGTCTTCTTAGACATTTGTGATCGGGTTTTAACACCCCATTTTGTATTTTCATCTTTTGATAGTGGATCTTTTGCTGTGCTTCGCCCGTGGACGTAGACTGTTTGCCAAATCACGTATATTTGATGTTCTCTTGTTCTTATTGTGTTGTTTCTTTTCTCTTCGTTATTTTGTTTTCTGTTTCCGTTGCACAACAAATATCTTGTACTTGACATACAACCTCTCAGTTTGCTTAGTATGATCAAAGAATGAATCCATAGTTACCCATCCATAATCAAAATTAGCAAAACAATTATTCATGCCAATAATTCCACTATCTTACTAATATTACAAAGCCTACCAATATTTCATAATACCAAAATCTTCACCTTGATCAAAATTTGCAACAACAAAATTATTAAAATTCAATTTATTGTTGTAACTAGACATGAGGAATTTATCAATACCGATAAAATTACAAATATCAGACAATTCTAAATTTTCAATTCCCAAAAATTCTTGAAACGCTAAACATCTAATTTTTACAAAACTAACAAACCCTTGAGTGATAAAATTCTTAGTACCAATAAAATCAACAAACTCTAAATTGTAAAATCCTTCAATTTTATCATAATTTGTTCTATATGACGATTGAGTTTCCATGATATGGTTCAACTTTTTTTGTTTTTGTTTTTATTAGATAGAGCAATGCTAGGACACCACCTTCATATAATACTTTTGGACACCACCCTCTCACATAGACTGGGTCTTATTTATCATTCCATAGTAGTGAAACCCGCCACATGTGAGAGGGTGGTGTCTAAAAGTGATATATGAAAGTGGTGTCCAAATGTGGTATATAAAGGTGGTGTCTTTAACATTATTGTACGAGCAATGTTAGGGACACCATCTTCATATACCACCTTTGAACATCACTCTCTCACATGAAGTGAATCTTATTTATGATTCCATAGGGGTGGGTCTTAAATTTTTTTATTAGACTTAGATATTTATAGGACTCTTTAAAAAGCTTAGACTATAATATAAAGTTATACAATATTTGAGCCGTCTTTGTAAAACGGGTGTAAATTAAACAGTTACTTTTCTCGCTTAATGTTAGAATTGCCCTTGAGTTCAGAGTGTGAATTGATCCTTCATATCCAAATAAGTGACATTATAGCAAAGCCAATACATTGGTGTCAAAATTTCAGCTGATTTCACGTAACCACGTACAAAGTGGAGCCAAATCGTGCAATTCTATACCAACAGCAGGCCCCATTCTATCTATCTATTGTAGCTAATTAACACTTAGCTGCATAATTCCAAATCAAAATATTATGACTTTAGATAATTTTGAGAGTACCCGCTGTATGTAAATTCATTTGGGGAATTGATAAGAATTAGGGCACTGTGTGTATGTTTTTTTTTTTTATTTTTGGTGTGGGTTAAACAGTTTGATATACATTATTGACGGTCTTGAATTCATCTTTTTGGCTTCTTGTTACGTAAGGCTTCACACTCTATTGTACAAGTGTATCCATATATTTACATCTTTTCATATACTTTCTACTATCCATGTGCAAGAACAATTAATGATCTAACAAGTTTAAATGGTTTGTTTTGGTTTTTGTGTTTTTATAGTTTTCCAAAACCTACATGGAGTTGTATGGAAAGCTCTTGAAATTTTAGGTAACAAATGGGTGCATGCTGAAACATTTGGAACCTAATTTCTAAGTTGAGAAAAAAATTGTAAATATAAAGTTATATGTTATCCTTCAAATTCATTCTGATTTGGCATGCAGTGCCGTGGATCAAGGACATTCGTTACACAAAATTGATGCATCATGAAGCACCTAAACTTATGAAATACTTGTGCAACCAAGCTAAAGAAGAAGATGTGGAACTACCTAAATTACCATTACTTTTTGGGGCACAGCACGGGATTCATGAAGTTGTAAAGGAGATTTTAAACTTATACGAGCGCGAGGATATATTTGAAATCGTAAACGAAGAGAATCACAATGCATTCCATCTTGCAGTTATGTACCATCGTGAAAAAGTTTTCAATATTTTATATCAATATGTTCAGTATCTTCCAACACATGTACAGAAAGTACCGTTCACATCACATCGAGACCAAAATGGAAACAATGTCTTACATCTGGCTGGAAACTTGGCCCGTCAGGATCGACTTGATCTGGTTTCTGGTGGAGTTCTACAGATGCAGCGGGATTTACAATGGTTTAAGGTAATTAATTTCTTTTCTGTCTCAAAAAAGGTAACCTGAGTTTTTTATGTTTTTATTTTTAACATATTTCTCGAACTCCTGAAATTGTCTAAAAGCCTTTCTCATAAGACATGTCTTTATAAAAAAAACAAAAATTTGAGATAAAGGCATCTCGTTCATCCTTATTCAAATGAATATTAATCAAATTTATCTTAGAAGAAACACCTCTTCAGGAAAAAAAAAAAAACTCTTTTTGAAATGTCCTATCAAGAGTTGTATTAAAGAAGAGTCTCTTGACCTCTCATGAAGAACATAGATTTAAGAAATAACAAGAAAAAGTACGAGATGTAAAAAAATTTGGAAAAGAAAAAAAAAAGATTATATGTACAATCAAAAACTGAAGGTAAAATGTAACTTTAGGTTTTAGAATTCTTTTATAGGACCGATGTCTTTTCCACTCCTCATGAAATTGGCCAGAGTTTTATTCCTCCTTATATCACTGTATAAAAAAACAGCTTCCTTTATTAAGCAACAAATTTGTCTTTTCCTAGTATTACGTTACCCTAGAATTAAAGAAGAAGTAGGATTCATTACACGATGGCGCAAACAACATTTTTTAAACTAAAATCTTTCTCAAAATTAGTCTTGTATCTTTTTAACAATTTAACTAAATATTTTTTCTAGCCATGCAACTCAGATAAATCAAGCTCAGGTTGAATCATGTCCAAATTTAGCTCAAACTTTAAAATAGTCAACGCGAGATCGAGCCCAACTTGAACCCGAATAATCGAACCCGACGCCAACCCCGACCCCAACCCGAATTATAATTCACAGTATCAAGTTCAACCCGAATTATAATTCAAAATTAGTCTTTTTTTTCTATTTTGATTTTACACTAAATGTTCCAATGATTTCTCTCAATTTCTTTGTCTATAAGGGACCAAAAGCTGATAAAATAATTTTTTCAACATAATTTAATGTAAGTAGTAATTCTTGTAAGGAATTTCTATTAATCTAACGTGGATAACTAAAGTATAAAAAATATAATATATAAAATATTAAAATTAGGTTCGGGTTAGACTCAGGTTTTCAAAATTTCAATCAAGCCTAACTCTATTTTAGATTGGACTTAGAGTTTTTTTGTCCAAACCCAACCCAAAATTAAAAAAAAAAAAAAAAAAAAAAAAGGGCTCAAATTCTAAAAAATTGACTGAACTCAGATTGGGTTCGGATTGGCCAACCCAACTTGCGCCTCTAATTGTATCTGTCCCCGCATTACATTATCGTAACGAACTCTTTGGACAATATACATCTAGTGATATTGATTTCGGAAAAAATTAATTTTGAGCCTGATATGATTATTAATCTGTAGAAGAAAAAAAATTTACATCAATAGATTTCATATGGTGAAACTATATTACTTTTTCACTTGTTTGTTCAAGGATTACTGTAAGACAAGAATTATTCAGCTATCCAAACCAAAACAACCCAGAGAGTAAAAAAAGTTAATTGCTATATATTTTTCCCTATATATTCCTAGAAACAGTTCGTCTCTAATTCCGAAGTCAAACAATGAAACACAGGAAGTGGAAAAGCTTGTCGATAATAGAAACATGAAGAACAAGGAGGGGAAGACACCTTTGATGATATTTAATGAAGAACATGAAAAATTGGTCAAATCTGAAAGCAAATGGGTGCAAGGCATGGCAAGTTCATGCACCGTTGCAGCATCACTCGTTGCCACAGTTGTGTTTGCAGCTGCCATCACAATACCAGGGGATAGTAATAATGGCGTCCCAATCTTCTCTAGAGAAAGGGCCTTCATAATCTTTGCCATATCAGATGCACTTGCTCTTTTCTCATCAGTCTCTTCTGTGTTGTCGTTCTTGACAGTCCTCACGTCACGCTATGCAGTAATAGATTTCTTCCATACCCTACCCAAAAGACTAATAATTGGTTTGGTCACCTTGTTCATTTCTGTAACGTCCGTGGTAATAGCCTTTAGTGCTGCACTCTATCTGGTTTTTGGCCAGAGAAAGGCATGGTTTCTTATCTTAGTCTCCACAATGGCTTGTCTACCCGTGACTTTGTTTATGTTTATGCAACTTCCCCTCCTCCTGGATATGATCAAATCCACATATGGCCCGGGTATTATACGCAAGCCAAGTGAACGTACCTCTTTTGGATTAAGAAGGAAAATGCGAGAGTTTGGAGCCAGTATCTGCAGCTCTGTACGTCGTATTAAATTCCTTAAGTAAATCGTGTATCATTGTGCTATTAGCATGTTGTATAATGTATTTATATTGTGTTGTATTAAATTGAACAAGTAAATCATGTACCTTTATGTTGGCATGTTGAATAATATATTTATATCGTTTTCAATTCAATGATCAATCTCTCATGCATGTTAATATATTTATATCTTTTAGATTATATAATGTGATTTTCAATAGAACCATATAATGACACGTCACATTAAGAATATATCTTTAGAAATTTTTTTTTACTCTCTCTTCTTGTGCTTTTTTTTTGGTAACAAATATACATAATGACTAATTTACAACTTCCCATAGAGATCAAAAGTTGGAGATAACTGCCGCTTGAGGTGTTTTTTATTCCAATTTAATTTGACCTCCCAATTTAATCCCATTTAGTAACCCATTCTCAACTATGGATTATCTATAAATATTCGTTCAGAAGAGCACAATTAAGGAGCAGTCAAGAAATATCAATGTAATTTAATAGGTACAAATAACATTTCAGTGCCCCTGCTAAGTGGATCCAATTTGAAAGAGAGAGAGACTATTAAAATCTAATTGGACCTTTATCTCCAAGCAAGTCAAAGGTATGGAAGAAAATAGAAATAACGTTGAAGCCTCAGTACATGTTCCAGGCCATTAGAGACTTTTTTATTTATTTATTTTTTAAAGAAAGACCGATTTCATAAATATCAGTATAGATGACTTAGCATATTCTTGAAGTAATGTTAGGCGACAACTCCTCAAAAACAAATAGAAGTCCTTCACTGTTTCCAAATATAAAATCCGTGGCATTAAGTCATGACAGTGCCTATCCAAAATATTTTTCATACAATATTGTTTTCCTCCTTTTTTGTGAGAAAGAAGGAGATTATTCATTGGGGCACAATAATGATGACCTAAAATTAAAACAGATTCAATGTTTTATAAAAACAGTGAACATTTTATTACATAGGGAAGTTTCTGAAAACAGATTCAATGTTTAAAAAAAAAAAAAAATAGTGAACAGTGAATTTTATTAGTAGAACAGTATAGATTCAAACATATATTAAAACAGTACTATATATATAATAGAACAATACTGTATATACATAATAGAACAGTATAGTATAATAGGCAAAAAAAAAAAACAAAATTCGTCTTAAGATTGTTTGCCTAAAATACTGAATATATATATATATATATATATATATATACACACTGTTACAAGAATTAAAACAGAATGAATAAACACTGTTACAATAATTAAAACATAATGAATAAATATTGTATATAGAAACATGAACTCACTGTTATTGAATTTGAACATGATGAAAATCTGAGCCTTGTGAAATTCATAATTTCCTTAAGACGAATTTACTCCCTCTCGATGCTCAAAGTAATGAGCAATCATCTTCCCAGATAAAATGGATTTCGATTCTAAAGAAGCAGCACTTCAATCTTTAGAACCAAATGAACACAACAATGGCAGAAACTCAAACCTAACTTATGCAGAGAGAGAGAATGCGATATTTCAAATGAATGAATGCAACGAGGGTCTGGGTATTTATTGATTTCTTCATGACTGTTTAGTACAGTTATGAAGGTTCAGTTGTGTCTGTTCATGGTAAACAAACACAGGCACATCCATGAAGAAGACGATTGTTCAGTCAAACCAACGTAATTGCAAAACAATTACGTTGTTTTGGATGTAAACCAAAACCAAACAACGTACTCGTAGAACAATAACGTTTTTAGTTTTAATTAATCTGGTAACTAAACGACAACGTTTTGATTTATTTTAACAATGACAAAATGACAGTGTTTAATAAAAAATTATTTAAATTAATTTTCTCCAAAAAGATATATATATATATATATATATATATATATATGACGGCCCAACAGCCCAAGTCGACCCGGCTCAGTGCGGCGGCGACGTGCGCACGTGTGGTGGTCCAAGCATTTGCTTAGGTCCTTCCCCATGCACAAAACTTGGGTACCCCTTGGAGCCCAAACCCTCCTCTAAGGTAAGTATATATATACTCTTTAAAAGCCTTTGTACCCATTCTATATGAGACATAAGCTTTTCTACAAGGTTCAAGCTTTTGTTACCATTTTCAAGTGGTGATGTTTGGAAGCAATTTCTCATTTACTTCTTAATGGTTTTGAGCAACCCAATATATGATCTTAATTTTCTCATAGCGGAGAACATATTCTCATATAAACCTACTAAAATTAATGTGTGAGACTTACTTTAATTTTAGCTCAAAGATAGTTAATTATTCATGCTCAAAACCCATTTTACTTTAATTTTAGCTCAAAAATAGTTAATTATTCATGCTCAAAACCCATTTTCTCCAATAATTTGACCTCCCAATTTATCCATTCTCAACTATGGATTATATATATATATATATATATATATATTCATTCAGAAGAGCACAATTAAGGAGCAATCAATATATATTCGTTCAGAAGAGCACAATTAAGGAGCAATCAAGAAACATCAATGTAATTTAATAGTACAAATAACATTTCGGTGCCATTTCGGTGCCCCTGTTAAGTGGATCCAATTTGAAAGAGAGAGACTATTAAAATCTAATTGGACCTTTATCTCCAAGCAAGTCAAAGGAATGGAAGAAAATAGAAATAATGTTGAAGCCTCAGCACATGTTCCACAGTTCCGGGCCATTAGAGACCCTTTTTTTTTTAAAAAAAAAAAAAAGGTCCGATTTCATAAATGTCAGTATAGTTATGTTAGGCGGCAATTCCTCAAAAACAAATAGAAATCCTTCACTGTTTCCAAATATAAAATCCGTCGCATTAAGTCATGGCAGTGCCTAACCAAAATATTTTTCATACAATATTATTTTCCTCCTTTTTTATGAGAAAGAAGGAGATTATTCATCGGGGCACAATAATGATGACCCAAAATTAAAAATTCACCAAAAATCAAAATTTAACTCAAATTGAATGAATTTTATATTCTTTTAAATTAAACATTATGACTTTGTGTCCTTAAATTTTCAGCTAAAAAAGATCACAAAAATTCTGCCCAAAATATTTTTAAAGTGAAAGCAAATTAAGATACCTTTATGAGATGAGATCCACATTTATCATTGTTCAAAAATACTTGCATCTAAATACTATTTTTCTTTCATTTCTTTTTGTTTTTGATACAACGATGTAGGAAGGGAGAGTCAAACTTACTTCATTTGCATAAGAAGTGGATACTTACACAATTTAAATAAGACCTTGGTCTTGTTATTCTTATATTCGTTTCTCAACTACTCTCTCTTGTAAAAATTTGCAATACATATCAAGTTATCATAAGCATGGTAAATTTAATACAATTTTTCGTTGGAAAAATATTTTGGTTTTGTTTTAGTTTTTTTAATAGTAGTGTTAGGTATTCTTAATTTATATTCTTAATTATATTTTAATGTATTGTGTCAAAATATAGTAATTTTAAAAACCACATCTTGTATGACCTAAAATCATTGTATCCTATACAATTAAGAAAATAAAGGAGGTATATATAATTGCATTGCTCTTCTCGTGGGCTGCCTTCAATTTTATATTTCATTCTTTTTTTTATTTTTGGTGGTTGATAGAGGAAGGGATTCTAACCAAAAATGAAAGACAGAGGAAGGGACATTTTGTCTTTAAAATTGTAAGGGACAATGAGGACTTCACCCAAGTTTTTTTAATATTATTTTCGGTGACTTACGATTCATTTTTTATTAATTTCGGTGATGCATGGAGTTTTACACTTGTATATTTGGACTCATGTAATTTTTAAAAAATTCTTTATATCAAAAAAAAAAAAAAATTAACCAAAAAGTTTTGTTCAAATACAATATTTTAAAAAACATTTCGGTTAAACGTATCTAACTATGTCATCCTACAGTAAGAAAACTCAAGATCATTCTTTAAATTCTAACTACTAACAATCAGCATAAAAAAAATTTGAATTCGAAACGTTTGAATTTTATTTTTAATATCTTTACCGCTCTATTACACTCTTGAAAAACGTTGAACACAATTTAAATTTTATTTTCAATGTCTTTTCAAAAAATACAATTTTTGCATATGTGAAACCTTAAACAACATTTGTACTCTTTTTTAAAGTATTTGTTGGTATTCAAACCCAGGAAAGAGATGCATAATGTTTACTCAGAACCCGTCTTTCACTCTCTTCTAGCAAATGAAAAACGAAACAACTGCAGATTAATAATCATGGCCGGCGATGACAGATTCATATCAAAAAAAATATATACAAAATTTTCAGCTAACCTCAATTATTCTTGTTTCTCACCTAACCTTCACATTTTGTACAATATAAAATCTAATAGCATAGGATGTTCATTCAGAGTTATGAGATAAGACTTGAGAGACACCCAAATTCCGCTGTGCAATCTCCTATGAATCAGTTTTGAGTGTGAGAGCCAAACGCAACGTTAGATTCTTGCTGAGAAACTTTCAAACAAAACCTTCAAATCTTAAACCTTTATGATCAATTAATGGCTAGTAGATTGTTATGAGTGGACATGGGTTATGAGTAAAATTGAACTAGTAGATTGTTGCTATTTTGTAGGTGTTAGTCGGTAAGTAACTGTTGTAATGGGTCTATAAAAATGGTTAAGAGAAGTTAATAATGAAGTATGAGAAATTTGTTTTTATCCAAAAATTGTTAATTTAGTGAACTTAGGATTCTGGTTCTCCTCAAATTGAACTTATACAAGGATTTTGCCCCCTCAAAGTAAGTTTTCTTTCATATTCTTCTATTTATTTTATTTTACAGAAAGGCAAGCATCATTATGGTAAAATCTCTCCTAAAATAGAATTTGCATGAGTTTAAAATGAAACAAAGGTCATTATTTGTTTTGTTAATGATAATTCTTAACACAAACACACATATATATATAGATATATATTAATAGTAATACTAATAATATTCTGATCATTGCCTTCCCCTTTGGGATTGATAAATTCTTAATTACCCAAAAAAAAAAGTGGTAATTCCAACTCCATGCAATGGGGGCCTCGTGCATACTAGTGTGTTTTTTCTATTTGAAGGCATAACAGAGGAGTATGTAAAAGTACTGGCAGAACTCATGAACGCAATTTATAGAAGAGAAAGATTCAGTGTTTTGAAGAATCTGATAGAGTTGATGTCGCCAGAGGAGCTAGTCTGGCAGGAGCAAGGCTTGATGGCCCTTAACGCAGCTGCAGGTGTTGGCAATATTCAGGTGGCCAAGTTGCTGGTGGAGAAAGCCCCATTCTTGCCTGATATTAAAAACCCCGACGACTCTTTACCTATCCACGTCGCCGCTAGTTTCGGCTATAGGGAGATGACTTCATATTTAATGAAAGTCACCAAAGATGACGAGGAGGCAAAACCATTTGAAGATAAGTCACGTGTTAGACTTTTTGTTTTGGTCACTGCCGCCAAATTCTTCGGTGAGTAATGCATATATAATTTCAGAGTAAATGATATTTTAAGTTTGAACTCGTATCAAGTATGGTGTTTTTATTATCAGATAACTTATAAATTAGAAATAAAATAATTAAGATACATGAAACTCAAACTCACTTTTTTTTATTAGGAAAAGAAATATATTATTAAAAATTATAATAGAGATACACCTGAAAACTAACCATAACAACCACAACTCCCAAAAACATATCTCAACACCAAAACTACCTAAATCTCAAACACACCAGCCACAATAACCCACCAAACTAAAACTGAAATCAGTTGGCTAGATACCAACTGAAAACATAAAACACATAAAAATCATAAATATGAGAAATGATTTTCTAAAATTCAAATTTACAACAACTCAAAGCTGGATCTGGAATAAAATTTGCATCAGCAAAGATATAAAGACCACTTCAAAAGAATTTCTTTGGCAAGATAGGTCCAAATACTCGTATCTATAGCAGCAACCTTCCCCCTGTTTCGACTAAAACAGAACTTCAACAACACCCGAGCAACCAACGATTTCATCCAACCAAAAGACTCAGAAATATTGCGGCAAAACAAATAGCAGGAAAGCATTATCCCAAAATTAGTAAGTCAAAGAATTGTGCATATTTCTACTACCCAAGAGACACATAATACCTAGCCAAACCAAACATCACCACCACCCATCACCCCAAAGAAACCACCTTCAATCTGCACTGCTAGCTATCCAATTTCTCATATTTTCAAAACAAGCTCCAAAGCCCGTTATGCTTTTTAAATGAAGTACAGAATTCTAAACCTGTATATTCTTTGAACATCACTTCATTTCTACCCAGAAAGCCACTCTGAAATTCAACTTTTCAAGCAACCTGATCAGTTCCATAATTTTCCTTCAAAAGACCATTTCGATTCTCAAGATCCACAACACACCAGAGAACAACAAATAGACTTAAAATAAGCTCCAACTCAAACTGGAAACACATTGCAACACTGGATCCAAAATTCATCTCTTGCATCCAACTGATAAAACAAAAAAATGTCAAAACTCTTCCCAAAAGGACATAACATCCAATGAATAACCCCATCAAAGCTCCACAAACTGAAGAAGAACAGAAGACCACCATAGGGTATAACAAAAGACAATCCTTAGGCCCCCTCTCCGCAGAAATACTAGCATTAATAATCAACTTGGAGAAGAATGATTTAAAGAAAATGAAACAACAGAAACAGAATGATCACCATTTCCCTACCCCCTAACCCCTAACCCAAAAAGACATATTTGAAGGGAAAAAAGAGAAGCAAAAAAACAAGGGAAACAGAAAAGCAAAGGAAAGGAGAATACGGGGAAAAGGAAAGAAAGGAAGAAAAGAAAAACAAACAAGAGCGAAGACTCGAAGAGATATGGAAAGAAAGAAGAGGGAAAAAATACCGAAACAAAAGAAGAACAAGAGAGAAGAAAGATAAGAGAAAATATAATATTTGAACTAAAGAATTTTACTACATAGCTGACTAGAAATTACCTGATTGCAATATTTATAGGAGACAGTTCTTCAAATAGACACAGAACCTGTTGTCCCTCACCTAAAGCCTTCACAATTATATGCGAGTGGCTCTGAAGAAAATCTTCTCTCAAGTGCAAGCCGTACCTCTCTTGCAGAGTTAAGGCCAATTATATGAGCAAGAGCTGTTGGAGACAAGGTTGCATTAATTAAGGTCATGGGTGCCTGATCCTGTGCAATCCAACTTTTGTGATTTGGATTCATTTCTGCTGTTAATTCCCCTCTCTCATCTCGCAGGAACACTTTTGGACATTCGAGACTTCCATCTACAAATTCAATCAGTGAGTGTGCTTTGAGGATTGATGTGAACTGGAACTTCCATGAAACATAGTTTGTTGAGTCAAGTCTCACGGTTATGAGATTGCAGATGTTTGACAGCAGATAGATTGGAGGTTGAGGCTGAGATGTGGAAGCTGAAGTTGAACTGGCATTTGATGAGGGCTGATTTGTTGGAGGAGCTTGAGAAGCCATTGAAAATGAGACGCTGGTCTCTTTTAGAGCTCTGATACCATGAAAGAACTGGAAGAACAGAAGTTGCAGAGAAAGAAGAGAGCAATCTATTGATTTTCTTTCAGATCTCAAAGAATGGATTACTTGATACAACAACCTGTATTTCCTATTTTATATACAAGAGCGTGCTATTCTAACTAACCATGTGAGGGCCACACCTCTCTCTCTAACAAACCTCACTCTATTAGTTGGGCTGTTACAGCTCAGCTACTCTGTTAACTGAATCTGTTACAGCTCAGCTTTCTTAACTGAACTTGTAACTGTTTTTGGTTTGCAGCTGGTTTGCTGGGCTCTTGTGGACTGCTTATCAAAGAATATATAAAATTCTCATTTGTTGTTAATATCAACTGATGCTTTATAATATGATGTGCATAACCTTATTCGTTGGTACATTCTTCATTTTTATGGAAGATGGTTGCATACGTTGATAGCTTTCACCATGAAAAATAGGTTACCACACTGGTTTTATTGTGATAGATCAATATCAATTCTTTTCCTCGGGAATTTATAGATAATCCAATATTTGAGTTCTTATGGAGGAATGAGAAATATTTTGTTGCTTTAGTTTATACTCTAGTTAAATTTGAATAAGATGGTCACTAGAATTGTGGGCCTATTAAATCAAGCTTATTTATTTAAAAAGTTTCTTATTTTTATTTTATAAAATCCTAGTAGTACCTAAGTATATTGAGAGTATATTTCTTAAATAGAGTAGGATTATAATATATGTATTCAGGACATTTAGAGTTGTAATTAATTAACTAACCATCCCAGAGAGTTACGCAAATAGCCTCCAAATTATTTCTCTAATTAACCTAATCAATTAGACAAGAATCGTTGAACTGAATGGCAAACCGATTGTCCTCAATATAAATTTAATACCAGATTTCACAATTAAATACGACCAAGTGCTAAATAAAAATATACCAAACAAGTATAACAGCAAGCACAACAGAGAGAAAAAGAGAGACACCAAATCTTACGTGGAAAACCCTCCTGTGGAATAAAACCCATAACTAGCAAGAAATCTACTATAAATCCAATCCAGTACGTGAAAACACCAGACTTCGAAATACTAACCTTACTACAAGCCATTGTAGTCTTCCACCGTTAGTCAAATTCGTCTATGGTTCTTTCCATAATGTTCTTTTGTACGATCTGATTATGTCTTCACCAGTGATTTCTCTACAGCAACCAATTTTACCACCAATTTGAACTCTTGCAAATCAACACAAACCTGTGTTGTAGTAAACAATGAACCTAAAACTCTCTCTCAGTACGCAAAACTTTTTTCAATCATCTTTGTAATTCAAGGACTATATGAGATCCTAAACTAAGATGAATTCAGTTTCAAGGATAAAGAAGAGTAACAAAGTACCCAACAAAAAAGTGTGTGGAGGCTGTCTCACCAATACAAAAAGCTAAACCTTTTTGTGAATTATGTTATTTTTGCACAATATGTTTTTATAGGCAAACCAAACCTTCTAAGATTTAGAATTATGGCATCACAAGAACTTGTTAATTTTGGACACGTGTGCGAACGGTAAAGCATATTCTATGCGAACTCAACACCATGTTCGGATGGATGGGCTGAGGCTTTCGTTCAGATGGAATAACTATTGTTTCTTACGCGAGTTTTAAAATTAAAACTATAGCAAAATCATGTAAAAATCTAAGTGTCCAAGGAACCTTTTATGACATAAATTAGTCACTTTTAAGTTTATAGTCAAAATTAAAAGTGCATAATTAACCTACGTATAATTAAAACCAAAGTTCCATATCAAAAACTTAGAGATTAAACACACAACTAACTTATCCACGATCTAACATGAATGCATGACATCTAAGTGTGTTTTGTCTTCCTATTGTTAGATCTAAAGTGTCAGATTGATTGTTGAAATTCTTCTTCAGATGTACAAGCTGTAATTCGAATTCGGATGCAAACAAGTCTCTAGCAATACGATTGATTAATGATGGAAGTTGCAATGAGACTTAGTGTAATATCCTGACTTTTAAAATTTTAATTTTAATTAAAAAATAGGTTTTTATTGTTTAAATCTTAACTAGATGATATGGCTAAATAAATAAGCTTATATTGTTTAAATTCTAACTAGATGATATGGCATAGATCAAATTTTGGAAACTTAGTCAATAAATGGATGTCAAATATGATTTCTAAGCCATGAACATTTTAATAAAACTTTGAAATAATGACCTCGGACAATTATAATCTAGTGTAGCTGAGAAATATATAAGAAGGAAACCTAGAACTCAACATTTCATGTTTCATCGTAGTATAAGGTATAAAGGTGGAAACTTAGGGATTAAATAATATATTGTTGGCCCATGTGGCAACCTTAGAATAAAGGAAGGATGCAAAGTTGCAAAATACAAAGGGTGTTGGTCAACTAGCATGAGGTGGCTAATTAGTATGAAAGGTGGAAAGATGAAAAGAGAACACCACATCTCATGAGGTAGCAAAGCAAGGAAGAAAGTTGCAATACAAGATTTGGTTAGCATGGTGAGGTGGCCAAAGGAGAATTGAGGGTGGAGTTCGGTATGTGACAGAGTGCTATCAAAGTAAAGGTTGAGTAGTCTGGAAAAGTTTAAGGAGAAATATCAGAGTTAAGGTTGAAGATGTTGGAAAAAGTTTTGAGGATAAGATATCAGAGCAAAGGTTTAATGATCCTTGGGAGACAATAGTGTACATGGACTCTCTTTGCCACGGTGGCCATGTTGGGCTCTTGAGTTGTAGCCCTGTTCTTCCTCAATGGTCTGAACCCCGACAACACTTGCTTCCTTAGGTCCATTTTGGGAGGTTGAATTAGTCCCACCTTCCTAAATGTTCTGAATAATTTATACTGCTGGAATTTCATAGTGTGGTGATTTCTTATTTCTAAGAACCTATTTAGGAAAGGCCTCTTAACCAATTCTATAGAATACAAATAAATTTGATTTAAATTTTTTATTGATTGGTAAGTACTTTTTAACATTTTAACAGTATAATGATTCATATTTATTTTTAAAAAATACTTAAAAATCTAAACAAAATCAAACTAGGGCCTGTTTCGGAACTTAAGAAATTGGACTGGTCCGGTTGAAGCCAGTCCCCACTAACAAGTTCAATTGGAAACAAGAATTAACCGAAACTACTTTAAACGTACAAGTAGTCTGGTAAAATTGAAATCAGTATCGGTTTTTTCTTTTCATTTGGTTTGGCATTCACTGTCATCTTTAATGTTTGTCTTCACATCATATATGTGTATGTAATCCCCACCCAAAACATCCATGATCTTCTTCAACAAATTTTAAAGAATACACAGTTTGTGATTGCCCATACAGCAACATTGTTATCATTAAATTCGGAAGGTAATTCACGAGAGAAAGAACTGACGGGTGTTTAACATGCAATCATCCTCAGTGATTGTTTGGGCTGCAATCATCATCTCCAATGTTAGATTTTGTTTGCTTTTATGGTGACCAATAGAAAGTGTTCACTGCCAAGAAAAGCCATGAATAGTTGCGACTTCAAACTCCGACAATGGAGAAATTTCGGTCGCCAGATTCCATACCAAGCTGCGGTTATGATTCATAGGCTATTGCTACAAAAATAAAATAATAATAATAGCTGCTTTAGGATCTCCGACCAATGATCTTGCGGCAATGTGTTTTTGGAGAGGAGGGTTCGTAGTTTTTAGTCGAAGAAAGAAATCGGACAAAATGGGTTCTATTTTAAAACAAGGGTCACCTGATTTAAAGGCAGACCCCCTTTTTGAACAAAATTGGACAAATATAAGACCTGGTATTTTCAAAGTTGGAACTACGTTTCAAACTTTTTGGACCAAAACAGTACACACTAAACCAATTTTTGCCCTTTTCAAACTCCCTCTAAAAGAGTCATTTTTTTTAAAAATCATATAACTTAATAAAAGTGATTTTAACCTACTCTAATTTGAAGAATTTTCAAACAATTAACTTCTAAGTTTTCCTGGGTATTGAAATTTTTTTTTTTTTTTTGGTTTGTTGGTTTCATGTCTTGTGTTCCGTTAGGTTGGTTGCATGGAAACGTCTTTGTGGTTGTTTTGTGGTTTGCCTCTTTGGTTTTTTGTGGTGGTGAGATTCTCTTTGTGCATTTGTTTAGTTTTTGGTTTTATAAGATTTAGCAAACTAAAATGAATTTAGTTATTTATTGCATAATTTGTTAATTTATCTTGCTTATATTACTGTTTTGCAAAATATAATAGGTTAAGACACAATGGCTGCCCTCTTTATATGCCAGATTCCTATATGAAGTTACGGAATCAATCTTCATTAATTTAACGTCATGTTTGGTACGGAGAAATGCACATTTTAAGAATATTTATTTTAATATTTTTTTTTCTTTATTTTTATTTGGTATGATTGAAAATGATTATTTCATGGTATGGTCATTTCATGAAAATTTATTACAAGCATTTATTTGGCCTAAATGAATAATTCTCATTCTATTTCATGTTATTTTCATTCCATTTTTTATTTCATTTCATAAAAATGACAATTTCATGACTACTTACCAAACATGGCCAAAATACATGTTTATCATAACCTTTTTATGTTATTTTGATGTCACGAATTTGTAGACAACGTGTGTTTATAATGTTTTCAAACCCGGACCGGACATCGAACAGGAAAAATGACCGGGTTACGGGTTATCGGTTCAACCGTCGGGTCAACCGGAATCAAACCATGATATCATAATTATGTAATTAATAAATTTAATAATGCATATTATTAATATTTTAAATTTAAAAAATTATACAAAAATTACTAAAAATTATATAAAAAAATTTACATTCAATCCAAGCATAATCCAATGATTTTAACATTCAATTCAAGCATAATCCAAAAAATTTGCAGCCAAAATTACACCAAGCCTATTACAGTACAAAATTGCAAAATTATAGTACAATTACAAAATTACAGACAAAATTCCAACAAGCCTATTACTTCCCAACAAAAAAAAAAGGAAAAAAAAATTGTAGATAACAGAGTCCAATCGGCTGTTCAAGATAGCAGAGAAGAAGAAGAGGGAGAGAGGGAGAGATACCTGGTGCCGGAGTTATAGATCAGAACTGGCCGTCACAATCGCAGTGGAGTATTGGCTTGGGCCGACCAAGGCTGAAAAAAATTGAAAAAATTTTAAATGAAGAAAATATGAAAATTAGGGCTCAAAACTTGAAGAAAAAGGATGAGAAATTTACGTGGTGCAGAGAATGGGTGAGGGCTTCACTGCTTTAGTCGATGGCTGCGAGTGCGATCGATCGAGGAGACGACTCAGACGGGGACAGGGCTGCGAGTTTCAGTCGATTGAGGAAGAAGGAAGGACTGGGCTGCGATGAGTCAACGACTGACTTATGAGTTCTGGATCAAGTTCTGCGAGTGCGATCGATCGAGGAGACGAGGCGTCGAGGACTGTCACTGGGCTACGAGTTTCAGACTTTCAGTCGATCGAGGAGGAAGGAGGAAGGAAGAAGGTCTGGCCGTCTGGGCTGCGACGACGCCGACGAGTCGATGAGATGAGGGATTCGAGTTCTAGATCAAATGAGATGAGGGATTCGATTTTTACGTTTTATACATAGAGAAAAACCAGTGTGAACCGGTGACCCAGTGACAGGTCGAACGGTTCACCGGTCGGACCGTCCGGTTTTACCGGTTTGCTATTTTTAAAACGGTTTTTAGCTTGAAACGGGTTTGTGGGTTGAACCGAACCGTTTTGTGAACCGGTCGACGGTTCAACCGGTTGAACCGCTCGGTCCGGTCCGGGTTTGAAAACATTAACTTTACATATTGGTCATATTTTGATTGTTTATTAGTATTCTATTCTTTATCATGGATTGCTCTATGAATTTTATATTTACTATGGTTTTGGTGTGTTATCATGGTTTTGGATGCTTTCTAATTAGTACTTAGGCTGTGTTTGTTTGCTGGCTTGGAAAATATATTAGATAAATTAGTTCTTGTGGTCTTGTAAAATCGGTGTTTGGAAAGAAAGGAAGGGGCTCACTAACAGTACCAATAGTAAATAATCACTCATAGCATAAATAAAATAATGAGAGCAGAGGGAGGGGTGGGATTACTAATCCTATGATTATTAGTGAAGAGAATAACTAATTCACCCTTATCCAATCCATGAAATGCACTGTAACATTATTTTTGAATTCAATATTTGAGAAAAAAATTGAAATGAATATTTTTGGTAAAGAAATGGCAAGAATATTGAGGGTGTGAGGTGCCACTTTGAAATTTGAAGAAAATGATGTTGGTTTCATTAAATTTTTCAATGGCATGAAAATACATTGATACCTTGTACTCTTTTGTAAAGTTTTTAACTGATTTGAGTTTGGAAGAATTGTGTGTTCTTCAAAATTTCTCAATTTGAAATTGGAAACTAGTTCAATCTGTTTGGGATTTTGCTTTGAATCATACAAATTCATGGTAGAATTTTTTGCTCCCAAATCCCATGTTTTTTGGATTTTTTAAGCCTTAGGCTTCATTTTTATACTCTGGGATGAAACAAGATAAAAGAACTCAAACCCAATGTAAATTAGGATTGGGCTTGGGTTAAGACTTTAGAAACCTGAGTCCAAACTCAATATTTTGTATATTATTACTTCAATTATCTACTATTAGATTAGTAAAAATTTCTTACAAGTATTACTATTTATATTTTATAATTAAAAAAATGGTTGACCTTTAACATTTTTTTCAAAATTAAATTATGTTGAAGGAATTATTTTAACAACTTTTGGTTTCTTTTAGAAAGAGAAATTGAGAGAATCTATTGGAGCTTTTAACGTATAATTAAAATAAGAAAAAGTGATAGAAGATAGATATGGTACCCTAAAAATAATGATATTTATTTTACAGTTCGTTTGGATAAGTAGGAGGGAAAGGAAAGGAAATGAGAGTATTAATTCTAAGGGAAAGGAAAGGAGAGGAAAGGAGAGAGTAATCCCTCTTTTATGTTTGGATAACTAATAAAAGGATAGGAGAGGAAAGACTAATATAATCCCTTCATCTTGTTTGGGAATGATAAAGGAGAGAAAGGAAAGGAAATAATTTTATATTATTTTATTATTATACCCTTTAGATGCCTTAAGATAGAGGTGTCATTTTTATTTTAACTTTTATAATTTTAAGGGTAATATTGGTATTATTAAAAATTTATTAAATCCTTATTTCTTTTTCCTCCATTTCCTCTCACTTTGGAGGGATAACAAAATTGCTTAAATGAGGATTAAGCTCTTCCTCCCTCCCTTTCCCTCCTAATTTTTAAAACAAACTTGATATAAGCTTCCCTTCCCTTCCCTTTTTCCTTTCTTTCCAATTTCTTCCATCCAAACATAGTGTTAGAGTTGGATTAAGATTGTTTAGTTTCTAATTTTGATTTATTCCTAATTTCTCTAGTTTCGTAGTTTTATTAGGATTTGTATAGAAAATATAGGAACTAGTAGTTTTCTAATAGAATTGATAGTTTTTATTGTATTAGGATTAGTATAAAAATAGGAGTTATGATTTCCTAGTCAAAGTAGTAGTATTGTTCTAACTCTATAAATATAATGTAATGTCTTTATCATAAAGTTTTTTTTTTATCAATAATAAATAATTATGAATTTTGGAGAATTAATTCTCTTATTTGGGTTGATTGTTCCCGTTGGGTTAAGAATTCCCCATTGTGGATATTAACGTTTGTCATATTCATTGTTCGCCTTTTCGTTCAGCATTATTTGGTATCAGAGCTAGAATTTGCCTAACTGAATGACAATTAGTGCAGACGAATTTTTTTATCCTAACGACGACATTCATAGGAGACAATTTGTTACTCATTTAGAGTCTCGTATACAAGAAAATCATGAAGACAATAGCTATTGTAGTGACAATAGAGCTCGCAGTCAGCTTGTTTGTGTACATGTTTCCATTTGAAGAGTTATTTGCAATTATAAAAGACTTCCTGATTTTAATAGTAATTTTTATTTTGAATACTTTCATGATTGGACATATGATTTAGATGATTGTCTTGATGATTTGAAACTTTCAGGAGAAAAAGAATATTTTTGGAAAGAAGATAAACTTATTGAGTTTGTGAAAAGATGGTGTATTGATTTACATAGGCATATACAACAACAACGTAGAAAGTGTATTCATTCATGGCCAAGAAGGATGAGACTACTAAAGAATAAATTATTGCCAAAAAATTATTTACAAATTTTAGAAAATAAATACAAACCAACATGGGAAAGTACCAAGGAAAAAGTACAAGTAAAATATGAAAATTTTGAAATAACTTTAACTAATAAGGTTGCAAATATTCAACCATTAAAAAAGTCAACGTTTTTGTAGAAGACCCTCTTATTATAGGAGATGCAGATCAAGTTATTTCATCCATTGCAGATGATCACAAAGAGTCAATAGAAAATAAATTAAATTTATTGATGTTGTAGAAATAGTTGGTGCGAAAGATAAAGAAATAGAATTGATTGAAACTCCTATGTGAAATAAGAAAAAAATAGTTCAAAATCAATTTATCAAAGTGTGAATTTAATGGAACAAATAGATTCTACAAGTTCTTTTATGACAGAGAATGACGAAATCCCCATGAAAGTAATCAATGCTTAAAGATGAGGATGAACTTGGGAAAGATTATTATAATGTTTCTAAGAAGATTGAAATTGTAGTAAAACAAGAAGATGATTTTTGTTTTATTACAAGAACATTTATCATAAAAAAGAGGGCCTACAGTTACAAACTTCACAAAATATGCGGTAGAAGAATTCCTTAAATATTTAATTATTTTTCAAAAGATTCAATTATTATGACCGGGTTATAAACGAGATCGAGGTTGTATACATTCAGTCAACTCGAGAACGAGTTATTTTCATTAGGGGAGACTGGATAGACATGTTACTTAAAAATAAGAATATTTGTTTTAAATTTGTATTATAATTGTTTAATTTCTAATTTTGATTTATTTCCAATTTCTCTAATTTCGTAGTTTTATTAGAATTAGTATAGAAAAAATAGGAATTAGTAGTTTACTATTTGAATTAATAGTCTTTATTGTATTAGGATTAGTATAAAAATAGGAGTTATGGTTTCCTAGTCAAAGTAATAGTGTTCTAGCTCTATATAAATATAATGTAATAAATCTTTATCATGAAGTTTTTTTATCAATAATAAATAATTACAAATTTTGGATAATTAATTTAATTGTTTGGGTTATTATTCCTTGTTGGGTTGAGGATTCCTGTTTGTGGATATTGACGTTTGTCGTAATCATGATTCGCATTTCCATTCCGCATTAAAAAAATAATAATTTATTGATGAAATTGTAAATAAAATATGTAAATTGGAATTAATAATCAGCTCAACTTGAACCCGATACTAATGAACTTTAATTTGGGTCGGACATAAGTTGACTATTTTAGAGCTTGGATTGGACTTAGACATGACTCGGCCCGACTCCGGCTCACCCGTGTTGCACCCGTAGTTCTCATGTAAAATTTTATTCAATTGATGGTTAAATTGAAGGGTTTTGGTAGATTACTCTAAAAAGAAGTGGTACTGTAATTGTTTTCATTTTTGAATTGTTAATATTGTCATTTAAGTTTTATTATTTGAACCGTCTAGCTTGTTAGTGACTAAGTAATGAAGGTGAATAATCACATTTATAGAGGGAGGTCTCA
Organism: Nyssa sinensis; assembly: GCA_008638375.1. Taxonomy (NCBI): domain Eukaryota; kingdom Viridiplantae; phylum Streptophyta; class Magnoliopsida; order Cornales; family Nyssaceae; genus Nyssa; species Nyssa sinensis. The sequence goes on along the minus strand of CM018035.1, from coordinate 13,705,497 downwards.
GTGACATTTTCAGGAAGCAGAAATGTGGAACTATAATGTTAATCATGCATTTCAAGAAAATAATTTTTGTATCATGTACCATTCATTGTTGCAATTTTGAATATGTAAAAATAGAAATGTATTCCATCTCTATCTTATAATCCTCTTGTTTTGACTATCTATCAGCATTCACAAGACTTATTAAATCATATAATTCGAAATGACTTGAGAAATTATATAAGAAGAGCAAAACTCCATCTTGTTTGTTTGTCGGGCTAGGAGTAAGATTAGATTATTTAATTCCAAAGAACCTTGCAATCTGGTATTTGTTTATTAATTGTTTATTAATTCAGGTTTTCGCAAGACTTACTTCATAAGAGATTAATCAGTGGGAACATAGGATTGGGATTAATAGTCACTTCACTAATAGTGGTGGTGGTGAACACCTATCCATGGGTGGCAAACAAACAGAGTTACATTAGTTGATGTTGTTATGAAACTAGTTTACTGTATGAAGCTAGTTTAACAAGTTTACCTTTCTAGATGTTTTAGCATCCACCCCTCATCCACCTTTCTTATCAAAATAGTCCACCCATTTTCACGTCTTGGCACATAGGGATGGCCCAATTTCAAGTCCCATAAATGCAATCACAAGGCTTTTTCTTAAATTCAGTCCTTTTTTGTTCCCACAATAAGCACATATCTTGCAAATTACCTTATCAACACAAAAAGAAAATACGTAAAATCATTTCTGTATTTTTTTTAATGGGTGCTTTTAAAATAATGTTTCTAGGAGTGTCATGTAACTGGATTGACTCGGCTAAAAAGCAGGTGATGTCCAGTGATCCCTCAATATAATAATGTTTCTAGTAGTGTATGTAAATGGATTGACTTGGCTAAAAAGCGGGTGATGTCCAGTGGTCCCTCATTATTCATTGCCTATAATAAAAATTAAAAAAAGAGTTTATATAAGAAGACTTATATATACATATAGAAAAACTCAAAATTTCACAATAAAATTAAAATAATCACAATTTCAACTTTTATCAATCTATATGCATTTTTAACTGCAGAAAATAAGTTGAATAAATTAGAAATGAAATCTATCAATACCACAAAAATTATCTATTTGACACATTGATTTTAAGTGGAAGGCCAACTAACTATAGCTTTTTTGGGGGTAAGTAAACTTTTATTGAAGAGGGAACCAAGCCCAGAGAAATATGGGACAAGTTAAACAAAAACAAGCAAGAAAACTAAGCAACTAGATAAACAAGCAACACAGCCTTAAGAGGCCAAGCAACAAGCCAAAACAAGGGAAATTTTCTACCTAGGTGATGCTGCATTTTTCTGATTTGCCAAGGCTATGTTCTTCGTCACTGTAGAATCTGAAAGAAACAGGAGTCAGGGTGCCACTGGGATGACTCCGGCGGTAGCCATTTCGATGATCAAGTTAGTAAAGAATAATTAAGACTTAAAGTCCATGTCCAAAAAGTGATTCAATTCCCCCCCCCCCCTTAGTGTACCTTAAGGGTTGTAATTATAAGCTGATTGTCTGTCAAAGTGGGTAGGAGTTGGTGGAGCAAAATTTGGGATCTACTGTTGTTCGACGGGAGCAGTCTCATTGTGATCACCTGCCTCACTGTCACTACCTGCCCCGCTGTTTTACTGGGTTACCTGCTTCACAGTCGCACCATGCTACCTACCTCACGGTCGCATCATTGCTACCTGCTTCACTGTTCCCCGTTGCTACCTGCCTCCTCGTTCGAAGGTCGGTAGGCCAAAATAATGATAATGACGAGGTCGGTATTACCGAGATCGGTGCCTGTGAGGAGTGGCTCTTCCGAGCTTACTAGTCTGACGTCAGGTCGGTATAGTTAGTTACTTCGGGACCTGCATACAACAAATCCGAATACGTGTCAAGCTTAGATTAGTGGATCTACTTTGGGCGTATCACTAGGAAACCTTGAATATGGCCCTGGAAACATTCAAACGCATGCTACTCCCCACTAGCACTACTGTATTCATAATTTCCTTAATACTTAATGGAGCCCCAAAACCAAAAGTGACCATATTGCTATTTTCAGTTGATTTTTTTTTATTGTTTATGGACCCATACTTAAAATTAATCTATATTTAACAATGTGATGCAATGAAAAGATAATGAATAAAGAGAAAAACAAGCAACATCAATGTAATCTTAAACATGGTTATCGTAGTGCATCAAATTAAACTTTGTACTTCAATTTAAAAATACCAATTTATATTAATCACACATATATAGATACTAAATAAATTCAAATATATTGACTTACCCAAAAAATTCAAATATATAGAGAACACTTACATTTGAAGGAATTAAAAGGTACCGGGAATATAAACTAGTTTTTAATCATAATTAACTATCTCAAACGTACAATTTAGTTTGTTCAAAAAATAATGCACGAATACAGCAAAACATGTTGTAGCAATTTAGATTGAACTTTGCATACACGCTTATATCTAAGCGTCGCACTGGACTCTCATAATGTAATGAAGATTTGAATAAATTACAAGGCAAAAATTAAAATGATTTTGAGGTTTGATTTCTACAGTGCTATAAAATTTTATTTTTAATTTATATAGTATTTATATATAACAAGTAGAGGCGGTAAATGTTATCCAAACCCGTCAACCCACTCTTAATCTGTGCACTAATTAACGGATATGAATAACTCGTTTAGTTGGCAGGTCATGAATAGGTTGGATAATAAGGAGTCTATCAATTTAACAAGTCAAGACAGGTTGAATATGAATGTTTGATGGGGGTTGAGAATAGAAAAGAATAAAATAATATAAAAATATATATATATATATATCTCCATTTATATATATATATATATATCTATTTGAGAAAGAACAAAATAAAAAAAACATGTACTGTGGATTATAAAATAAAATTAATATTTAGAAAATATAATTCAAAATCACCATATATATAAACAAAACACAAATCAGAACATTATAATCCAAAATAAGTTGAATCGGTCTTTCTTAGAAGGTTTGGATACAATTTTTCTTCATAAATAATAGTTGACATCATGATCCACATCAAAAGATATCCACAAAATACTACTATTATTAATGCCATTATCTTATGCGGATGGCTTTGGTTCCTCCATATAAATGAGATAATATCTTCATCACCATTGAATATTCTTTATTAATTTTTTAATTATATTCTTAACTTTCTTTTTAACTACGATTATAGGTTCATCTTGTATTTATAGACCAAAACTTGCTAGAAGCTTCGTAAACCCACACGATTCATGAATCTTCCGGTAGCTTCCACTAGTTGCAATACCTACTTTGATGTTCTAGAATTTTGTAGAAGATTACAAATTACTTTTAATACCCCTTTTAATTTATATTTTTCATATATTTATGAATTTCCTTAATTTTTTCTGAGATCATGACCAAGGGCAGAGCCATGAATAAAAATTGAGGGGGGTTAGAATTTTTTTGGAGAAATTTCTTTTTTTAAAAGAAAAAAAGTGAAAGAAAAACTATATTTAATTTTTTTCTAGGAAGATGATAAGGAAAAAACTTTAAGAGGTTTCTTAAATTAGAGAAATTTTACATATATATTTTTTTCTCAAAGATGAAGAATATAGTAGAAAAATTTTAAAGAAAAAAATAATAAATTTCTAGTTCATTTCATTGTTCTAAAATTTTCTTCATAATCAAACAGATTTTAAAGGAGAAAATGTTAGCAAGATAATATTAAAACCTATTAAACAAATGACAATAGAAAATGAGGGATTATGATTAATGTTGGATTGAATTAGGATTGGACCAAAACTTGTGATGTGCTAAGTTTTACAAAATATGTCCCAGGCTTTAAAAAATACGGAATTGTTGATAATAGTTGGGTTGAGTTTAGTTAAAAAGATCGGACCAAAATTTGAGATATTTTTCATATAAATGAAAAAAATTACAAACATTTTTTATTTTATTTTTGAAAGTGAGGGTTGGGGGATAGAACCCACCCTAGCCCATGGGTAGATCCACACTTGTTCATTAGTTAGTCACTAACCAATCATCAAATGAAAACAATTACAGTGCCACTCATTTTTAGAGTAATCTACCAAAATCCTTCAATTTAGCTAAAAACATTTTTCAAAAGAAAACAAGGTATTGGTGTATTTTCATGCCATTGAAAAACGTAATGAAGCCAACATCATTTTCATCAAATTTCCAAGTGGCACCTCAAATCCTCAATAGTCTTGTCATTTCTTTACCCCCCAAATATCCATTCAATTTTTTTCTCAAAAATTTTGAATCCTAAAATAATGTTACAGTGCATACATATACATTGTTAGGACTAATGTTTATATTTCACATGAAAAGCATACAAAATTAACATGGCCCCTTCAAAATATGATTTTATGACTAATAGCAGAACAAGTGATGTTGGAAAGATGATCTTGAAAAGTATTGATCAATTTCAGAAACATGTACTATTATAGAAAAAAAAATTAGAACTCAAAATCTCTAACTCAACACACATTAAAAATTTGACTCTTCGATTGTAACTTAAAGTCAAATCAAAATCACTATTTTTCTAAGAAGATGTGTATCAAGTAAAACAAACCTGTAGTCAAATAAACCCATGATCTAATGGCTCCACTTGGGCTACCAATGGCATGATTTACTGTTGTGGGTACTTTCATCCCACATCGGAAAGGAGCCGGGACCGCTTGTCGCTTATAAGCACAGGCCTCCCTCCCCCTTGCATCAGGCCTTTTCCTGGGCAAAGGCCCAGGAGGAACAAACCCGTGCGGGGCAAGCCTACGGCATAAGACTCCAAAGCGGACAATATGGTGCAAGTCAAGGGGCCACGGTGTGCGGGCCGAAATGTGCAGCATCAGCTTGGCGCCATCTGTGGGAACGTTGGGCCACGTCCAGCTTCTCATGCTCCGACCGGTCCACGACTGGGGGAGCAGCTGTTGTGGGTATTTTCATCCCACATCGGAAAGGAGCCGAGACCGCTTGTCGCTTATAAGCACAGGCCTCCCTCCCCCTTGCATCAGGCCTTTTCCTAGGTAAAGGCCCAGGAGGAACAAACCCGTGTGGGGTAAGCCTACGGCATAAGACCCCAAAGCGGACAATATGGTGCAAGTCAAGGGGCCACGGTGTGCAGGCCGAAATGTGCAGCATCAGCAGCTGTTGTGGGTACTTTCATCCCACATCGGAAAGGAGCCGGGACCGCTTGTCGCTTATAAGCACAGGCCTCCCTCCCCCTTGCATCAGGCCTTTTCCTGGGCAAAGGCCCAGGAGGAACAAACTCGTGCGGGGCAAGCCTACGGCATAAGACCCCAAAGCGGACAATATGGTGCAAGTCAAGGGGCCACGGTGTGCGGGCCGAAATGTGCAGCATCATTTACCAAGATCTACAGACAAAGCAGCCGTGTGGGTTACTCATTACTACTTTTTTTGAGTTCCCTCCAATATCCCAATTTCTTTACAAACAATACATAAAATTTTTAATTTTCAAAATTTGGGGACAAAATTTATCAATTTGTTACGTTGGCTAATTTCGATTCTAAAACATGTATCTATGAAAGTATGTCAAGTGAAAAACTTATGATAACATCTATTCGAAACTCAATTGTAGACTTCAATTAAGTAACAGTTCTCTTGTGTTTATGAATGGTAAATGAACCTAGATACCAAAATTTTAAATTAAGAGGTTAGGTACATACTTTATGAGTTTATGTATTTATATTCACGCATACAGGTTACACGGTTTGCTTTATTTTTCATGCATAAATCGTGTTATTAATTTAAATTTGATTTTAAAAAAAGATTTGTAATGCTTAAAGGTTTATTTTGAATATCTTTTAACATTTAACACGTCTCATGACTTTTTAAAACAACGTCAATCAAAATAGATTTTAAAAATAATTTCTAGAACAACTTGTTTGTACTATTTTGACCATAATTCAAAAAATGTAACAACCCGAAAAATCATTAAGAATATTTTGATAATTTTTTAGTCTAAATTGATATTAGATAATTAATTGATATTAGATATTTCTCGATTTTTAATGATCCAATACAGCTGGCACCCAACTCTACTCTTTTTCTTTTAGGAGTGATTGGCAGACGTGTCTGGTACGCGTTTCCGATTAATATCCTTAAATTCTCAGCTCCGGCTCCGGTGGACTCATTTTAACATGAAAAAAGAACGCTGAACAGGATCCTTCTTAACATAAAATTAAATGCTACAATATTCAAATCAATAAAGTATATTAATTTTTTTTTAAATAACACTATCATCTTTTATTTTACTTGACAAATTACAAATACTTTTTTAAAATGACAAAATTATTTTTTTAGTAAAAAATAAATTAGTTAAAATTAAAACAAAAAACTACAAAAATGAACAGTCTTATCATTTTGGAAAGTAAATTGAACTACTTCCTTTAATCATCTCAAAGGATTCAAAATTGCATTATCAAAATTATCCTTGATGCCTAAGATTGAATCCTAACCATCACACAGCAAGACACGATAATTAGAGAGAGTATTGATCCTTGAAATAAGAGGTCGTATCATTACTATGAGCCGACTTAGGCCTCACAACGTAATCGAGATTGAATGAGTTGAATTAGCCCGGAGTTCCATGGGTCAATTGTAAGATTAGGTTTAATGCCTAAGATTGCTATTGAATTTCCCTACCTGATAGGAGGCTTTGTGAAAAAATTTCAAATTGAATTAGGTGACAACCACTTGAATTAAGTTATTTATTTGTTTTTTTTTTTAAATCAATTTCGCTCTAATCTGTCTTTATTTAGATTTTATGCATTTTTTAAAAATAAAACTAAACCAATCTACTATTAAAAAATACTATTTAAATAGTAAAAAAATTAACACCAATTCATCGGTATTGGTTTTACCCAAATAGGCCTTAGGAAAAAAGAAAAAGAAAACTATTGAGATGATTTTTTTTTTGGCAAATATCTTCATTCTCGCCATCCTAATCATTTCCTACAACTCTAATTTAGTCCATAGCAATTAGGTCATGATAGTTATTATTTAGCATAATTCAAAAATCATTCTCTCCATCATTGTCCCAATTATTCCTTGGCAATAGCGATTGTCACAAACTCAAAATGCTATGTAAACGTGAATGAAGCCATTCAATTCAAAGGGCCAACCAAACAGGCCCTAAATTACTGGTTCCTTAATGTGCTATGGGTCTCTTTTTTCAAATGCTTCCTTATAATTAATCTCAATTTGTTATCTTGATGTTTGGCTTTGGAACATAGTGCCATTAGTCTCTTGCTTTATGGAGTGACTTGTCAATATTTATATATATATATATATATATAGCCAATAGATTGAATGCTCACTTTTGTTGAAGTCTTGTTGCCCTTACTAATTTCTACCCTTTTACTAAAAGAAAAAAGGTTTAGTGGCAAGTTAGTACTGTAAAATTTCATGATCGTACGTATCCAGATTTGATCATGTGTCATATGTTTCATATCATGACAATTAGTTGACATCATTTATTTCACATGTGAAGTTTTTTTATTTTTATATGTATGACTATAGAGTTTAGGGATTGGTTGAAATGGAAAGATACAGTTAATTATGAGATCTAACCAAATCGTCAAATAAATTCATATTGCAAAATCACTTTATAAAATCAATTAGAAAATTAATGGTGCAAATAAAAATTGTGTTCCAGATTTTTTTTGTACTTTATAAATAAATTTGCTTTTATTTTAAATTTTTTTAATTAGTCCCTAGGTAAAAAGATAAACAAAAAAACTCTTATTATAGAAAATAGACTTCTCTATTATAGAGTATATATCCAAATCTTTATGAAGCAAAAAATCTATGTTTCTGGTTAAAAAAAAAAAAAAGAATAATAAGAAAGTATTTCATGATGAATCCAATTACAGTAATAATTTTGGGAGATCTAGAAAATATTAGCTAATAACATTATTAATTACTGGTTTTTTTATGATTTTTATTAATGAAAAAATTTCCTCATACGCTTATGATTTTCAACATTAAAATAAGATATTTATATATATATATATATATATTCAGATAAACAATGTTCACAGAAAAATATGTATTATATAATTTAAGTTTAAAAAACTCTTAATTCTTTTTTTACTAAGAATTAATATTAATAATAGTTTTTGAATAATATATTTGTATTTTTTCTATTTTAGTCATTAGCACTATAAAAGACAATTACTTTTTAAAATAATTGTTAATTACTAAGTAATGAATTTATAAATGAATGGAAGCAATAAAAAAGAGAACAACACAACGAACGCTAAGCATGAGAAAGAAATTATTCATATTGTAAGGAGTGTTTTGTAGTCACCCCTTTTTTCTGTATTCTTTTTCTGCCACAGTGAAGTTCTTCTCTCTTTCACCCATGAAATGTGTAAATTTTCATGCATTTGTGAACTTGTTTTGTGTTTATTTATTCTTATATTTTATACCAAGACCTCCTTATTTGGAAATAAACAATGATAGATGTTTTACCTTTTCTTGTACCATTTTGTGTATCATCATCTCATAGGCATCAAACTCATCCTGCATGAAACTTGCTATAAGACTCACTAATGAACCCACCTTTGTACAAGAAAGTTGAGACATTCCATTCTCTCTCTCTTTGGGACGATAGAATAAGAGGATTAGATAGAATTACTCTTATTCTATCCTACGTTTGGTGTTTTCAATTGGTTTGAATAACTATATCCTATAAACCATTTATATCTTACCTATGTAGATATAATTTATACCAAGAGGGTGGTAATATATGATCAAGGACGACGCCCATGTAGTCTGAGGTGGCGATAGCCCCCCCCCCCTAATTGAAAAAAAAACATGTAATATTTAAAATACTTTTAAGAAAATTTCCTCAAATTTGAATATATATATATATATATATATTTAGTCCCCTCAAAAATTTGAATTTTTTTTTAAGATTTGAAATAATTTTGTGAATTTTTTTTTTCTCCAATTTGAAAAAACTAAAATTTTCTTCTTTAAAGTTTCTCAAAAATGATTTTAACTCCCTCTAACTTTTTTCCCGGACTTGGTTCTTGTATATAATTATCTTACCTAATCTTGTCTACAGATGATAATTTGACCAATTCCGTTAGGGACCCGCTCCTAATGAGACGGGTATAGGGTTGGCACGTACTGAGGATTGTTCCTCTTTAGCTTGCTGGAACCTATGGTGAGCAAGAGGGAAAAGAAATTAAATTTAAGCCAACTTAGATAGAGTTTTAGGTTGACTGAGGAACCTAGGCCTCCAAGAATAATATGAAATTAACAATTGATAGATATCCCTTTTATTCAGACTTCCTAACCTTATATCGACATCTAATTACAGTTATTTGCAAGTTCACTGCCTAAAAAATAGGAAAAAGTTACAACTTCTTCAATATTAAAAGGAGAAGACCAGTTCTTCCAGAGTACTGGGTCTTCTCAACAACTTAGACTTAAATTCCTCAAAATACTCCTACAGAATCTGTAAAAGATAACAACTCAGAAACTATATTTTAGGAACTAAAATATAGTTAGCAGATATGTAACATCTCCCTCCCCCTTAAAAAAAACATTGTCCTCAATGTCATGATTTGGGAATTGTTTTTTCATGGCTGCAAGATCTTCCCAAGTAGCTTCAGCTGGAGATAATCCTTGCCAGTGGATAAGAACTTCATCTTTCCTTTTACGCACTCGGTGATCTAGAATTGCTTGTGGCCTGGGATAAAGAATATCATCTTCATTCTGCACAATAGGAAGTTCACTTTGTGTGGGAATCTTTTCACCAATCTTTTTCTTCAACAAGGACACATGAAACACTGGATGAATTCGTGACTCTTTAGGCAAGTTCAATCTATAAGCCACGACTCCTATTCTCTTGAGAATTTTGAACGACCTATAATATTTATGAGATAGCTTGAAATTTTTCCTTAGTGATATTGATGTTTGACGATAAGGTTGGAGTTTGAGATAAACCCAATCTCTTTCTTCAAATTCCGTTTCTCTATGACTGCGATCATACACCTTTTTCATGCGTGATTGAGCTTCCTTGAGTGTGGCCTACAACTCTTTAATAATTTGATCCCGATCTACTAATGGCCTCTCCACAGCTTCAACCTTAGCCATTCTTGGAATGTAGGACATTAAGGTAGGTGGCAGGCGACCAAATACTACTTCAAATGGGGTTGTTTTAATAGCCGAATGCTAGCTTGTATTACAGCAATACTCAACCCATGCTATCCATTTATTCCATTCCTTTGGTTGTGAACTTGTGAAACACCACAAATACATCTCCATTGTTCGATTAACCACTTCAATTTGACCATCAGTTTGAGGGCGGTAGGCCGAACTATAATTGAAATTAGTTCCATTCATCTTGAACAATTCTGACCAAAATATACTAGTGAATGTGGGATCTCGATCACAGACAATAGTCCTGGGCATTCCATGTAACTTAAAAATATTATCAAAGAATATTTGAGCAACCCCAACAGTCGTATATGGATGTGATAAGGGAATAAAATGAGCATATTTAGACAGCTTATCAACAACCACCATAATTATAGACTTAACCTTAGACAGAGGCAACCTGCCAACAAAATCCATGGATATATCCTCCCATACTCGGCTTGGTATAGGAAATGGCTAGAGTAACCCAATAGAAGCAAGTTGTTCAATTTTGTGACACTGACATGTGTCACATGCGGCGATGAATTCCCAAATTTTTCTTCTCAAACTCATCCAATAAATATTTGCTCTAACTCTTTGTAGAGTTTTTTGATAACCTTTAAGGGTACTATTATGAAACTGGCCAATAATATCTTTAATTAAGGAAGAATTTGTAGCAAGATAAATCATTTCCTTAAAAAAGATAACTCCATCTTTGAACTGTCATGGGCCCAATGCTTCACCCCCCTTGATTCTTTGAATCAATCCTTGCAATTCTGAATTAGATTTTACTTCTTCTTGGATAGCTTCCACCCAATTAGGAATTGGTTGAGTAATGGCTACCAACTTTCCTTCTTCCGTTTCAATATCTTCTCTTCTAGAGAGAGAATATGCCACAATATTCTCTTTCACTTTTTATACTCAATAACAAAATCAAATCCCATCAATTTATATAACCACTTCTGTTGAGTTGTAATAGTAATCATCTGGCTTCACAAATACTTCAAGCTACGTTGATCTGTTCTCACTAGAAATTGTAGACCTAATAAATATGGGCGTCATTTTGCACAGTCAGTACTAGTACTAAAATTTCCTTCTCATATGTGGATAACAAGAAGTTATTTCCATGTAATGCTTGACTATAAAATGCTATCGGCCTATCTTCCATGAGAACAGCTCCAACACCCGATCCACTAGCATCACATTCAATAATAAATTTGTTAGAGAAGTTTGGTAGAGCTAACACTGGAGCTTTAGTCATATCTTTCTTTAAATTTTTAAAAGCTTCCTCAGCAACTGGTGTCCATATGAAAGAGTCCTTTTTTAACATAGTGGTAAGTGGTCCAGCTATTTTTTCGTAGTTTTGAATAAACTTTCGGTAATAGTCAGTCAACCCAAGGAAACCTCTCAATGCCTTAGGCATGGTGGGCTTAGGCCAACTCATCATCACAACAATTTTCTCCAAGTCCACGACAACTCCTACATTAAAATTACATGGCCAAGGTATTTCAGCTCGCTTTGGCCAAACTGGCACTTTTTTTTTTTTAACAAACAACTTGTGAGATCTTAGTAAGCCAAGGTAATTTTTAAATGCTGAAAATGTTCATCCCATGATTTATTATAAATGAGAATATCATCAAAAAATACTAGGATGAATTTTCACAAATAATTTCTAAATACCTCATTCATTAAAGCTTGGAAGGTAGATAGGGCATTAGTAAGGCCGAATGGCATTACCAAAAATTCATAAAGCCCATGATGCATCCTGAAAGTTGTCTTTGTTGTGTCCTTCGATACCACTCGAATTTTGTGATACCCACTTCGCAAATCAAGTTTTGAGAATACTTTTGCTCCATTTAATTTATCCAATAATTCATTAATAACTGGAATTGGAATCCGGTCCTTGATGGTAATCTTATTAAGAGCTCGATAGTCGACACACATGCGCCAAGATCCATCATACTTTTTCACTAAGATGACTGGTGATGAATAAGGACTGTTGTTGGGTTTGATCACGCCCGTAGAAAGCATCTCAGCCACCAACTTTTCTATCTCAGCCTTCTGATAATGTGGGTAACGATAGGGCTTGACACATATAGGTCTCCTTCCCGCCATCAAGGGAATTTTGTGATCTTGTGGTCGTGGAGCTGTTAGGAATTTTGGATCCTTAAATATGTCTTGGAATGCTTCCAAAATCTGCTGTAATTGTGGATGTTGAAATCCAACGTTATCCATACGAAGTGGCGGCCCAAGTGAAAATAATTGAAGCAACATCCCTTTTTTACGTTTTTTTACTTCATGGCTGAATTTAAGATCCCCAATTATTTTGTCCTTTGGAATGGATACACCATAAAGAACCACCTCGTTGTTAGCTACTATTGAACCTCATTTGTAACATAGAAAAATCCTATAAAATTGGGCCAAGTGTACGTAACCACTGTGTGCCCAACACAATATCATATCCTTCTAATAGAAGCAAATAAAAATCCACAAAAATTGGCACACTTTGAAAAAGTAATTTTACATTTGTGCACTTACCTGGACTAGATAATTTTTTACCCAAAGCGACCACAACTTCAAACCGTCCTTCTTTCTTAGGTTGTAATCCCACCTTTCTAGCAAGAACTTCATTCATAAAATTATGAGTGCTTCCCGAGTCTAACAAGACAGTAGTTGATATGCCCAATGGCACCTTTTACCCACATTCTTTCTGGTGTTTGTACGCCTGAGATAGCATGTAGAGAAATCTCTGGCGTCTTTTTGGAGTCTTTATAGTGACTTCTTCTTCATCTATAATAATATCTCCATCATTTTCTTCATAACAAGCTTCGATCAAGAACAACTTTTTACACCGATGTCGAGGAACAAACTTCTCATTATAGTTATAACACAACCCTTTAGCACGTCGCTCTTGCAATTTGGCTGTTGACATTAGTCGAATTGGAGGAGTAGAGTTGCTAGTTGTCTCCTTATGGGTATGGAAATTTTTCTTCAAATCTGGTATTGAAGTAGTTCGCCGCTGCGCATGATTATGAACTTCGTATAAGTGAGCTAGGCTAATGGCAGAAGATAAAGATGTAAGGTTCCCAGATAGTACATTAGCCTTAATAGTGTCCTTTAATCCACTAATAAAACAACTAACTTGGCGGTTTTGAGGGAGGTATCCCACCTTAGATAACAACTTCTCAAATCGAGTTTAGTAATCACATATAGATTCGACTTGCTGCAACTTAGTTAATTCTCTAAAGAAATCTTGGAATTGAGTGGGGCTATACCGAGCATGTAAACCATCGCAAAACTCTTGCCATGTCATCACATCCCTTTCTTGCTTAAGCAATTGGTACCACAACTGAGTGTCTCCCTCCAAATAGAAGGATGCAAGCGCCATGCGTTCGTCTTTCGGGGTTTGATGGAATTGGAAGAACTGTTCCACCCTACAGATCCAACTCGTTGTGTCTTTATTGCCATCAAAATGATAACAATTGAGTTTGATGAATTCTAGAGCATAGGATTGTTGCGACCCAATCTGGCGAGTTCCAATAGTGTTGACAGGTCATCCTCCATGGTTCAAGAGTGGAGCCATTGAGTTCTCTCCTTGCTCAAGATCGATTGGGGTTGGAATGGTTCATGAATTAAGCTTATCAAATGGTTCGGTAAGCTTTTCCATAATCTGTTTTGGACCAGTGGCAAGGGAGCCTACTTTGGTCTCCAACTTTTCCACTCTTTGATCCATGCCCTTGCTCTGATACCACTGTGGCACGTATTGAGGATCGTTCCTCTTTAGCTTGCTGGAACCTATGGTGTGCAAGAGGGAAAAGAAATTAAATTTAAGACAACTTAGATAGAGTTTTAGGTTGACTGAGGAACCTAGGCCTCCAAGAATAATATGAAATTAATAATTGATAGATATCCCTTTTATTAAGACTCCCTAACCTTAAATAGACATCCAATTAAAATTATTTGCAAGTTCATTGCCTAAAAAATAGGAAAAAGTTACAACTTCTTCCATATTAAAAGGAGAAGACTAGTTCTTCCAGAGTGCTGGTCTTCTCAACAACTTAGACTTAAATTCTTCGAAATACTCTTACAGAATCTGTAAAAAATAATAACTTAGAAACTATATTTTAGGAATTAAAATATAATCAGTAGATACGTAACAAGGATATTCATAAATGGGGTCGAGGCGGAGTTAGGAAATGGTCACCCCCACCCCGTCCTGTTTATATATTAAATTTTTTTTTTTTATCAATAAATCATACTATATAAAATGAGTTTTAAAGTTTCATAAATTAAACTTATACAATTTTTTTGTATTGTTAGTTTTAGAATAAAATTTTAATTTATTTAGCAAAAAATTTTTTTGACTTACTTTAAAAAGAAAATTGAAATTTGACACGGAGTTAGAATAAATCATTAGGTGGGACGGTGTGAGAAAATATAAACAGAGTGGAGTTGGAAAAAAGGACAATCCCACCCCACCTGGAACTGCCCATTGCCATTAATTTCCGGTCCTTTATCCGGTCACCAAACTGACCTTTTGGGATGCGCTAAGCGTGAGAGTGAGAGGTTTCGGGTAAGACAAAGTTGGCGCATCTCGCGCTTGGGACATTTTCGCAGATAGATAGCGAGCGTAGATCCGCTCTATCCTTCTCATTTACCTGAAGAATCAGTGAGTGTGATAGATGAGCTCTTCGTCTCCTCAGCGTTCTCGCAGTGGCGGTAATAATAGTAGTAGTAGCGGGGCCAAAGAGGAGAGACCGAGGTTTTTCGATTCCAAGGCGAAGAGCATGTGCTGGGCAAAAGCCGAGACAGTCCCAAGTCGACACCTAGAGAGGTGGCGTAAGGACACCGCCGGCAACATTGTCTGCAAGCGCTTCTGCAACTGCCAGGGCTGCCTCTGCTTCGAGTACGATCACATCATCCCATACTCCAAAGGTCTCCCTCCGATCATTTACGCCAAATGACATTTCTTTCTGGGGCCGTTACTTGTCGGCTTAATTTTGGGTCTCTTAATTTGCAAATTTTAGCTGCTCGAGTTCAGTCTTAAGTGGGTTTGTGATTTTTGGTTGATTACTTTTTTGGGCTGTTTATCTTATTTACGAATTAAATTTATAATGTTTGCTTCATGTAAGTTACTTTGACTTGATTTGATTTGATTTTTTTTTTATATTGGGTTTGTTTAAGAATTGGAATTGTGTGTTGCAGGTGGTGAATCTGTGCTGGAGAATTGTCAGATTCTTCAAACCAGAGTGAACAGGTTCAAAGCGGACAAAGACCAGGTGGGCACTACTCAATTGCAAGGCTTCTCTTGTGATATCAAGTTCACTGGTATGTTTGCTTCAATCCCTTCTATTTCTGTCTTGTGCTGGACTCTGTCTTTTTATTATCTATAATTTGTATTCATACAATGTTTTGTTTCTGAATTTTATAGATTTTTAGATCACACTTGTGCTGACTTTATGTTATCCCTAGGGATTATGCTTCAAATTTAACTTGAATTAACTGGAACCAAGAAGCCTAGTTAGATTATCACATAGGTAATGCTCTAGGAAGCCTATTCACAGAGTTGGATTGTAAAATTGGGATCTAAGAAGACGCGACTGAGGAAAGGAATGTTAAGCTGTTGTAAGTGCCCTGCCATATTTTAAACAGAAAAGGAGTTTAGTAAATACATCCGTAAGGTCGATCCTGGCAACAAACGGAGAGAGGGTTCATCTGCTGTGGTTTTTATATGAAGATGTCAAATAAGATGTTCAAAAACCTCACTGGAGGAAGTTAAGTTGGATATTTTAAATATGTATAAATGATATTGTGTGTTATTGGTATAGAATCAACCACTATTGATGCTATACTAATATTACTTTAATAGCTTGTTTGGAAGTTTTAGAGAGAAAAAAAAAAGATAATTTAAAATAAAAGACAAGAAAATAAAAGAAGATATTCCATCTTCACTTTGTTTGAATATAAATATATATATATATATATATTTATTTATTTATTTGATAGGTTCACTTTCTTTGAATATTTAGGAGAGAAATGAGAATAAAATCATTATTTCCTGTTTGAATACTTAGTACTTAGTAGGAAAGAAAAGAAAAGAGAAGAAAGTATATATGAATTATTTGACAATTATACCTTTTTTTATTTAATAATTTTCCTAATTTATAACTCATGCATTTAAGGGTAGTTTTAGTATTTTAAAAATTTTCTTTAAATGGACTTTCTTTTCTCTCTAAATCTCTCCAAAAATGGGGAATTTAGAGGAGTGACCCTAATCACTTATACTTTTTTTTCATAATCTTCTCTTTTCTCTCTTCCATCAAAATTCAAACAAGAGAAAGTGGTATCACTCCATATGAATATTTTATTTTCTCTCCAAATCATCCCATCCAAATGAGCTATAAATCATTTCATTCCATTCGATGGAATTTTTTTATTTTATGGATCCACTAAAGCTCTATTCCATGCACGTACTCAAAACAGTTGTTTGAGAATAAACAAAAGCTAAACAAATATTCTTCTGAATCCTAAAGGTAGGACACTCTCAGACTCCTTTTGCGTAGGTATCCTTTTTTTTTTTTTTACATTTTTTCCTTTCTAAAGTATGACATGGATGTTTAAAACTTTAAAAACATTTTTTTTTTTTAGGAAAAAAGAAAGATAAATACAATTATATATATAAAAATAAGGGCCTTGAGCCAAAGGTCCTTCAGTACGATGGTTTTTAAGCTAAGTTCCAACCCTAATCTTATTAACCTCAAAAGTACTTTACTATTTTTGTGACAAAAATTACCTCTCTTTGATAAAAACCTCACACTGCACTACAAATATATGACATGTCATCAACACACTTTTTTAAATTTCAAATTAAATAATTTACAATACATAAATCTATTTTTAATAAAATTTATATATTTGGACTCTAAAAATCGACATCTATCAAACAAGACCTATATTGCATATCAAATTCTTATAGAAAAAGGAAAAGTTATACTTAACATGAACTTGTAAGGACAAATTATAAGTGGGCTCAATAGTTTCAAAAAGTTATACTTAAGCAGACACGGGAAAAAATAAGTTACATTTAGGCTAAAAAACTTATACTTAAAGTTAAACCAACAGTTCACTATGTGCTATCGGTAGGACTGATGGTAGTACATAGTGAACTGCTAGTCTCATACCCTTAATTCGCATTGGGTGGATTTTGGGATGTGACATGTCCGATACGAAAACCAATTTAAGGCCTTTTTTCTCAACAATGATCCAGATACTGATAACTGGTTAAAAAGTGCATATTTATGTTGTTAATCCTGGATATTCTTGCACTTTTATTATTTTAATTTCTCCAATCTATATGCATTTGCTAGTTAATTCTTATTTTATCTTTTTGCAGAGAAAGCTCGACAAAGTTGATGATTTAATGGTGGATTTGGAGCAAAAGGAAAATATTGGGCTTTGAAGTGCGAAAAGAAGTGGAAAACAAGTGATTTTGGGTTAGAAGAGAGGCTTGGTCCATATGTTGGTGGACCAAGGCCTATTTTAGCATTATAGGCTTTATTTTAGAGCACTTTAGACTCCCTTTTTGGGTCCCTAATGTCTAATTACGAGATTTTATTATTTTTTCCTGAATTCTTATTTTGTGGGGGGCATTTTTGAAAAGAGGGGGATATTATGGTGAACTAGGGTTTTGGAAAAGGAGGAGGCCGTCTTGGAGATCGAGAGGAAGAGAAGAAGGAAGAAGACGACTCTAAAGAAGAAGATGAAGAACTCAATGGCTATGGTGGTCTCCTCTTCCACTATCATGGGCTAAGTTCTCTCATTCATAGGGTTTAGATGAAACTCTAGTCAAGTAATATTGCTTTTTTTTTTGTATTTTATTTTTGGGTTAATTAGTCTTGGATGTTGATTGTATAACATTAGGATTTTATTAAAGCATTGATCGTATTATTCAGTTTCACATAATCAATTTCTGTGATTTTGTTTATGTGGTTATACAATAGTAATATGTGTACATACATCAAAATCGTAGGACAAGTCATAACTCAGGGAAAACAAATTGTGACTATGACCTTAGAATTAGCGTAGACAATTTGTGTTGACCAAAGATGATTCGTGCTTAGGGTTTTGGTGCATGGTTTTCTTGATGATTGTATTGAGGCTTGTAGCCAAAATACGTCTTTTACATCCAAATTGAATTACCCAAGAATTAATACAATTGAAGCTAGTTACAAGATTAGTGGTGGATTCAACATCCTAGGAATTCTCTTTTAAGTTGATTCATCATTAATTCAGCTGAATATTTATTTTAATTATAATTTTCATTTAATTTTAGAAAGAAAATCAACAACAATCAATCTTTGTTAATTTGAATTAAAGTTAATCTCAACTTTGGGTTTTTAAACAATCAACAGTCTCTGTGGGTTCGACCTTTACTTCTCTACTATACTAGTAGTTTAGTTTGGTAATTTTATTGATTTCCACGACAAATCAGATACCAAGTTCTTTCAGATATTAGGCGCATGCAACACATTGTTGAGGGTGAGTTCCTTTCCATAAGTCATCTTCAACACCACTTGTCATTGACCTTCAACCTTGGAAGTCGAGGAGTTGCCCATAAAAAGTTATTCTCCATTATCTATATTATGATATGATGAGAACATCTTCCTATTTCAGCAAACATGCATGGCGAGTAGCCCTAGTGTCCATCCACCATTCCTTGGTGTTGCCAACCAAATTCACTTCAGAGACTATTGTGGATAGGTTCATTTCAGAAACATCTTCAGAGAGATTGTCCACTTGGGCCATATTGGCCTGAGCACGCTTCTTGCTTAGATTCCCTTGGTCCTTGCGACTGCGACAATCCTTAGCATGGTGCCTTTGTTTGTTGCATACATAGCATTTGCTTTGGAACTTCATATTTGGACCTTATTTGGGACCATCACCATTGTGTTTCCTCTTCTTGTTCTGAAAGCTTTGTCATTGTTCCACAACATTAACCTTGAATTCCATGATGGTTTTTCCCTTTTTCTTCTCAGAAGTACGGTTGTCTTCTTCAATCCTCAATCTCATAATTAAGTCTTCAAGTTTCATGTCCTTACGCTTGTGCTTTAGGTAACTTTTGAATTCTTTCTAAAATGGTGGTAATGTTTTCAACAACTGCAACCACTTAAAAAGATTCACTAAGTGACATGCCTTCTGCATGAATGTCATGCAAAATCACTTGGAGATCTTGAACTTGGTTGATCTTTGTCTTGGAATCAAGCATCTTGTAGTTTAGAAAATTTTCCACTACAAACTTCTTGAGTCCAGCATTTTCTGTTTTGTATTTATTGTCCAATGATTCCCAAAGTTCTCTTGTTGTCGTGACTGTGCAAAACACATAGTATAATATGTTGTCTAGCCCATTGAAGATATAGTTACAGCATAGAAAATCTTCATGTTTTCAAGCCTCCATCGCAGCAACTACTTGTTGGTCAAATTCATTTTTCTTCAATGCAGGAGCATATCCATTGAAGGAACCAAGCCAAATTAAGAGTGGTTAGATAGAACAGCATTTTCTATTGCCACCTCTTAAATTCAGTGCCATTAAATTTCTCTGGTTTCTCTCCATGGTTTACAGGTACAGTTCTAACCATAGGAGCAAGGATAGGAACCACCAAGGGGTTCGAAGTCACCAGAAGGATACTTTCAGTAGTCATTTAGACTTAGATTACAAAAGTATATAAGTAAAATTAATAAACTATTAATCTATATTTAAACAGATTACTTAAGTAATGAGGCAATACTAAATTTCAATAAATAAAATAACAAAATTAAATTTCTGTAGTAAACAGAAATATAAACAACAATTTCAAATTCTGAAGTTTTTGCACTTTTTGTTTTTGAAAAAGAAAAAAAAAAATTTGTATAAAATACTGCAACAATAAACTAAAATAATAAAATTGATATATAAAACTAATTCGTCTTAAGATTGTTATTCAGAGTTTATAAATCAGTTTTGCTAAAATCAGTTTTAATAGTAAAACAAAAATTATTTTATGAAATAAGAATCTATTCTTTGAAATACTATAAAAAATACAGAAAACATTTTTTCAAAACAAAGCGGTATAAGAAATCTTTTCAAACCAAAACTAAAACTAAAAAACAAGAAACTATTTTATAGTATAAGAATACAGTAATGGAAACATGAACAACAACACTTACAGAATTGTAGAAACTGAAACAATGATCAAGACTTGTATTTTACACAACCTAAAGACGAATTACGGCCTTCGGATTGGTGCGTACGAGCTTTTGGTCGTACACCTCCTAGGATACAATGATCGAATACATCCAGATGTGAAGCATTTCAACTGTGTGTCTGGCGAATCAAAACAGTGACTTGAACTCTCTCAAACTCTATGAATTACTGACGCACATAATGTATGAAAAATTCGTTGAATGAATGCTAAGTGTGGTGGTGTTTATATAGACTTTTTCATGCCTGTTTGGTAAAAGCATGAAGCTTTGGTTGTGTTTGTTCTTGGTGAACAAATACTGATTACGTCCAAAGAATAATGCGGTAGTTGTAGTGTAGCTTTGGGATGTCGATTTCATAGGGAGACTAAATTAAAAGAATAATAAGCAGAATTTCTAAAACTAAAGAAAGTATTAAACGGTTAACGAGAAAATAAAAGTAGAAAAAGTGCTTTTGAATGCAAATAAAAATTAAATAGACTGATTAACGGACAAAGTATTCAAATTTAACGAACAGTGGAGTGTCGAGAATCGCTTGCACATATCTGATATTTTAATTATTTTTAATTCACTGATAACTCAATTGAGAAATTAAATTCCAAAAATCTCAATCGGAAGATTTAAAATTATGAACCAAAATTAGACTGAAAATAACCCTTTGAAAAATCATTCAACACTTTTAAATCACCCAAATTATTATTCACATTGAGAAAGCACAACGACGACAATATACCCAACGAGCAATACTGCAGCAGAGAATTGAATTAATATAAATATTTAATTTTTTCAAAAATAATCAAAACATTAATCCATTCGATAGAAAAAGCATGACTGAATCTATAAACGGACTAAATCCTTTAATTATTCAGATAATAAAATCCAACAAATAATTATGAATGATCACCAAAGAATTTAACAAGTGAAACTACGTACAGGAATTAAAAATAAATTAAAACAACCATTTATGATGCAAGTTTATTTTTAACTCCACTTAAAAATTTAGTTACTTATGTACAGGATGAATAACATAAACCTCATGGAAAAACACTGAGTCATGAAGCAGCTGGCAGCCGTTCCTGTCTTTTTTCCATCTCTGTTCCCTGTACAACAGCCGCTGCAGCCCTCTTTTTTTAGGTTTTTTCCTCTTCTATATATATCAGCCGTAGGCCTCTGAATATTAAATTTTTCCTGCACCTCCACGCCTTAGCCGCGCCTGACCATCCAAAACCATCGCCTGGGCCGCACCACTGATGGGCCCTCACAGTCTCACGCCCGCACCAGCCATTGCTTCACAAGCCTTGCGCGCCTTCGCCCAGCCCATTGCGCGCTTGGGCTTTGGTCAGCCACCTCACTTTGCTTCAATCAGCGCACAACATGGGCCCCACAGCCTTTTTCTCTGCTCTGCCTTTAATCAGCCGCTCCAAGCCAACAGCCCAGCTTCAGCTTGCTTTCATATTTTCAATTGTTTCTTTTTTTTTTTCTCTCCACGCCATGGGCCCCGCAACTTTGCTTTCATTCTTCTTTTATTTGGCCAGCCGCTTCTGCTCCAAGCTTCCAAATCTTAAGTAAAATATAAATATTAACAATGAAGCTTAAAATTGAGCAAAAATTATTTCAAAAATATTAAGTATAAAGCATAATTACAACCTATTTCTCACCAACAAATAATATAATATTTGATATTCAAAATATTATAAAATAATGTTTAAATATATCTCACTATGAATAAAAATTAAATTGAATAATATCAATTATATCCAAATATTTCTGTTCACTTTCTAGCAATTTAATCCAATAATAGGACATTTAGAGTGCGCGATCACACCCCCAAACGTACTCATTGCTAGTCCCTAGCAATTTTCATGCATTTGGCAAAAGAGATCAAGGAAGATTACACACAGAAGGCTTCTAATCACACTTTTTAAATTCGCAAATCACGGTAATTTAAGGAATTCAAAAACCCTATAGCAATCAATCTACTTATAGCAATTCACAGAGTCTGTGTGTGTGCTCCAAACCATACTCATCTAACCACAAACCATGACACATGCAACATCAAGAACATCTCAAGCAAAAGGTTCAACTGCATATCTCACGGGTATAAAAGTGTTTCATGTAGGGGTTCTCTCTATGGAGTTGACAAGGGGTGTACACACTTAATGAAGAATTAGGCAACTATGTACAAGCAACAAGTAAACATTGATCTTATGATAGGCGCACTAACAATTGAGACTTCCACCACTCTTTCCACAGGCTTACTTAAGATCAGAACGATCAACATCAAAGGGTTGTAACGTTGCTCAAGATAGGGCTATGTGAAGAAAAGGATAACAAGGATTCAAAAACTTCAAAGTACATACTAAGAGAATTTCATTAAAACCCATGGCAAACCAAACTTCTCACTTGATGTACTCTTCAACTTTCCAAAGCACTGAATAACAAAACGTCTCCTTCTTCTTCTGTCTCCTCTCTTCTTCCTCTATTTTTTTCATTTTTTTTTTTTTGAATCTATGATGCTCATTAACTTTGATGCTCACCCCCCAACTGAACACTTTGTACTGTACTCTTTCCTTTTTCTTTTTCTGCTCTTTTTTCAATTCAACACAAAAGATAAGAAATGCAAATTCCACACCTAGTACACACTTGGAAGCAAAAAGGGTAGAAAAATCAATGTATAGGCTATACTCCAATGTGGAGAGGTATGGATGATGTGGGCACATGAAAAAGAAATATATGTATTTGTTGGCTCAAAGTTGGCTACTAAGGGTCTATGATGAGAAGGGTTAGCTTGAAAGGCTCAAACATTAATCCTAAATTGACCTTCGTCATATCCCAAGTATATCCGCCGTTATACCACCAACCATGTAATGATATTCTCAAAAGAAGTGTCCAGTTCAACAGATCAATGAATGCTTATCACAATTTTCTGCATTTGAAAGCTCTCAATTCTTTGCAAAACTCACATGAATACTTAAGCAAAAGAGTTCTCTAGCTACACGTGTCAAACCACCATCTTACCACAAATTTTGGATAAGTGCATTAAAAGTTCTGTGAATGCCTCAGCAGAATGAATGTGGTGGATTCAATGAATTCACAAAAATGACTATGAATGAGTACTCATGTGAAAAGATGCACCTGTGATGCAAATTTCAAAAAAAAATTGGACACATGAAAATATGCCACAACAATTTAAATGTTGAATTTGCAACCAGTACCTCCCAACTTAAATGAAACATTGTCCTCAATGTTTAACAATCAAAATTGAATGGAAGGTTACTGAAAATGAGAGAATACACCTAATGTGTGATGTGGGCAGCTTGCAAAGCGCCAAAGATGGCAACCTAAACTAACAAAATCAAACTAACCTGCAAATAAAAACAAAGAAAAATAACAGCAAACAGAAAGAAAAAGAACAAAAATAAAAGAGAACAAAAATAAAATAAAACAAATAAAAATAAATAAATAAATAAATAAATAAACAAATAATGAAAATAAAAAATAAAATAAAACATATCTGCATGGCATGATCAAGGTGGATAGATCGGGTCTATAAGTGGAATGTCTTCCACTTCTAGAACTTGCCTATCAATTAAAACTTTAAGGCGCTGACCATTGACTTTAAACATCCGACTGTCCTTGGGATCCTCTAGTTCTACTGCCCCATTTTCAAAAATGTTCTTCACTATAAAGGGGCCTGTCCACCTAGACCTGAGTTTTTCTAAGTACTTATGGAGTCTAGAGTCATATAAAAGCACTCGATTATCAGGCTTAAAAATTTTTCTCAAAATATTTTTATCATGAAACGCCTTCATTTTAGCTTTCCGGGTGGCAGCATTCAATTTTCTATAATCAATGCACATCCGCCAGCCAATCTCAAGTTTTGTAGGGACTGACTCTCCTAGGTCATTTTTTACCACTTCTTTCGTAGTGGGATTAAGCTTACGCTGGGGGTCCCTACGAGGGCTAGTTTCTTCAAACTTCGGTTGCCATCCCCGTGCTCCATAGTCCTGAGTTCTGTCAAAAATAGCACAAACATCAACCACATCAGATGGATCAGAAATATAGTCAAACTCCGAATTAACAAGAAAATGCTTAGGGGAATCAGGATCATGACTTGCAGGAACTCCCCTATCCATGAGTGAGTCAATCATGTACGTCTGGCAGCTATCATCCTCATCTTCTGGCTGTTTTGCAACATGAAAGATATTCACCTCGAGAGTCATGTTCCCAAAAGAGAGCTTCATAAGCCCATTCCTGCAATTAATAAGAGCATTAGCAGTGGCAAGGAAAGGCCTATCTAAAATCAAAGGAATCTTTGAGGTAGAATCAACAACAGAGCTAATGTTAAGCATTATGAAATCAACAGGATAATAAAATTTATCAACTTGAATTACAACATCCTCTACCACACCCCGTGGTGCTCTGACTGAACGGTTAGCCAGTTGCAATACCATAGAAGTTGGTTTGATCTCTCCCAACCCTAACTGTAAGTAAATAGAATAAGGCATTAAATTCACACTTGCTCCTAAATCAAGCAATGCTTGCCCAAACTCATGATTTCCAATGCTGCATGCAATGGTTGGACAACCCGGATCCTTGTACTTGGGGGGAATCCTTTACTCAAATAGAGTACTAACTTGCTCTGTCAGGAATGTTGTCTTCTTCACATGGTGCTTCTTCTTAACTGTACATAAATCTCTAAGAACTTTTATATAAGTAGGAATTTGTTTAATCACATGCAAGAGAGGAAGATTGAATTTTACCTGCCCGAGATTCTCTAAAATTTCATTGTTAGGATCCAAAGTGTGCTTGGTTGATTTTAAAGCCTAAGGGAATGGTACCTTAACATAGCTATTTGTCACCTCTGGTTCCTTGGGCAGCTCAGCATTGCTATTATCTTGCTCCTTTTCCACATCCTCTGATTTGTCCATTGTTGGGATGTGTAAGGACTTACCACTTCGAGTCACAATGGCGCTTGCATCTTTCAGATTCTCTTGTACCATGTATTGACCTTGGAGTGTGGACTGAGCTTGGGAAGAGAATCTG
This sequence comes from Nyssa sinensis, assembly GCA_008638375.1. Classification (NCBI taxonomy): domain Eukaryota; kingdom Viridiplantae; phylum Streptophyta; class Magnoliopsida; order Cornales; family Nyssaceae; genus Nyssa; species Nyssa sinensis. The sequence continues at coordinate 13,680,006 of CM018035.1, read as the reverse complement.
CCTCGTTCATTCACACTCAAAGAGCTCATCAATTTGGACACTTGGCTCTTTATCTCATTGTTCTCTTCAACAACCTACGTAATTGATCTGTCGTGGAAATCAATCAAATTACCAAACTAAACTACTAGTATAGTAGAGAAGTAAGGGTCGAACCCACAGAGACTGTTAATTGTTTAAAAACCAAAGTTGAGATTAACTTTAATTCAAATTCACAAAAGGTGATTGTTTGTTGATTCTTTTCTAAAATTAAATGAGAACTATACTTAAAGCAAATATTTAACTGAATTAATGAGGAATCAAATTAAAAGAGAATTCCTAGGATATTGAATCCACCACTAATCTTGTAACTAGCTTCAATTGTATTAATTCTTGGATAATTCAATTTGGATGTAAAAGACGTATTTTGGCTACAAGCCTCAATACAATCATCAAGAAAACCATGCACCAAAACCCTAAGCACGAATCATCTTTGGTCAACACAAATTGTCTACGCTAATTCTAAGGTCATAGTCACAATTTGTTTTCCCTGAGTTATGACTCGTCCTACGGTTTTGATGTATGTACACATATTACTATTGTATAACCACATAAACAAAATCACAGAAATTGATTATGTGAAACTGAATAATACGATCAATGCTTTAATAAAATCCTAATGTTATACAATCAACATCCAAGACTAATTAACCCAAAAATAAAATACAAAAAGCAATATTACTTGACTAGGGTTTCATCTAAACCCTAGGAATGAGAGAACTTAGCCCATGATAGTGGAAGAGAAGACCATAACCATGGAATTCTTCATCTTCTTCTTTTGAGTTGTCTCCTTCCTTCTTCTCTTCCTCTAGATCTCCAAGACGGCCTCCCTCTTTTCCAAAACCCTAGTTCATAATAATATCCCATTTTTTCCAAAAATGCCCCCCACAAAATAAGAATTTAGGAAAATAACATAAAATTCCGTAATTAGACATTAGGGATCCAAAAAGGGAGTCTAAAGTGCTCCAAAATAAAGCCTATAATGCTAAAATAGGCCCTGGTCCACCAACATATGGACCAAGCCTCTCTTCTAACCCAAAATCACTTGTTTTTCACTTCTTTTAGCACTTCAAAGCCCAATATTTTCCTTTTGCTCCAAATCTACCATTAAATCATCAACTTTGACGAGTTTTCTCTGCAAAAAGATAAAATAAGAATTAACTAGCAAATGCATATAGATTGGAGAAATTAAAATAATAAAAGTGCAAGAATATCTAGGGTTAACACAATAAATATGCACTTTTTAACCAGTTATCAGTAATCAAAGATTTAAATTTTTGGTTAGTCTTATCCTATGCTTCAATAAATGCCTGTAAAGTGTCTTCTAGAGAATTCCTAGAAGATGAAGATACATGATATGGTGCAGGGTATGATCTAGGAGGCTGTGCAGGTGGTGGTGCAGGTGGCTGGTTTTCATATTTCTAACTAAAATTGGAGTGATTGCGCCATCCTGAATTATAAGTCTCAGAATAGGGTGTGAAAGACTTTTTGTACATACCTAAGGTATTACATTGGTCCTCATACATCCCTCTCATCTCAACTGATGTGGGACACTCTTGGGCAAGGTGATCTACCCCACCACACACAGAACATGGTCTAAAAGAATCTGCATGATTAGCTAAGTGTGTTGGCTTTAAGTCTCTAGCCTTTAGCACCTCTAACTCCCTAGTGAGTGTCTCAACCTTAGCTTTCAAGTTATCCTCCTCCTTAAGATGGTAAATTCCCCCACTATGTTGGTTCCCTATAGGTCGTGACCTATTTGTGCTCTTAGTAGCACTAGGTCCTGTCCATGTGTGAGCTTTTTCAGCAAGCTCATTAAGGTACTCTATGGCCTTATCAGGATCTTTCTGTAAGAACTCACCATTACACATCATCTCTACAAATTGGCGCTCTCTAGGTGTAAGTCTCTCATAGAAATAACTCACTACACGCCAACTCTCATACCCATGGTGCGGGCATATACTCAATAACTCCTTAAATCTCTCCCAAGACTAATACAAAGTCTCACTATCCTTTTGTGCAAAGGTAGAAATCTGTCTTTTTAAAGCATTGGTCTTGTGTTGGGGAAAGTATTTAGTGAAGAAAATCTGGGTCATCTCATTCCACGATCCAATTGACCGTGGTCTCAGTGAGTATAGCCAACTCTTAGCTCGATCCTTTAAAGAGAAAGGAAAGAACTTAAGTCTCACAATGTCTTGTGTTGCATTCTGACTATGAAAAGTCGCAACTACCTCTTCAAACTCCTTCATATGCACATATGGATTCTCATTTTTCAAACCATGAAATGTAAGGAGTAATTGTATCACCCCCGTTTTAACATCAATTGGACGAGCATTGGGTGGAAACATGATGCATGATGGTGTAGCTGTGCGTGTAGGGTGAAGGTAATCTTGAAGGGTCCTAGTGGGTTGATCCTTGTATTCACTCATATTTTCAGAATTATAAGAATTATCAAACAAAGAATTAGAAAAACACGAAAAATTAGACTCTAAATCTGACTCTAACACAAGCCTATAAGCAAATCGACCTAATACGTCCCTATACCTATTATGCATGCAAGATGACAATAATAAAATAAATAAATAAATAAAAAAGAAAATAAAAGAAAATGAATAAATAAATAACTAGAAATAATAATAATAATAATAATAATAATAATAATAATGCAGCAAGTAAAAAGAAGGGAACGAAGTTACCGCCTTTACAAACTGCTGAAAAGAAAAACTATCTACTGATTCTTCTACCGTCTCTCCGGCAACGGCGTCAAAATTTGATTACGCCCAAAGAATAACGCGGTAGTTGTAAATTAAAAGAATAATAAACAGAATTTCTGAAACTAAAGAAAGTATTAAATGGTTAACGAGAAAATAAAAGTAGAAAAAGTGCATTTGAATGCAAATAAAAATTAAATAGACTGATTAACGGACAAAGTATTCAAATTTAACAAACAATGGAGTGTCGGGAATCCCTTGCACATATCTGGTATTTTAATTATTTTTAATTCACTGATAACTCAATCGAGAAATTAAATTCCAAAAATCTCAATCGGAAGATTTAAAATTATAAACCAAAATTAGACTGAAAATAACCCTTTGAAAAATCATTCAACACTTTTAAATCACTCAAATTATTATTCACATTGAGAAAACACAACGACGACAATATACCCAACGAGCAATATTGCAGCAGAGAATTGAATCAATATAAATATTTAATTGTTTCAAAAATAATCAAAACATTAATCTATTCGATAGAAAAAACATGACTGAATCTATAAACGGACTAAACCCTTTAATTATTCAGACAATAAAATCTAACAAATAATTATGAATGATCACCATAAAATTTAACAAGTGAAACTACGTACAAGAATCAAAAATAAATTAAAATAATTATTTATGATGCAAGTTCATTCTTAACTTTACTTAAAAATTTAGTTACCCATGTACAGGATGAATAATGGAAACCTCATGAAGAAACACTGAGTCATGAAGCAGCTGGCAGTCGTTCCTGTCTTTTTTCCTTCTCTGTTCCCTGTATAGCAGCCGCCGCAGCCCTCTCTTTTTTTAGGTTTTTTCCTCTTCTATATATATCAGCCGTAGGCCTCTAAATATTAAATTTTCCCTGCGCCTCCACGCCTTAGCCGCGCCTAACCATCCAAAACCATCGCCTGGGCCGCACCACTGATGGGCCCTCACAGTCTCACGCCCGCACCAGCCATTGCTTCACAAGCCTTGCGCGCCTTCGCCCAGCCCATTGCGCGCTTGGGCTTTGGTCAGCCACCTCACTTTGCTTCAATCAGCGCACAACATGGGCCCCACAGCCTTTTCCTCTGCTTTGCCTTTAATCAGCCGCTCCAAGCCAACAGCCCAGCTTCAGCTTGCTTTCATATTTTCAATTGCTTCTTTTTTTTTTCTCTCTAGGCCATGGGCCCCGCAACTTTGCTTTCATTCTTCTTTTATTTGGCCAGCCGCTTCTGCTCCAAGCTTCCAAATCTGAAATAAAATATAAATATTAACAATGAAGCTTAAAATTGAGCAAAAAATATTTCAAAAATATTAAGTGTAAAGCATAATTATAACTTGTCTCTCATCAACAAATAATACAATATTTGATATTCAAAATATTATAAAATAATGTTCAAATATATCTCACTGTGAATAAAAATTAAATTGAATAATATCAATTATATCCAAACATTTCTGTTTACTTTCTAGCAATTTAATCCAATAATAGGACATTTAGAGTGCGCAAAAAGCGCACTCATCAGATACAGTCACGCCTAATAAAGAAAACGTTCATTTAGTCAAAACTCAAACTAAAACTAATCGCAAAACGACATCATTTTGGATTTAAACCAGAATCAAATACAATTGTAAAACGACAACGTTGGATTTAATCAACAAAGTAACTAAACGACAGCATTATGGAATGTTTCTAATTGTAACAAAACAACAGCGTTTTAGAAAATCTTTTAAATGAATTTTTTCCAAAAGATATATATATAAAGCGGGCCAAGGCCCTAACCCAAACCTGAACTGGCCCAGTTCGGCGCGGAGCGGCACACGCGTGCGTGGGTGGTGAACCAAGCATACTAGGTCCTCTCCTTTTCACAAGACTTGGCGAACAGACACAGTTGTGCCTAATAAAGAAAACGCTCATTTAGTCAAAATTCAAACTAAAAGTAATCGCAAAACGACATCGTTTTAGATTTAAACCAAAATCAAATGCAATTGCAAAACAACAACGTTAGATTTAATTAACTTGGTAAACTAAACGACAACATTTTAGACTGTTTGTAATAGTAACAGAAACAACAGCGTTTTGGAAAATCTTATGTATATACTCTTTAAAATCTTTGTACTATGTGGGACACAAGTTTTTTACAAACTTTTAACTTTTGTTATCATTTTCAAATGGTGATGTTTAGATGTAATTTTTCATTCACTCTTTAATAGTTTAGAGCAACCCAATACAAGCTTTTAACTTTTGTTATCATTTTCAAGTGATGATGTTTGGAGGTAATTTTTTATTCACACTTTAATAGTTTAGAGCAACCCAATACATGATCTTAATCTTCTTATGGAGGAGAATATATTGTCATGTGTACTCACCAAAATTAATGTGTGAAACTTACTTTAATTTTAACTGAAAAATAACTAAAAAAAAATTATACTCAAAACTCATTATTTTTAACAAACACGTGATGCAAAGAAACATGATCACAAACTTAAAAGAAGTCTATATTAACTCAAACCTAAATTTGATAGGCAAGGAATTGCTATATAAGAATCGCTTATCTTACCTACTAAAAGAAGTTAAGGCCAACACAATGATGCATTAAAAGTTATAATGGGAGTGGATTTCTTCTATTATCTTAATGAATAAGGCTACTGTTCTGGGTTTATCTTGTATTTATAGACCAAAACCGCCTAACAAGAAACTTCATGGATATTCTCAAAAATTTACATATCCGTAGTATTCACGAATCTACCAGTACTTTCCACTGGTTGCAATACCTAATTTGATATTCTAGAATTTTGTAGAAGATTACAAATTATTTTTAATACCCCTCAATTTATAATCTTCATATATTTATGAATTTCCTTAAGTTTTTCTGAGATCACGGCCAAGGGCAGACTCAAGAAAAAAATTAAGAGGGCTAGAATTTTTTTTGGGAGAAATTTTAGGGGAAATTTATTTTTAAATAAAACGGAAAAAATTTATATGTAGTTTTTTTCTAGGAAGATGATAAGGAGAAAATTTTATTTCTCAAATAGGTAGATGTTAGGGGGGATTTTTTTTCTTCTTAAATTAGAGAAATTTTACACATTTTTTTGGATAATTAAAATTCAGTCACAATTTTGGTACATATTTAAGATTCAGTCATATTCAGAATCTAATTTAAAAAAAATTCATGTTTTGTACCTAAATTAGAAAGAGATCATAAACATAACAAATACACCCTTTTTTCAATTTGATATTTTGTGAGACAAAAATACCCTTTTAAAACAAAACACATTTCCTTAACCCTAATTCCCTTAAAACTTTGCAGTCATCGTCGTCCAGTGCCGTCCTCCGACTGCTGTCATCGTCCAACAGGTAACTCTCTTTATCTCTCTCTCTCTCTCACTGGTTGCTTTTTTTATTGTTTATATATATATATATATATATATTTGTGTGCATATGAGATGAATCAATGAAAACCAATTATAAAGCTTTGACAAAAAATAAAATAATGATATGGTGCTATAATATATGGAGGATTTGAGATCTATTTTAATAAAGTTTTACTTAACAAAAAAATGAATGGATTTGATTTCAATGATAAATAACCTTAAGGTAAGTTTTCATTTAGAAATATATATGTTTTGTGTCCTAATATGATAATTATTCTCATTTGGTGTACCAATTGTCTTTATGAAATTTTTTATAATTTATGAGTGAATTTTTTTAAATATTGTTGATATTTGTAACATGCAACATATAAGTAGTTTATATGTAAATAATCATTAAAAATTAAACCCTGCAAACCATCTACAAGTGTATAGGCGACTAATGTATACACCAACCAAGTAATTCATGGAATTAATCAACTTAGTAGATCACCACTAACATAATAACATACTTAAGGATCATAAGGCAACTAGACCTGTTAAGACATCTATTAGCATACGTTCTCCAAAGTAATATCAAAATAACACAAGATTGTAACAAAAATTCTCATTAACTAGAGAGAAACATTGAAATCACTCATCGCAACAAAAATTATATATTTTCATGTAATGAAGTCTTAATATAATTTAAAGGTTAAATTATATTGACCCTTCTTGAGGTTTCTGACAATTACATTGATTTTTTTGAGGTTTCTGAAATTACACTAACCTCTCTTACTTTTTCTGATAAATTACAGTCACCCTCCTCCAGTCAAATTGTTTCTTCAAAATAACGAAACTTCCATTTCATGTTTTTTTTTTTTTTTTGTATTTTTTTTTTCAATTTTGAGCAATTTTTTCAAACTTTTTTTAAAGAATTTTTTTTATTTTATATAAAAATAAATTTAAGGTAAATAAGTTATTTTAATTTTATATAAAGAAATTTTAAGGTTTTAATCAATATTGATTTTTAAATGAAAAAAAGGTCAAAATTGAAAGACTGTAAAAAACAATATGGAATGACAGTTTTGTCATTTTAAAGAAAAAATTTGACTTGAGGGCGGTGTTTGTAGTTTGTCAAAAAAAGTAGAGAAGATCAATGTAATTTCAGAAACTTCAGGAGGGTCAGTGTAATTATTAGCAACTTCAGAAGAAATCAGTGTAATTTATCATAACTTAAATAGCGTGCTCCACTTGTCATTTACAATTATGCAACAAGTGTGAACCTTGACTAATAAATCACATAAATAATACTCCATCCACCCAATTTAAGAGTTCCTTATTCTATTTGTTGAGGTCCAAAAGATAACTCTACAGAAGTTTAAAAAGTCAATTCATAAAGTATTATGAAATTTCTAAAATACCAATTATTATTAATTTGATGCATTGTAGTAACTAATATGAAAGGTGGTTAATTTTGTAAAATTATAATTTTCACTTTAAGTGTTAAAACCTTAAAAAGTTAGTTTTTCCAAAATCAGTCATGGCATGGGACCGAGGGAGTAACATTAAAGCACATTCAGAAACTATTGCCCAAAAGTTATATTAGCCTATCAGAAACATTTTTAGCTGCACAATAATGTAACTTTAATCTACTACCTTATTAATAATATTCATAATTTGACAAGATCATAAAACTTTATTGTGTCACAGATTAAATAATCTTGTCAACTCTAATCAAACATATGTACTACAAAGGCCGGAGTGACACATGATATATCCATATCCATCTCTCTATATAAAGGCAGAAAAAACATTAATTGTCTTTAAATAAATATATCCAAGTCTCACGGAGTGACACATGATACTAGGAATATAATTAAAAAAATAAATTAGGGATTTGAAGCATTTTCCTATTTATAACCAAGTATGTTTTATCCCATAAAAGATGACCAATAAAGAGTCCACACTGATCAGAATAATCCATACTAATGCTCTACACATATGTAATCACACGTAGCCAAGGTACTTCAAGTTCAATGGACTATTGTGATTGCTACAACCAGGCCTGGCAAAACGGTTCCAAATCCGTCAACCCGCCCTAACTCGTCCTAACCCGCCCATTTAGTTAGCGGGTCATAAACGGGTTGGGTAATAAGGAATCCGTCAATTTAGCGGGTCAATACAGGTTGAATATGGGTGTTTGACGGGTTAAGAATGGAAAATAATAAAATAGTATAAGAATATATATATATATATATATATATTTATATCTCTATTTGAAAAAGAATAAAATACTAAAACATATACAATAGATTATAAAACAAAATTAATATTTAGAGAATGTAATTCAACATCACCATATATATAAACAAAACACAAACCAAAAATTTATATGAATTACACATTTTAATAAAAAAAAAAGGGAATGAAAATCTTAAATTAATGAAGAGATTAAATACAAATATGTTTCATAATTAACATATTATATTCTCAAACTCCGTGAGTTCATATGGTAAAATAAAAAGATTGAAAAATTTTATGATAATCACACAAAAAAAAAAAGAAAGAATATTTGTTATGAAATTAAAACATTTAAAAAAAAAAACATTAAAGAAACATACTTATCATCTCACTCATTAGCATCTACGTCTCAAATCCATACATTTATGATAGTAAAGGTTTGAATTTTGATCTAGGGATACTAAAGAAAAATTGCAAAGTTCAAGATTTCACAATTAAACTCAAGTCCAAGATTATGTACTTACGAATAAGTGTTCATTGTTATCAAAGAGAGGACATTGAAGATCTCACAATCAAACTGTAATAGCAAAGTTCGTGTTCGAATTTCTTTAATTTTACTAGTTTCAATAATTTTTCAGTTTCAACTTTCATTACATATTTACTTGAGATTTTATTACATCTTTAATTTGCATATTTAAAGATCAAAGAATTCTAAGAAGAAGCCAGTATTATATCGCCTCATTAGATTTATTAATAGAGAAATAAAAAAAAAAATTAATATGTATTCACAAAAGATTTAACAGAAAAACGTGATGAATTTTATTAGTTATATTATTTGATTGAGATGTGATAATCTTAGGTAGTGTTTTATTTCTAAAAAGTTGAGTAGCGGGTCAAATCCGGGTTGACCCGACCCGACCCGACCCATTTATGACCCGACCCGTATTCACCCGATCAATTCGGGTCAAATATGGGTTCAACCCGTTTATAACCCGACCCGTTTACAACCCGCCCAAATCCGCCCAACCCGCCCATTTTGCCAGGCCTAGCTACCACCAATAATTTAAACTTATCCCGTTAACTCTCAACCAACAAACATTCTAAACAATTCAAAAATTTTAACGCAAAATATAATGAGATATAGTGACTCACGTCATGAAAAATTCCTAGCTAGGCAATAGCTTTACGATATGCCTTTGAATTCTAGTTATGTGCTTAATTTTCTTTACATTAGAATGTTTTTCGTCATATATTCGATAGCTATGTGCTTTTCTTTACATTTAAATATTTTTCTTCATTCACAGACTTTGCTTGGGGAGTGAGTAAAGTTGTTTAAACGTAAACATTAAAAATAGCATAGGATGCTCATTCAGAATTATGAGATGACAGCCAATTAAATTTCTTAATATTACTGCTAAAAAAAATATCAAAACTTTCAAAACTTCAACCTTTTTGATCAATGGCTAGCTCTAGCCCTTCATGTGCAAGATTATACATGTGGCACATCATCCCATCCTTGGATCCATGATCCCCTGGACCATGCAATAATCTTTGGGAACCTATTTTTCTGTCAAACTCAGTAAAGCCAAGTACCTTCTGTGGCAGGTCTCATGGTTAGTCAAAATTTTCTTGGTTTTATTGATGGGCCGGATGAAGCATAATGGACTATCAGAATAATCCATACTACTGCTCTATATGTAATCAAACCTACTCAATTAAGGTGAATCAAGCTCAATGGACTATATATATATATATATCCTGATCACTGCAATGAATAATCTGAACTTATGATCAGGTCATCGATCTCTCAACCAACAAACATTTTAAACAATTCAATTTTTCATAGCACAAAATATAATGAGATTTATTAGCTCACATCATAAAACACTCTCATGTAATAGCTTTACAATATGCTCATAAATTCGTAATATGCTGTTTTTCTTATATGCTTGGGGTGGTAGGGTGTTTATGTTTTACTTGGGGGCATATATTCATGTAATTTTTAAGAAACATGCGTAAATATTTAAAAATATAATACTTAACTCCAAACTCCATACTCGAATACATGTCTTTATTTGAAACGAGGTTTTTTTTACTTGATTTAGAATTGAGTACTGTACTATTTAAAATTTTCTATCAATGTTGTGGGCCATGGCCCAAGCTGGTCCCCTCCCTCAGCTCCTTTTATTTATACTTGTCTTCATATTCTATACTTTGCTTTTCTTTACATTTGAATGCTTCTGATCTTCATATTCCGGGCTTTGCTTGGCAACTGAGTAAAGTAGGTGTTGTGTCTGGGTAAATTTTTTTAAACGTAAACACTTTAAAATAGGATATATAGAATGTTCATTCAGAAGTATGAGATGAGATTTGAGAGCTACTCACCCCTATTCCCTTTTGAGTGTTAGAGCCAGACATGACCTTACATTACCGCTGAAATTTTGATTTCAAAACTTTCAAACCTTCAACCTTGACGATCAATGGATAGCTCCAGTTCTTCATCGTTTTCTCAGTACCAACACCTATCAATGATTAACGTGGGGAACTTTGTTTCCATCAAGCTCACTAAAGCCAACTACCTTATATGGGAAGCACAGATGCGTAATCTCATTTTTAGTCAGAATTTGGTTGGTTTTATTGATGGCCAGATAGTAGCACCACCTCAGAATAACATTGACCCACTACATGTTAGATCTGAGATAACTGCTGAGATTGAGAGCCCAGAAGACCTGGCTTGGAGAAGAACAGACTGGCTTTTGAAAGGATGGATCATGGGTTCGCTTAGTGAAGAGGTTCTTGGTTTAGTGGTGAGGTCGGACTCGAACTCGAACACTGCCAGAGATGTTTGGATTCGACTAGCGAAAATGTTCGATCAGAAACCTAAACCTGAAATTCAATCGCAGAAGGTTAAAAGGACAAAAACTGGTATGACGAGTACTCCCAATTTCTCCAAATTATATGAAAACCAGTAGATAGTTCACAGTTTTTCAATTGCCTGCAAATTAGTTTTTGACATTTGACATAAATAATTTTAAAAACACTTCAGATTATCTTATCAGGAGACTTTTTTTTCACAAAGGTGAATCCACTAATGGATCCTATCATTATAAGTATTAGAAAGAGATAGGACAAGTGACATTACTTTGAATTTTCTCGGCTTTATTATTATAATTAATTTTTCCTTAATTGACAACAATGCTAATCAATTGGTGAGTTGTTGACCACCCAAGACTTTTCCCAAATAAGAAGTTGTAGGTTCAAGTTCTCCTCTTCAAGAGAGGATGTGAGATTAATTTGTTCTACTAATTATAGAATTGTGTTAAACTTATTTGTCACAAGACTCATATTTTGTGATTTTTGATATGTGGAAGTTCATAATACATGTAAGTTAAAGTTCTTAATTACGTGATATGTGGCGGATAATACATGTAAGTTCAAATTTCTTAGGATAAATTACGTTGATCTTTCTTGAAATTTTTAATAATTACACTGACTTTCCTTAAGATTTTGAAATTATACTGACCTCCTCTACTTTACATTACCTGATAATATACAGATAGTCTCGTTCACTTACTTTTTTTTTTAAAATGACAAAATTGTCCTTATATTTATTTTTTCATTATTCAATTTTGACCAATTTTTTTAAACTTTTTTTTAAATTTTGTTATTATTATTTTATATAAAAATAAATTTAAGGTTTTTATCAATATATATTTAGAAAATAAAAAAAAAATTGATCAAAATTTAAAAAATTGAAAAAAGAAACATGAAAGGGGTAGTTTTGTTATTTTGAAGAAAAAAATTGACTGAAAAAAGTATTTGTATATTGTCAGGTTAAGTAAGAGAGGTCTGTGTAATTTCAAAAATTTCAGAGGAGATCAGTGTAATTGTTAAAAACTTTTGAAAAGATTAGTATAATTTATTTAATTCTTTAATATATAATATGTAAAAATTTGTAATACATGTAATGCAATACCTTTGCTTTATTAAAAAGTAAAGAATTGATGATAATGGCAATGCTACCTGTATATGTTATTTTAATTCTTGGTCGTGATTTTATAACATCTCTTTTCCTTCATACATAACAGCTATGATGCTGTTACCAACATATATTTTGTTTGCTGCTCAATACATGCCCTTGTGACATTTTCTTTCATACCTCTAATGTTACTGTTACTGTTACTAGTTAGCTCTGATGCGTGAAGGGCATCCGATCTACTTGGTTAAATGAAGTTTTCAGAATTTTTGAAATGTTAATGCATTTATATTTGTCCATGAGACAATGAGAGTGATGCTATCATTCCAAATGTTGTTGTAGTGTATCATTGATACACAACTAATATTAGTTATTGACACATTATTTGAGATAAAAGAATTTGAAGATGATAGAATTATTGTTTGTCAATATGCAATAGCACAAATAAGGAATAAACTTTTTAGGATAATCCTGTTACAAAAAAGAAAAAAAGAAAAAAAAAAACATAAGTTGTGAGAGTCAAATCATATATATTTAATTTTGTTAATGAAAAAAAGAAATTGGATATGAGTAGTTTAAAATGAAAAATAAAACAAAGGTCATTATTTATTTTGTTAATGATAATTCTTAACGCATATAGACTACTACTAATATTATTCTGAATCATTGCCTTAATTACCCTTTTGGGTTTTATTAAATTCTTAACTAATCAAATAAAAAAATGGTGGCATAACAGAACAGGAGATAAAAATAGAAGGACTCTACAATCTCTCCTAAAATAGAAATTCTTAACTAATCAAGGATTTGAATTCACAACAGAACAGGAGATAAAAATAGGAGAACTCATTGAGGCGATTAAGAGTGGACAAAGATTCAGTGTTGTGAAGAATCTCGTAGAGTCGATGTCGTCACAGGAGCTAGCCCACCAGGATGAAGAGACGGGCTGTACGGCCCTTCACAGAATTGCAGGTCTTGGCAATGTTCAGGTGGCCAAGTTGCTGGTGAAGAAAGCTCCATTATTGCCTAATATTAAAGACTCCGGCAGCTGGCTACCTCTCCACTTTGCCGCAAGTTTCAGCCGCAGGGAGATGACTTCATATTTAATGGAAGAAGTCGCCAAAGACGAGAAGAAAACAAAACCATTTGAAGGCTATTCAGGTGTTAGTCTCATGCGTAATGTAATGACAGCCAAATTTTATGGTGAGCACACGCGCCCACACACACATATTAGTTTTTGGAAAAAAAAACATCTTTTGACCTGTTTACGCATGTAATATACCTACGTAAGAGATTGTAATTAAGATATACTATTTAAAACTACGTATTATTTATCAATTAATTGAAACAATTTTTATTATTATTATTTAGTTTCATGGTTTCTTCAATATAATGTTTCAGGTGTGGCCCTAGATTTACTACAAAAGAACCGTGAGTTGGCATGGCAAGAGTCATCTGTTCCTCAAGACCCTTCAGATGTGGCTCTAGATCCACTACAGGACGAAGATAATTCAGCATCGCAGCCTAGTTTTCCTGTTTTGGAATTTATGGCTCAAGATCCTTCTTCTTTTCCAAGTGGGAGACGCATGAATATTTTGCAACGGTTAATTTACTCCTGTTAGCGATCATCTCTTCATTCTCTTTACCATCAACTCCTGCATGTATTTTGTCTTTCTGTGTTCAATTGATGAGTTAAAGATGATATACATACCATTAACAAACACTATTTAATAGCAAACTAATGATAAGTAAGATTTATCTGATCATGAATTGATGATTAAGAAAGAAGTCTAAGAGCGGTGAAACATGGCGATTTTGAAGGCGATAGAGAGGTGGTCGAGCGAAGAAGGAAATTTAATAAGGAAGTTATCAGTTCTTCGGAGAGTGAGACTTTAAGCAAAACTCTCTCTTTAATGATGAGGACATGGATATCAACTAGGTCACACATAACACGGGTCCATGATAGTAATTATATTTACACATAAATGTTTATATATAAATGTATATAGTTATATATATTTATATTTATATGTGCTTATATGTATGCCTATATACACATATACATGCATGTCTATCCAATTGATATTTATTTTATCTTCTTTTAATAAGTTTACTTTAAAATATTAAAATTAAAATCACTTTTAAGATAGTTTGCAAATAGGTTATCAAAAAAAGAGGGAGTTTTCAAATCAATTTTTGAATTTATACTTTTTCACTTTTAAGCAAAAATATATTGTAAAAATTACGTTTAAAAAAAAACTTTTATCAAACTGTAGTTGCTTATCGAAAAAAAGATCAATTTGTTGATAAAAAAAAAAAAAACTGTAGTTATAAAAAATAATATTTATTACTTTTTTTATGCTATTCCACAGGTGCTTTTGTGAAATTGGAACACCTCCCAAACCATCCTAGTGGAGGAGATGTGGAAAAGGGAGTCCAAATTATTAAAGGAAAGATCATGTCGGGTATGTATAAGATTTTGTCTTCCACATTTAGTTGGGGCAAATGATCATCTTTTGTGGGATTTAAAAAAATTGCTCATATATTAAGTGTAAGACTCAAAATTTGCTCTTATACTAACTGTAGAATTTAAAATTATTGACATTAGGTCATGTGTACTAGAGCCCTTTTGACATCCATAAAATTTGTGCGGATCGTGATAAATATGATATGAGTTTATATGATCGTGGTTTAAACTCTTATTCGTTTCGGTTGATTTTACCCACTTAGATATGATAGAAATTTATATGTGGTTAAAACTTTTATTCGCTCTGGTTGATTTCATCCATGTAGATATTATCACGTTAAATATGATAAGAGTTTATATGCGGTTAAAACTCTTATTTGTTCTGATTGATTTCACTTTCTTGGATATTATCACGTAAGCCTTGTGGTTATCCCGTTAGTTATAATTATGATAGGAGTTTATATATGGTTAAAACTCTTATATGTTGTAGTTAATTTCACCCAATTAGATATTATCACGCAAGTCTTGTGGTTATTCCATTAGTTGTGGTCATAGGATATAAAAATATAAGTATTAGTTAAGTGCAATAAATTCATCCATGTGCAGTCTTCAAGATAATTATAACATGAGGTTTTGAATGATTGTGATTCTATCCATGTGTAGTCTCCCAATTATCACATGAGGTTTTTGAGTAATGGTGATTCTATTCATGTGTAGTCTCCTAGATAATTATCACATGAAGTTG
The DNA here is from genome assembly GCA_008638375.1 of Nyssa sinensis. NCBI lineage: Eukaryota > Viridiplantae > Streptophyta > Magnoliopsida > Cornales > Nyssaceae > Nyssa > Nyssa sinensis. The sequence goes on along the minus strand of CM018035.1, from coordinate 13,664,446 downwards.
AGCGATCACTCTCTCTGAGATTCTTGATCACTCTCTTTGAGATTCTTCTTGGGTAACCATCATAGTGCCATTGGTCTTGGATCATGGAATTAATAGATGACTCTTACGTAGCCGATCTATTGACAAGGATGATCTCGTGTAGCGTTCCAAGGATACTCATGTTATTCCAAGAAAACTCGTAACACAAGCCACTTCTTCCACTATTCTTGATCCAAAGAAGTAACGGGGTTAACACCCATTTAAATTTTTATATATTTTTTTTAGTTCTGATACCAGTTGCTCTAGAATTTAAAATTGCTCTATAGGATTTAAAAATACCAAGCTTATTGATTTAGCAACAATCAACACTATTAAACAGTTTGATATACATTATTGACTGGTCTTGGATTCATCATTTTAGCTTCTTATTATGTAAGGCTTCACACTCTATTAATTGTACAAGTGTATCCATATATTTACATCTTTTCATATACTTTCTACTATCCATGTGCAAGAACAATTAATGATCTAACAAGTTTAAATGGTTTGTTTTGGTTTTTGTGTTTTTATAGTTTTCCAAAACTTACATGGAGTTTTGTGGGAAGCTCTTGAAATTTTAGGTAACGAATGGGTGCATGCTTAAAAATTTGGAACATATTTTCTAAGTTGAGAAAAAAATTGTAAATATAAAGTTATATGTCATACTTCAAATTCATTCTGATTTGGCATGCAGTGCCGTGGATCAAGGACATTCGTTACACAAAATTGATGCATCTTGAAGCACTTCAACTTATCAAATACTTATGCAACCAAGTTGAAGATGTGGAATTACTTAAATTCCCATTACTTTTTGGGGCACAGCACGGGATTCATGAAGTTGTAGTGGAGATTTTAAACTTATACAAGCGCAAGGATATATTTGGATTCGTAGACACGCGCAAGGAAATATTTAAACTTGTAAACAAACAGAATCAGAATGCATTCCATCTTGCAGTTATGTACCATCGTGAAAAAGTTTTCAATATTTTATATCAATATGTTCATTCTCTTCCAACACATATAGAGAAAGTACCGTTCACAGCGTCTCGAGACCAAAATGGAAACAATGTCTTACATCTGGCTGGAAACTTGGCCCGTCAGGATCGACTTGATCTGGTTTCTGGTGGAGTTCTACAGATGCAGCGGGATTTACAATGGTTTAAGGTAATTAATTTCTTTTCTGTCTCAAAAAAGGTAACCTGAGTTTTTTATGTTTTTATTTTTAACATATTTCTCGAACTCCTGAAATTGTCTAAAAGCCTTTCTCATAAGACACGTCTTTATAAAAAAAACAAAAATTTGAGATAAAGGCATCTCATTCATCCTTATTCAAATGAATATTAATCAAATTTATCTTAGAAGAAACTCCTCTTCAGAAAAAGAAAAGAAAAACTCTTTTTGAAACGTCCTATCAAGAGTTGTATTAAAGAAGAGTCTCTTGACCTCTCATGAAGAACATAGATTTAAGAAATAACAAGAAAAAGTACGAGATGTAAAAAAATTTGGAAGAGAAAAAAAAAAGATTATATGTACAATCAAAAACTGAAGGTAACATGTAAATTTAGGTTTTAGAATTCTTTTATAGGACCGATGTCTTATTGAAGTAGAGCAAGTATCCACTCCTCATGAAATTGGCCAAAGCTTTATTCCTCCTTATATCAGTGTATAAAAAAAACAGCTTTCTTTATTAAGCAACAAGTTTGTCTTTTTCTAGTATTACGTTACCCTAGAATTAAAGGAGAAGTAGGATTCATTACATGATGGCACAAACAACATTTTTTTAACTAAAATCTTGCTCAAAATTAGTCTTGTATCTTTTTAATAATTTAACTACATATTTTTTCTAGCGATGCAACTCAGATAAATCAAGCTCAAGTTGAATCATGTCTAAATTTAGCTCAAACTCTAAAATAGTCAACCCGAGATCGAGCCCAACCTGAATCCGAATAATCGAACACGACGTCGACCCCGACCCCGACCCCAACCCGAATTATAATTCACAGTATCAAGTTCAACCCGAGCCCGGCCCAGCCTAGACCTGATTAATAATTCCAATTTTTAGATTTTATTTCCGATTTCTTTATTAAATTGTTGTCTTTTTTTCTATTTTGATTATACACTAAATGTTCTAATGATTTCTCTCAATTTCTCTGTCTATAAGGGACCAAAAACTGTTAAAATAATTTATTCAACATAATTTAATGTAAGTAGTAATTCTTGTAAGGAATTTCTATTAATCTAACGTGGATAACTAAAGTATGAAAAACATAATATATAAAAAATATTAAAATCGAGTTCGAGTTGGAATCAGGTTTTCAAAGTTTCAATCCAAGCCTAACTCTATTTTAGATTGGACTTGAGTTTTTTTTGTCCAAGCCCAACCCAAAATGTAAAAAAGGAAGCTCAAAGTTTTAAAAAATTCGGACCAAACTCGGATTGGATTCTGATTGGCCAACCCAACTTGGACCTCTAATTGTATCTATCCCCACATTAAATTATGGTAACCAACTTTTTGGACAATACAAATCTAGTGATACTGATTTCAGAAAAAATTAATTTTGAGCCTGATATGATTATTAATCTCTAGAAGAAATTTTTTTTACATCAATAGATTTCATATGGTGAAACTATATTACTTTTTCACTTGTTTGTTCAAGGATTACTGTAAGACAAGAATTATTCAGCTATCCAAACCTAAACAACCCAGAGAGTAAAAAAAATTAATTGCTATATATTTTCCCTATATATTACTGGAAACAGTTCGTCTCTAGTTCCAAAGTCAAACAATGAAACACAGGAAGTGGAAAAGCTTGTCGCTCATAGAAACTTGAAGAACAATGAGGGGAAGACACCTTTGATGATATTTAATGAAGAACATGAAAAATTAGTCACATCTGAAAGCCAATGGGTGCAAGGCATGGCAAATTCATGCACCGTTGCAGCATCACTCGTTGCCACAGTTGTGTTTGCAGCTGCCATCACAGTACCAGGGGGCAATAGTAATAATGGCGTCCCAATCTTCTCTAGAGAAAGGGCCTTCATAATCTTTGCCATATCAGATGCACTTGCTCTTTTCTCATCAGTCTCTTCTGTGTTGTCGTTCTTGTCAGTCCTCACGTCACGCTATGCAGTAATAGATTTCCTCCATACCCTACCCAAAAGACTAATAATTGGTTTGGTCACCTTATTCATTTCTGTAACGTCCGTGATAATAGCCTTTAGTGCTGCACTCTATCTGGTCTTTGGCCAGAGAAAGGCATGGTTTCTTATCTTAGTCTTCACAATGGCTTGTCTACCCGTGACTTTGTTTATGTTTATGCAACTTCCCCTCCTCCTGGATATGATCAAATCCACATATGGCCCGGGTTTTATTCGCAAGCCAAGTGAACGTACCTCTTTTGGATTAAGAAGAAAAATGCAAGGGTTTGGAGCCAGTATCTGCAACTCTGTACGTTGTATTAAATTCCTGAAGTAAATCGTGTATCGTTGTGCTATTAGCATGTTGTATTGATATTGTGTTGTATTAAGTTGCACAAGTAAATCATGTACCTTTATGTTGGCATGTTGAATAATATATTTATATCGTTTTCAATTCAATGATCATTTTCTCATGCATGTTTAATATCTTTTTTGATAATCGGTTATCCGAAATAATTGTACCGATTAAACCCGAGACTCACATCAAATGCCCAACTCTCAGGCGGATCAATTAAACTCAGGCTTGTATTTGTGAGCGTGATATCAAAGAATTTAATAACACTCTAGTAGGAGTCGAACTCCAAACCTAATGTTTCATGACACCAGAGACCCGAGTAGAATTGCAAAAAGGGATTAGGTATTGCTCAATTTTTTTTTTTTTGGTCTTTTTTTGTCAACGGAATGCGGATTTTTATAATCAATCTCATTGTATTACAAGTCCAAGGAGTCTTTTAATTCTGGACCTAAAAAACTCAATAATGCAAACCAACAACAGTAGCAAGCCCAACCCAAAGCTAAAATTTTATTAATCTCATTACACTAGATATTGCTAAATCTAGTAGACATAGTTTTTGACTTCATGACAAGAATAATAATAAAGCTGAACTTTTGTTAATTTTTGAACTAATTTGACTGGAGAATTAATTAGTCCGAATCCTTGTAGCCCTCAAAAATAATTAATTTCAATTAATTAAGCTCAAATTTGGATTGAAAAAAGCTAAAGATCTCTAATTTATATCTTTAATTGTATCTTTAATATGATGTGTCATTATGTAGTATTTTTAAATCACATATAATGTGATTTTCAATAAAACCATATAATGACACGTCAACTTGAGAATATATCTTTAAGAATTTTTTTGTCTCTCTTCTTGTGCTTTTTTTTTTGGTAACAAATATACATAATGGCCAATTTACAACTTCCTATAGAGATCAAAAGCTGGAGATGACTGCCGCTTGAGGTGTTTTTTATTCCAATTTAATTTGACCTCCCAATTTAATCCCATTTAGTAACCCATTCTCAACTATGGATTATATATCTATATATCTATAAAAAGATATATATATATATATATATATATATATATATATATTCGTTCAGAAGAGCACAATTAACCAGCAATCAAGAAATATCAATGTAATTTAATAGGTACAAATAACATTTCAGTGCCCCTGTTAAGTGGATCCAATTTGAAAGAGAGACTATTAAAATCTAATTTGACCTTTATCTCCAAGCAAGTCAAAGGTATGGAAGAAAATAGAAATAATGTTGAAGCCTCAGCACATGTTCCAGGCCATTAGAGACTTTTTCTTTTTCTTTTTTTTAAAGAAAGTCCGATTTCATAAATATCATATAGATGACTTAGTATATTCTTAAACTAATGATAGGCGACAACTCCTAAAAACAAATAGAAGTCCTTCACTGTTTCCAAATATAAAATCCGTCGCATTAAGTCATGACAGTGCCAATCCACTCAAAAATTTGCAATACATATCAACCCACTCAAAAAAAATTATTTTTATTTCGGTATTCTAGCATCCATACTAAAATTTCTACCTTGTTACATGTATCTTATACAATTAAGAAAATAAAGTAGGTATATTTAATTGCATTGCTCTTCTCGTGGGCTGCCTTCAATTTTATATTTCATTTTTTATTTGGTGGTTGATAGAGGAAGGGATTCTAACCAAAAATGAAAGACAGAGGACTTTACCCAAGTTTTTTAATATTATTTTCGGTGACTTACGGTTCATTTTTTATTAATTTCGGTGATGCATGGAGTTCTTTATATCAAAAAAAAATTAACCAAAAAGTTTTGTTCAAATACGATAATTTAAAAAACATTTATGCTACACGTATTTAATTAATTCATTTTTCTTGTTTCAGTCAGAAGACTCGAGACTATACTTTAAGTTCTAACTACCAACAATCAGCGCAGAAAAAACTCAAACTCAAGACATTTGAATTTTATTTTCAATGTTTTTACCGTTTTATCGTCCTCTTGAAAAACGTTGAACACAATTTAAATTTTATCTTTAATGTCTTTTCAAAAAAATACAATTTTTGCATATGTGAAACCTTAAACAACACTTGTACTATTTTTTAAAGTATTTGTTGGTAATCAAACCCAAGAAAGAATGTTTACTCAGAACCCGTCTTTCAGTCTCTTCTAGCAAATGAAAAACCAAACTGCAGATTAATAATCATGGCCGGCGATGACAGATTCATATTAAAAAAATATATACAAAATTTTCAGCTAACCTCAATTATTCTTGTTTTTCACCTAACCTTCACATTTTGTACAATATAAAATTTAATAGCATAGGATGTTCATTCAGAGTTATGAGATAAGACTTGAGAGACGCCCAATTTCCGCTGTGCAATCTCCTGTGAATCAGTTTCGAGTGTGAGAGCCAACACAACGTTAGATTCTTGCTGAGAAATTTTCAAGCAAAACCTTCAAATCTTAAACCTTTATGATCAATTAATGGCTAGCTGCAGCTCTTCATCGTCTTCTCAGTACGCACACCCATCAATGATTGTGGGGAACTTTGTTTCCTTCAAGCTCACTACAGCCTACTACCTTATGTTGGAAGCACAGATGCTTAGTCTCATTCTTAGTCAAAATTTGCAGGGTTTTATTGATGGCCAGAATGCACCACCACCTCAGAATATCACTGTCCAACCACATGATGGATCTGAGTTAAACAACGCAGAGATTCAGAACCCAGAATACCAGGCCCAAGAACAGACTGGCTTTTGAAAGGATGGATCATAGGCTCGCTCAGTGAAGAGATTCTTGGTCCACTGGTGCTGTAGACGGACTGGAAATCATACACTGCTAGAGATCTTTGGACTCAATTAGCCATAGCGCTTGCTCCACATTCTGACCAGAAACCTGAAATTCAATCGGAGACGGATGAAATGATTGCTCCACATTCTGATCAGAAACCTGAAATTCAATCGCCAACAGATGAAAACACGAAAACTGGTATGATGAGCACTTCAAGCCCTTCTTATTAATTTCCGAATAATGTTATTGGTTCCACCTCTTTATACTACTTTTGTGTACTATATTCTCACAAAGGTAAGACCAACCATCTATGAGTCCACCAATGAATTCTCACATTTGTGAAACGGAAGTACACAAAGATATTAGGAAGAGATGTGACAAGTAACATTACTTTTAATTTTCTTGGCTTTATTATTATAATTAATTTTTCTTAGAAAGGTATGTTTTTTCAAGGGCTATTAATTGATAATAACACTAACCAACTCGTGAGCTCAGTTAACCACCCATGACTTGTCTTAGATGAGAGGTCACCATTTCAAGCTCTACTCCTTTCAAGGAAGATGTTAGATTAATTTGTCTCTCTTATAAATGGGTTGAACTTGTTTGTCACATGACCCATATATTCTAAGGGTAGACATGGGTTATGAGTAAAATTGAACTAGTATTGTAGATTGTTGCTATTTTGTAGGTGTTAGTCCGTAAGTAACTGTTGTAATGGGTCTATAACAATGGTTAAGAGAAGTTAATAATGAAGTATGAGAAGTTTGTTTTTATCCAAAAATTGTTAGTTTAGTGAACTTAGGAGTCTGGTTCTCCTCGAATTAAACTTATAAAGGATTTTGCCCCCTCAAAGTAAGTTTTCTTTCCTATTCTTCTATTTTATTTTATTTTATTTTATTTTACAAAAAGGCAAGCATCATTACCATAAAATCTCTCCTAAAACAGAATTTGAATGAGTTTAAAATGAAACAAAGGTCATTATTTGTTTTGTTAATGATAATTCTTTTCACACACACACACGCATACATATATATGTATATATATATATATATATATTAATAGTAATACTAATAATATTCTGATCATTGCCTTCCCCTTTGGGATTGATAAATTCTTAATTACCCAAAAAAAAAAAGTGGTAATTCCAACTCCATGCAATGGGGGCCTCATGCATACTAGTGTGTTTTTTCTATTTGAAGGCATAACAGAGGAGTCTGTAAAAGTACTGGTAGAACTCATGGATGCAATTTCTAGAAGAGAAAGATTAGTGTTTTCAAGAATCTGATAGAGTTGATGTCGCCAGAGGAGCTAGTCTGGCAGGAGCAAGGCTTGACGGCCCTTAACGTAGCTGCAGCTGTTGGCAATATTCAGGTGGCCAAGTTGCTGGTGGAGAAAGCCCCATTCTTGCCTTGTATTAAAAACCCCAACAACGACTTTTTACCTATCCACTTCGCCGCTAGATTCGGCTATAGGGAGATGACTTCATATTTAATGAAAGTCACCAAAGATGACGAGAAGGCAAAACCATTTGAAGATCAATCAGGAGTTAGACTTTTGTTTTTGGTCACTGCCGCCAAATTCTACGGTAAGTAATGCATATATAATTTCAGAGTAAATGATATTTTAAGTTCGAACTCATATCAAGTATGGTGCTTTAATTATCAGATAACTTAAAAATTAGAAATAAAATAATTAAGATACATGAAACTCAGACTCTTTTTTTTATTAGGAAAAGAAATATATTATTAAAAATTATAATAGAGATACACCTGAAAACTAACCATAACAACCACAACTCCCAAAAACATATCTCAACACCAAAACTACCTAAATCTCAAACACACCAGACACAATAACCCACCAAACTAAAACTGAAATCAATTGGCTAGATACCAACTGAAAACATAAAAATCATAAAGATGAGAAATGATTTCTAAAATTCAAATTTATAACAACTCAAAACTGGATCTGGAATAAAATTTGAATCAGCAATGATATAAAGACCACCAGAAGTTCTTTGGCAAGATAGGTCCAAAGACTCGTATCTATAGCAGCAACCTTCCCCCTGTTTCGACTAAAACAGAACTTCAACAACACCTGAGCAACCAATGATTTCATCCAACCAAAAGACTCAGAAATATTGCAGCAAAACAAATAGCAGCAAAGCATTATCCCAAAATTAGTAAGTCAAAGAATTGTGCATATTTCTACTACCCAAGAGACACATAATACCTAGCCAAACCAAACATCACCACCACCCATCACCCCAAAGAAACCACCTTGAATCTGCACTGCTAACTATCCAATTTCTCATATTTTCAAAACAAGCTCCAAAACCCCTTTTGCTTTTTAAATGACATACAGAATTCTAAACCTGTATATTCTTTGAACATCACTTCATTTCTACCCAGAAGGCCACTCTGAAATTCAACTTTTCAAGCACCCTGATCAGTTCCATAATTTTCCTTCAAAAGACCATTTCGATTCTCAAGATCCACAAAACACCAGAGAACAACAAATAGACTTAAAATAAGCTCCAACTCAAACTGGAAACACATTGCAACATTGGATCCAAAATTCATCTCTTGCATCCAACTGATAAAACAAAAAAATGTCAAAACTCTTCCCAAAAGGACATAACATCCAATGAATAACCCCATCAAAGCTCCACAAACTGAAGAAGAACAGAAGACCACCATAGGGTATAACAAGAGACAATCCTTAGGCCCCCTCTCCGCAGAAATACAAGCATTATTAATCAACTTGGAGAAGAACGATTTAAAAAAAATGAAACAACAGAAACAGAAGGATCACCATTTCCCTACCCCCTATCCCAAAAGGACATATTTGAAGGGAAAAGAGAGAAGCAAAAAAACAAGGGAAACAGAAAAGCAAAGAAAAGGAGAATACGGGGAAAAGGAAAGAAAGGAAGAAAAGAAAAACAAACAAGAACGAAGACTCGAAGAGATATGGAAAGAAAGAAAAAAGAGGAGAAAGAAGAGGGAAAAAATACCGAAACAAAAGAAGAACAAGGGAGAAGAAAGATAAGAGAAAATATAATATTTGACCTAAAGAATTTTACTACATAGCTGACTAGAAATTACCTGATTGCAATATTTATAGGAGACAGGTCTTCAAATAGACACAGAACCTGTTGTCCCTCACCTAAAGCCTTCACAATTATATGCGAGTGGCTCAGCACATTACCAAAAAAATAACTTCTCAAAAAGGCAGATCAGTAAAATAGGAAAAATCTCCCAAACATAACATAAAATACAACATTCTCAGCAAGGAACTCTTAACTCCATAATTCTCAGATTACATACCCTCCCCCAAACCTCTAACACTATCCAGCTTCAAAACCAAATCCTGGACTGAGAAATCTTTAAACAACCCTCTAGACTTTGCCCAGAAAACCACTCTAAATTTAATCATTTCAATCTCCAAGTCCCAATCAACACTACCACCTTCAAATATACATTTGCTCCTTAACAACCATAAGGACCAACAGATGGCCAATGCGATGACCATCCATAAAACCAAATCCTTGTTTTTAAGTATCCAGCCTTGCCACCAATCCCACATTTTTTTATAGAATTAGGAGATACCCACCAAATATCCGACCATTTAATCAAAGCATACCAAGCACCCCACGCTTTATGACATAACAAAAGAAAGTGATCAATAGATTCAACACTTTCACCACAAAATTTGCACAAACAATTTTCATTATCCTATCACACCCAATCTCAATAATCTCTCTCCTGACAAGACCCTATCCCAATTGATTAACCACCCAAAACATTGCACTTTGGGTGGGGTAATATTTTTTCAAACAAAATCAAACAACTTACAATTTACTCCCAAAGAAGCCTCATATATCTTATACAATTCTTTCACAGAGAACAAGCAATCATCCTTTTGACCCCAACAACAAAAATCAGGGTCATTAACCAAGGAACAACCCCCAAACTTTCTAGAAGCGTTTCATTTTCTTCCTCTTCCCAAACAAATAGAGATCTTCTAAATCGCACTTTCCATTCAAGCATACCATTTTGTTGAACAACAAAATCCATCAAACACCCATCCTTATTACTAGCTATACCATATAATCTGGAAAATTTTCATACCAAAGGTTCTTCTCCAACCCATTTATCATGCCAAACAGAAATTCTTCTTCCATTTCCTACCACCGATTTGATGTTTTCATTAAAATTCTTAAACAAATCTGAATTTTCTGGCTTATCTGTATAATAACCCTCCAAACTGGTGAGAATTTATGCACAAATTCTACATCAGGCAGCCGCAATCCTTTATTACCACCATACTTTGTGAGGATTAACTATCGCCATAAAGCATTCTCCTCTCTAGAAAATCTCCACCACCACTTTAATAAGAGAACTTCATTCATAACACAAATATCTCTAACATCCAAACCACCCATAACTCTTCTCCTATATATTTTGTCCCAACTAACTGGATGTATTCTCTTTTTGGTTCCATCTCTCCCCAGAGAAACCTACTCTGAATACTCATAATCTCCCTTGCTACTTTACATGGCATTTTGAACAACAACATAAAGAGCACATGCAGTAAACTAAGTACAGACTTTACCAACACTAGTCTTCCTCCAAAGGAAAGAAACTTCTTTTTCCATGAAGCCAATCTCATCTTAATCTTCCCAATTATAGTTAGCCAAGTAATTCTTAATCTAGGATTCACACATAAAGGCAAACCCAAATACTCAAGTGGAAGACTTCCTTGCCTACATTTCAGAGAACTAGAAGAAAAAAAATTCATTTCATCAGTGCTGACACCTACACCACATATCACACTCTTCTTAAAATTGATCTTTAAACCGGAGACAACTTCAAAACATCTCAAAATCTTTCTAATATTTAACACTTCCTCCATACTAGCTGCACAAAAAATCACTGTATCATCTGCAAATTGTAAATGAGTTAAATTGAAATCCTCCTGACCAAAGAGACAACCCTGATCAGTCCTTGCTCTTTCGCCCTTCTGAACATAACATTTAAGCCTTCCGCAGCAATAATAAACAGCAGGGGAGACAGAAGGTCACCCTATCTTAAGCCTTTGCCCATTACAAACTCCTTAGTTGGAGAACCATTTACAAGATCAGATGACTAAGTAGAAGAAATGCACTCTCTGACCCACTTAACCCGTTTTCAATCAAAAACATACTTCAGTTATAAGGTTACCAAATAATTCCAAATGAGGTTATAATACACTTTTTCAAAGTCGAGCTTGATAATTAAACCTTTCTCCTTCCTTTTCTTCCAATCAATGTAGTTAAAGGCGAAAGGCACTAAGGTCCTAAATTGCCAGAAAAGTGAGGCGACAAAAAAACGCTAACATTAATAAAACAAGGCGCTAACTTATAAAAATAATTAAAAATATATATTATACATTAAAGGTTCATTTATTCTAAGTTAAACAATATTTTATGTAATAATTTTCTTTTAATACTAAAAAAAATCAATATAAAAGATGACATAACATAATTAAGTTTTAAGCAAAAAGACTATTCTAAACTTTTTCTTCCATTTTTACTACTTTTATATTGGTTAAATATTGTCTAAACAAAAATATATTTAATCTTAAAACAACCAGACAAGAAACACGAACACATTCCAGTAAAATAAATTTCAGTTAATGAGACTCTCGCCTCAACACCTTTCGCCTTAGTCAAGGTGATCACCTAGGCAGCGCCTTATTAAAATCGCCCCGCCTAAAGTGTGTTGAGCGTTACGCCTCAACCTCACCTCGCCTTATCACCTAGGCGAGCGCCTGGTCGCTTTTGACAACACTGCTTCTAATAATCAATAACTTGATTTGCCATTAAGTCTCCATCTTGGACGTTAAGGTGTTCTCCGCTTAGATGAAGAACAATAGAGCCATCTTCCTAAAGATGATGGACTTCGGTTACCCTCACTATACAAAGTTGAAGATTGAATATTGGAGTAATCGTTGAAACACACAATGTTCACTCAAATAGGGGACAAATCTTTTGATGTTGTTCATGAAGTGGATGCACCGGACGAACTGTTTCAAATCATCGAAAGAGAAGTAGGCATAGTCCAAAGTATATGGGTTCGAAGGTGGGAATTGGAGTGGCTCTGCGACACTCTGGCTACTTTTTCAACAGGAAGAAAACGGGTCGTGTTTCCGATTGGAGTGCACGGACGCAACAGAAGCCTCGTACTGTGGAAAGGCTCAAATCGGAAAGGGAATTTCATGAGGCTAGCAGGTCAATCAGAGAAGGGGATTTACTCGGTTTTTTTGCCGGAGGAGCAAACGATAGGGGGGTGGTCTATATACGCACAAGCATTCCGATCAATAGGCTTATCTAAACCAAAAAATGCCGACACGCGAAAAGGATCTTACCTGGATATTTGCATAATCGAAGAGTGGCCTGCGAACCCTGTCATGGTGGAATCGCATCCAGCTCACGCTCGTGAAGATTTTGAGGTTCTGGCGGCAACATGCGGAAGTCGACTCAACTACCTCCGACGATGCCTAATCGGCAGGGTCGGCGACTTCGATACCCCAATCCCAGACAGACTCAAAATTTAGAACTGGGCCCTCAGAAATTGGGGGATCCAAGCTGGCCTGAAGGTTTTTGATTTGAACGGCACTTGGTTCCTCTTCGAGCTGCCGTCGGAAAAGGAAGCAATTAGGATTCTTAATCGAAGGAGTTGGTCTTTTGAAGGATTAGCGGTGACTTTGCAACCTTGGTCACCGTCGGGATGCTGCTCGGGGCAAGAAGACAAAGGTTACATATGGCTTCGGTTGATGGGTCTTCCGGCCTTTCTGTGGAGCACGGAAGTGTTTCGTGCGATGGGGAATCGATGCGGCCATTTTGTGAAGGTTGACAGAGACACAGCTGAACGCCGGCATTTGAGATGGGCAAAGATCCTGGTCAGAAGTAGGCCGGAGGACATCCCTGCAACTCTCAGTATCAAGTGCGGATGCTGGTCCTTCACCATCCCGATATGGTCGAAAGCTGGGCCGAAGTGTGTTGAAGATGTTCCACGCCGGCAGCGACCAAGAGAAGAGATGGAAAGGCCGCTCTAGGTGCTCACGCGCCAAGAGCGCGTCCTATCGCAAGACGCCACTCTGACATGGGGCTACGGCATCCTGACATGGGGGGAAGGCATCATGACACGGAACGGGGCCCCGGGATACTGACTTAGAGCTACGGCCTACTGACAGGGTCGTCGCCGACGCAATCTCTCTGGCGCAAGATCAGGGGATTTGAATTTCGAAAAAAATACGGAAGAGGGCAGGAAGTTTGATCGGAAGCATCTAGAACCCTTGAGAAGTGGAGGTCTTCAGGGCTTCAGCCATATAAATGTAATTCAAGTTGGGCCGCATGGTTTGGCCCAACCCCAAAAGAACATGATTTACACAAGAGACTCGGGTCAAGCTTATAAACTTGGGGCTGGTTCACTTGGGCCTCATAAAAGAAGACTTAGTTGGGCCCAAAGAAATAAAGGAGCTAAAGGAAGGAAAGGGGCAGCCCATTCTGAAACAAATGAGCCCAGTACGGGGTGCAAGTATGCGCAGGGGGCGGTCCAAAAAGATGCAACCGGTCACGACTCTGGGCACAATGCTTCGCAAGGAGCTTTCTCTAACTACAGCCCCTCCAGTTTAGAGTTAGACGCAGACACTGGATAGGGAACTCTGGCGCCAAATGGAGACACAGCTCACGAATTCAGGGACAACCCCAAGGGACCGGAGTTAGGCACAGAAACGTCACGAAGAAGCTCCGAGAAGCAAGTTGCGCAGGCGAAGGACAGCTCAGAGTGGCATGACTCTAATCACAGTAGCATGGCAGATGAACGTGATTTCTTACAATATCTAGAAAGCAGCTACTGTTCAGACCCCCTCCAACACAATTTGACAGCAAGTTGCTCCTTTACCGCAGAAGAAGAATCGACATCAAATCAAGGTATGAAGGCTCTGGCAGTCACACGGGGGGGGTGGTGAAATGGTGCTGCAAAGTCAGGAATCTGCAGTGAATCCAGAGGACTATAATCCGTTAGCGGTAGTCTTACCGGTTGGATATTCCATCGACTCTCATCAAATTCAAAAGGCTCAACCAGCAGAACCTCTAAATCATCAACAGATAATATCGGATGGTTGGGTGCTCCGAAAAATGGGAAAAGTGAGTAAATTGTTGGATCATGTTCTCATTCACTGTCATGTTGCTTGGAGTTATTGGAACATGGTCTTTGCTCTTTTCGGTATATCCTGGGGCTATGTCTGACTCCGTCAAAGACCTTCTGTTAGTTTGGACGGGGTGCAACCTTTCAGAAGAGATCAAAAGAATATGAAGAATGGCTCCTATTTGCCTATTGTAGTGCATCTGGATGGAAAGGGATAACCGTGTCTTTGAAGATGTGGAGCTCTCCATTCCCTTATTTAAAAAACGCGTTTTTGCGCTTATTATTTTTTTGGGCCAAAAAAGTTTTCTCTATAAATGTCTCTTTTTTTGTTAATTTTTTTAGAGTCGCTAAGACCTTTGTAAAGTTTTCTGAGTTTTGCCCTGTTGTCTTTCTTGGACACATTTATAATATACATCTTACTTATCAAAAAAAAAAAAGACTCCATCTTGGATATTTCTTCCTTTCAAGAATGCATATTGATTCTCCCAATAATCTTAGGTAAGACCTCACACAGCCTAAATGACAACACCTTTGCCATTATTTTATATACACATCTAATTAGACTTATAGGACTATAATCCCCAAGGCCTTCTAGAACACTTGGGATTCAAAGCAATAAAAGATGAATTTGAGCCTCTCACCAACTTACCTTTTTTTATGAAAATCCTTAATTAATTCCATAAAATCATGCTTCAAGAAGTTTCATCCCTTACTAATAAACATGAAATTAAAACCATCAGGCCCCGGGGCCTTGTTCCCTTCACAACAACACATTGTCGTTCACACTTCTTCCTCGGAGAACTCGGCAACCAACTTTCTGTTTTCATCAGATTCAACTTAAACATCAAAATACTCATAGAACACATGCCCAACAACCCATCTTTCCAAGAAATATCATACTCTAAACCATCCAATAATTAAAATATCCAATATGAGCTCGAATTTACAATAACATTAACTTATAATTTTTGAAAATACAAACATAATCAATCAATTAAAACAATTATTATTATTCTTTTTATGGATGGTCTTTTCCAATAATGTTTCAGATGTGACTCTAGATCTACTACGGCTCGACCCTAAGTTGGCATGGCAGACGGAATATCCTATTTTTGAATTCATGGCTCGAGACCTTTCTTCTTTCCCAAGTGGGACACGCTTGAGTAATTGGCAACGCTTAATTTACGCCTGTCAGTAATCTCTTCATTCTCTTTCCTCTATGATTAGCTTAAATATACCTCTTGTATTTTGTCTATCTGTGTTCAATTGATAAGTTAAAGATGATATACCATTACCAAGCCCTATTTAACAGCGAACTAATTACAAGTAAGATTTAGCTCATCATATTATTGCGTGAAATTATGTTCAACACTAAATTAAAATAGTAATGTTATATTTCCCAAATTTGTTTTCAAATAATGTGGCATTACCATATCATTGTGCCATGTCAGTTTATCACTAACTAATATTTAAGAGTAATGCTACACTCACCACCTCTTTTTTATTTTTATTTTTATGGAAGCGATGAGATGTTACAATTGATGTATTACAATCAAATTAACAGTACAATTATAGTATTATAAGAAATAGAAGACTAGTACAATTACAACATTATAAAGCAACGAAAGATTGCACAACCTAACAATAGTAGGTAAGGCGGGTCGATACATTTTGAGGCCTAAAGCGACAATTTTAAATGAGGCTTTTTTCTTAAATTAAATGACGCCTTTTTATTTTTTTGATATTTTTATAAAAAAGTTTATTTAAAATTTTATCTTATTTCTTTTTTAGATGCAAAATTATTAATGTTTTTGTATTCAAGTTTTGCATATTCTTTTCAATCAATAGTATGGTTAATCCACTTAATCTTTTTTTTTTGTGACATAATTGTTCTTAGATAGGGTTTTGTCAATTTTAATTTGAAAAATCTTCTTTTTAGAGAAGAAATTATTATTATATACAAATAAATGAAACATTATTTATAATAAAAAAATTAACACAATCTTCAAATTAAAAAATTAAAGTCCTAAAAGTGTAGAACATGAAACTTGATTTATTACTGTTTGCCCCAAAAGTTGTGTTTGAATTTAGTAATTTAAATGAGCATGCAACTCCTTCACCTTCAATGTGACATATAAGAGAAAAATGAATATATTAATCTAAAGAGTTATAATTAATAAAATTATTTAAAACAAATAACTTATAATTCTTATAAGAAAATTAAGTACAAATCTTTGTGACTCGATACACACACACACACACATATATATATATATTTGTATGTATGTATATATATATATATTTTTATTATTATTTATATGCACACACATATAGTAATTGAATTATAATTGAATAGAACAATGTTTTAGACAAGTGTCGAATTTGTTTTTTTGTTTTTGTAATCAATTTTTTGTAATGTAATAATGTTTGTATATATATAGTAAATTACTAATATATATTGTAATTACAATAGAATAGTCGATGCGAGTAACTCCTCCGATGGACAAGTCAAGAGAGGAAAAGGATAACCAGGGCGAAACTCTCTAGACAAGCCTAAGGTCGTGGCGATAAGAGAAGGAGACAACTCAAATACTCGACCCTGGACATGAACACAAGCTACATCTTGATCTCTGACAAAAGATAAATTCGGATAAAACTCGCAAACTAATGGCTCATCAATTGGGCCAGAGATGGAGAGTAGTGGAAGCCACCCTCTCACCTCAAACTGATAGTATGTCATGGTACCTCCAATATGATCCATTTGAGATGCTCTCTTAAGGAGGAAGTGATGAGACTCTATAATGGGCCTACAAGTCTCAACTATGGACGATGGATACAAATTAACATTCCTAGGTTTACGAACAACTAAAACATAGGGTTCGTTCAATCGAATCCTAAGTAGTGAGTCACTTGGTTCTAATTGAAATATAATAGCCCAATTGAATTTTTAAAACCTTGGCACCTTATAAAATATTGAGCCATTATTATTCAATTACACCCACTAATACTTAAACAAAGAACTATTTAAGAAAACTCTTTAATGCAAGAAGTGTGTGTGTGTGAAAAACAAATCCAGTGCATCTAACCCATTATCTTTGCTTACCATTATGAACACACCATGTAGATGAATTTGATTATGAAATGTGAAAGCTTGAGTGAACACAAGGCCTGAGAACACTACTCAAATGGACTTGGATGTCATGTCCCAAGACCCCACCCTACACAGATCTCGTGTCGCGCACCCGATCCGACGCTGCTTGTCGAACCAAGGGTCTCAACTTGCTACATGATCAGTGCTACTAACATGCAACAACTAAATGTGGAATAAAATAAATAAGAGTTGCATGTAATTTATATAATGTTTACAAAATGCGGAATACAAAATTTCTTAATACAACTGTTCATCTCCAAGACGTAGATAATATGAGAGAGCTATAAGACTGTCTGTACTAAGTATTACACTTACAAAATTCAAAAGAAATGTCCACTGCTATCTAGCTGACTGCTACTGCTACTATTACTGCCCTTCTACAGCTTCGTTTCCTGAAAAGGGTGGTAAGTTTGGGGTGAGCTAATGAAAGCTCAATAAGTAATTCTCCTTTGCTCTGCCATATGTACATGAATATAGAAAACATTATCCATAAAAGAACTAGGATAAGTGCAGAAGTGCTAGCCAGTCAATGAATATAGAACTCAATATCATATGATAGAATCAAATGATAAGGAAATGAAATTGCTATGCCAACAATGTCATACTACTACAGTCATGAGCTATATCAAGTATGAAATGCAAGCACTGTACTGAAAGCTATAAAATCTCATGATCATTCATAATGAAATAATATGATCAAGCTATGAATATCAACAATAAAGGATAGTGATATCAACTAAAACTGAGATGCACTGGTGCTAGTGGGGCCCGGCTACCCCTTGAGCTAGTATTCAGATCCACTCGGGCTGTATGAATACTGCTCTGTGTACACTGTGACTGTACGTCCCATGCCTCGCATAGCGACGTAGTAAATGTTCCACTTAGAACCTGGACCCGAAGGTCATAGATAGCATCAGATGGAGATGTTACTGAGCACAAATCCGGCACTAATAATATATCAAGATCACGCTATCTTCCATGAAGAGTATAGTGGAATCATAACTGATTCTAGGTAATCTGACGTAACAATAGTTAGCTAAACTACGGTTACTAGACTGCTTCGAATAAAACTGTTTGGCCCTCACGACCCTAAGTACAAATGTACAAAAAGGAATCCATGCACAAGTGTACAATCATGATCGAGATATATATAGAAATCAATAACTGGTCCCCACATGATAGGGCAATATCAATGTGGCTCAATAAATGCTAGTAGATGTGTAAAGAGTACAATAGGCAATGTATATGCAAAGAACTATGACTTGGCTTGGAATGTAACACATAAACAGAGATCAGAGATTACTTACCCTTTTTACTATATCTGTCTAGAAGGTCAAACCGCTTTCTTCTTGTATCTGGGTATTCCTATGATTCAGGAAACCAATCTCAGTCATATATATTATATATATCTGTTTAATTCATGCTATTCATCAAATTTTATGCCTCTTTATTATTTTCATCTCTTTTACTAAAATAGACTTTACTATTGAATCTAGAACGTCGAACAAAGTCGATTTAGGCTTTCGCGAAATTCAATTTGGGCTTCTGTACTAAAAAGGGCAAAATGGTCATTTTGCACTTCTACTGGTATTTTTATTTTTCGGGACCTCGTCTTGCTAAAAGCACCTCACCATTGGGCTTAGAATGTCTCAGATAGTTGAAATACACTATTCATACGTTTAATTTGGACATCGTTACTGAAAAGGGTAAAATGGTCATTTATACATTTATGCATTTATGGTTCTCACTTCTCGGGACCTCTTTTCATAAATCAGACCCCACGGATGAGTCCGGAATGCTCAAAATAATAAAATTTTACTATTCATTTATTTTAATCAGAGCCCGTTTGACTACTTCTTGACTCAGGGGTATTTTCATAATTTTTTTATTATTTAAATTAATTAAATATATTAATATTTTATTAATATTTTATTCTGGGGTCAAATCACAATTATTAACAGTTGGGGGGTCAGTTTGTAAATTTCGTAACTTTCTGGGTCAAATTGTAATTTCTAAAAATCCTATTCTAAATAGGGATAACCAAACAATGGTTAGTGATAGAACAGGGATAGGATATCCCTATTCTGATTTCAATTTCAATTTCAATTTCTTATACTAGGAACCAAACAGTCCCAATTCAATTTTTAAAACCATTTAACTTAACAAAACTGTGCCGTTTTGACTGCCCGTTTCTCATTCGGTTGGGTCCTGACCCGGATCCGAACCGTGACCCGATACCTGAACCCAACACAAAACAGTTTTCTTCCCCCATTTTTTCGATAGAACTTCGGTAGGGTTCCGGCATGAATGGTTCTCTTCTCCGGCGACGGCCAATATTTTCCGGTGAGTTTTTCAACCTAGCTCAATGTAGTTCTCTACATTTTTTCATGAAGATTACGAATCTAACATTTGTTTTTCATTTGGGTCAGTATTTCCCTACGAATATGGCAAACAAGAGCTCCGGCCGATTTTTCGGCCAACTAAGAATTTCTGATTTCATGCCTATTTCTCTACTGTTTTCATTCCTTTTTTTTACATTTAGTTTTCTGCACCTCATAGGATCACCTCTAAGCCATTAAACTAACATCTTGTGCATAAAATATAAAGTGAAATCCGATCACCCTAAACCTGCAACTCAACTGTTCTCCCTTGTTTCTACTCCTTTTTTAACTGCTTTTTCTTGCATTATTTTCCATATTTCATGCTCTTTAAAACCCTATAATCAGAATCAACCAAAAGCTCTTAACTTTTAAAAAACAGAACAAGACCCCCTTACTTGTATTTTTCTGATTTCTTGATGCAGGTCTCCTCTTTCCTCTTCTGTTCCACCCAAATCCACCCTCAGCTTCTTCCTTTGCTTTCTTTCTTTTCTATTTTCTTCCCAACACCCCTCATATACACACACAAATACTACCGACACCTTTTTCTCTCTACTCTCTCGGTTCCTCCCCCATCTAGAGCCCCTTTCCTTGACCTAAGCTCTGATTTCTTTCTGCCAAATGTACTTTGCCTTTATGGCTTGGGAGACTTGTGATATATATATATATATATATATATATATATTCACACACACCTAACACACACACACACTTAAGCCAACCGACACACACACACAACACATAGTGCTGGCAGTTTTCCTTTTTTCTTTTCTTTATTTCTTTCCCTTTCTTTTAGTACACATATATACCTTATACTATGTTATATATATATATATATATACATGTATAATTACATATCTCATACTTGTATATATATATATATACATACATATACATTTATATATATATATATATATATCTATCTATTAATTTCTGGGCACATATACATACACTAATATTTCATAAGCTGTGCATGTGTATGTACGTGTGCATGCATGGGTTTGCGTGCGTGTACGCATTACGAGGCATAATTATGTGTCGCTCGAGTTTACTTGTGGAAATACTCCTGAACACTCAGGGTTACTCAAAGCTACTTCTCATATATTTTTAATATCGAAATTACTTCATTTATAACTTTCGCTAGCTATCTCGAACTACGTGCCAATTACTGTATACTATTTATTGCGATGCTTCGTATATATATCGGATATTATTTTCATTAGCTCTGTGTATTTGTACTTGGCTTTTCTTAATCTCATAATTTTTTGAGATTATAATGTCTGCTGATTACCTCGATAATCGTACCCACCACTGTAGGTTACTTATTAAAATAACTTGATATATCTTGGGGTCTACTATTCTTGGTCTGAATCGGTCTCGGTTTGTCTCTGATAGTATGTTCAATGCTGAGTCAAAGCTCGATATTATTATTTGACCTTTTTAGATAAAATAAAATTATTCTATTTATTTAGAACGCATGTTCGGTTACAACCGATATTATGCTACTCGACCCAACCTATCTCGATTTACTTGTACTTGATTGGGTCTACCTCGGTATAAGTGCCACATCTCGGGTCGGGATATTACATTGGACACATTACAACTCGATATAATTCTGTTAACACATATTAGCCAACTTAAACTTAGACTAAAAGTCCTAATAAGATGAATTCCCTTCCCAGGAAAAATAGCATCGATAACCGAATAATGATGCATCAAGGGAATTATGTGAAGAAGGTTGCAAAGCTCACTAGGATCTTTCATTTGAAGAGATTAAGATTAGTCTTTAGAGCTGCCTAGATCTGCTTGACTAGCAGAGGCAACCAAATCCTTTTTAGTTTGCTAACAAATTTTGAAAGAGTATTTTAACAAGGATTTAATAAAGCACAAACAAACACACAAAGAGAGAGAGAGAGAGAGAGAGAGAGAGAGAGAACAGAGATATTACCTTTGGGATTTTTATCATTGGCAAACCACTAGTTTCAGGAACTTTTTCTTTTCCCTTTGAAGACTTGGGAATCTCAACCACTTCCTCCTCACTCTCATTTTCTTCTCCCTTGCTCCCATCTATCTCGGAATCAAAGATTTTGAAACCAATCTAAGGAAAGCTAAGATGCCATAACCTCCTCGACGTCTTTTCTCTTTCACTTTCTTATATGGGATCCTCAATGAGCTATCATCTTTGTAAACTTTGGGAGTATTTCTCGTTGGTGGACGAATAACCTCTCCTTGAACAAAATCAAAAAAGTATTTCAAATGCTCTTTCCAAAATTGACACATACTAAGAGAGGGTAACCCCACTTGAGAATTACCTCGTACTACCAAAAGACCATTATCTACAGCCAACTCAAATTGCTGATCATTGTTGAACCTCTTGAAACAACTATTAAAAGATGTCTGAGGAAAACCATGGTTTGGTAACCCTTGATAAATGCCAAACTGATGCATAAACTCTATGAGGATTATATTGTGTGCCTTTATCTTCGGACTTGATCATAAATCTAAGGCAACAAGGCATTAGAACATAACTCCAAAATAAGCATGCGTTGTTACACTTTCCTTCTTCAAGTTATGCTCGACAAGATGTTCTTAATGCTGGCCAAGTTGACCTCACTTTTTAAGATTCGAATATATGGACGAAAGCAATACTCTGTCTCCTGATCTAAAAAGTTAGCCAGCTTCTTCAAACTTTATTTGCCATGCCATCTCCATGCTCGTGGTAGTTGCTCCTCCAAAGGGAACATATCTAGTTTGGTTGAAGTATATCCTGGAAATCGTTCAAACATAAACAGTTGAAGAAAGATAGTGGGAGTGTAGTTCACTATATTATACCTACCCACAAATCTACGATGCTCACTACCAAACATGTATAGTTTGTGATATAAACTACCAAGAAAAAATGGCCCTAACGCCATAGAAACACGAGAAGCCAACTTAATGGATAAAGGGAAAATCTTACGTTGATCCCATCATCTAAGGGCATTGGAAAAATATATTGCCCCAACCAGAAAGCCAAAAGATGACCAAATCATGAGGACGATTATGTAGAGGTTCATTCACTACCCTACGACTACCTCCTTTTTTAACCTTCTTACGAGCCTCGTAATCCTTAAAAAAAAATAGCTAAGACATGCAAAAAAATTATCTTTGTGACCACATTTCTTGCTACCAAAATGACTAGTGTGATTAGAACACTTAGTTCGGTGATAGTAGACATAATCCAGAACCAGGTTGTCCATGGCTATCATTGGAAGGGTGGAAAAACCATAATACCCAAACATTGGAAGTCTCATCAGAATGAACACATCTTCCAAAGTGGGCATAATCTCACTCCAATAAGTTATAAAAGAAATGAGAGTCAAAACTCTATTGCAAGATCAGAGCTAACAAACCCTCATTATCTTTTCTGCATCCTAAGAAGCAACAAAACCTAATCAAATCCAAGATATGAGCCTTCTTTAGCAACTTTGCGTGCACTTGATGTCAGTCCATTCAACCCAATCTTAGTCTTTGAAATAAGGGGAGAAATAGAAAAACGGGGCTAACTGTTTAAATCTATTTATTCGTGGCATGAATTCAAGTTTACAAGTTGATAGGAAGAGTATAATATGAAACATTATAATTCTCTATCAATTATGTCCTTAATTTACTATTTGTATTTTAAAAAGGACATTATTTTGTCATCATAAAAAAGGGGGAGATTGTTAGCCCTAAGAGTTTTCGACTAAGGGCATCTTAGTAATTTTGATGATAACAAGGCATTGTCCATGTGGACTAATGTTTTATTCAAATGACAATACAAATAGGTCATCTAGGTCAAAGAAAATTGTTGACCAAGAAATGACAAAGTCCATCAAGCTAAAGGATTCTACTCAAGAACATGCTTCAAAGCAAGAATCAATTCAAGTGGAATGCTCTTATGATGAATAAAGTAAATGGACACAATCAAGTCTAATGATTCGAGACAAATCAAGAGAAGACTTTTTTTTTCTTTATTTTAGGTTTTGAGTAATTTAGGATTAGATTGATTGTTGGTCGTAAGCTCTTACTATTTAAAATGATCAACTAAGAATTAATCTCAAATGATTTTTCAAAACAAAACAATTACCATATAAGTTTTGAAAGATTCAAAGGCTTTGATAAAGTACACTGAGGAAAATAAGCAAGAAGACACGTACTGTCTAAACCAACCAGTTCATGGAACTAGTCGACTGATTCTTAAAGCCTATTTTTACACTGATCAAACCAGTCAACCAATTACAAGAACTAGTCGACTGAGTGACTATTTTTATGAAAAACCTGAACCTACTGTCCAATGCAGTCAACCTAAAGGATGAATCAGTCGACTAAACATGTAAGCATTACATACTAGGGTTAGAGAGTTATATCATGTTTTCATATTTTTTTTGTGCATTTAGATATTATGAGTAAGCACATAAACTTACATGACACACAAGAGAGATATAACAAAAGATGCTTTCTATTCATTGAATTTGGCCTTTTATAATGCAAAGCATGAATACAAGTATTTCAAAAATACATGATGAGAAATAATGCTAAAGAATTTTATAACAAAAACAATAAAAATTCCTATATTCTCTTTCTATTCTTCTTTTTCTTCTTCCTATTATTCTCCCCCTTTTGTCATCTTCAAAAAGAAATGACCTAATGTTGTTGGGGAGGTGGAGGCCTGTGTCGGGTGCTCAACAAATGGTGGAGAGTGTCCTTGACCTCGAGCACTTCTATCTTGGTTGAAAGGCCCTATGAGAATCTAGATGTATTAAACTTGACCCAGTATTCAATTTTTAAACAACCAACAATGATTAAGGTTATCACTTTGATTAAGTGAGAATTACGTTCTAATGCGTGCAATCAAAAATCAGTAGCAAGTAATTATAGAGCTAATAAAACAATAAGAGCAAAGGGACGAACACAATAACTTTTGTTGACGAAGAAATCTCCATAAATCAATTGTATATGCTTTAGAAAACCCCGGGACGCTGACCCAGATGCACTAAATCCACTAGAAAAGCTTCGGTGATTACAGATGTTGTAGACAACGACTTAATCCCTTAAGCCTTACTCTTGTTTTGAATCCCCTCAAACTTGATTCCACAAGCCCTCTTCATGTAGACCTCCGCTTCGAATCCTCGAACGGACAACCTCAATCACAGCTGTGAACTCCATGCAACCTCGAACTCTACCGATTATACAAACTCGAAATCTACAAGAATGTACTCCAATGATGAAGAAGAATGTATGGTAGGGTTCTTCGAACAATAGGCCATGGATGTCTGTAAATATGAATATGCCTAATGCAATTCTTTTGGTATTTGAAGAATAATGTATATTGCAACAACCAAAAGTCCTAAAAATTTCGTGCTAGAGACTATTTATAGTCCTCAGTTCAAACTTATTTCTAAGAGCCTATTTAGGAAAGGCCTCTTAATCAGTTCTATAGAGTACAAATGAATTTGATTTAAATTTTTTACTGTTTGGTAGGTACTTTTTAACATTTTAACAGTATAATGATTCATATCTTTTCTTAAAAAATACTTAAAACCTCAACAAAATCAAACTAGGGCCTGTTTAGGAACTTTAGAAATTGGACTGGTCCGATTGAAGCCAGTCCCCACTAACACGTTCAATTGGAAACAAGAATTAACCAAAACTACTTTAAACGTACAATTAGTTTGGTAAAATTGAAATCAGTATCGGTTTTTTCTTTTCATATGGTTTGGCATTCACTGTCATCTTTAACGTTTGTCTTCACATCATATGTGTATGTAATCCCCACCCAAAACATCCATGATCTTCTTCAACAAATTTTAAAGAATACACAGTTTGTGATTGCCCACACAGCAACATTGTTATCATTAAATTCGGAAGGTAATTTAAAAGAGAAAGAACTGACCGGTGTTTAACATGCAATCATCCTCAGTGATTGTTTGGGCTGCAATCATCATCTCCAATGTTAGATTTTGTTTGCTTTTATGGTGACCAATAGAAAGTGTTCACTGCCAAGAAAAGCCATGAATAGTTGCGACTTCAAACTCCAACAATGGAGAAATTTCGGTCGCCAGATTCCATACCAAGCTGCGGTTTTGATTCATAGGCTATTGCTACAAAAAAAAAAAAAACTGCTTTGGGATCTCCGACAAACTGCTTTAACAAAAGTCTTTTCTTTTTTCAGTAATTTTAGTATTTTATTCTTTATCATGGATTGCTCTATGAATTTTATATTTACTATGGTTTTGGTGTGTTAGCATGGTTTTGGATGCTTTCTAATTAGTAATTAGGATATGTTTGTTTGCTGACTTAGAAAATTGATTAGATAAATTAGTTCTAGTAGTCTTGTGAAATCGGTGTTTGGAAAAAAAAAAAAAGGAAGAGACTCACTAACAGTACCGATAATAAATAATGACTCATAGCATAAATAAAATATTGAGAGTAGGGGGAGGGGTGAAATTACTAACCCTATGACTATTAGTAAAAAGAATAACCAATTCACCCTTATCAAATCCATGAAATGCATTGTAACATTATTTTTGAATTCAATATTTGAGAAAAAAAAATTGAAATGAATATTTTTGGTAAAGAAATGGCAAGAATATTGAGGGTTTGAGGTGCCACTTTGAAATTTGAAGAAAATGATGTTGGTTTCATTAAATTTTTCAATGGCACTAAAATACACTAATACCTTGTACTCTTTCGTAAAGTTTTTAACTGATTTGAGTTTGGAAGAATTGTGTGTTCTTCAAAATTTCTCCATTTGAAATTGGAAACTAGTTCAATCTGTTTGGGATTTTGCTTTGAATCATACAAATTCATGGTAGAATTATTTGCTCCCAAATCCCATGTTTTTCATACTATAAAATGTCATTATTGGCGCCATCTTTGGCTTTTGTTTTCTTTTTATATATTTTTTTTGTTAGGGTATAACTTTGACGGGCCAACCTACGTCCAACGTGGATTTTTTAGGCCTTAGGCTTCATTTTTATACTTTGGGATAAAACAAGGTAAAAGAACTCAAACCCAATCTAAATTAAGGTTGGGATTGGGTTAAGACTTTAGAAATTCAAGTCCAAACTCAATATTTTGTATTTTATATATATATATATATATATATATATTTACTTCAGTTATCTACTATTAGATTAGTAAAAATTCCTTACAAGTATTACTATTTATATTTTATAATTTAAAAAATGGTTGACCTTTAACATTTTTTTTTTCAAAATTAATTTATGTTGAAGGAATTATTTTAACACCTTTTGGTTTCTTTTAGAAAGAGATATTGAGAGAAACTACTGGAGCCTTTAGTGTATAATTAAAATAAGAAAAAGTGATGGAAGATAGATATGGTACCCTAAAAATAATTATATTTATTTTAAAGTTGTATTAGGATTGTTTAGTTTCTAATTTTGATTTATTCTTAATTTCTCTAGTTTCGTAATTTTATTAGGATTGGTATAGGAAATATAGGAACAAGTAGCTTCCTAATAGAATTAATAGTCTTTATTGTATTAGGATTAGTATAAAAATAGGAGTTATGATTTCCTAGTCAAAGTAGCAGTATTGTTCTGACTCTATAAATATAATGTAATAGGTCTTTATCATCAAGTTTTTTTTATCAATAATAAATAATTATGAACTTTGGAGAATTAATACTCTTATTTGGGTTAATTGTTCCCGTTGGGTTAAGAATTCCCCGTTTGTAGATATTAATGTTTGTCGTATTCATTGTTCACCTTTTCGTTCAGCATTATTTGGTATCAGAGCGAGAATTTGCCTAGTTGGATGACAATTAGTGTAGACGGATTTTTTTATTCTATCGACGACATTCATAAAAGACAATTTGTTACTCGTTTGGAGTCTCGTATACAAGAAAATCATGAAGACAATAGCTATTGTAATGATAATAAAGCTCGCAATCAGCTTGTTTGTGTATATGTTTCCATTCGAAAAGTTATTCGCAATTACAAAAGCCTTCTTGATTTTAATGGTAATTTTTATTTTGAATGTTTTCATGATTAGACATATAATTTAGATGATTGTCTTGATGATTTGAAACTTTCAGGAGAAAAAGAATATTTTTGGACAGAAGATAAACTTATTGAATTTGTGAAAAAATGGTGTATTGATTCACATAGGCACCTACAACTACAACATAAAAAGTGTATTCGCTCATGGCCAAAAATGATGAGACTACTAATGAATAAATTATTGCCCAAAAATCATTTACAGATTTTAAAAAATAAATATAGGCCAGCATGAGAAAGTACCAAGGAAAAAAAGTCAACGTTTTTGTAAAAAACCCTCTTATTAAGGTTGCAAATATTGAACTATTAAAAGAAGTCAACGTTTTTGTAGAAGACCCTCTTATTTTAGGAGATGCACATCAAGTTATTTCATCCATTGCAGATGATCACAAAGAGTTAATAGAAAATAAATTAAATTTATTTTTATTGATATTGTAGAAATAGTTGGTGTGAAAGATAAAGAAATAGAATTGATTGAAACTCCTATTGTGAAATGAGAAAAAAATAGTTCAAAATCAATTTATCAAAGTGTGGATTTAATGGAATAAATAGATCCGTGGCTTGTCTACCCGTGACTTTGTTTATGTTTATGCAACTTCCCCTCCTCCTGGATATGATCAAATCCACATATGGCCCGGGTATTATTCGCAAGCCAAGTGAACGTATCTGCAACTCTGTACGTCGTATTAAATTCCTCAAGTAAATCATGTATCATTGTGCTATTAGCATGTTGTATTTATATTGCGTTGTATTAAATTGCACAAGTAAATCATGTACCTTTATGTTGGCATGTTGAATAATATATTTATATCGTTTTCAATTCAATGATCATTCTCTCATGCACGTTTAATATCTTTTTTGATAACCGGTTTGTCTGAAACAATTATACCAACTAAACCCGAGACTCACATCAAGCGTCCGATTCTCAAGCGGGTCGATTAAATTTAGGCTTGTATTTGCGGGCGTGATACCAAAGATTTTGATAACACTCTAGTGGGAGTTAAACGCCAGACTTAATGCTTCATGAGACACCCGGACCTGAGTAGAATTGCAAAAAGGGATTAGATATCGCTCAGTCCTTTTTTTTTTCTTTTTTTGTCAACAAAATGCGTATTTTTATAATCAATTTTATTATATTACAAGTCTAAGGAATCTTTTAATTTTGAAACCTAAAAAACTCAATAATCTAAAACCAACAACAATAACAAACCCAACCCAAAGCTGAACTTTTATTAATCTCATGACATTAGATATCGCTAAATCTAGTAGACACAGTTTTTGACTTCATGACAAGAATAATAATAAAGCAGAACTTTTGTTAATTTTTGAACTAATTTGAATGGAGAATTAATTTGTCCTAATCCTTGTAGGCCTAAAAAATAATTAATTTCAATTAATTAAGCTCAAATTTGGATAGAAACAAGTTAAAAATCTCTAATTTATATCTTTAATTGTATCTTTAATATGATGTGTCATTATGTAGTACTTTTAAATCACATAATGTGATTTTCAATAGAACCATATGATGACACGTCACCTTGAGAATATATCTTTAGGAATTTTTTTTTTTCTCTCTTCTTGTGCTTTTTTTTTGGTAACAAATATATATAATGGCTAATTTACAACTTCCTATAGAGATCAAAAGCTGGAGATAACTGCCGCTTGAGGTGCTTTTTATTCCAATTTAATTTGACCTCCCAATTTAATCCCATTCTCAACTATGAATTTTATATATATATATATATATATATATATATATATATATATATATATTCGTTCAGAAAAACACAATTAAGGAGCAATCAAGAAATATCAATGTAATTTAATAAGTACAAATACCATTTCGGTGCCTTTGTTAAGTGGATCCAATTTGAAAGATAGGGACTATTAAAATCTAATTGGACCTTTATCTCCAAGCAAGTCAAAGGTATGGAAAAAAATAGAAATAATGTTGAAGCCTCTCAGCACATGTTCCAGGCCATTAGAGACTTATTTTTTTTTTTTAAAGAAAGTCCGATTTCATAAATATTCTTAAACTAATGTTCGGCGACAGCTCCTCAAAAACAAAGAGAAGTCCGTCGCATTAAGTCATGACAGTGCCTATCCAAAATATTTTTCAAACAATATTGTTTTCCTCCTTTTTTATGAGAAAGAAGGAGATTATTCATCGGGGCACAATCATACAATTAAAAATTCACCAAAAATCAAAATTTAACTCAAATTGAATGAATTTTGTATTCTTTTAAATTAAACATTGAGACTTTGTGTCCTTCAATTTTTAGGTCAAAAAGATCACAAAAATTCTGCCAAAAGTATTTTTAAAGTGAAAGCAAATTAAATTACAGTAACATATTTTTAGCAACTTTGAGTCACATAAGCATTAGATTATAAGTTACCTTTATGAGATGAGATCGACATTTATCATTGCTCAAAAATATTTACATCTAAATACTACTATTCTTTCATTTCTTTTTGTTTTTGATATAACGTCATTTGCATAAGAAGTAGATACTTATATCATTTGAATAAGACCTTGATCTTGTTACTCTTATATTCATTTTTCAACTACTCTCTCTTATAAAAATTTGCAATACATATCAACCCACTCAAAAAAAATTATTTTTATTTCGGTATTGTAATAACCTCAAAATTTTTTTTTTTTAAATAAATTTTGTTGGTTATTATTATTATCATTTGTTGTTGTTATTATTATTATTATTATTAATTAAAATGTGTATAAGTATGCATGGTGTGTATGAATGTACATGTATATATATTATATGCATTTAAATATGTATATATATATAGGTATATATATATATATATATGTGTGTGTGTGTGGCTGTAGTGTATACTGCCGTATGTGTGTGGACTGCTCAGTGTGCGTGTGTACGAGTGTTGGTGTGTGTGTGCATTGAGAGAAAAATATAAAAATATATATATGTATATCAACACAATGTCAACTTTGCATTTAATGCAAAGTTGCATTGGTGAAGGAAATGGTGGCTAGAGCAGTAGGGCAGGTTAGGAACAGGGAGGCTGGTTGCAGAGAGGTAGCGTGAGGGTGTGGACATATATATGTGTGTATACATATATGCACATTGAGGTTGAGAGAGAAAGCAAGAGAAAAGAAAATCAGACAGTTAGAGAAAAACTGAGAAGGAGAGAGAGAGTCCTGGTGACCAAAGGTTGAAGAAGGAAGGACCGGTAACCAGAGAGAGAGCAAACCAAAAAGTTGATAAGAACTTTATTTTCTCTCTCTTAAACTCCCTCTATATGAATGATGTATTTTTAACATGTTAATTTGTATGGATTCGAGGACCTTGTAGAGTGTAAAACATAGATTATTTTGCAAAATGAATGGGAAAAAACGGTCTAGAAATCCGAGAGAAAATGTAAGTTGCAGGTTTAGTGATAATTTCGGCATTTTGGATTCCAATGCATGAAACCTTGTTATTTGAATGAAAGACCAATCCTCATAGATGCAGAAAACAAATGGAAAAGAAATGGAGTCAAAACGGTTGAAAAATCAAGCTAGAAATCTAGAAAAAAACCTAGTTGGCCGGAATCTGAGTTTGGGGTGACCAAAGCCACGGTATGGGCCATTTCGAGGGGAACAAATGGGTGAAAGAGAAAACCGAGGTTAGGGATGGAATCTACAGGGAAAATGGGAGGGAAACACATTTTGAAAACCTTGAAAAGTCGCCGGAGTTGGGTCGCCGTCGCCGGAGATGGCGACGGAACCTTACTGGTGCATCGCCAGATTTTCGTGAAGACGACGGGGGGCGCAGGGGTGATTGGGATGAGACTTTGGGCCTGTTTGCCTTGGGCCGTTTTGATTTTAAACATTTGGGCCTGATTTAATTTAAAGGGTCATTAGGCTTTTTGGTTTGGGCTGGTCCAGGGTTTGTGAATGGGCTAAACTGGTCGATTCAGTGACTTTGGAAACCGGTTTAGGGTTTTGGTTTAAAAACCCCCTGGTTCAAACCGAAATTTAGGTTATTTATATTT
This sequence comes from Nyssa sinensis, assembly GCA_008638375.1. Taxonomy (NCBI): domain Eukaryota; kingdom Viridiplantae; phylum Streptophyta; class Magnoliopsida; order Cornales; family Nyssaceae; genus Nyssa; species Nyssa sinensis. The sequence goes on along the minus strand of CM018035.1, from coordinate 13,632,382 downwards.
TGACCCCCAAAACTTTTAAATAATTATATTTTGACCCCCAGAACTTTCAAAAAATCTGATTTGACCCCTCAGCTTTTAGAAATCAGAATTTGACCCCAAGACTTTTAGTTAATTATGTTCTGACCCCTCATGAATAAAATATTAAATTAATTTAATTATTTTAATTATTTTAATATTTCAAAATAATTCGAAGTCCAAATGGGACAAGTCATTAGTATATTTTGACTATCTCAACTATTCTGAAGCTAATGGTGAGGTCCGTTTTACGATACGCGGTCCCGAAAAATAAAAGACCCATAGTAACCTTTAAAATTATCAAAATGCCCCTGAATTGAAACACAGTCAAACGAAGTCCAAATTAAGTAAACGAATAGTGAAATCTTATTATCTCGAACACTCCGGACTCAACCGTGAAGTCTGATTTACGAGAAAAGGCCTCGAGAAATGGGAACCCGTGAAAGTACAAAATGACCGTTTTGCCCTTTTTAAACCGAATGTCCAAATTAATTTCTACAAAGGTCTAGACCTATTTTCTTCGACGTTTCGGATCCAATTGTAGAATTTATTTTAGCAAAAATAGAAATTAATAAAATAAAGACATAAAATTTGATTAATGGCATCATTCAAGTGACAGACCGACTAAGTAACATTTTATGGTTTTAGGGACACCGAAAGGCAAAGAGAAGGTCATCTGACTTCTACATTTCCATTGATAGCCACCACCTTGCGAGCACGGTTTACTAGGGTTGAAACCAACCTGACAGGTATGGTGTTTTGCTAATGTTAGAAATGAAGTTAAGTTAGGAATATTTTGTGAATGACTAGAATGATTTATGTGTTTATTTGGAATGTGTTTACTTGATAATTTGAAGTTGGTTGTTCACATGTTTATGTGTTACTTGCGTTCTTTGAGAGTTTAGTAAAGTGAAGAACATGAACTATGATATATGAACACATGAGATATGCATACATATGGAACTGGCTGATGATTTATATGTTATTGTCCGAGCATGCTATATTATTGAAAACCATGTTCATTGAGATTACATTAGCATATTGGCATATGGTGAATCCTTGAGAACATGGCGTGAGTTGAGCACGTGGTGCTATGCATTATGAGGGTGTAGATCCTGTGATGAAAAACCCAAAATTGGCCATTACATTGGTACTTCGATGCCATCGGGGAGTACCCGTAAATGAGACATGGGTGTGGCATAGAGTTGTGCATGGGTGCGTCATACATACCACTCATATATTACTGCGATACTTTGAATGACATTTAGATATAAATGTACATCTTGCACATACCACGCCTTAGCTTTATTTCTTGCATTAGCACTACATTATACCAGCAGTTGAGCTGGCCCATTCGTGGGCAACATTTTTCAGATGAGGATGCTCCAGTTACTTGAGACTCGATGACACTTGATAGGATGAAGCACTTGGTGTATTTTTGGTCCATGGGACTTATGTTTTGTAATGTAAGGGCTTACGCTCGGATGACCCGTGAACACTGTAATGGCGGAATGTACTTCATGTTATTTTGATGTATCAATGGTAATGGATGCATGTCCAGTTAGAATTTGTTTAAGTTGTCCTTTATTTTATTTTATTTACTATCTTGTCAGTCGCGCTTCGGATTCGCGGGAATTCGGGACGTGACAGGTATTCTAGTATCCATACTAAAATCTCTACCATGTTGTCATAAGCATGGTAAATTTAATACAATTTTCTGTTGGAAAATATTTTGGTTTTGTTTTAGTTTTTTTAATAGTAGTGTTGAATATTCTTAATTTATATTTAATGCATTATGTCAAAATATAATAATTTTAAAAACCACATCTTGTATGACCTAAAATCATTGTATCTTATACAATTAAGAAAATGAAGTAGGTATATATAATTGCATTGCTCTTCTCGTGGGCTGCCTTCAATTTTATATTTCATTTTTTTTTTGGGGGGCGGGGGGGCAGGGGGTTGATAGAGGAAGGGATTCTAACCAAAAATGAAAGACAGAGGAAGGGACAGTTTGTCTTTAAAATTGTAAGGGACAAAGAGGACTTCACCCAAGTTTTTTCAATATTATTTTCAGTGAGTTACGATTCATTTTTTATTAATTTCGGTGGTGCATGGAGTTTTACACTTGTATATTTGGACTCATTTAATTTTTAAAAAAGTCTTTAAAACAAAAAAAAAAATAACCAAAAAATTTTGTTCAAATACAATATTTTAAAAAACATTTCATTTACGCGTATCAAACTAAGTCATCTTTCTTGTGACAATCAGGAGACTCAAGATCATTCTTTAAGCTTTAACTACCAACAATTAGCGCAGAGAAAACTCGAACTCGAGACGTTTAAATATTATTTTCAATGTCTTTACTGTTCTACCACACTTTTAAAAATCATTAAACACAATTTAAATTTTATCTTCAATGTCTTTTCAAAAAACCATAATTTTTGCATATGTGAAACCTTAAACAACACTTGTACTCTTTTTTAAAGTATTTGTTGGTATTCAAACTCAAGAAAGAGATGCATAATGTTCACTCAGAACCCGTCTTTCAGTCTCTTCTAGCAAATGAAAAACGAAACAATTGCAGATTAATAATCATGGCCGGCGATGACAGATTCATATTAAAAAAATATATACAAAATTTTCAGCTAACCTCAATTATTCTTGTTTTTCACCTAACCTTCACATTTTGTACAATATAAAATTTAATGGCATAGGATGTTCATTCAGAGTTATGAGATAAGACTTGAGAGACACCCAAATTCCGCTGTGCAATCTCCTATGAATCAGTTTTGAGTGTAAGAGCCAAACACAACGTTAGATTCTTGCTGAGAAATTTTCAAACAAAACCTTCAAATCTTAAAGCTTTATGATCAATTAATGGCTAGCTGCAGCTCTTCATCGTCTTCTCAGTACCCACACCCATCAATGATTAATGTGGGGAACTTTGTTTCCGTCAAGCTCACTACAGCCAACTACCTTATGTGGGAAGCACAGATGCTTAGTCTCATTCTTAGTCAAAATTTGCAGGGTTTTATTGATGGCCAAACACCACCTCAGAATATCACTGTCCAACCACATGATGGATCTGAGTTAAACGCAGAGATTAAGAACCCAGAATACCAGGCTTGGACAAGAACAGACTGGCTTTTGAAAGGATGGATCATAGGCTCGCTTAGTGAAGAGATTCTTGGTCAACTGGTGCTGTTGACGGACTGGAAATCATACCCTGCTAGAGATCTTTGGACTAAATTAGCCATAGAGCTTGCTCCACATTCTGACCAGAAACCTGAAATTCAATTGGAGATGGATGAAATGATTGCTCCACATTCTGATCAGAAACCTGAAATTCAATCGCCAACAGATGAAAACACGAAAACTGGTATGATGAGCACTTCAAGCCCTTTCTTATTAATTTCCGAATAATGTTATTGGTTCCACCTCCTTATACTACTTTTGTGTACTATATTCTCAGAAAGGTAAGACCAACCATCTATGAGTCCACCAATGAATTCTCACATTTGTGAAACGAAGTACACAAAGATATTAGGAAGAGATGTGACAAGTAACATTATTTTTAATTTTCTTGGCTTTATTATTATAATTAATTTTTCTTAGAAAGGTAGGTTTTTTCAAGGGCTATTAATTGATAATAACGCTAACCAACTCATGAGCTCAGTTAAGTAACTGTTGTAATGGGTCTATAAAAATGGTAAAGAGAAGTTAATAATGAAGTATGAGAAGTTTGTTTTTATCCAAAAATTGTTAGTTTAGCGAATTAATATATATATATATATATATATATATATTTACTTCAGTTATCTACTATTAGATTAGTAAAAATTTCTTACAAGTATTACTATTTATATTTTATAATTTAAAAAATGGTTGCCCTTTAACATTTTTTTCAAAATTAAATTATGTTGAAGGAATTATTTTAACAACTTTTGGTTTCTTTTATAAAGAGTAATGGAGAGAAATTACTGGAGCTTTTAGTGTATAATTAAAATAATAAAAGTGATGGAAGATAGATATGGTACCCTAAAAATAATTATATTTATTTTAAAGTTATATTAGGATTGTTTAGTCTTTAATTTTGATTTATTCCTAATTTCTCTAGTTTCGTAGTTTTATTAGGATTGAAATGGGAAATATAGGAACTAGTAGTTTCCTAATAGAATTAATAGTTTTTATTGTATTAGGATCAGTATAAAAATAGGAGTTATAATTTTCTAGTCAAAGTAGTAGTATTGTTCTAACTCTATAAATATAATGTAATAGGTCTTTATCATAAAGTTTTTTTTATCAATAATAAATAATTATGAATTTTGGAGAATTAATTCTCTTATTTGGGTTGATTGTTCCCGTTGGGTTAAGAATTCTCCGTTTGTGGATATTAACGTTTGTCGTATTCATTGTTCGCCTTTTCGTGCAGCATTATTTGGTATCAGAGCGAGAATTTGCCTGACTGGATGATAATTAGTGTAGACGGATTTTTTTATCCTATCGACGACATTCATAAGAGACAATTTGTTACTCATTTGGAGCCTCGTATACAAGAGAATAGCTACTCTAGTGACAATAGAGCTCGCAGTCACCTTGTTTGTGTACATGTTTCCCTTCGAAGAATTATTCGCAATTATAAAAGACTTCCTAATTTTAATAGTAATCTTTATTTTGAATACTTTCATAATTGGACATATGATTTAGATGATTATCTTGATGATTTGAAACTTTCAAGAGAAAAAGAATATTTTTGGACAGAAGATAAACTTACTGAATTTGTGAAAAAATGGTGTATTGATTTACATAGGCATATACAATTACAACGTAAAAAGTGTATTCGTTCATGGCCAAGAATGATGAGACTACTAATGAATAAATTATTGCCAAGAAATTATTTGTAAATTTTAGAAAATAAATATAAGCCAACATGGGAAAGTACCAAGGAAAATAACACTACAACAAAATGCACTATTAGCGACGCGCACGTGCGTCGCTAATAGTGCAACTGTGCGTCGCTAAAGCTCTTTAGCGACGCACAAACGTCCGTCGCTAAGGCGTCACAAAAAGTAGCGTCGCTAATACTATTAGCGACGCACAAAACCGTCGGTGTCGCTAAAAGTGCATATTAGCGATGCTCAACGTGCGTCACTAATAATGGGATTCATGCGTCGCTAATAATGACCAAGTGCGTACTTTTAGCGACGCACACAGGGCGTCGCTAAAAGTGATTATTAGTGACGCACGTACTGTGCGTCGCTAATACTGACTTTTAGCGACGCCCTGTGTGCGTCGCTAAAAGTGGTTTTTTGCGAATTATTAAATTAAATTTAGACTTTTAGCGACGCACAGAGAGCGTCGCTAAAAGTCATTATTAGCGACGCACAGTGCGTGCGTCGCCAATACTGACTTTTAGCGACGCTCTCTGTGCGTCGCTAAAAGTGATTTTTTACGAATTTTTAAATTAAATTTAAACTTTTAGCGACGCTATGATGTGCGTCGCTAAAAGGGTTTTTTTTTTTTTTTTTTCTCAACCATATTTGCTTTGTTTTAATATTGTTTTGTTCCTGTTTAAACCTGTATCAATCATCCATCCTGATATACAATAAAATTCACGCATTCTGAAATGAGTATTTTAAAACAAAAAAATACATTCATATATATATTAAACTAATTATGTACAATTGTAAATGTACCATTCATCACTAAATAGAAAAATTAAAAATTGTCTCCAAAATGTTACTACAGATGTCCATGAAAATAAAAAATAAAAATAACAAGTTCCGATGCAAAAAATAAAGACGGCGCCGCGACAATAATCCCCGATCAATCTGAAATAAAGATCAAACGACATATATTAGAACAATTATTAAATATATATGAACATAGAATGTGAATAGTTTTTTGTTTATTTTTTGCATGCATAAATAGTAAGAACGACATAAAGTAGCATAAGTCTATTTTATCATTTGTGAGGTGTGTGAGGTGGTTTCGATGCAGTTAGGCTGATATCCGGCATTCTGGTATGTCAAAACCCCAAAATGGGCCTTTTAGAGGCTGAAACTTGCATAAGTTTCAAACCGGGCATCGGAACCGAGTGTCGTAAGTTCGTGCAAGTCTATTTTATCATTTATGAGGTGTGTGAGGTGTTTTCGGTGCAGTTAGGACCGATATCCGGCATTTTGGTATGTCAAAGCCCCAAAATGGGCCTTTTTGAGGCTGAAACTTGCATAAGTTTCAAACCGGGCATCGGAACCGAGTGTCGTAAGTTCGTGCAAGTCTATTTTATCATTTTTGAGGTGTGTGAGGTGGTTTCGGTGCAGTTAGGCCGATATCCGGCATTTTGGTATGTCAAAACCCCAAAATGGGCCTTTTTGAGGCTGAAACTTGCATAAGTTTCAAACCGGGCATCGAAACCGAGTGTCGTAAGTTCGTGCAAGTCTATTTTATCATTTGTGAGGTGTGTGAGGTGGTTTCGGTGCAGTTAGGCCGATATCCGGCATTTTGGTATGTCAAAACCCCAAAATGGGCCTTTTTGAGGCTGAAACTTGCATAAGTTTCAAACCGGGCATCGGAACCGAGTGTCGTAAGTTCGTGCAAGTCTATTTTATCATTTGTGAGGTGTGTGAGGTGGCTTCGGTGCAGTTAGGCCGATATCCGGCATTTTGGTATGTCAAAACCCCAAAATGGGCATTTTAGAGGCTGAAACTTGCATAAGTTTCAAACCGGGCATCGGAACCGAGTGTCGTAAGTTCTTGCAAGTCTATTTTATCATTTGTGAGGTGTGTGAGGTGGTTTCGGTGCAGTTAGGCCGATATCCGGCATTTTGGTATGTCAAAACCCCAAAATGGGCCTTTTAGAGGCTGAAACTTGCATAAGTTTCAAACCGGGCATCGGAACCGAGTGTCGTAAGTTCGTGCAAGTCTATTTTATCATTTTTGAGGTGTGTGAGGTGGTTTCGGTGCAGTTAGGCCGATATCCGGCATTTTGGTATGTCAAAACCCCAAAATGGGCCTTTTAGAGGCTGAAACTTGCATAAGTTTCAAACCGGGCATCGGAACCGAGTGTCGTAAGTTCGTGCAAGTCTATTATTATCATTTGTGAGGTGTGTGAGGTGGTTTCAGTGCAGTTAGGCCGATATCCAGCATTTTGGAATGTCAAAACCCCAAAATGGGCCTTTTAGAGGCTGAAACTTGCATAAGTTTCAAACCGGGCATCGGAACCGAGTGTCGTAAGTTCGTGCAAGTCTATTTTATCATTTGTGAGGTGTGTGAGGTGGTTTCAGTGCAGTTAGGCCGATATCCGGCATTTTGGTATATCAAAACCCCAAAATGGGCCTTTTTGAGGCTGAAACTTGCATAAGTTTCAAACCGGGCATCGGAACCGAGTGTCGTAAGTTCGTGCAAGTCTATTTTATCATTTTTGAGGTGTGTGAGGTGGTTTCGGTGTAGTTAGGCCGATATCCGGCATTTTGGTATGTCAAAACCCCAAAATGGGCCTTTTTGAGGTTGAAACTTGCATAAGTTTCAAACCGGGCATCGGAACCGAGTGTCGTAAGTTCGTGCAAGTCTATTTTATCATTTGTGAGGTGTGTGAGGTGGTTTCGGTGTAGTTAGGCCGATATCCGGCATTTTGGTATGTCAAAACCCCAAAATGGGCCTTTTTGAGGCTGAAACTTGCATAAGTTTCAAACCGGGCATCGGAACCGAGTGTCGTAAGTTCGTGCAAGTCTATTTTATCATTTGTGAGGTGTGTGAGGTGGTTTCGGTGCAGTTAGGCCGATATCCGGCATTTTGGTATGTCAAAACCCCAAAATGGGCTTTTTTGAGGCTGAAACTTGCATAAGTTTCAAACCGGGCATCGGAACCGAGTGTCGTAAGTTCGTGCAAGTCTATTTTATCATTTGTGAGGTGTGTGAGGTGGTTTCGGTGCAGTTAGGCCGATATTCGGCATTTTGGTATGTCAAAACCCCAAAATGGACCTTTTTGAGGCTGAAACTTGCATAAGTTTCAAACCGGGCATCGGAACCGAGTGTCGTAAGTTCGTGCAAGTCTATTTTATCATTTGTGAGGTGTGTGAGGTGGTTTCGGTGTAGTTAGGCCGATATCCGGCATTTTGGTATGTCAAAACCCCAAAATGGGCCTTTTTGAGGCTGAAACTTGCATAAGTTTCAAACCGGGCATCGAAACCGAGTGTCGTAAGTTCGTGCAAGTCTATTTTATCATTTTTGAGGTGTGTGATGTGTCTTCAGTGCATTTTCTATAAATAAAAAATCTACGAAAGTATATAATTTTAAAAACTTAACAAGGTTGTGAAGAGTCACGTTGTTGGCTGATCATCGTCTGCAAAAGAGTCTGTATCTCGGCATATCGCTCCTCGAGGCTATCTAGTCTCTGGCGTAGCACTACATTCTCTTGTTGAACTGCCTCCGTAGCTGAGTGTGCCCTAGCATCACTATCAAAGGACGATGTCGTCGGCGCCATCCCAGTCCCTAAGCCACGCACATAGCCACGCCTCTTGCCCAGAACAGTCTCCCGTATTTGTGTCTTCCAAACCAATTGAAGACACAAAATATAAAATATAAAAAAAAAATATCTTATTCGACTCTCTTATCCAAACAATAAATAAGCTATTTCAAATGAATAATATTATCCTTGTCAATATATATATATATATATATATATATATATATATCCATGAAATGAGACAGAGTAAGAATAATAATTTCTTGTGAATGATCTTCTAACCTAATAACTCATTTAATTCCTCGAGAGCCTAGTCATGTCCAGTCAGTTTCAAACATAAAAAGTGAGGGAAAGGAAAAGAAAATGTACAAATTTTTTTCCTTGGTAATTAAAGAAAATAGGGAAGAAAAGTAATATAAGACGGGAAGTAAGAGAGAACTTTATAATCTTTTATGTCATTTCACATTCATTTCTCCTAAGTTTGACTATTTTATAAAAAAAAAATGAATTTTATATAAGATGGAGAGAAAATATAAAAGACATCGGTTTTTCTCCCATTTTTCCTTTACTTTTTTCCCCCCTAGCTAAATCTATAAACCAAACGAGAGAGGAAGGATTGAAAAATCAAAAGAACCACAGCTAATTATCCTGCTTTGCAGTGAATGCACAGAAAACTGAAACGATATTTTTTTGAAACAAAAGAAAACCATTTTTCTTCTTTACGCAACTACAATCAATAGAAATTACAAATATTTAATAATCTATTCTGGTAGAAAAGAAACTTCCTTCCTTTCACTTCTCATAGCTATCTCATAAAATCACTATCACAACTTTTCCAATTGTTTTCTCATTTTTGTACTATAATAATGTCAAAATATAAATTTGACATAAATGAAATTTCGTTTATTTAGTATCAAAAATGCTCTAATGCCAAGGGGATAAGCGTTGTCATTTTTTTAGCGACCCATATAGCAAGGCATTATTCAATGAAATTGTCACATGGTATGACAGTTTTTATGATTTTAATATTTTGTAGGATCCACGTGGAACTTACTGTGGATTTCAGATGTCATCACTAGGGATGGATTTTATTATGATTTGTGTTGTAATCTATATGATCTCATTAAATTTATTATTAAATTGATAAAGATGAATTCAATAAAAAAGTATATTTTATTTTTAAATTATTATATCTTTATTATTTTTATATTAATACTTATACTTTTATATTCATGGTTAAAGTTAATAATTATATTAGTTAATAATTAATATATTTTTTAATTGTGTCTGACCTGATTTTGATCCAAACACGATTAAGCCCAACCGTAAACCTTAGTCATCACACACATGTGACAGGATCATGAAATAACTTCTCCCACATAGCAAAGCTTTGGGGAAAAAAAAAACATTACGCCATTTTTTTTTTTGGCTTTGACAGGTTAAGATGGCATTGTCATTGGAGACGGTTTTAATGGGTTAGCTTAGATTGTTAAGATTTACTGTATGTTTCAATGATTGTATACATGAATTTGCCTTTCATTATGGACAGTTAATGAGTTTTAGTATGTCTTATATGGGGTTGTATTTATTTTTATTTATTATGTCAAATGTGTAGTTAGTCCCAAATCTGTGAAGAAGAGAATCGATGGGATGGTTGGGTATATTGTCTAATTCCTCTGCAAAATTTAAAACATTTTATGACCTCAATCTGCATGTCTTTTAGATAATACTAGTCAAAGAAGCAAGGGTGAAGGCAGTGGCATAGCCTGTAAGGACAGGCATTCAATTTATCAAAATGGAACAACAGAACCATGCTATTTTAGCTCATCAATCTACTATGGAGGCCAAGAAATGTATTCACCAACTGGCCAGACCACTGGTTCTCAGCCAATTGTAAGTATTTCCCTTTCCATTCTTTACAAGCTCTACATATTTGACAGTTATATAATTTATGCAGCAAAAAAAAAAAAAAAACATAAAAATCTAAAAGTTCTGAGGATCGTGCGGCAAAAAAAAATAATCTAAAACTATTTCCCTTTCCCTTTCTCAGCAACTGAACCCAGATCGTGCGGCAAAAAAAAAAAAAAATCTCCCCACAGTTCTGAGGATCCATCATCCATGACCCACAAAAAAAAAAAAACAAAAAAACAAAAAAATCTAACCTGGAAATCGTAGATCTGGAGAACCAGCTTCAAAACCACTGAAGATTGACGAAGAAGATGAAGAAACCGTAGATCAGAGGGAAGAAAACAAACAGATCTGCTTGAAAAAGAAAATACAGAAATTCAAAAACAAAAAAGTATTTCATGTAAAATTTCAGAAAATAAAAAAAAAACAAAAACCAATACTCACCTATTGTCGCTTGCGGTCTCGTCTCCGATGATCGAAGAAAACAACGGACGAAGCTCAGGAACACGCGCAGAAGGAGAGGGACGGAGCAACGTAGATCGAGAGGGAAGGAGCAATGCTTTGAAGAATGAGCATGAGCAATGCCGAAGAGGGTTTCTCATTAGTGTTGTATAGAGATAGTCCATCCAATTGGAAGAGATCTACGGTCAAGATTAATTTGATGTAATGTTTTTTTTTTTTTTAATGCAATGTTATTTTTATTTTCAATGTTATTTTTAATTAATGTAATGTTTATTTTTTTCAATGTAATATTATTTTATTTTCAAATTTTTTTTAATTAATGTGATGTTTTTTTTTTTCAATACAATGTTATTTTTTTTTCAATGTTACTTTTAATTAATGTAATATTTTTTTAATGTAATGTTATTTTATTTTTAATATTACTTTTAATTACTGTAATATTTTTTTTAATATAATGATACTTTATTTTTAATATTACTTTTCATAATTCATTCTTTAATAATCAACTCTTTAAAATTACTCTACAATTTGAAACTCTCCCAAATAGATTTTAACGTTATGTTTGATACGTATAAATGAAATAGTCATTTTATTAAATAAAATAAAAATAATAATGAATGAAAGAAAAATTACTTATTTATGCTAAAGAATGCTTGGAATGCCTTTCAATAGAGTGTCTATGTCACGCCCCGAATTTCCCACGAACCCGGGGCGCGAGTAACGAGACAGAAAGTAAAATAAATAAAAGGACAAAAGTAATTAAATTCAATAAACATGCGTCCATCATCATCCATACATAGAGTAACATCAAATACATTGTTCATCAGTCATTCGGGCTTAAGCCCTTACATAACAAAATACAAGTCTCATGGATCACAAATACATCACGTGCTTCGCCCTCTCAGGGCATCACTAAGTCTCATGTGGCTGGAGGATCCTCATCTGAAAATGTTGCCCACGAATGGGTCAGCACAACTGCTGGTATGATGAAATGCTAATGCCAGAAATAAAGCTAAGGCGTGGCATGTGCAAAGTGTACATTTATTTCTAGATGACATTCAAACATCGCAGTAATATATATGAATGGTATGCATGACACACCCATGCACAACTCTATGCCACACCCATGTCTCATTTACGGGTACTCCCCGATGGCACGAAGTACCAATGCAATGGCCAATTTTGGGTTTTTCACCACAGGATCTACACCCTCATAATGCAAAGCACCACGTGCTTACCCACGCCATGTTCTCAAAGGATTCATCATATGCCAATATGCCAATGCAATCTCAATGATACATGGTTTCCACAATATAGCATGCTCGAGACAATAATACATAAATCACCTAACTGATTCCACATGCAAGCATATCTCGTAAAATCAACATATGCACATGTCGTGAGTCACATTCATCATTCACTAAATATTCATAAGGTACAAGTAACATGTAAGCATGTGAACAACCAATTCCAAGTAAATAGGTAAACACATTACAGATAAACACATACAGCATTCAGTCATTCACAAATATTCCTAACTTAACTTCATTTCTAACACTAGCAAAACACCATACCTGATGGGTTGGTATCAACCCTAGAAGATCGTGAACTATATGTAACTGAACGGGCGGATGAAAATGTAGGAGATCAGATCGCCTCCTCCTGTCCTGTCAGCGTCCCTAAAAGTAGAAATTACAACTCAGTCCATTGTTGTTTGAATTTATGCTATTCATCAAATTTTATGTCTTTAAATTCATAGGTTTCTATTCTGCTAAATTAAACTCTACCATTGGTTTTAGAGCGTTTAAGAAAGTAAGTCTAGGCTTTCGTAGAACTCAATTCGGACACCGGGGTTCAAAAGGGCAAAACAGTCATTTTGCACTTTACACGTGTCCTTACATTTCGTGACCTCTTTTCACAAATCGGACTCCACGGTTGAGTCCGGAATGTTCGAGATAATAAAATTTCACTATTTGTTTACCTAATTCGGAGTTCGTCTGACAGTGTTTCAAGTTAGGGGCATTTTGGTAATTTTAAGGGTTACTACGGGTCTTTTATTTTTCGGGACCCCGTCTCGTAAAACGGACCTTACCATTGGTCTCGGAATAGTCGAGATAGTCAAAATACACTAATGATTTGTCTCATTTGGACTCCGGGATGTTTTTGAATATTTAATTAATTAAATTAATTTAATTAATAATTTATTAATATTTTATTCATGAGGGTCAGAACATAATTACCCAAAAGTCTTGGGTCAAATTCTAATTTCTTAAAGGCTAAGGGGTCAAAATATAATTATTAAAAGTCTTGGGGTTTAAAATAGAAATAACCTAAACTTGGGTTTGAACCAGGGGGTTTTTAAACCAAAACCCTAAACCGGTTTTAAAGTTCACTGAACCGACCGGTTCAGTCCCCCTCCCCTTCTAACCCGGTCCAAAGCCGGTTTTTTTATTTTTATTTTTATTTTATTTCATTTTTTTTTTCTTTTAAACGGTGAGCCGACACGTGGCAGGGGCGGTCCACGCCCACCCCGAACCGGACCCGATCCGACCCGGGACCCGACCCGGCAGACCCCCTTCTCCCCCCGTTTTTCCGGCGGAGCTCCGGTCACCCTCTCCGGCGCCGGTGACCGGATTTTCAGAAAATCAAGTTTTTAAACTTGATTTTCTTCGTGTTTTCGAAGCCCCTTTCGATCCCAACTTGTTCTAAAACATTTTTGGAGCTTTTTAATATCGTTTTGAAGCTTCCAATCACAACGAAAAACCAGATCTCCCCCCCCATGGCCGTGACCTGCACCTCCTCCTTTCTCCCTCATTTTTCAACCGTTTTCTATCATTTTTGTTGCGTTTTAATCCTTACATGATGCTCTACAAGGTTCTACAATTTAAATCAACTGAAATGCTCTAAAAAAATTTGAAACAGAAGTGACCCACTTACAAATTTTCTTGGCCGTTTCTCTCTCTAGCCGTGCCTTCCTTCTCCCTCTTGCTCCGAGCTAGAACCAGGTCTCTAACTCTCCTTCAGAGCTCTGTTTCTCTCTTCTTTCTCTTCCTTTCCTTCTCTTCTCTTCCCACCCGAGACCAACTCTCTTTTTCTCTTCACTTTCTCTCTCTATATTTCTCTCTCTCTCTCTCTCTCTCTCTCTATAAATCCCACAATTTCTGCTCTTCTCTCAACTCTCATACACACTCTCAGACTTCACCACACACACACACCTACTCTCTTACACTTCACAGCCCCTCCCATGCTTGTTTGAGTGTGTTACACTCAAACTCACACACACACACAACCGGGTACACACAGTGCACTGTGCACTGTTATATACATATATATATATATATATATACACAAATAAATACATATATATATTTTCCAAATTTAAATATGCATATAATATATATATATATACATGCACATGCAGCATACACATAATTGTACACATACAAAACACACATCACATTCTTAATAATGATAATAATAATAATAATAATAATAATAGTAATAATAATAATAATAATAGTAGTAATAATAATAACAAAGAAAATAAATAAACAAAGAAAATAAAAAAAAAAAAAAAAAATCCATGTCATAACATCCTTCCCTCCTTACAAAAATTTCGTCCCGAAATTTAAAATAACATAGAACCAAAAGAAAATACATCACTGATCAAACAACTCAGGATACCTAACTCGAACCTCGGCCTCACGCTCCCACGTAGCCTCCTCAACCCCATGGTGGTTCCAACGAACCTTGACCAAAGGGATGGTCCTGCCTCGCAAAACCTGGTCCCTCGAGTCCAATATCTCTACGGATCTCTGGTCATAGGAAGCGTCCCCCTCTAACTGAAGATCTACCCAGTCAAGTACATGTGAGGGGTCGGGATGGTACTTCCTCAGCATAGATACATGGAAGACGTCATGAACCCCTGATAGCTGTGGTGGTAAGGCTAGCTTATAAGCCACCTCACCAACTCTCCCAAGTATCTCAAAAGGACCTATGAATCGTGGCGATAGCTTCCCACCGCGCCCAAATCTCCTCAAACCTCGTCTGGGAGATACCTTGAGGAACACATGGTCCCCCACCTCAAATGCCAAGGGCCGCCGCCTCCTATCTGCGTAACTCCTCTGGTGGCTCTGAGCTGTCAACAACCGCTGTCTGATCACCTGTATCTTGTCCGTGGTCTCACGAACAATATCAGGTCCTAAGGCAGCTGTCTCTCCCACCTCAGTCCAACATACCGGGGAGCGGCACGGCCTACCATATAATGCCTCAAATGGTGCCATCTCAATGCTGGACTGGTAGCTGTTGTTGTAGGCAAACTCAACTAAGGCAAGGTGGTCCTCCCAGCTACCTCTAAAGTCCATGACGCAGGCCCTGAGCATATCCTCCAAAATCTGAATAGTGCGCTCTGACTGGCCATCTGTCTGTGGGTGGAAGGCAGTACTGAACTGCAACTGGGTCCCTAAGGCTGTCTGGAAACTCTGCCAGAACCGTGCAGTGAAACGTGGGTCCCTGTCAGAAACTATGGATACCGGTACCCCATGTAGTCGTACTATCTCTCGAATGTACAACCTACTGAGGACGTCTGATGAGTCAGTCACTCTGATCGGTAAGAAATGGGCGGACTTCGTCAGTCTGTCCACAATAACCCAAACCGCATCATGGCCCCTAGGTGACCTCGGAAGACCCATCACGAAATCCATGGTAACGTGCTCCCACTTCCACTCGGCGACCGGCAATGGCTGTAACAAACCTCCAGGCCTCTGGTGCTCAGCCTTCACCTGCTGGCACGTGAGACACCTAGCCACAAACTGTGCCACATCTGCCTTCATCCCAGTCCACCAATACTGACGGCGCAGATCATGATACATCTTGGTGCCCCCTGGGTGCACCGCCAAGCGTGAATGGTGGAAATCCCTAAGGACATCAGTCCTAAGAGACTCGGGAACGAAGACCCTACCCCTGTATCTCAGACCAAGGTCAGAATGGACTGTCCATCCCTCCAATCCCTCGGGACTAGCAATCCGTGCCCTGATCTGCTCAGCCTCGGTATCCAGCAACTGTGCCTCTATAACTCTGGTCAGAAGGGTAGGCTGCACACACAAGCTAAATAGGGTGGCGTGTCCCTCAGACTCGGTAAACTCTAAATCAAACTCCCCAATAGCTCCCATCATCTCCCACTCTCTGATGGCTAGGCTGGCTAAGGTGCTCCTCGGCCTCCGACTGAGTGCATCAGCTACGACGTTGGCCTTCCCAGGATGGTACTGAAGGTCAAAGTCGTAGTCCTCTAGGTACTCCATCCATCTCCTCTGTCGAAGGTTCAGATCCTTCTGTGTAAAGATATACCTGAGGCTCTTGTGGTCCGAGAACACCTCAAATCTCACCCCATATAAATAGTGTCGCCAGCTCTTAAGAGCAAAGATGACGGCAGCCAACTCTAGATCGTGGGTGGGGTAGTTCTTCTCATGGCTCTTCAACTGGCGAGAACCATAAGCTACTACCCGGCCTTCCTGCATCAATACACAACCCAGTCCATCCCGAGAAGCATCACAGTATACTGTATAGCCCAGGCCTCCCTCGGGGATAATCAGGACGGGAGCTGAAGTCAATCTCCTCTTCAGCTCCTGAAATGACTGCTCACAGTCGTCGGTCCACTGAAATCTGACGCCCTTGCGCGTCAGCCGGGTCATCGGTGCGGCAAGTCGGGAAAATCCCTCTACAAAACGACGGTAGTACCCTGCTAACCCCAAGAAACTCCGTATCTCAAATACATTCCTCGGCCTCTCCCAGCTCATAACAGAGTCGACCTTCGAAGGGTCAACAGATACTCCACTCCCAGATACCACGTGACCCAAAAACTGCACCTCCTGGAGCCAGAACTCGCACTTGGAGAGCTTGGCAAACAGCCTATGCTCTCTCAAGATCTGTAACACAGTCCGTAGGTGGAAAGCATGCTCATCCTCCGACGGTGAGTAAATCAAGATATCGTCCACAAACACCACCACGAACTGATCTATGTACTGACCGAAGACACGGTGCATCAAATCCATGAATGCCGCTGGGGCATTCGTCACACCAAATGGCATCACCACGAACTCAAAGTGACCATAGCGAGTGTGGAAGGCTGTCTTCGCTATGTCCTCCTCTCGCACTCTCAACTGATGATACCCAGACCGAAGATCAATCTTCGAGAAACATCTCGAACCTCTCAACTGATCAAACAAGTCATCGATCCTGGGTAACGGGTACTTGTTCTTAATAGTCACTCGGTTCAGCCTCCGGTAGTCCACACATAATCGCAACGTCCCGTCCTTCTTCTTCGCAAAGAGTGCTGAGGCACCCCAAGGAGAAGTGCTAGGACGGATGAACCCCTTACCCTGAAGGTCAGTCAGCTGCTCTCTCAGCTCTGCTGGAGCCATGCGGTATGGTGGAATAGATATGGGTACAGTACCGGGGATAAGCTCAATGGTAAACTCCACCTCCCGCCTCGGGGGTAAACTAGTCAAACTGTCGGGAAATACGTCAGGAAACTCCTCTACCACTGGTGGTAATACAACCCCTGTAGCCTCACTATCCCCTGCAATCATACTAGCCAACATATAGCTATGGGCTCCCCAACTCCTAGAGTCGTACAAGGGTGGTACTAAGAAGTTCCCACGATCTCCCGTGAAATAAAAGCAATCCCCCTCAGGGGTACACACTGTAACTCTCCCCCTGAAACAATCGATGCTAGCCCGGAAGGTAAACAGCCAATCCATACCCAAGATAATGTCGAAGCTAGTCATATCAAGCACAATAAAATCAAAGCAGAGAGTACGGTCAGCTATCTCAAGTGAACAACCCCTACAAATCCTGGTCAGTGTCACACTACCCCCAACAGGAGTATCAACACGTAGCGGTGGATCTAACCGGTCTATAGTCAACCCCAATGTCATGGCAAATGCAGTGGATATGAAAGAATGCGATGCACCAGAATCTATCAACACGCTAGCCCATGAACTGAACATAAGAAAGATACCTCGCACTACTGATGGCCCAGCAGTAGAAGCCTCTGGGGTGGTGACTGCGTATACCCTGCCCTGTACAGTCTGACCCTGTCTGCCTCCCCCTCTCTGCCCCTGCTGTCCTCCCCCTCTCGGGGCCGGAGCTCTAACACTCAATGCAGAAGACGCTGGCTGGTAGTAAGGTGCTGGGGGTCTATAGCCTGACTGTGTCTGGGGTAAAGGTACCTGGGTGGGCTGGAAATAGTGGGACCTCGGGGCGCTCTGGGAAGTCTGCCCCTGAGGACAGTGGGCCTTGACATGGCCCGGCTGATGACATGTATAACACACTGGTGTGGCCCTCCAGGCCTGACTCTGAGACTGGGATGGAAGTGGTAGCTGGCTCGGTCCTGTCCCTGATCCCTGACTAGGATCTCTCTGTGGGCAATCAGCCATCCTGTGGCCAGGCTGTCCACACTGGTAGCAAGTGATGGTCAGCTGTGGTGCCCCTCCTCGAGGAGTAGTAGACATAGTGGGCTGGGGTGCTAAAAGCTGCATAGGTCTCTGGGATGTAGATGGAGAAGAGGTACCGCCTCGGAACCTCTTCGGCGGTCTCCTACCAGAATGAGCTGGGACGGTCACGGTAGGCTGAGCTGGTGTAAGTGCTAGTGCTGTGGCTGGCCTGGTCTGAGTCCGGGACTCCCTAATCCCTCTGAGAGCTGTCAACTCCCTCTCTACCCTCGTGGCCCTGATCACAGCCTCCTCGTAAGTGTCAATGATGTGACCCGCCAGTCTATCCCTGATAGAGGTCTTCAGCCCCTCTAGAAAATGATAAACTCTCAGCTCCTCCACCCCAACAATGTGCGGGGCAAACCTGCCCAATGCGGTAAACTGGGACTCATACTGCGTCACGGTCATGTCCCTCTGTAGTAAGGTCTCAAACTCTCTCCTGAACCCGACCCTAGTAGTCGCTGGAAAGTAGTGGTCATTGAACATGGCCACAAATGCATCCCACCCCTCTCCGAACCTGCTAATCCTGCCGGCAGATACCTTCCACCACTGGCTCGCTAGCCCTGTAAACTGGAAGGTGGCACATCGTATCCTCAGGTGTGGCTCAACAATCCCTAGTGAGTCCAGGATCCTCACAATCTGATCCAGCCACTCCTCGGCCACCAAAGGATCAGGCTGTCCTGCAAATGACGGTGGCCTCATACGCTGAAACGCCTTCATGACGAAGGTGTCTCTGGTCTCCCCACCGGCCACTCTGGCCGCGGCACCGGCAGCCCTGGCCTCAGCATCAGCAGCCCTGGCCTCAGCATCAGTGGTCCGGGCCTCCTGCATAGCACGGAAGCACTCCTGTATAATGGTCGCCAAATCTCTGGCGCCAATAGTCTGCCCCACCTCCTCCACAGGGGCTGGAGCAACATCCTTCTCAGCTGTACTATGCTCAGGAACGTCAGCGGGGGCAACTACCTCCTCAACCACGTCAGGAATAGGGGCAGCAGCTCTGGGTCTGCCACGACGAGGCTGGGCGGCACCTCGAGGCGCACCCCTACCCCTACCCCCTCTGGGTGGTCTGCCTCTCGTAGGAGCTCGTCTAGGAGGCATATCTACAAGTTCAAAAGAAAATTTTAGTATCACTTCTTCACGTAATCACAATAAGGCATGCATTAGGACACATAATCACGCAGCACATAAGATCCTATCACATGCTGCTAACAGTTCACGCTAAGTCTTATTCTCTTCTCTAGGGTCTCATGGTGTTAAACAACACCCCACAGTCTCTAGGTATTCGAACCTATGCTCTGATACCACGTTGTCACGCCCCGAATTTCCCACGAACCCGGGGCGCGAGTAACGAGACAGAAAGTAAAATAAATAAAAGGACAAAAGTAATTAAATTCAATAAACATGCGTCCATCATCATCCATACATAGAGTAACATCAAATACATTGTTCATCAGTCATTCGGGCTTAAGCCCTTACATAACAAAATACAAGTCTCATGGATCACAAATACATCACGTGCTTCGCCCTCTCAGGGCATCACTAAGTCTCATGTGGCTGGAGGATCCTCATCTGAAAATGTTGCCCACGAATGGGTCAGCACAACTGCTGGTATGATGAAATGCTAATGCCAGAAATAAAGCTAAGGCGTGGCATGTGCAAAGTGTACATTTATTTCTAGATGACATTCAAACATCGCAGTAATATATATGAATGGTATGCATGACACACCCATGCACAACTCTATGCCACACCCATGTCTCATTTACGGGTACTCCCCGATGGCACGAAGTACCAATGCAATGGCCAATTTTGGGTTTTTCACCACAGGATCTACACCCTCATAATGCAAAGCACCACGTGCTTACCCACGCCATGTTCTCAAAGGATTCATCATATGCCAATATGCCAATGCAATCTCAATGATACATGGTTTCCACAATATAGCATGCTCGAGACAATAATACATAAATCACCTAACTGATTCCACATGCAAGCATATCTCGTAAAATCAACATATGCACATGTCGTGAGTCACATTCATCATTCACTAAATATTCATAAGGTACAAGTAACATGTAAGCATGTGAACAACCAATTCCAAGTAAATAGGTAAACACATTACAGATAAACACATACAGCATTCAGTCATTCACAAATATTCCTAACTTAACTTCATTTCTAACACTAGCAAAACACCATACCTGATGGGTTGGTATCAACCCTAGAAGATCGTGAACTATATGTAACTGAACGGGCGGATGAAAATGTAGGAGATCAGATCGCCTCCTCCTGTCCTGTCAGCGTCCCTAAAAGTAGAAATTACAACTCAGTCCATTGTTGTTTGAATTTATGCTATTCATCAAATTTTATGTCTTTAAATTCATAGGTTTCTATTCTGCTAAATTAAACTCTACCATTGGTTTTAGAGCGTTTAAGAAAGTAAGTCTAGGCTTTCGTAGAACTCAATTCGGACACCGGGGTTCAAAAGGGCAAAACAGTCATTTTGCACTTTACACGTGTCCTTACATTTCGTGACCTCTTTTCACAAATCGGACTCCACGGTTGAGTCCGGAATGTTCGAGATAATAAAATTTCACTATTTGTTTACCTAATTCGGAGTTCGTCTGACAGTGTTTCAAGTTAGGGGCATTTTGGTAATTTTAAGGGTTACTACGGGTCTTTTATTTTTCGGGACCCCGTCTCGTAAAACGGACCTTACCATTGGTCTCGGAATAGTCGAGATAGTCAAAATACACTAATGATTTGTCTCATTTGGACTCCGGGATGTTTTTGAATATTTAATTAATTAAATTAATTTAATTAATAATTTATTAATATTTTATTCATGAGGGTCAGAACATAATTACCCAAAAGTCTTGGGTCAAATTCTAATTTCTTAAAGGCTAAGGGGTCAAAATATAATTATTAAAAGTCTTGGGGTTTAAAATAGAAATAACCTAAACTTGGGTTTGAACCAGGGGGTTTTTAAACCAAAACCCTAAACCGGTTTTAAAGTTCACTGAACCGACCGGTTCAGTCCCCCTCCCCTTCTAACCCGGTCCAAAGCCGGTTTTTTTATTTTTATTTTTATTTTATTTCATTTTTTTTTTCTTTTAAACGGTGAGCCGACACGTGGCAGGGGCGGTCCACGCCCACCCCGAACCGGACCCGATCCGACCCGGGACCCGACCCGGCAGACCCCCTTCTCCCCCCGTTTTTCCGGCGGAGCTCCGGTCACCCTCTCCGGCGCCGGTGACCGGATTTTCAGAAAATCAAGTTTTTAAACTTGATTTTCTTCGTGTTTTCGAAGCCCCTTTCGATCCCAACTTGTTCTAAAACATTTTTGGAGCTTTTTAATATCGTTTTGAAGCTTCCAATCACAACGAAAAACCAGATCTCCCCCCCCATGGCCGTGACCTGCACCTCCTCCTTTCTCCCTCATTTTTCAACCGTTTTCTATCATTTTTGTTGCGTTTTAATCCTTACATGATGCTCTACAAGGTTCTACAATTTAAATCAACTGAAATGCTCTAAAAAAATTTGAAACAGAAGTGACCCACTTACAAATTTTCTTGGCCGTTTCTCTCTCTAGCCGTGCCTTCCTTCTCCCTCTTGCTCCGAGCTAGAACCAGGTCTCTAACTCTCCTTCAGAGCTCTGTTTCTCTCTTCTTTCTCTTCCTTTCCTTCTCTTCTCTTCCCACCCGAGACCAACTCTCTTTTTCTCTTCACTTTCTCTCTCTATATTTCTCTCTCTCTCTCTCTCTCTCTCTCTATAAATCCCACAATTTCTGCTCTTCTCTCAACTCTCATACACACTCTCAGACTTCACCACACACACACACCTACTCTCTTACACTTCACAGCCCCTCCCATGCTTGTTTGAGTGTGTTACACTCAAACTCACACACACACACAACCGGGTACACACAGTGCACTGTGCACTGTTATATACATATATATATATATATACACAAATAAATACATATATATATTTTCCAAATTTAAATATGCATATAATATATATATATACATGCACATGCAGCATACACATAATTGTACACATACAAAACACACATCACATTCTTAATAATGATAATAATAATAATAATAATAATAATAGTAATAATAATAATAATAATAGTAGTAATAATAATAACAAAGAAAATAAATAAACAAAGAAAATAAAAAAATAAAAAATAAAAAAAATCCATGTCATAACAGTCTATTCTATCGAATAGGCATTCTCATTCATACCAAACAAACAGAATAAATAAAAAAAAAATTAAAATGAGCATTCTTGAAATGTCAATTTCATTATACCAAACATAATGTAAGATTAAGTTTCAACTCTCTAAATAATGTAGTAACAAAGGAATGGGAGTTAATAGGTAAATTAATACTCGAAACTTAATCTTAAATGGTAATAATATTTATGTCACGTGTTAAATCTTAATATGCATAAACATAGAGCTATTGTGTACTCCCTCTATCCTAATTTAAGATTCTCTTATTTTATTTTTTCATGTTCCAAAATAAAAGTTTTGTTTGAAAAGTTAATGCATAGAATTATAGTAAAGTTTTCAAATTATCCTTCTTACCAATCTGATGTCAATGATGTGTTCTCCTGTAAAGACGACTGGGGCTGCGAGTGCGATCGATCGATCGAGGACGAGGACTGCGGCTGCTACTGCAATTGATCGATGACGAGGACTGGGCTGCAAGCCTACTAGATTCAGACTTTAGTCGATCGAGGAAGGAGGAACTGACTAAGGAAGGACAGGGTTGTGCCGTGGGACTTGCGAGTTGCGATCGACTTGAGACTTGAGAGTTGAGAGTTCTGGAAGGCTGGAACAACTTGACTGAAATGAGGTTTTTTATGCATAGAGAAAACCTGTTCAGAATCGGTGACGACCCAGTGCCGGGTCGAACGGATCACTAGTCGGACCGCCCGGTTTTACCGGTTTCCCATTTTTAGAACGGTTTTGAGTTTGGAATGGGTTTATGGGTTCAATTGGACCGTTTTGTGAACCGGTCGACGGTTCAACCGGTTCAACCGTCCAGTCTAGTCCGGGTTTCATAACATTGCTTATACGCCTAATGTTGGCCTAATGTTGTTAGAGATAATAATAATACAACATAATTTATTTTTATTTTTTTTTTGTCAAATTTATTTGTTTTAAAAAAATATCATTAAATAATAAAAAAATTAAAAAAAATATAAGGAATTATTAGTGACGCTCAAAGTGCGTCGCTAATAACCCAACCGAGCGTCGCTAATTGTCTACCCTACTATTTGCGACGCTCAGAAGGCGTCGCTAAAGCTAACGAACTATTAGCGACGCACACGTGCGTCGCTAATGGAAAATTGTGCGTCGCTAATAGTTTCGCGCCTTTTTTTAACGCGGGAAGTGAATTTTTTTTTTATTTTTTTCCTTATTACTAGCGACGCACAAACAGGCGTTGCTAATATGTGCGTCGCTAAAAAGTGGTTTTTTTGTAGTGTAAGTCAATGTTTTTGTAGAAGACCCTCTTATTAAGGTTGCAAATATTGAACCATTAAAAGAAGTTAACGTTTTTGTAGCAGACCCTCTTATTATAGGAGATGCAGATCAAGTTATTTCATCCATTGCAGATGATCACAAAGAGCCAATAGAAAAAAAATTAAATTTATTTCTATTGATGTTGTAGAAATAGTTGGTGCGAAAGATAAAGAAATAGAATTAATTGAAACTCCTATTGTGAAATGAGAAAAAAATAGTTCAAAATTAATTTATCAAAGTGTGGATTTAATGGAATAAATAGATTCTACAAGTTTTTTTATGACAGAAAATGAAAAAATCTCCATGAAAGTAATCAATGCTTAAAGATGAGGATGAACTTGTGAAAGATGATTATAATGTTTTTCAGAGTATTGAAACAGGAAGATGATTTTTGTTTTATTACAAGAACATTTATCATAAAAAAAGGGCCTACGGTTATAAACTTCATAGAAGATGCGATAAAAGAATTCCTTAAATATTTAATTATTTTTTAAAAGATTCAATTATTATTACCAAGTTATAAACGAGGTTGAGGTTGTATACACTCAGTCGACTCAAGGACGAGTTCTTTTCAAGTAGGGGAGACTGGATAGATATGTTACTTAAAAATAAGAATATTTGTTTTAGATTTGTATTATGATTGTTTAGTTTCTAATTTTGACTTATTCCTAATTTCTCTAGTTTCGTAGTTTTATTAGAATTAATATAAAAAATATAGGAATTAGAAGTTTACTATTTGAATTAATAGCTTTTATTGTATTAGGATTAGTATAAAAATAGGAGTTATGGTTTCTTAGTCAAAGTAATAGTGTTCTAGCTCTATAAATATAATGTAATAGGTTTTTATCATGAAGTTTTTTTTATCAATAATAAATAATTACAAATTTTGGATAATTAATGCAATTGTTTGGGTTATTATTCCTTGTTGGGTTGAGGATTCCTGTTTGTAGATATTGACGTTTGTCGTAATCATGGTTCGCATTTCCATTCTGCATTAAAAAAATAAGAATTTATTGATGAAATTGTAAACAAAATATGAAAATTGGAATTAATAATAAGTTCAACTTGAATCCGATACTAATGAATTTGAATTTGAATCGGCATAAGTTGACTATTTTAAAGTTTAGACTAGACTTGGACATAACTCAACCCGAGTCCGGCTCACCCGTGTTGCACCCCTAGTTATCATGTAAAATTTTATTCAATTGATGATCAAATTGAAGGATTTTGGTAGATTACTCTAAAAAGAAGTGGTACTGTAATTGTTTTCATTTTTGAATTGTTAATATTGTCATTTCAGTTTTATTATTTGAACCGTCTAGCTTGTTTGTGACTAAGTAATGAAGGTGAATAATCACATGTATAGAGGGAGGTCTCAGTGACATTTTCAGGAAGCAGAAATGTGGAACTATAATGTTAATCATGCATTTCAAGAAAATAATTTTTGAATCATATACCATTAATTGTTGCAATTTTGAATATGTGAAAAATAGAAATGTATTCCATCTCTACCTTCTAATCCTCTTATTTTGACTATCTATCAGCATTCCCAAGACTTATTGAATTATATAATTCGAAATGACTTGAGAAATTATAAAAAAGGAACAAAACTCCATCTTGTTTGTTTGTCGGATTAGGAGTAAGATAAGATTATTTAATTCCAAAGAACCTTGCAATCTGGTATTTGTTTATTAATTCAGGTTTTCGCATGACTTACTTCATAAGAAATTAATCAGTGGGAACATAGGATTGGGGTTAATAGTCACTTCACTAATAGTGGTGGTGGTGAACACCTATCCATGGGTGGCAAACAAACAGAGTTACATTAGTTGATGTTGTTATGAAACTAGTTTAACAAGTTTACCTTTCTAGATGTTTTAGCATCCACCCCTCTCATCCACCTTTCTTATCAAAATAGTCCACCCATTTTCACGTCTTGGCACATAGGGATGGCCCAATTTCAAGTCCCATAAATGCAATCACAAGGCTTTTTCTTAAATTCAGTTCTTTTTTATTCCCACAATAAACACATATCTTGCAAATTACCTTATCAACACGAAAAGAAAATACGTAAAATCATTCCCGTATTTTTTCAACGGGTGTGTTTAAAATAATGTTTCTAGTAGTGTATGTAAATGGATTGACTTGGCTAAAAAGCGGGTGATGTCCAGTGGTCCCTCATTATTCATTGCCTATAATAAAAATTAAAAAAAGAGTTTATATAAGAAGACTTATATATACATATAGAAAAACTCAAAATTTCACAATAAAATTAAAATAATCACAATTTCAACTTTTATCAATCTATATGCATTTTTAACTGCAGAAAATAAGTTGAATAAATTAGAAATGAAATCTATCAATACCACAAAAATTATCTATTTGACACATTGATTTTAAGTGGAAGGCCAACTAACTATAGCTTTTTTGGGGGTAAGTAAACTTTTATTGAAGAGGGAACCAAGCCCAGAGAAATATGGGACAAGTTAAACAAAAACAAGCAAGAAAACTAAGCAACTAGCTAAACAAGCAACACAGCCTTAAGAGGCCAAGCAACAAGCCAAAACAAGGGAAATTTTCTACCTAGGTGATGCTGCATTTTTCTAATTTGCCAATGCTATGTTCTTCGTCACTGTAGAATCTGAAAGAAACAGGAGTCAGGGTGCCACTGGGATGACTCCGGCGGTAGCCATGTCGATGATCAAGTTAGTAAAGAATAATTAAGACTTAAAGTCCATGTCCAAAAAGTGATTCAATTCCCCCCCCCCCCCCTTAGTGTACCTTAAGGGTTGTAATTATAAGCTGATTGTCTGTCAAAGTGGGTAGAAGTTGGTGGAGCAAAATTTGGGATCTACTGTTGTTCGACAGGAGCAGTCTCATTGTGATCACCTGCCTCACTGTCACTACCTGCCCCGCTGTTTTACTGGGTTACCTGCTTCACAGTCGCACCATGCTACCTACCTCACGGTCGTATCATTGCTACCTGCTTCACTGTTCCCCGTTGCTACCTGCCTCCCCATTCGAAGGTCGGTAGGCCAAAATAATGATAATGACGAGGTCGGTATTACCGAGATCGGTGCCTGTGAGGAGTGGCTCTTCCGAGCTTACTAGTCTGACGTCAGGTCGGTATAGTTAGTTACTTCGGGACCTGCACCCAACAAATCCGAATACGTGTCAAGCTTAGATTAGTGGATCTACTTTGGGCGTATCACTAGGAAACCTTGAATATGGCCCTGGAAACATTCAAACGCATGCTACTCCCCACTAGCACTACTGTATTCATAATTTCCTTAATACTTAATGGAGCCCCAAAACCAAAAGTGACCATATTGCTATTTTCAGTTGATTTTTTTTTATTGTTTATGGACCCATACTTAAAATTAATCTATATTTAACAATGTGATGCAATGAAAAGATAATGAATAAAGAGAAAAACAAGCAACATCAATGTAATCTTAAACATGGTTATCTTAGTGCATCAAATTAAACTTTGTACTTCAATTTAAAAATACCAATTTATATTAATCACACATATATAGATACTAAATAAATTCAAATATATTGACTTACCCAAAAAATTCAAATATATAGAGAACACTTACATTTGAAGGAATTAAAAGGTACCGGGAATATAAACTAGTTTTTAATCATAATTAACTATCTCAAACGTACAATTTAGTTTGTTCAAAAAATAATGCACGAATACAGCAAAACATGTTGTAGCAATTTAGATTGAACTTTGCATACACGCTTATATCTAAGCGTCGCACTGGACTCTCATAATGTAATGAAGATTTGAATAAATTACAAGGCAAAAATTAAAATGATTTTGAGGTTTGATTTCTACAGTGCTATAAAATTTTATTTTTAATTTATGTAGTATTTATATATAACAAGTAGAGGCAGCAAATGTTATCCAAACCCGTCAACCCACTCTTAATCTGTGCACTAATTAACGGATATGAATAACTCGTTTAGTTGGCAGGTCATGAATAGGTTGGATAATAAGGAGTCCATCAATTTAACAGGTCAAGACAGGTTGAATATGAATGTTTGATGGGGGTTGAGAATAGAAAAGAATAAAAGAATATAAAAATATATATATATATATCTCCATTTATATATATATATATATATATATATCTATTTGAGAAAGAACAAAATAAAAAAAACATGTACTATGGATTATAAAATAAAATTAATATTTAAAGAATATAATTCAAAATCACCATATATATAAACAAAACACAAATTAGAACATTGTAATCCAAAATAAGTTCAATCGGTCTTTCTTAGAAGGTTTGGATACAATTTTTCTCCATAAATAATAGTTGACATCATGATCCACATCAGAAGATATCCATGAAATACTACAATTATTAATGCCATTATCTTATGCGAATGGCTTTGGTTCCTCCATATAAATGAGATAATATCTTCATCACCATTGAATATTCTCTTTTAATTTTTTAATTATATTCTTAACTTTCTTTTAACTACGATTATGGGTTCATCTTGTATTTACAGACCAAAACTTGCTAGAAGCTTCGTAAACCCACATGATTCACCGACTATTCTCCATTATTCATGAATCTTCCGGTAGCTTCCACTAGTTGCAATACCTACTTTGATGTTCTAGAATTTTGTAGAAGATTACAAATTATTTTTAATACCCCTTTTAATTTATATTTTTCATATATTTATGAATTTCCTTAATTTTTTCTGAGATCATGACCAAGGGCAGAGCCATGAATAAAAATTGAGGGGGTTAGAATTTTTTTGGAGAAATTTCTTTTTTTAAAAGAAAAAAAGTGAAAGAAAAACTATATTTAATTTTTTTCTAGGAAGATGATAAGGAAAAAACTTTAAGAGGTTTCTTAAATTAGAGAAATTTTACATATATATTTTTTCTCAAAGATGAAGAATATAGTAGAAAAATTTTAAAGAAAAAAATAATAAATTTCTAGTTCATTTCATTGTTCTAAAATTTTCTTCATAATCAAACAGATTTTAAAGGAGAAAATGTTAGCAAGATAATATTAAAACCTATTAAACAAATGACAATAGAAAATAAGGGATTATGATTAATGTTGGATTGAATTAGGATTGGACCAAAACTTGTGATGTGCTAAGTTTTACAAAATATGTCCTAGGCTTTAAAAAATACGGAATTGTTGATAATAGTTGGGTTGAGTTTAGTTAAAAAGATCGGACCAAAATTTGGGATATTTTTCATATAAATGAAAAAAATTACAAACATTTTTTATTTTATTTTTGAAAGTGAGGGTTGGGGGATATAACCCACCCTAGCCCATGGGTAGATCCACACTTGTTCATTAGTTAGTCACTAACCAATCATCAAATGAAAACAATTACAGTGCCAATCATTTTTAGAGTAATCTACCAAAATCCTTCAATTTAGCTAAAAAAAATTTTCAAAAGAAAACAAGGTATTGGTGTATTTTCATGCCATTGAAAAACGTAATGAAGCCAACATCATTTTCATCAAATTTCCAAGTGGCACCTCAAATCCTCAATAGTCTTGTCATTTCTTTACCCCCCAAATATCCATTCAATTTTTTTCTCAAAAATTTTGAATCCTAAAATAATGTTACAGTGCATACATATACATTGTTAGGACTAATGTTTATATTTCACATGAAAAGCATACAAAATTAACATGATCCCTTTAAAATATGATTTTGTGACTAATAACAGAACGTAGGAAAGATGATCTTGAAAAGTATTGATCAATTTCAGAAACATGTACTATTATAGAAAAAAAAAAATTAGAACTCAAAATCTCTAACTCAACACACATTAAAAATTTGACTCTTCGATTGTAACTTGAAGTCAAATCGAAATCACTATTTTTCTAAGAAGATGTGTATCAAGTAAAACAAACCTGTAGTCAAATAAACCCATGATCTAATGGCTCCACTTGGGCTACCAATGGCATGATTTACCAAGATCTACAGCCAAAGCAGCCATGTGGGTTACTCATTACTACTTTTTTTGAGTTCCCTCCAATATCCCAATTTCTTTACAAACAATACATAAAATTTTTAATTTTCAAAATTTGGGGACAAAATTTATCAATTTGTTACCTTGGCTAATTTCAATTCTAAAACGTGTATCTCTGAAAGTATGTCAAGTGAAAACTTATGGTAACATCTATTCGAGCCTCAATTATAGACTTTAATTAAGTAATAAATCTCTTGTGTTTATAGATGGTAAATGAACCTAGATACCAAAATTTTAAATTAGGCAATTAGGTACATACTTCATGAGTTCATGTATTTATATTCATGCATTCATGCATACACGTAACACGCTTTGCATTACTTTATTTTTCATTCAGAAATCATGTTTTTAATTTAAGTTTGATTTGAAAACAAATTTGTAATGCTTAGGAGTTCATTTTGAATATCTTTTAACCTTTAACACGTCTTATGACTTTTTAAAACAATGTCAATCAAAAGAGATTTCAAAAATAATTTTCAGAATAACTTGTCTGTACTATTTTGACCATAATTCAAAAAATGTAACAACCCAAAAAATTATTAAGGATATTTTGATAATTTTTTAGTCTAAATTAATATTAGATAATTAATTAAATAAAAATACATTAGATTAATTATAAAATTAATTTATTGGTGATTAGTGTGATATTATGAACCTAAATATAATTTTAATAATTTATTTGGGACTAGTATGAGTCACGAGGTCACACAATCAAATTTAAGACACAGATAAATATGAAATTTTTAACGGTGAAGTTTAGAGAAACAGAAGATATATTTGTAATCTATGTGTTGAAATTAATTACCCTGTCAATTTGTTGCAATTCCCGTATGGTTAAATTTCTAGGTACGTGTATATGTGCGCATGACACATTGATCATGTGATACCTCATTTAGTGTGCAAAGCTTTTCAGTTTTCAGGAAAGCTTGGTGCAAAATTCTAGAGAAAGACTAGTGTCTCATTGTGATTGACCAATGGGAGCATCGTTTGAGTAATAATAGTGTGTATGTGAGAGTGTATCATCGATGATGAGCGTGCATTGATAAGTGTGTGTATGTGACCAGGCATGAGAGACATCTCCCATCAGGGCCATCACCCTTTTTTCACTGAACTGTTGAACCTCTCTTTTAATGACATGAAAAACTAACAAAGAATATTTTGATAAAACTATTAATATTTCTATTACCAAATTTATACTTTAAGTGCCTATTTAGATGGCCCCTTGAATTAGATGATTTCTTTCACTTTATATAACATTTTAATGTGGCAATTCACCGTCTTGAATGAATCTATTTTAAAAAAATGGTTGCAATTATAATTTTGAATTTTGTCAATCTCAAAAAAACTTAGAAAATGCTCACATAGGAAGTATATACGGAGTTCCTATTTTTTGTAAATAGTTCCATTCAAGATAATGAATTTGTACCTTAAAATACTATGTAAACATGAATGAAGCCATTCAATTCAAAGGGCCAACCATACAGGTCCTAAATTACTGGTTTCTTAACGTGCTATGTGTCTCTTTTTTCAAATGCTTCCTTATAATTAATCTCAATTTATTATTTTGATGTTTGGCTTTGGAACATAGTGCCATTATTCTCTTGCTTTATGGAGTGACTTGTCAATATATATATATATATATATATATATATATAAACAATAGATTGAATGCTCACTTTTGTTGAAGTCTTGTCGCCCTTACAAATTTCTACCCTTTTAGTAAAGGAAAAAAGGTTTAGTGGCAAGTTAGTACTGTAAAATTTCATGATCGTATGTATCAAGATTTGACATGTGTCATATGTTTTATATCATAACAACTAGATAATATCATTTATTTCACATGTGAAATATTTTTTACTTTTATATGTATGACTATAGAGTTTAGCAGTTAATTGAAATGGAAAGATACAGTTGATTATGAGTTCTATCCAAAATCGTCAAATAAAATCATAGTGCAAAATCACTTTATAAAATAAATTAGACAATGGTGCAACTAAAAATTGTGTTCCAGATTTTTTTTTGTACTTTATAAATAAATTTACTTTTATTTTAAATTTTTTTTATTAGTCCCTAGGTAAAAGATAAAACAAAAAAACTTATTATAGGAAATAGACTTCTCTATTATAGAGTATATATCCAAATATTTATGAAGCAAAAAATCTACGTTTCTGGTAAAAAAAAAAAAAGAATAATAAGAAAGTATTTCATGATGAATCCAATTACAGTAATAATTTTGGGAGATCTAGAAACTATTAACTAATAACATTATTAATTACTGGTTTTTTTATGATTTTTATTAATAAAAAAATTTCCTCATACGCTTACGATTTTCAACATTAAAATAAGATATTCATATATATATATATATATATATATATTCAGATAAACAATGTTCACAGAAAAATATGTATTATATAATTTAAGTTTAAAAAAACTATTAATTCTTTTTTTACTAAGAATTAATATTAATAATAATTTTTGTATAATATATTTGTATTTTTTCTATTTTAATCACTAGCACTATAAAAGACAATTACTTTTTTTTTTTTTGTATTCTTTTTCTGCCAGAGTGAAATTCTTCTCTCTTTCACCCATGAAATTGCATAAATTTTCGTGCATTTGTGAACTTGTTTTGTGTTTATTTATTCTTATATTTTATAGCAAGACCTCCTTATTTGGAAATGAACAATGATAGATGTTTTACTTTTTTTGGTACCACTTTGTGTATCATCATCTCATAAGGATCAAACTCATCCGGCATGAAACTTGCTATAAGACTTACTAGTGAACCCACCTTTGTACAAGAAAGTTGAGACATTCCATTTCTCTCTCTCTTTTGGATGATAGAATAAGAGGATTAGATAGAATTACTCTTATTCTATCCTACGTTTGGTATTTGCAATTGGTTTGAATAACTATATCGTATAAACCATTTATATCTTACCTATGTAGATATAATTTATACCAAGAGGGTGGTAATATATGATCAAGGACGAAGCCCATGTAGTCTAAGGTAGCATAGCCGTTGTAATATCCCAAACTTATTTTATCAATTAATTAATATAATGATGTCTTTTTTGAAATTTAATGTGTTAATTTAATTGTCTTAGCTAGATTTTAATACTACAAAAATTTGAATTAGTAAACCACGAAGACCATAAAAAAAAATAGAGACGATGCGAAGCGAAGCTTAGAATATTAAGGCCAACCCAGTTAGGAAACTACTAAAAGAAACCGTTTCGCAAAAAGAGAAATAAAAAGAGAGATAAAAAGTAAAAAGTTAAAACATATATTTCTAATAGCCAAACAAAGCCTTAAGGTAAAAACATGACAAAAATACCAAAAATAAAATGGATGGATTTTGAACCCTTGCTTAAGGCTAGCGAAGCATTTAAGTCTAAAAAATTAATCATTTAAGTTACCAACCATTTTGTGATACATACTTACATATGATATATATATATATATATATATATATATAAATATAAGTCTAAAGTGAGCAATTGAGAAAAACAAAAAAAATAAAACAAGGAATATAATAATTATAAAATATATATATGTCCAAAGTGAGCAATTGAGAAAAACAAAAAAAATAAAACAAGGAATATAATAATTATAAAATATATATATATATATATATATATATATATATATAGGGCTGCTGGAGCAGCATGGCCTAGAATATAAAAAAGTGTACGGTGGAGGAAAATCTGAAGGGCAGTACAGCAGAGGTGAAAAGCTGAATATATATATATATATACACAGAGATACACACACAATCACAACCATTCGGCTGCTCCAGGATATACGGAAAGAGAGAGAGAAGCCTTGGGAAGTTGATAGAAGCCTCAAGATGCAAAAGACTGAACAATGATTCATGACTTATATCTTTATGCTTATGTAGTGCTCATGCATTTATAGGAATGGTAACGAAACGGGTTTGGGTCGAAGTGACCCTTATTCGATTCTGATCTCGTTTATATTTTCTTTCCTTAATTCCGTCCTGCCTTGTTTAAAGCTACTCCGACCCCGCCCCGAACCCCGTTATATATTTTTTTTTAAGTTAAAATTTTTATTTTAATAAATAAATAAATTTAGTTTTTCAAAATAAATTATATAAAAAAATATATTTATATAAGTGTAATATAAAAAATCTTAAAATTAATTTTATATAAGATTATTTATTTATAAATATAATATATATAAAAAAAATTCAAAAAACTTAATATATAAATGGGGCGGGGTGACCATTCCCTGAACCCGCCCCGAACTTGATGGGGTTTTAAAAGCCCCGCCCCGACCCCGTTTATGAGCACACCATACCCGTCCCATTTGGGGCGGGACGGGGCGGGACTTTTTGCCATTCCTATGCACTTACATGGAGTGCATGGACACAAAACATGAGCATTCAATCATGACTAATAAAAATAATTACCTCAATTTTTTTGAGGAATTAAGGGAAAAGTTTTCTGAGGAACAACAAAATAGAAATAAGTCCTAATTTGAAATAAAGTCCAAAATAAACTTACAGTCCATACGAATGGACTTTTTCATTATGGAATTACTAAGATGTAGAGACTTGAGAGATGAAAGCCCACTAAGTGATAGTAAGATGCTGCAATTAAAGTTATTGTAACCCAAATCTAGGAATTTTAGATTGCTCAATCTCGATAGTCTTTCAAAACCTGTAAATTAGTCAGAATTGTATTGCTTATTGGTTGACAATACAAAAAAAAAAAAAAAAAAAAAACTCTACTCAAAATACAAGCAATCAATACGAACAACAATGCAAGGAAAGAGATAACAGCAAACCTTCATTCTGATCTATCCAACCAACTAATGAATTGCCAGGTAAGTGAAGGGCCCTGAGTTCTTTGAAGGGATTATTTGTACAATAAAATTATAAATATCAAATTTTTTTTTTACATTAGACAAGACTTCTATAATTTTATTTACAAACCTCCCAGTTTATATTTAATATATATCCATAAAATATATCTATATAAGATTGGGGCTCATAAATATATAATACATATTATTATTGTTATTGTTATTATATAATACATATTATTATAATTTTTATATAATGAATATATACTTCCTTATATTATAATATCTATTTTTAAATTTTTTAGGTTACTAAATTTATTAACTAATTTAATTATATTCTATAAAAAAAAAAACAACTATTACTATCTAATAAATTATAAAAAATAAAATAGACTTCATACATTAGAATTGCTTCTAAATAATTTTAACTAAACACTTATTAATTATTATGTCTTACTATTCTCATCCAAATAACAAATATCCAATGATAAGTAACGAAGAATAATTCATTTTTCCAGTCCCATGGCTTTATATACCAATAGGGATTATAATTTGTTCTGTTTTGTCAAAGATTCATCTCTATTGAAAAGAATTTGAAAAAATAAAATAAACAGGGTGAGTCTGAAGTAGATATATCGTTTCGTTCCGATTATATATTAAAATTATATAAATAATTTTTATTTTATTAATTATTTATATATATATATATAAATATGTATATATACATTATTTGTATATATATAAATATGAATTTATATTTTTATAATAATAATAATAATTAATTTTAATTTTGAAAAATGAAAAAATTAATTTTTAGAGAAGAACAAAGAAGCCAGATCAAGTGTGAATGGATTTTGAGGTGTGGGACAGAAGATGGACAAAAATGGGAGAGGCCAATAAAGAAAACGGGACTTGAACGATTCCCGTAGGATTCCCGTAGGTAAGACTTGCCGGCAAAGTGAGGCCACACACCTGGGACCATCCCGGCACTAGCGAATTATTGCTATGTGATAATGGGAAAAATATTGGGAGGGATATTTCCCACTCCAAGATGTTATATTTTGATCACTTACACTCTTTTTAATATATTTATAGGTGGAGTGCATAACACATGGAGGAAAGGAAATAGCTCCTCCCAAAATATTTATGATTAATGTTATTTTAATTTTGAGTGTATATGAGATAGGTTATTTTAATATTTAGATAATTTTAAAATTTGAAATAAAAGAATTAAAATAAATAAAATTTTAATTTTAATATTATTTAAAATTAAAATATTATGTCTCATATATCCTTGATTTTTGACAAAGAAAAATTGATTGGCCCATGACAAGGTGATGACAACGTTGAAATGATAACCTTTCACATTGTTATTAAGAAGGAAACTTTTAGAGACGAGAGTGTTCCACTTAAAAAAGAAAAAAAAAGGGAAAATGATAAATTTTTACATCATTATTACTATGGAAACTTTTGGAGATGAGACTGTTTTCACTTCCTTAAAGAAAGAAAAAAATAAAATTTTTGTAAGTTTGAGTGTATATTAGATAAAGTATTTTAATTTTTTGATAATTTTAGAATTGAGTCTTTATTTATTTTAATTATTTTATTTCTTAGATTATTCAATGGTTAAAATATCATGTCTTATATATAGTAAAACTTACAATAGCATTATCCTTAAAATAAAGTGTCTTTCATTTTAATATCTCACCTAGTACGTGTTTTTATACGTTAAAATTGTAATATTTTTAATAAATTATATTTATTTTTTATGAGATTTTTTTTTACAATTGCATTGGTTTTTTTTTTTTTTTTTGAAATTATACTGATTTCTTCTGAATTTTTTGAAATTATACTAACATTTTCTACTTTAACTATCTGACTATAAAAAATATCTCCAGTTAATTTTTTTTTAAAAAATAACAAAGTTGTTCTTTCAATTTTTTTTTTTTAAATTTTGACCAATTTTTTAAATTTTTTATTTTCAAATAAATATTGATTAAAATATTAAATTTGTTTTTATATCAAATGAAAATAATTTATTTACCTTTTCTTATATATAAAATAAAAAATTCTATAAAAAAATTAGAAAAAAATTGGTTAAAATTGAAAATTGCAAAAAAAGAAAAGAAAATTAAGAAACACAAAAGGTACAATTTTGTCATTTCAAAAAAGTTGAACATAAAGGATATTTATAGTTTGTAGGGTAAAATAAAAGTAGGTCGGTAGAGCGATGTAAGGCGATAGTGAGTTCGGTAAACTCCTTTGTTTTTGTCAACAGGCCTTAGATGTACCCCTTCAAGTTAGTGCTCACATGGCTCCCGTAATGTTTAGTATCCTGACCTAAATGGACACATGGCAGTTGCAAAAATCAGTATTCAAATATGGTATATCAACTACTCCCTTTAAGCCTTAGTCTTGTGAGATTTATTTTGAGCTGAAATGAAGACAACAACCATCGGACAACCTTTACGTCCCTTCATTGTAGCTACCATGTAAAATCAAGGCTAGCCGTGATTATTCTTGTCACGCCCTGAATTCCAACGAACCCGAGACGCGAATAACGAAGCTAAAAGAAAATAAAATAATAAAGGAATAAAGGACGATCAAGGACAATCACATGCATTCCATACACTAATTCAACTCACTGTTTTGATACAATGCATAAGGTCCTGCCTATTACCTTACAACGTACAAAAATCATAAAATAGTCTAGGGTTTATGCCCTTGTACAACATCAAAACACGCTTCACAGGCCAAATATAATTCTCAATCAAAGCATCTCCAAGTCTCGCGTAGCCGGAGTGTCATCTGAAATGATGTCCCACGAATGGGTCAGCTCAACTGTTGGTACAATATAATGCTAATCCAAGAAAAAAAATTAAGGGCGTGGCATGTGTAAGTGTATATTTATATCTACATGTCATTCAATATCATCATACAACGTACTAGCAATAATCTACATGTCATCCGACTCATTAACATAATTTAAGGCGTGGCATGTGCAAGTGTACATTTATCTCTACATGCATTCTAAATCATCCTATGCAATGTGATAACTGTTATAACATGAAAATTTTTTTTTTTATTATTATTATTTATTCTTGCAATTGTTAATTAATTATTTTATTATTATTATTATTATTATTATTATTATTATTATTATTATTATTATAATAATTATTGGATGTATGTATATATGTATATATATATATATGTGTATATATATATGTATAAATTTAAGGTATTTATTTAATATATGTGTGTACCTGTGAGTGTATATTTAAAAAGTGAATATATATATATATATATGGGTGTAGAACAGTGTGTGTATATGTGTGTGTGCCGGTTGTGTGTGTGTGTGTGACCTTGAGTGTTACACACTCAAAGGGGTATGGGGTGAGGTTGAGTGTGTGAGTAGGATTCAGGGAGTGGGAGAGTGCAGAATCAGCAGAGAGTGGTTGGCCTTGGGGAGAGAGAGAGAGAGAGAGAGAGAGAGAGAGAGAGAGAGAGAGAGAGAGAGAGATATATAGAAAAAGAGAGTGGTCTCGGGTGGGAAAGAAGAGAAGGAAAGAAGCAGAAAAGAAGGAGAGAAACAGAGCTCTGAAGGAGAGTTAGAGACCTGGTTCTAGCTCGGAGCAAGAGGGAGAAGGAAGGCACGGCTAGAGAGAGAAACGGCTGAGAAAATTTGTAAGTGGGTCACTTCTGTTTCAATTTTTTTTAGAGCATTTCAGTTGATTTAAATTGTAGAACCTTGTAGAGCATCATGTAAGGATTAAAACGCAACAAAAATGATAGAAAACGGTTGAAAAATGAGGGAGAAAGAAGGAGGTGCAGGTCACGGCCATGGGGGGGGAGATCTGGTTTTTCGTTGTGATTGGAAGCTTCAAAACGATATTAAAAAGCTCCAAAAATGTTTTAGAACAAGTTGGGATCGAAAGGGGCTTTGAAAACACGAAGAAAATCAAGTTTAAAAACTTGATTTTCTGAAAATCCGGTCACCGGCGCCGGAGAGGGTGACCGGAGCTCCGCTGGAAAAATGGGGGGGAGAAGAGGGTCTGTCCGGGTCCGGGTCGGGTCCGGGTCGGTTCGGGTCCGGTTCGGGGCGGGCGTGGACCGCCCCTGCCACGTGTCGGCTCACCGTTTAAAAGAAAAAAAAATGAAATAAAATAAATATAAAAATAAAAACCTGATTTGGACCGGGTTAGAAGGGGAAGGGGCTGAACCTGTCGGTTCAGTGGACTTTTAAACCGGTTTAGGGTTTTGGTTTAAAAACCCCCTGGTTCAAACCAAAGTTTAGGTTATTTATATTTTGAACCCCAAAACTTTTAATAATTATATTTTGACCCCTTAGCCTTTAAGAAATTAGAATTTGACCCAAGACTTTTGGGTAATTATGTTCTGACCCTCATGAATAAAATATTAATAAATTATTAATTAAATTAATTAATTAATTAATTAATTAAATTAATTTAATTAATTAAATATTCAAAAACATCCCGGAGTCCAAATGAGACAAGTCATTAGTGTATTTTGACTATCTCGACTATTCCGAGACCAATGGTGAGGTCCGTTTTACGAGACGGGGTCCCAAAAAATAAAAGACCCGTAGTAACCCTTAAAATTACCAAAATGCCCCTAACTCGAAACACTGTCAGACGAATTCCGAATTAGGTAAACAAATAGTCAAATTTTATTATCTCGAACATTCCGGACTCAACCGTGGAGTCCGATTTGTGAAAAGAGGTCACGAAATGTAAGGACACGCGTAAAGTGCAAAATGACTGTTTTGCCCTTTTCAACCCAGGTGTCCGAATTGAGTTCTACGAAAACCTATACTTACTTTCTTAAACGTTCTAAAACCAATGGTAGAGTTTAATTTAGCAGAATAGAAACCTATGAATTTAAAGACATAAAATTTGATGAATAGCATACATTCAAACAACAATGGACTGAGTTGTAATTTCTACTTTTAGGGACACTGACAGGACAGGAGGAGGCGATCTGATCTCCTACATTTTCATCCACCGGTTCAGTTACATATAGTTCACGATCTTCTAGGGTTGATACCAACCCATCAGGTATGGTGTTTTGCTAGTGTTAGAAATGAAGTTAAGTTAGGAATATTTGTGAATGACTGGAATGCTGTATGTGTTTATCTGTAATGTGTTTACCTGTTTATTTGGGATTGGTTGTTCACATGTTATGTGTTACTTGCAAATTAATAAAGTGAAGAACATGAATCATGATGTACGAACATATGAGATATGCATGTATATGAAACTAACTAGTGATTTATTTCTTATTGTCCGAGCATGTTATATTATTGAGATTCATGTTCATTGAGATTGCATGGGCATATTGGCATATGATGAATTCCTTGAGAACATGGCGTGGGTAAGCACATGGTGCTTTGCATTATGAGGGTGTAGATCCTGTGGTGAAAAACCCAAAATTGGCCATTGCATTGGTACTTCGTGCCATCGGGGAGTACCCGTAAATGAGACATGGGTGTGGCATAGAGTTGTGCATGGGTGTGTCATGCATACCATTCATATATATTACTGCGATGTTTGAATGTCATTTAGAAATAAATGTACACTTTGCACATGCCACGCCTTAGCTTTATTTCTGGCATTAGCATTTCATCATACCAGCAGTTGTGCTGACCCATTCGTAGGGCAACATTTTCAGATGAGGATCCTCCAGCCACGTGAGACTTAGTGATGCCCTGAGAGGGCGAAGCACGTGATGTATTTGTGATCCATGAGACTCGTATTTTGTTATGTAAGGGCTTAAGCCCGAATGACTGATGAACAATGTATTCGATGTTACTTTATGTATGGATGATGATGGACGCATGTTTAGTGAATTTAATTACTTTTGTCCTTTTATTTATTTTACTTTCTGTCTCGTTACTCGCGCCCCGGGTTCGTGGGAAATTCGGGGCGTGACAACGTGGTATCAGAGCATAGGTTCGAATACCTAGAGACTGTGGGGTGTTGTTTAACACCATGAGACCCTAGAGAAGAGAATAAGACTTAGCATGAACTGTTAGCAGCATGTGATAGGATCTTATGTGCTACGTGATTATGTGTCCTAATGCATGCCTTATTGTGATTACGTGAAGAAGTGATACTAAAATTTTCTTTTGAACTTGTAGATATGCCTCCTAGACGAGCTCCTACGAGAGGCAGACCACCCAGAGGGGGTAGGGGTAGGGGTGCGCCTCGAGGTGCCGCCCAGCCTCGTCGTGGCAGACCCAGAGCTGCTGCCCCTATTCCTGATGTGGTTGAGGAGGTAGTTGCCCCAGCTGACGTTCCTGAGCATAGTACAGCTGAGGAGGATGTTGCTCCAGCCCCTGTGGAGGAGGTGGGGCAGACTATTGGCGCCAGAGATTTGGCGACCATTATACAAGAGTGCTTCCGTGCCATGCAGGAGGCCAGGACCACTGATGCTGAGGCCAGAGCTGCTGATGCCGAGGCCAGGGCTGCCGGTGCCGCGGCCAGAGCGGCCGGTGGGGAGACCAGAGACACCTTCGTCATGAAGGCGTTTCAGCGTATGAGGCCACCGTCATTTGCAGGACAGCCTGATCCTTTGGTGGCCGAGGAGTGGCTGGATCAGATTGTGAGGATCCTGGACTCACTAGGGATTGTTGAGCCACACCTGAGGATACGATGTGCCACCTTCCAGTTTACAGGGCTAGCGAGCCAGTGGTGGAAGGTATCTGCCGGCAGGATTAGCAGGTTCGGAGAGGGGTGTGATGCATTTGTGGCCATGTTCAATGACCACTACTTTCCAGCGACTGCTAGGGTCGGGTTCAGGAGAGAGTTTGAGACCTTACTACAGAGGGACATGACCGTGACGCAGTATGAGTCCCAGTTTACCGCATTGGGCAGGTTTGCCCCGCACATTGTCGGAGTGGAGAAGTTGAGAGTTTATCATTTTCTAGAGGAGCTGAAGACCTCTATCAGGGATAGACTGGCAGGTCATATCATTGACACTTATGAGGAGGCTGTGATCAGGGCCACGAGGGTAGAGAGGGAGTTAGCAGCTCTCAGAGGGATCAGGGAGTCCCGGACTCAGACTAGGCCAGCCACAGCACTAGCACTTACACCAGCTCAGCCTACTGTGACCGTCCCAGCTCATTCTGGTAGGAGACCGCCGAAGAGGTTCCGAGGCAGTACCTCTTCTCCATCTACATCCCAGAGACCTATGCAGCTTTTAGCTCCCCAGCCCACTATGTCTATTGTTCCTCGAGGGGGGGCACCACAGCTGACCCTCACATGCTACCAGTGTGGACAGCCTGGCCACAGGATGGCTGATTGCCCACAGAGAGATCCTAGTCAGGGATCAGGGACAAGACCGAGCCAACTGCCACTCCCATCCCAGTCTCAGAGTCAGGCCTGGAGGGCCACACCAGTGTGCTATACTTGTCATCAGCCGGACCATGTTAAGGCCCACTGTCCTCAGGGGCAGACTTCTCAGAGCGCACCGAGGTCCCACTATTTCCAGCCCACCCAGGTACCTTTACCCCAGACACAGTCAGGCTATAGACCCCCAGCACCTTACTACCAGCCAGCATCTTCGGCATTGAGTGTTAGAGCTCCAGCCCCGAGAGGGGGAGGACAACAGGGGCAGAGAGGGGGAGGCAGACAGGGTCAGACCGTGCAGGGCAGGGTATACGCAGTCACTACCCCAGAGGCTTCTACTGCTGGGCCATCAGTAGTGCGAGGTATCTTTCTTATGTTCAGTTCATGGGCTAGCGTGTTGATAGATTCTGGTGCATCGCATTCTTTCATATCCACTGCATTTGCCATGACATTGGGGTTGACTATAGACCGGTTAGATCCACCGCTACGTGTTGATACTCCTGTTGGGGGTAGTGTGACATTGACCAGGGTTTGTAGGGGTTGTTCACTTGAGATAGCTGACCGTACTCTCTGCTTTGATTTTATTGTACTTGATATGACTAGCTTCGACATTATCTTGGGTATGGATTGGCTGTTTACCTTCCGGGCTAGCATCGATTGTTTCAGGGGGAGAGTTACAGTGTGTACCCCTGAGGGGGATTGCTTTTATTTCAGGGGAGATCGTGGGGACTTCTTAGTACCACCCTTGTACGACTCTAGGAGTTGGGGAGCCCATAGCTATATGTTAGCTAGTATGATTGCAGGGGATAGTGAGGCTACAGGGGTTGTATTACCACCAGTGGTAGAGGAGTTTCCTGACGTGTTTCCCGACAGTTTGACTAGTTTACCCCCGAGGCAGGAGGTGGAGTTTACCATTGAGCTTATCCCCGGTACTGTACCCATATCTATTCCACCATACCGCATGGCTCCAGCAGAGCTGAGAGAGCTGAGAGAGCAGCTGACTGACCTTCAGGGTAAGGGGTTCATCCGTCCTAGCACTTCTCCTTGGGGTGCCTCAGCACTCTTTGCGAAGAAGAAGGACGGGACGTTGCGGTTATGTGTGGACTACCGGAGGCTGAACCGGGTGACTATTAAGAACAAGTACCCGTTACCCAGGATCGATGACTTGTTTGATCAGTTGAGAGGTTCGAGATGTTTCTCGAAGATTGATCTTCGGTCTGGGTATCATCAGTTGAGAGTGCGAGAGGAGGACATAGCGAAGACAGCCTTCCGCACTCGCTATGGTCACTTTGAGTTCGTGGTGATGCCATTTGGTGTGACGAATGCCCCAGCGGCATTCATGGATTTGATGCACCGTGTCTTCGGTCAGTACATAGATCAGTTCGTGGTGGTGTTTGTGGACGATATCTTGATTTACTCACCTTCTGAGGATGAGCATGCTTTCCACTTACGGACTGTGTTACAGATCTTGAGAGAGCATAGGCTGTTTGCCAAGCTCTCCAAGTGCGAGTTCTGGCTCCAGGAGGTACAGTTCTTGGGTCACGTGGTATCTGGGAGTGGAGTATCTGTTGACCCTTCGAAGGTAGACTCTGTTATGAGCTGGGAGAGGCCGAGGAATGTATTTGAGATACGGAGTTTCTTGGGATTAGCAGGGTACTACCGCCGTTTTGTAGAGGGATTTTCCCGACTTGCCGCACCGATGACCCGACTGACGCGCAAGGGCGTCAGATTTCAGTGGACCGACGACTGTGAGCAGTCATTTCAGGAGCTGAAGAGGAGATTGACTTCAGCTCCCGTCCTGATTATCCCCGAGGGAGGCCTGGGCTATACAGTGTACTGTGATGCTTCCCGAGAGGGACTGGGTTATGTATTGATGCAGGAAGGCCGGGTAGTAGCTTATGGTTCTCGCCAGCTGAAGAGCCATG
The DNA here is from genome assembly GCA_008638375.1 of Nyssa sinensis. Classification (NCBI taxonomy): domain Eukaryota; kingdom Viridiplantae; phylum Streptophyta; class Magnoliopsida; order Cornales; family Nyssaceae; genus Nyssa; species Nyssa sinensis. The sequence goes on along the minus strand of CM018035.1, from coordinate 13,588,350 downwards.
AGAAGAACTACCCCACCCACGATCTAGAGTTGGCTGCCGTCATTTTTGCTCTTAAGAGCTGGCGACACTATTTATATGGGGTGAGATTTGAGGTGTTCTCGGACCACAAGAGCCTCAGGTATATCTTTACACAGAAGGATCTGAACCTTCGACAGAGGAGATGGATGGAGTACCTAGAGGACTACGACTTTGACCTTCAGTACCATCCTGGGAAGGCCAACGTCGTAGCTGATGCACTCAGTCGGAGGCCGAGGAGCACCTTAGCCAGCCTAGCCATCAGAGAGTGGGAGATGATGGGAGCTATTGGGGAGTTTGACTTAGAGCTTACCGAGTTTGAGGGACACGCCACCCTATTTAGCTTGTGTGTACAGCCTACTCTTCTGACCAGAGTTATAGAGGCACAGTTGCTGGATGCTGAGGCCGAGCAGATCAGGGCACGGATTGCTAGCTCCGAGGGATTTGAGGGATGGACAGTCCATTCTGACCTTGGTCTGAGATACAGGGGTAGAGTTTTCGTTCCCGAGTCTCTTAGGACTGATGTCCTTAGGGATTTCCACCATTCACGCTTGGCGGTGCACCCAGGGGGCACCAAGATGTATCATGATCTGCGCCGTCAGTATTGGTGGACTGGGATAAAGGCAGATGTGGCACAGTTTGTGGCTAGGTGTCTCACGTGCCAGTAGGTGAAGGCTGAGCACCAGAGGCCTGGAGGTTTGCTACAGCCACTACCGGTCGCCGAGTGGAAGTAGGAGCACGTTACCATGGATTTCGTGATGGGTCTTCCGAGGTCACCTAGGGGCCATGATGCGATTTGGGTTATTGTGGACAGACTGACGAAGTCCGCCCATTTCTTACCGATCAGAGTGACTGACTCATCAGACGCCCTCAGTAGGTTGTACATTCGAGAGATAGTACGACTACATGGGGTACCGGTATCCATAGTTTCTGACAGGGACCCACGTTTCACTGCACGGTTCTGGCAGAGTTTCCAGACAGCCTTAGGGACCCAGCTGCAGTTTAGTACTGCCTTCCATCCACAGACAGATGGCCAGTTAGAGCGCACTATTCAGATCTTGGAGGATATGCTCAGGGCCTGCGTCATGGACTTTAGAGGTAGCTGGGAGGACCACCTTGCCTTGGTTGAGTTTGCCTATAACAACAGCTACCAGTCCAGCATTGAGATGGCACCGTTTGAGGCATTATATGGTAGGCCGTGCCGTTCCCCGGTATGTTGGACCGAGGTAGGAGAGACAGCTGCCTTAGGACCTGATATTGTTCGTGAGACCACGGCCAAGATACAGGTGATCAGACAGCGGTTGTTGACAGCTCAGAGCCGCCAGAGGAGTTACGCAGATAGGAGGCGGCGGCCCTTGGCATTTGAGGTGGGGGACCATGTGTTCCTTAAGGTATCTCCCAGACGAGGTTTGAGGAGATTTGGGCGCGGTGGGAAGCTATCGCCACGATTTATAGGTCCTTTTGAGATACTTGGGAGAGTTGGTGAGGTGGCTTATAAGCTAGCCTTACCACCACAGCTATCTAGGGTTCATGACGTCTTCCATGTATCTATGCTGAGGAAGTACCATCCCGACCCCTCACATGTACTTGACTGGGTAGATCTTCAGTTAGAGGGGGACGCTTCCTATGACCAGAGACCCGTAGAGATATTGGACTCGAGGGACCAGGTTTTGCGAGGCAGGACCATCCCTTTGGTCAAGGTTCGTTGGAACCACCATGGGGTTGAGGAGGCTACGTGGGAGCGTGAGGCCGAGGTTCGAGTTAGGTACCCTGAGTTGTTTGATCAGTGATGTATTTTCTTTTGGTTCTATGTTATTTTAAATTTCGGGACGAAATTTTTGTAAGGAGGGAAGGATGTTATAACATGAAATTTTTTTTTTTTATTATTATTATTTATTCTTGCAATTGTTAATTAATTATTTTATTATTATTATTATTATTATTATTATTATTATTATAATAATTATTGGATGTATGTATATATGTATATATATATGTGTATATATATATGTATAAATTTAAGGTATTTATTTAATATATGTGTGTACCTGTGAGTGTATATTTAAAAAGTGAATATATATATATATATGGGTGTAGAACAGTGTGTGTATGTGTGTGTGCCGGTTGTGTGTGTGTGTGTGACCTTGAGTGTTACACACTCAAAGGGGTATGGGGTGAGGTTGAGTGTGTGAGTAGGATTCAGGGAGTGGGAGAGTGCAGAATCAGCAGAGAGTGGTTGGCCTTGGGGAGAGAGAGAGAGAGAGAGAGAGAGAGAGAGAGAGAGAGAGAGAGATATAGAAAAAGAGAGTGGTCTCGGGTGGGAAAGAAGAGAAGGAAAGAAGCAGAAAAGAAGGAGAGAAACAGAGCTCTGAAGGAGAGTTAGAGACCTGGTTCTAGCTCGGAGCAAGAGGGAGAAGGAAGGCACGGCTAGAGAGAGAAACGACTGAGAAAATTTGTAAGTGGGTCACTTCTGTTTCAATTTTTTTTAGAGCATTTCAGTTGATTTAAATTGTAGAACCTTGTAGAGCATCATGTAAGGATTAAAACGCAACAAAAATGATAGAAAACGGTTGAAAAATGAGGGAGAAAGAAGGAGGTGCAGGTCACGGCCATGGGGGGGAGATCTGGTTTTTCGTTGTGATTGGAAGCTTCAAAACGATATTAAAAAGCTCCAAAAATGTTTTAGAACAAGTTGGGATCGAAAGGGGCTTTGAAAACACGAAGAAAATCAAGTTTAAAAACTTGATTTTCTGAAAATCCGGTCACCGGCGCCGGAGAGGGTGACCGGAGCTCCGCCGGAAAAACGGGGGGGAGAAGAGGGTCTGTCCGGGTCCGGGTCGGGTCCGGGTCGATTCGGGTCCGGTTCGGGGAGGGCGTGGACCGCCCCTGCCACGTGTCGGCTCACCGTTTAAAAGAAAAAAAAAATGAAATAAAATAAAAATAAAAATAAAAACCTGATTTGGACCGGGTTAGAAGGGGAAGGGGCTGAACCGGTCGGTTCAGTGGACTTTTAAACCGGTTTAGGGTTTTGGTTTAAAAACCCCCTGGTTCAAACCAAAGTTTAGGTTATTTATATTTTGAACCCCAAAACTTTTAATAATTATATTTTGACCCCTTAGTCTTTAAGAAATTAGAATTTGACCCAAGACTTTTGGGTAATTATGTTCTGACCCTCATGAATAAAATATTAATAAATTATTAATTAAATTAATTAATTAATTAATTAATTAATTAAATTAATTTAATTAATTAAATATTCAAAAACATCCCGGAGTCCAAATGAGACAAGTCATTAGTGTATTTTGACTATCTCGACTATTCCGAGACCAATGGTGAGGTCCGTTTTACGAGACGGGGTCCCAAAAAATAAAAGATCCGTAGTAACCCTTAAAATTACCAAAATGCCCCTAACTCGAAACACTGTCAGACGAATTCCGAATTAGGTAAACAAATAGTCAAATTTTATTATCTCGAACATTCCGGACTCAACCGTGGAGTCCGATTTGTGAAAAGAGGTCACGAAATGTAAGGACACGCGTAAAGTGCAAAATGACTGTTTTGCCCTTTTCAACCCAGGTGTCCGAATTGAGTTCTACGAAAACCTAGACTTACTTTCTTAAACGTTCTAAAACCAATGGTAGAGTTTAATTTAGCAGAATAGAAACCTATGAATTTAAAGACATAAAATTTGATGAATAGCATACATTCAAACAACAATGGACTGAGTTGTAATTTCTACTTTTAGGGACACTGACAGGACAGGAGGAGGCGATCTGATCTCCTACATTTTCATCCACCGGTTCAGTTACATATAGTTCACGATCTTCTAGGGTTGATACCAACCCATCAGGTATGGTGTTTTGCTAGTGTTAGAAATGAAGTTAAGTTAGGAATATTTGTGAATGACTGGAATGCTGTATGTGTTTATCTGTAATGTGTTTACCTGTTTATTTGGGATTGTTTGTTCACATGTTATGTGTTACTTGCAAATTAATAAAGTGAAGAACATGAATCATGATGTACGAACATATGAGATATGCATGCATATGAAACTAACTAGTGATTTATTTCTTATTGTCCGAGCATGTTATATTATTGAGATTCATGTTCATTGAGATTGCATGGGCATATTGGCATATGATGAATTCCTTGAGAACATGGCGTGGGTAAGCACATGGTGCTTTGCATTATGAGGGTGTAGATCCTGTGGTGAAAAACCCAAAATTGGCCATTGCATTGGTACTTCGTGCCATCGGGGAGTACCCGTAAATGAGACATGGGTGTGGCATAGAGTTGTGGATGGGTGTGTCATGCATACCATTCATATATATTACTGCGATGTTTGAATGTCATTTAGAAATAAATGTACACTTTGCACATGCCACGCCTTAGCTTTATTTCTGGCATTAGCATTTCATCATACCAGCAGTTGTGCTGACCCATTCGTGGGCAACATTTTCAGATGAGGATCCTCCAGCCACGTGAGACTTAGTGATGCCCTGAGAGGGCGAAGCACGTGATGTATTTGTGATCCATGAGACTCGTATTTTGTTATGTAAGGGCTTAAGCCCGAATGACTGATGAACAATGTATTCGATGTTACTTTATGTATGGATGATGATGGACGCATGTTTAGTGAATTTAATTACTTTTGTCCTTTTATTTATTTTACTTTCTGTCTCGTTACTCGCGCCCCGGGTTCGTGGGAAATTCGGGGCGTGACAATAACAATAATCCACATGCCTTCCAAATCGTCCATACCATGTAATAGCAATAATCCCCATGCCATCCAAGTTATCCATGCAATGTAGTGACAATGCCCATGAAACACCCACACAACTCTATGCCACAACCATGCCAACTCTATGCCACAACCATGTCAACTCTATGCTATGTCCATGTCTCGTTTTCGGAACACATCCAATGGAAGCTAAGTACCATATCTTGTTTTCGGAACACATCCGATGGAAGCTGAGTACCATATCTTGTTTTCGGAACACATCTGATGGAAGCTGAGTACCATGCTTAGCACCACGTGCTCAACCTACGCTATGCTTTCAATGCATCACACTATACCAATATGCCTTGATTCCACCATGCAATAACACAATCTTAGATAAGTAATTTACTAACACATGAAGCATGCTTTTAAACAATGTATTTCACTTAAAGCAATCACACTATCTGAATAACAAAACCTCTTCACATGAATGTATGCAATACATGATCAACGAAAATACATACTCAAGTCATGTGTTCACTATCTTAACAACTCTCCAAAAATATAAATCACGTACAAACCAACACATAGAATAAATCATATCTCCATGGAGTAGCAAGAAGCACATAAGTAACATAAACAATCAACTCAAGGTTTCTTTTAAAGCAACATTCCTTATGTGATTTTCTGACATTAAACAAATAAATATATGATCCATTCAATCAACATGCAAATCATTCCTAAACTTAATTCTATTTCTTACTTAGCACAATATATCGTACATGATGGGTTGGTCTCAATCCTAAGATATTGTACTCGTAGCGTAGCGGAAATAACAGTCAAAATGCAGAAGGTCAGACCGCATTCTCTTTGCCTTTCAATGTTCCTAAAATCATGAAATACCACTCAGTTCAATTGCTACTTGAATTATGCTATTAATCAAATTTTATGTCCTTATTTTATGAGTTTATATTTTGCTAAAAATAAACTCTACTGTTGCACCCAGAACGTTGAAGAAAGTAGGTTTAGGCTTTCGCGGAATTCAATTTGGACATTTGTATCAAAAAGGGCAAAACGGTCATTTTGCACTTTTACGGGTCCTTACATCCCGAGACCTCTTCTCGTAAATCAGACTCCACGTTTGAGTCCGGAATGTTCGAAATAATAAAATTCCACTATTCTTTTATTTTTATCGGGGTTCGTTTGACTAGTTTTTGACTTAGGGGTATTTTGGTAATTTTTAAGGGTTCTACGGGTCTTTTATTTTTCGGGACCTCGTCTCGTGTCACGAACCTCACCGTTGGTCTTAGGAGGCCCAAGATAGTTAGAAAACATATATGACTTGTCTTATTTAGGCTCGGGCCATTTTGGGATTTTTAATTTAATTTAATTAACTAAATTGGATTAAGATACAGTATATATACATATTTGTTGTGTTATGTAAAGATTTGAAATTTTAGGAAGAAATTTTTTATTTATTTATTTATTTATTCATTTGTTTAATTAATTAGTAGATTAAAAGTGTGTGATGTATATGTTAGTCATGGCATGCGTATATATATGTGTATATATGTACATGGTATGTTGTATTGTGTTGATGTATGTATTGTGTTTATATATGTATATATGATGCATGCAAAGCATGCAAGTGGGGAGGTTGAGTGTGTGTGCAAGTGGGGGTGTGTGTGTATATGTGTGGTAGTGTATGCTGTGGTGTGTGTGTGATATAATATATATATATATATATATATATAATATAGGTAACATCAAAGGCATATTGGTATAGTGTGAAGCATTGAAAGCATAGCGTGGGTTGAGCAAGTGGTGCTAAGCATGGTACTCAGCTTCCATTGGATGTATTCCGAAAACGAGATATGGTACTCAGCTTCCATCGGATGTGTTCCGAAAATGAGACATGGTACTCAGCTTCCATTAGATGTGTTCTGAAAATGAGACATTTGCATGGTACTCAGCTTCCATCGGATGTGTTCCGAAAATGAGACATGGACATGGTATAGAGTTGATATGGTTGTGGCATAGAGTTGTCTGGGTTGCATGGATAACTTGGATGGCATGGAGATTATTGTTATTACATGGTATGGACTATTTGGAAGGCATGTGGATTATTGTTATCACATTGCATGGACGATTTAGAATACGTGTAGAGATAAATGTACACTTGCATATGCCACGCCTTAAATTATGTTAATGAGTTGGATGACATGTAGATTATTGCTAGTACGTTGTATGATGATATTGAATGACATATAGATATAAATGTACACTTGCACATACCATGCCCTTAATTTTGTTTCTTGCATTAGCATTATATTGTACCAGTAGTTGAGCTGACCCATTCGTGGGACACCATTTCAGATGACACTTCAGCTACGCGAGACTTAGAGATGCTTTAGTGAAGGAGGGAGCTAAGAACTATAATTGGCCCGTGGGGCGTATTTGATGTTGTACAAGGGCATAAGTCCTAGACCATTTCTTGTTATTTGTATGTTGTGAATTAATGGACAAGACCTTATAAATTGTATCAGAACAGTAGATTTATTTAGTGTTGAAATGTATGTGATTATTCTCAATTTTCCTTATCTCTATATTATTTTATTTTCCTTTTGCTTCGTTACTCGCATCTCAGGTTCACTAGAATTCGGGGCGTGACAACGTGGTATCAGAGCCTAGGTTCGAATACCTAGGGACAGTGGGATGAGTTTAGACTTTAAGTTTAGTTGGGAGAGTTTGGGTTGTATGTTTTATGTGCGCTTGTTGCACGGGTGTGCACGAATGTACACTATACTTAACTCCCCGATAGATAGGGAGCCTGTGAATCGTTTGATGGGATGGTTGACTGAGATTAGAAATGCATGACCGTATACCTTATGGGATAGGCCATGTGCCTAGTTATTAAAATATAGGTCGTGCACTTAATTGTCTATACGATAGGCCGTATGCCTAGTTATTTATGAGATAAGTTATGCAACTAGTTATCTATATGATAAGTCGTATACCTAGTTATTTATGAGATAGACTGTGGACTTGGTTATATACATAGTTGGTTGTGTTCCACATGTATTTGTGTGTTCTTGGAATGGATTGTATATTTGCATGTTTATGTGTTAACTGTTGGTTGTGGCTTGTTGATTTCGTATGTGTGTGCTAGGTTAGTGACCGATTTTCATGGATTATAGTATTGTGACTACGATATTTATACAGGCTGGATTGGTCTCAGGTCTTGCGTTACAGTTGATGGAGCGTTACAGTTGATGGATGGCGCCCCATCAGCCAGTAACAAAAAGAGTTGTGATCCATGAAGGGTTATCATCTAGCTATAAAAGTAAGAAATAATAAAAGACACCTCAAAACTTAAAATGCTAAAACAAGAATTTAGACTTGTGGAACTTTTGTGTATAGATTGGATAATGGATACTTCGATTGCTTACCTTTAAAAATTTTAGAGATGTCCTTGTGTTAAACCTTGTTTGTGGAAAGAGATCTTATTTTTGGACAACATTCATTTAGGGCTGAGTATTGGTAGGCTAGTTGAACACTAGCATAATTTGAGTATGCATGTATTGTATTGTTTAAATGAATTCCTTTCTTGTCGAAGGCTGTGTTAGAACTCGGTGTTAAAAAAAAATTATTTTCTTTACTTGGATTTGTAGGCACGTGCCACCGAGACGAGCTCCTGTGAGAGTTGGACCACCTAGACGGGGTAGGCCTAGGGCAGCAGCCCCACCTCGGCGTGGCAGACCCAGAGCTGTTGCTTCTGAGCATAGCACAACAGAGGAGGCTACTGCTCCTGCTCCTGCACCAGCACCTGCTCCAGCTCTTGCCCCATCCCTAGTAGGGGAGGTAGAACAGACCGTTAGCGCCAGAGACATGGCAGCCGTGTTTCAAGAGTGCCTTTGCGCTATCTGGGAGACAAGGTCTACTAGAGGAGAGACGCGGGATACCTTTGTGATGAAGGTGTTCCAGAGGATGAGGCCTCCCACATTTGCAGGACAGCCTGATCCATTAGTTGCAGAGGAATGGTTGAGACAGATCACTAGGATTTTGGACTCACAAGGGGTTATTGAGCCACACCTGAGGATTCCATGTGCCACCTTTCAGTTCACTGAGTTGGCTAGCCAGTGGTGGGAGGTAGCCGTTGACCGACTACACCATTTTGGCCAGGGTTGGGGTGCATTTGTGGCCATGTTCAATGACCACTATTTCCCACAGACTGCTAAGATCGGGTTTAGGGAGGAGTTTGAGACACTTATACAAGGGGATATGACAGTGACCCAGTACAAGTCTCGTTTCACTGCACTGGGGAGGTTTGCTCCACACATCATTAGAAAGGAGGAGTTGAGGATTTACTATTTTCTCAAGGAGCTGAAGACCTCTATCAGAGAAATGTTGGTAGGCCACATTATAGAGACCTATGAGGAGGCAGTGATTAGAGCCACTAGAGTTGAGAGAGAGTTGGCTAATCTTAGAAGGATTAGAGAGTCCTGGGCCCAAGACAGGACAACCACATCACAGGTATCCACACCTACCCAGCCTATTATGCCTACACAGACTCTTACTGGTGGGAGACCATTGAAGAGGTTTCGAACCGGGGTACCTTCCATGTTGACATCACAGGGGCCTATTCAGTTCTTAACCCCCCAGTCTACTATGTCTGTTACTCCTCGAGAAGGGGCATCCCAAGGGACCATTACATGTTACCAGTGTAGACGACCTGGCCATAAAGTGGCCGATTGCCTACAAGGGGATCCTAGTCAGGAATACAGGACTAGACCCAGTCAGATGTCATTTCCACCTCAGGCACAGAGTCAGGGGTGGGGAGCATCACAACTTTGCTTTTCATGCCACCAGATAGGTCATGTTAGGGCCAACTGTCCTCAGGGATAGACTTCACAGGGCTCGCAGAAGCCACCTCATTATCAGTCCATTCAAACATCTCTGCCACTACCACAGTTAGATTATGGATTCCCAACACCACATTATCAGCCTACACCCTCAGTGCAAAGTGTTAAACCTCTTGGACAAAGGGGAGGGGGTCAACAGGGACAGAGAGAGGGATGTAGGCAGAACCCGACCACCTAGGGTCGCGTTTATGTAGTAGCCGCACCTGAGGCCTCTACTTCTGGACCTCCTACGGTTCGAGGTATATTCCTTGTTTTTAGTTCATTGACTAGCGTATTGATAGATTTTAATGCATCCCATTCATTCATGTTTACCAGGCTTATTCATGTGTCCATATATGCTTGTGACGGATTTTAATGCTTTGGTGCTGATGTGGTAGGATATGTGTTAGCTATTTGATGTTACTTGTTGATTCTAAGTATGCATACTAGTTTAATACTTGTTATAGTACTATGACCATGATTTTGTATATAGACTGACTGCTATTAACACATGCATAAGAGAATGCTTAAGTATGTTTATATGTACGTGTGTTTACATACCTGTGAGTAAGGATTGATGTATGTTCATGCTTTAAATTGGTGAAGAGTTTCACTAATGTTTTGTCCTTTTGAGCCTTGATACATTATTTTAAGTTTTGTGATTATAATGCGGGGGACTGGGTGATTGAATTGTATTGTGGTACGGGTGATATATGGATAATACCATTGTGATAAATCACTAGGTGATTTCATGGCTTAAATTGGGATTAGTTGGATGGCCAGTACTTGTGGGATAGACTTTGAGGTGTCCTTGTGAACATTAAGCATTTCCCTTTATTTTATTATTGCATTGAGTTATTGAGGTGGATTATGTGTCACGTCCCAAATTCCAGCGAACCCGAGGCGTGAGTAACGAGACAAAAAGAAATAAAATAATAAAGGAATAAAAGATAATTAAGGACGATCTCATACATTCTATATGCTGTTTTGATACATACATAAGGTCTGGTCCATTGGTTTACAACATACAAAATAAAATACAGTCTCGGGCTTATGCCCTTACATAATATCACAAGTGCCCCTTGGGCCCAACACAATCCCCAATCAGACCGTCTCTGTGTCTCGTACAGCTGGGACATCATCTAAAATGTTTGCCCCACTAAAGGGGTCAGCTCAACATGCTGGTACAATATAATGCTAATGCAAGAAACAAAACTAAGGTCGTGGCATGTGCAAGTGTACAGTTATTTCTACATGGCATTCGATATCATGATGGTAGTATATAAACAGTATACAATATATGAGTAGTATACGTGACACACCCATGCAACTCTATGCCACCCATGTCTCATGATACGGTCATTCTCCGCTGGCATGAGTACCGCCACTTATGTCTCGCTTCACGGTCCGGAATCCGTCAGGCTCGCAAGTACCTAATGGCCGATTTTGGGTTTTTCACCACAGGATCTGCACCCTCATAATGCAAAGCACCAAGTGCTTACCCACGCCATGTCCAAGAAATCACACTATGCCAATATGCTCTGATCTCATCATGTCATAATGCAATCTCAATGATGCATCTCATTCATACATAAAACATGCTTTCAAGTACATATTTCATAATGTCAACAGTTCTCCAAGCATGTGATTCACACACTACACTAACACATTCAATATACACATAATCATCTTCCACATCATCACCCAACATTAGTAAGATAGCATGGAACACATAAGCATGTAAACATTCAAGCAACAAGTGAACAATCAAGGCAGCAAATCAAGTATTCCTAATCTTAATTCTATTTCTTACTTAGCACAATATATCGTACCTGATAATCGATCTCAAACAGGGAGAGTGTACTCGTAGTATAGTGGAATCACTGTAAGAACACCGAAGGTCAGGTCACCTTCTCTTGCCTTCCCGTGTCCCTAAAATCATAACATGAGACTCAGTTCAATTGCCATTTGAATTATGCTATTCATCAAATTTTATGTCTTTATCTTATAAGCGTCTATTTTGCTAAATTAAACTCTACTATTGAATCCGGGACGTTTAAGAAAATAAGTTTAGGTTTTCGTAGAACTGAATTCGGACATCTGAGTTCAAAAGGGCAAAACAGTCATTTTGCACTTTTCACTGGTCCTTACACTTCGAGACTTCTTTTCACAAATCGGACTCCACGATTGAGTCCGGAATGCTCGAGATAATTAAGTTTCACTGTTCGTTTACTAAATTCGGAGTTCATTTGACTGCATTTCAATTCAGGGGCATTTTGGTAATTTTAAAGGTTACTACGGGTCTTTTATTTTTTGGGACCCCATCTCGTAAAACAGGACCTCACCATTGGTCTCAGAATGGTCGAGATAGTCAAAATACACTAATGACTTGCCCCATTTGGACTCCAGATCATTTTAGAATATTTAATTAATTAAATTAATTAAATTAATTAATTAATTAATTAATTTAATTAATATTTTATTAATATTTAATTCAGGTGGGTCAATTTGTAATTTCTCCAAAGTTTAGGGGTTAAAGTGAATTTCTGAAAGTTCAGGGTACATTTGTAAATAACAAAAAGTTCAAGGGCACTTTTGTAATTATGAAAAACCTTATTCCCTATTCGGATAGCCAAACAGGGACTTATCCAGAACAAGGATAGGATATCCCTGTTCCTATTTCAATTTAAAATTTTTAATTTCTTATATCTGTAACCAAACAGACCCAATCCAGTTTTTAATTTAAAACAAGAAGGCGACACGTGGCAGGGGCGGACCGGCCCAAGCCCGACCCGACCCGAACCGACCCGACCCAGGCCCGGAACAGTATCTCCCCCCCTCGTTTTTTGGGCGAAGCTCCGGTTGCCTTCTCCGGCGCCGGTGGCCGGAATTTGCAGAAAATCAAGTTTTCAAACTTGATTTTCTTGGTGTTTTCGAAGCCTCTTTCAATTCCAAATCATTCTAAAACATTTTTGGAACTTTTTAACACTGTTTTGAAGCTCCCAATCACAATGAAAAGCCTAGACTTCTCCCCCCATGGCCGTGACCCATAACCCCTCTTTTCTCTCTCGTTCCTTCACCATTTCAAGTGATTCTTTTTGCAAAATTACCCATTATTCACGTGCAACAAAACCTAAGGATTAAATCTAGACAAAATGCTACAAAACAGGTTGGATATTTGAGAAATTTTTCTAGAGAGAGAAAGCTTACGGTTATGGCTTCTACCCCTTGTGATGGTGCTTCTCTCCTCTTGCTTTGCCTCTGTCCTCCCCTTTGGCCTCCTTAGCTTCCCTCACTTTGCTTCCCTTTCAGAAATCAGAGTATACACATCACTCTCTCTCTATTCTCCTTCACTTTCTCTCTCTATATCTCTCTCTCTCTCTCTCTTCTCTAATTCACACGACAGGTCTGCCCCTCTCTCAGCCCTCACCACACACATATACACTGACTACACCATACCCATTTCTTCACTCCATCAGCCACCAAATCTCTTACACACACCATGCCCCTCCCATACTTATTTGAGTGTGTTACACTCAAACTCACACACACACACAACCGGGTACACACACAGTGCACTGTTTTATATATATATATATAAATATACACATATTCTCTAAATCAGGTTTTTAATTATGTATATATTATACATACATGCACATACACCATACACATACAATACACATATTGCACTCATATAATAATAATAATGATAATAATAATAATAGTTCTAATAATAAAATAAATAACCACGAAAATTTTATATATAAAAAATTTTTTTTTTCGGGTTATTACATTATGATGCTTGGATGGATTAGGAAAGATTGGCATTGATAAGCTAACTGGTCTTGAGGATTTTATCATGAGTTGTACCATGTGGAGTGAGTCGTTACAGATGGGATCGGGACCAGACCCTAGCAGGGAGTGTGAAGGTGTCGGCACGCCGCTGCATGCCTGCCCAATTGGACGAGGTTCCTTTGGGGGGAGAGAGTAATGGGAGAGGGTAATGCATTCCACACAACCTAGCTGAGGGAGAGGTGAATGATCCATAGGTGAGGCTACACGCCTCTATGTCACAATAGCATTTTGTATTACTCTTTCTGAATTTTGTTAAAGAAGTATATTGTTTTAAATTTCGGGACAAAATTTTTTTAAGGAGGGGAGGATGTAAATATTTGAAATTTTGGGAAGAAATTTTTTATTTATTTATTCATTTGTTTAATTAATTAGTAGATTAAAAGTGTGTGATGTATGTGTTAGTCATGGCATGCGTATATATATGTGTATATATATACATGGTATGATGTATTGTGTTGATGTATGTATTGTGTTTATATATGTATATATGATGCATGCAAAGCATGCAAGTGGGGAGGTTGAGTGTGTGTCGGCAGTGTGTGTGTGCAAGTGGGGGTGTGTGTATATGTGTGCGGCAGTGTATGCTGTGGTGTGTGTGTGATATAATATATATATATATATATATAACATCAAAGGCATATTGGTATAGTGTGATGCATTGAAAGCATAGCGTGGGTTGAGCACGTGGTGCTAAGCATGGTACTTAGCTTCTATCGAATGTGTTTCGAAAATGAGACATGGACATGGCATAAAGTTGACATGGTTGTGGCATAGAGTTGGCATGGTTGTGGCATAGGGTTGTGCGGGTGTTTCATGGGCATTGTCACTACATTGCATGGATAACTTGGATGGCATGGGGATTATTGCTATTACATGGTATGGACTATTTGGAAGGCATGTGGATTATTGTTATCACATTGCATGGACGATTTAGAATACATGTAGAGATAAATGTACACTTGCACATGCCACGCCTTAAATTATGTTAATGAGTTGGATGACATGTAGATTATTGTTAGTATGTTGTATGATGATATTGAATGGCATATAGATATAAATGTACACTTGCACATGCCACGCCCTTAATTTTGTTTCTTGCATTAGCATTACATTGTACCAGTAGTTGAGCTGACCCATTCGTGGGACACCATTTCAGATGACAGTTCGGCTACGCGAGACTTAGAGATGCTTTAGTGAAGGAGGGAGCTAAGAACTATAATTGGCCTGTGGGGCGTATTTGATGTTGTACAAGGGCATAAGTCCTAGACCATTTCCTGTTATTTGTATGTTGTGAATTAATGGACAAGACTTTATAAATTATATCAGAACAGTAGATTGATTTAGTGTTGAAATGTATGTGATTATTCTCAATTGTCCTTATCTCCATATTATTTTATTGTCCTTTTGCTTCGTTACTCGCGTCTCGGGTTCGTTGGAATTCGGGGCATGACAATTCTAGTTATGGCACCCCATCACCTCTTTTTGTAATGTTGGTGTCGATTCAATGGAGCATTGAATGCCTTCATTGCCTATAAAATGGACAAAATTCCTCATATTTCAAATTTTGCTTATTAAAGAAGCTTGAGAAGGCGATTTTCGATGAACCACTATTCTAACTCTAGCAAGATTCTAACTTATACTTTGTTATAAGTCACGTGTTCTTCCTTCACTTTTCATTTTCATTCTATTTTGCTTCCTCCCCCTTTTTACATTTGTTTATTTATGGCCACTTCTGAGGGGTACAATGAGCCCATCAAAGGGTTTAAAGACTCTCAGAATAGGATAGAGATTAGCCTAGGGGCAGCCATTATAGATAGGTTCGAAGAAAGGGGTATCGAGGTGAAAAAAATAAGAGCTAGGAAGGCTAGTTGCATTACCCCTACCATGTTAGACTGTATCAAGGAGATGTACAATTTTCCTAACAACGTCATATGTAGAGTCCTCAGTTCCATGGACCGAACATGAAACCTTGAATCCCAAGAAATATGTGTGTATCTTGAGTGGTTTGAGATAGGGTTCAACTTTTCATTTCATCCATTCCTTAGGGAATTCTTTATTTGTTATCAGCTCTACCCTGTTGAGCTTAATATCAATAATTGGAGGTGCCTAATGGCAGAACTCGTCATGTCCCACCAAACTGGAGTTATAGTGGACCTAGACTTGGTGAAATGCGGGATGGACCTCGTCCAAGGCGGTCTTTATTACATGTCAAACAATGGTGAGTTTAAACCCTTCACCAGTGTTATTTCTTCTAATAAAACATGGAAAATGTGGTATTTTTTCATCAATGGAGGTTGGGATGATACTAACTATCCCAGAAAGAGAAACAATATATTTCCTTGGAGTACTGGGTTCACAAGTGAGGGTTTTTTATTTCTGACCTCTTTTCTTTATAATAGATTCCTTATTGTTATGTACTAATCCCTCTATTTGTACCTAATTCAGACTAGTCTACTTGAAAGCCCCCAGTCTTTACAAAGGATCGCCAAAAGAAACTAAGGCTCCTATTGCAGCCTTCAGAGTATCCTCACTCCACGATTTTAAATTCAAAAAACCTCGATGTTGTAGGACTCATCTGGTTGAAAGACATAGAATTGAAGAAAATAATCCTCGTTGTGGACTACCCCGAGCAGTCCAAGAAAAACCCTACCTACCCGTCCGATGAGCCAACCACCACTTTGAAAAAGAGGAGGCTACTTCAACCCGATGAGGGGTCGTTGGAGGGGATGAAGTTTGATGATTTAAAAGTGCTGCCTTCCAACCCCTTAGTGGCACTCAAACACTGTCAAAGGGGAAGGGCAAGAAAGGCCATCCCCTTCCGAGTATGACTTCATATACAAAAAGTATGATGAAGTCGGCTTGGGTTGAGGCCTTGAAAATGAACCCTGGGAAGATGAAGGGTTTCAATGTCAAGCAAGTCTTGAAGGATGGCTTGGCAACTCAAATGAAGGTGATTCACACGGTATTTCTAAGTTTTTCTCTCTTTTCTCTTTTTTTATTTAATTTTATGTCGTATTTGACCAACTGTTGGTGTCGTTTACAGGTTGTGCATGTGATGGCCAACTTGTTTTGTTCTTCAAGGGACCCCGAGTAGGTGAAAAATCCCTAAGAAGAGTTGGATGAAACTCACATTCTCCTGCCACCGAGGAGGTAGAGAAATGATGAACGATGACCAACAACGAAGCCCTCATTCGAGAGTCTAAGCAGGATGGGCTGAAAATCGAGGTGAATGATCTCAAGAATGAGCTATTTGACTCTAGAAAAAAGGCCAACACCCTCCATCGTCAAGTCTATGAGAACGCCATCAAGCATTGAAGACTTGTACCTTTTTTTTTTTTTTTTACTATGTAATCCAATTTTTCCAATCAATAAAATTTGAATTTTTCTCTCCAAATTCTTGTCTTTTCAATCTTCCGTCTTCCAATCAATAAAATTTGACTTTTTTATCAATAAAATATTATTATCGCAATTCATGTCTTCCGTCTTTGATTCATTTGTACTTGCAGTCATGATCATGAAGTCCATTAGGCTTAGTAACAATGTAAGAAATTTTTAAACTTTTGATCTATGGTAGTTGGTAAAATTTTGATTTGACTAAAAAGCTTAAAGGGTCTTGAATTGAATGGTGACACTAGAACTTGTAGGTTATGGATTTTAGCATTTTAGACCTGTGTCACTTGTAAAAATTTTCACAGGTTTTAAAGATTATGAAGATACATTGTGCAATGACATCGAGAGCTTGCAGGCGTAGGAATTTTAGCCCTCCAACCTGTAACACTTGTAAAGTTTTGCACAATATATAAAAGTCATGAAAATGCATTGGGTGACGACATCCAAAACCTGTAGGCGTAGAATTTTTTTGCCTCTAACCTGTAACACTTGTAAGGTTTTGTACAAGATTTAAAGGCCATAAATATGCACTGGGTGGTGACATCTAGAGCTTGTAGGCATAGGAATTTTAATCCTCCGACCTGTAACACTTGTAAGCTTTTTTACAAGATTTAAAGTTCATGAAGATGCTACAAGAACTTTGCAGGGTAGACTCGCTCCTACCTGCAACTAAATCTGCTTCTATATCCTCCTCTTATCTTAGGGGGTAATCCAGCCGGTACTTGTGGATTCAGGGGCGGCATCAAGTCGGAAGAGTGTTGCAGAAAGATCTGCACTTCCCTTTTACAACATAGAAGGGAGGGGGCCTCCTTCCTAAAAAGCCTTTCCGATTGCCTCCGCCCCTATCTCTTAAAGCTACGGCATCTCACCGATCCTCGCATCGGCTCTGCTAGTTGGCTTTGCTATCAAGGCATAGCATTCTATGGACTCTTCCACCACGTCCAGAAATGGTATGCCAACACCCTTTCTCCTTAGCCAACCAAAGTCTTCTGATGGCAATAACCGCGTTTGCCGTTAAAAGTCAACCGGTGTTCTCCCTACGCAGGTAACACCCTACCCGTATTACCATGGTCTTCCGAGTAGGATATGTAATACGTCCATAGGGACGCCAGACGTGACGTCACACCTGCTTTAACTTCCCCAGCTCCAACTTAGCAGAAGGTTTTGGCTTGCCCCTTACTCAACATAGGGCCCGCTGCTCATGCCCTTTTTGGTCTGATTCGATAGGGCTCTGGATGAGGCCCTTACTTAAAAGGGCTTCCGCCCCAACTGATCCACCATCTCCGTGGACGCTCTGTTATCCGAACTCCCAGCATCAATGATCATCTTTGCACTGGCCAATTCTGACATAGATTCGGAATACAGCCTTCCGTCTCCTCTTCCTTTCTGCTGACGTTGGCTCACGTTGCCACACAATCTAACGACAGCGAAACTTTCTCCTCTCCTAAGCTTCAGAACCCCCGCTATGTTTCCGACTTGAACTTACCTTTAGAGCTTCCCGGGCTCTAGGCTCCACAACGTTCACTCTTCCATCTTCAGCTGGTCTATTCTGCACTCCCCCAGCAACATTCGTCCGTCTGAACATTGGGACAGTAACGAGCAAAATGCCCCACTCCTTCATATTCATAACAGTTACCGGATCTCCTCTGCTGGCCTCGCGCTCCAAACTGATGGCGTCTCGACGTTCTCCTTGAAGCCGTCCTGGCGCTCTCCCCCTTTAAGAAGTTTGTAAAAAGGCTCACGTTTTTTGGCTTCCTATAAAGCCCTAGGTTGTGGCAACTTTCTACTCCTCCTGAGCTGTCTTGCCGTATCTAAAATGGCTTCGAGCATCCGGCTTCACCACTGCTACCTGCTCTCTCCTTCTTCGGCACTTCCCAGTCCACAACAGACCTGATCTTCTCTTGATCCATCTGAATCACACCCTTGCTGATCCAATGGCCAAGAAATAGCACTTTCGTCTGAGTACCGTTTCACGTACAGCTTCTTTTCCTGCTACACCCGGAACACTGTACTCAGGGTTCCAAACCTCCAGTGAGTGACTATAAACGATTATGTCATCGAGGTTTTCCACTACAAACTGGTCAAGGTAAGGGTTTGAGTTATCCATTTAAGTGCGGAACAAGACCTGAATTAGGATGATATTCATAGATCAGTTATTCTTTGTGTACGTTATGGAGTCTCCACTCCATGTTGAAAGCTCTTTCAAATAGCATGAGCGTTGAAAGTCTTCAATTAGACTAGAGCGTTATCTTCTTTTTTTTTACTAAAATCAACGGGGGAATGAATGGAATGAAGAGAGGAGGAAAGTGGTTCACTGGAGTTTGTCTCTTGAAAATGGTTTTCTTTCTTTATTCTCTTGAAGGTCTTTTTCTCTATTTTATTTCATGGTATCAAAGCCAACAAGAGAATTAGGGTGCTAAAACAATAACCCAAAACCTGTTTGTTTAGAAAATCCAACTGTTCCTGTCTGCTTTTTCTTTTTTGATTTTATGCAATATCATAATAATGGTAGAAATGGAAACTCTTTTGTTATATGCCCTATACCCACCCAATTTCTTTGGTAGATCCTAACACGAATTATGTACACAATGAGGATCACAATCATTGATACAGTTTGGATACCAAGCTATCTTATCAATATATTTACAAAAAAGCCTTCGATGTAGTGATGAAATTGTGATACATAATCAATCCTATTTGTTTTGTTCATTACTAAAATGAATCGAATCCTATCAAATATTTATATTTATCCTTTGAATTACTCATATATATATATCCTATGAATTTCATTTCGCACCGGAAACTATTCTAGGAGAAGTTCGAATCCGTTCCGTTCGGATATTGATCGGTCTTGGTTTGACATGGTTTACGCGTTACTGGTTCCCGGAAGAGTTAATATCTCCATTAGCTAAACCTTTTCTTACCCTGCCTTTGGACTCGTATTTTGTTTGTACACAATCAACGGAGGCCTCCCCGACATATGTTGCAACGTCTCCAATAGCATGCTCTTACTTCGTCTTTCCCTTAATAAGTCATCAAATTTGGTGCTTTTTGATCCCCAGTTGCTATGGGGAACAAAGGACGAAATACAATCGATTCCTCCATTTAAGTGGTTCTCGCTTCTCCTTGTTCCTGTTCCTAACTCTTCCCCGGGTAGTTCCCAATGTTTGGCACTTTCCATACTTCATGGGTGCAACATCAACAAATTCGCTCATGATCAAGTTACAACCTAAGATCTATGACCATATTATGTTAACTGTTTGTATTTCGTTCATTCCATCGGTATGCTCCCAGGTACCTGTAATTGTGATCCGTTTGCCAGAACCAAGGGGTCTTTCTGTGGAAACCTCCACGAACAATCGTCGTTTTTTGATGGTTTTTCCGCTTCTCATGTGAATATGAACACTGATCACTGACACTTTTCTTCTAAGAGCATTTGTAATTAAGAAGTATTGAGTACACTTGCGATTGTCTAATTATTGTGATTTTATTGGTGCATGATGTTTATGCAGCTGGATGCATGTAATTTACGTATTAATGAAATTGTGATGGTCTAACCAGTGCGAGTGTATTTAGCATTTCTTTTTGCAATGAAGCTATTATTTGATAACTTACATTATGCTTCAATGAATAAGAGGAAAATGAGAGGAGAAGATAATATTAGTTATAGGGGAGAGGAGAGGGGAGAAGAGGAAAGCGTAATTCTTTTTTCATGTTTGGATAACAAATAAGAGAATAGAGAGTGAAAATCCTTTTATCTTACTTAAGAACAATAGAAGAAAGAAAAAAAATGAAAAGAAAGAATTATGTACTTTTTTACAATTATGTCCTGAAATATATATATATATATGTTTGTTTTTTATTTTTTCCTATATAATTTTAAAGTTAAAATTGGTATTATAAAAAAATTTATTAAAGAATCTCTCAATTTCTTCTGTCTCCGTCCACTTTTGAGAAGAGAGCAAATTGAATAAAATAAAAATTAAAAGACTCCTCCCCCTTCCATCATCCCCTTCATTAAAGATGCTGTTAATAAGTGAATGTCAGGTCCCCACATCACTTAATAATTGTTATTTGATATTGGCCGACAAGGAAATTAAATGATAAATTTGAAACAATAACAATTAATTTTTTAGATAGTGCATTAAAGATACAATAAATAAAATTGAAACAATAACATTTAATTTTTCAGGTAAACATAACTTAATAATTGTTATGTGATATTGGCCGACAAGGAAATTAAATGATAAAGTTGAAATAATAACATTAAACATTTTAGATAGCGCATTATGCAGTTACTATAGTTGAAACAATAACATTTAACTTTTTAGGTAGCGCATTAAAAATGTAGTTAATAGTTAATAAAGTTGAAACAATAACATTTAATTTTTTTAGGAAAACAATAACATTTAACTTTTTAGGTAGCGCATTAAAAATGCAGTTAATAGTTAATAAAGTTGAAACAATAACATTTAATTTTTTACGTAGTGCATTAGTGAATAATCTTAGTTAAGTCATCACCTAAAAGTAAGGTTAAAATTTGAACCTAAACATGAGTCAACCTAATAAATCTATTTTTTGTAGTCCTCAACAAAAATATTTTTTGTAGTCCTCAACAAAAATATTTTTTGGAGGGACTTTATAGCAATTAACTCTTTTTTTTTTTGAGTCCTCAACAAAAATATTTTTTCTTGAGTACATAACAAAAATATTTTTCTCAAGTTCTTAACATAATATCTTTCCCAATATATGCTCAAAAAAGTGTTGGCGGTTTCCTTGTCAAAAAATTTGATGCACTGTCTCTATTTTTTTACTATTGGTTTATTTATTATTATTATAGTTTATTATTGCATGTCACTGAATTTGATTACACCCAGTAGCAAGTGAATTTTAACATCATTAAACAAATACTTTTTATTTGTGAGACCTATTCACCCCCTTCTAGGTCTAATTCTTTACATCTAGACATATATTAGACCCCTCAAAGTGGTATCAAAGTCTAATCTTATGTATTAGATTGATCCTATATTTGTCTAGATGGATAATTGTGAAGGAGGTTCTATATCTCATCCTCCATTGTTAATTTGATGGTAATAATTACGCATATTGGAAAGCTATGATGAAGGCATTCCTTAGATCTTTTGATAAACGTGTCTGGTTGACTGTTGTTAGTGATTGGACTCATCCCACCACTATTGCTACCGCTAAAAAACCAACTAAACTCAAACCAAGAATTGAATGGAATGAACTAGAACTTAGAATGAGTGATTACAATACTAAAGGGTTGAATGCAATTTTCAATGCCATTAGTGCTGATGAGTTTAGGCGTATTATCACATGTGAGATATCTAAGAATGCTTGGGGAATCCTACAGATTACCCATGAATGTACTACTGCTGTCAAGAGGTCCAAACTCTAAATGTTCACCTCTAAGTTTGAATCACTTAGAATGGATGAGTCTGAATCATTTGGTGATTTTTATGCAAAACAAAATGATATTGTCAATTCTTCTTTTAATCTTGGAAAAAGAATTGAGGAGCACAAAATTGTACGCAAATTGTTGAGATCTCTACCTGAGTGATTTCAACCAAAAGTCGCTACCATAGAAGAAAGCAAACATGTTGACTCCATGAGAGTTAATGAGTTGGTAGGTTCACTCTAGACCTATGAGTTGAATTGAAAACACAATAGGAGACCAAAAGGCATGGTCTTGAAATCAATTCAAGAAAAATCTAAAAAGGATCAAGACACCGAGTCTACACCTCTTAATGATGTTGACCTAGCCCTATTTGTCAAAAGATTCAATAGATTCTTTAACGGTAAGAAAAATAGTTCATCTAATCAAGGAAGCTTTTTTAAAAAGTTTAATTTAGTCTCAAACAACTCAAGAGGCAAATCAACCTCTAGCAATGATAGGAGAAAAACCTCAAATCAATCATATGGTCTATCTCTTATAGAATGCTATGATTGCCATAAGTATGGTCACATCGGAGTAGATTGTCCCAACAAAAATAAAAATAAGGGGAATAATAATTCTAGGGCAATGACATTACTATCTCTAGGTCTAGAGATCAATTCTCAAACATCAAGTTTTTTGAATTGAAGTAATTCTTATTACATAGCAATGATCTAATCATTATGAATAAGAACTTTTTTCACGTTCTTGGGTTCTGTTTGAAAAGTGAAGCAATGAAAACTTAATTCGTTCTTAATTTGAGCCCTTGTCTTGACCCCACTTTTAGGATTTTCTATTATATTGGAGGGATCATGGGCTCTTTTATCTTGTAATTGATGACTTGGAAAAAACATATACCTTAGGAAATATGGATGATCTGATTATTCTTGATGAACCCATTTTAGATAATGAGGATAAAGGGTTAAAAGATGAAGATGATACTACATCTTCTAGTGAGAAAAATGTTCCAACTTGGGTTAAAAGAGCTCATGATCCCTCTAACCTAATAGGAATTCCTTAGAGTGGGGTCAAGACAAAGGCTCAAATTGAGAGTGAATTGAGTTTTCAATGCTTCACTTTTCAAATAAAACCCAAGAATGTGAAAGAAGTTCTTCATCATGATGACTGGATCCTTGTTATATAAGAAGAAATGCTTCAATTCAAAAAACTTGATGTTTTAATTTCCTCATACTCTCTTAAATGAACTCCTTTTTCCAGCAAGTCATCTACCTTCTCTCTCACAATCTCATTCTCCTTTGAACTCATTCTATAATGGGCCAGATTTGGAAGGCTTGCACTAGGTACTAGATCAATGTGGTGCTGAATATCCCTCATAAGAGGCAAGTAATTGGGTAGATCCTCGGAAACTAATTCACTGAATTCTTTCAACAATGGCTGTAATTTCTCTGACACAACCATTGTTGAATCTACCTTTGGATCCTCTATCAGCAAAGCTTTAACCCTTAAAGCGTAAACCTCGTGTGCCTCCATAACTTTGGCCTTGAACTTTACTTTAGACTTGGATAAAACTAATATAATCTGCTTCTTATTTTTAGAACTGTTAGTCTCAAAATTAAATTTTGAAGGGTCATGAAAATTTTATGTGCTCCCCATACAAACATATAAACATTATCCTTGCCTTTATAAGTAATATCAACATTATACTGTCATAGCCTACCCAACAACACATGACTAGCATCCATATCAACTACATCATAAATTATTTTATCATGATAATGTTTACCAATGGAAATAGAAACATAATAGATTTCTGTTACCTTCACTGTTGGTCCCTTTTTAATCTAGCAATTGTGTAAGGAAAATGAAGTTTTTCTGTAGGCAGTTTCATGTGATCCACCAGCTTCTTGGCCACAACGTTCTCGCAGCTTCCACTATCAATAATTAAATTTGAGACCTTTCGATTAATGGTACAACAAGATCGAAAGATGTTATGGCATTGGCTCGTGTCTATCTACTTTGGTGTATACAGTAACCGCTGCACCATATATATAGTTGACTCATTCTCCATCTTCTTCTGCGAATTCTGCTCTTTCATAAAAATCATCATCTTCAGCAAGTTCCTCTTCGTCTACCTCTTCAATAACATCCTCTTTCTCAACATAGTTAACATGTCATCGACCGATCTAGACAACTATTAGAGTGATGCCTAGGTTTACAATAACGATAGCACTTGCCAAGTGTAGGCCTAGCATAGGGATTTGTATTTGTAATGGGTACTTGCTTCTTCGGAGGGCCTCTACTGCTACTGCCCTATACATAACTTGGGCCTTGTAGTTTGATATGAATAGGTTGAACATGAGACTGAACTGTAACTATTTGAGTCGCCCTTTCCTTTATCACTCACTGCATACGAGGATTTGAGAAAATTCCTACAAAAGGGTACTGCACTAGAACTTCCAGCTCTTTTTTTATTTTTCAATAATTCTACCTTCAGCGCCATGTTATAAGCCTCATCAATCGTCCACAAAACCTGTAATCCAATTTTGGCATGGATTGAGGGCTTAAGTCTGATCAAATATCATGCCACCCTCTACCCTTTTGTTTTAACCAGATTATTACGAACAGACAATCGGTTAAAGTATGTTGTATAATCAAAAACTGATCGGCTGCCTCGGGTGCAATTTTGGTATACCTGAAACAGGTACTACTCATAATCTAGAGGGATCAGAAATCTTCCTATAATGTACTATTTCATCTTCCTCCAAACTCGAATTGGTTGTTTACCTTGTCTTTGTCAATTTTGTTACAATTGATCCCACCAAAATGCTGCTTCACCATTTAGTTTAAATGTAACAAGCTTGACCTCTTGTCATCCAGAACCTCCATCATGTTTAAAAATTGGCCAGCCTCAGAAATCCAGTCAAAGAAATCTTCAATGTTAAGATTTCCATTAAAGGTAGCGATGTCAGCCTTCATCCGATAATCCTTAAAATCTCAATTTTGTTTGGTAGTCCTAAGAACCTCGTAGTTCTCCTCATCGTCTAAATTTGATTCGTCTCCATAGGGAAGCTGCCTTTGGGGACGCTAACCTGGTATAGTCCTGTCATGTCCCGAATTTTAACAAACTCGAGGAGTGAGTGAAATGAAATAAGAAAAGTAAATGAAAGGCCATTGAGATGGATTTAGTTGATTATGTAGTTATTCCCCCATGATTCCCTAAAATTAGAAATGAAAACTTGTTATTTAGTTTAGTCAAAGTGGCCTTCTAATGCCAATTAACTATCTCCCCTAATCACTATTCAAAATAGGTTTAAGTCATGTTAAGAATGGACTTCAAAATAACCCCAAAACATCTCTAAAAATGTCTTGGAATTATGGCCCAAATGGGCCCCAAATGTTCTAAAACATAGGCCAAAGAAAGGCAAAAAATTCTACCTAAGTAGTCTTAGAAAGTGGCCAAACATGGCCCATAAGAGTGGCCAAACATGGCCTAATAAGTTGGCCAAACATGGCCCAAAAAGGTGGCAAAAAATGGCCCAAAAAGATGGCCAAACATGGCTAAAAAAGGTGGCTCACACGAGGCAGGTCGCGCGTGCGAGGTGGCTCGCAAGCAGGCTGGGCACGCGCGGCTCGTAGGCACACGCAGGCAGGCTGGGCTAGGCGCGTGGGCTGCGGCTGGGGGCTGTCATGGCCTATTTCCTACAGAATCACTGTAGCAACAATGTATTTATTGCAGCTGAATTTCTCTATCCAACAGCCAGTTTTCTCTGTTTTCCAAATTTTTTTCCAGAGTTTTGAAGGCTACTTTTTTTTTCATTTTTAGCCTATCTCTTCAAGGTTTCTAACCCCCCCTTGTTGGTACTCTTTCCACCTATAATTTAGGGTGTTTTACACTTTTTAATTTTCATAAAATTTTGACATGGTTCCCTTTATTTTCTAAGTCTTTTCCACCTAATTTTTTACAACACAACCTATCATTTCTCCAATTAGGAACCAATTATATCTTGTTACCCAATTAAACATCTACACATCATTTTAACATATACAAGTCTCCATACATACACATATACTTTAAATTTAAATGTTACAAATATAGGGCCTTGCCCATTGTGTTCATAATCAACAAGTTTTTTACAATTGAATCTACATGTCTTAGGGCTTATGCCCTCATACATACAAAAATATGCCCCAAGGGCCTAACATACTTCAAAATCTATTTCCTCCCTCCGTGCTCCGATGACTTTATCGAGTCTCAAGTACTGAGAGCCTCATCTGAAATATAAGATCCTATAAATGGGTCAGCACGACTACTGGTATGACATGATGCTAATGTAAGGAACAAAATTAAGACGTGGCATGTGTAAGTGTACATTTATAATCTACATTCCTTCCAATTAATCAATACAATGCAATGGCAATAAGTGTGACACACTTAAGCAAACTCTATGCCACACCTATGTCTTGTTTCACGGATCGCTCTTGTTGGGTCAATCGAGTACCACCACCTGTTTCACGAATCGCTCTCGTTGGGTCAATCAAGCACCAATACCAGTTCACGGATCGCTCCTGTTAGATTAGCTAGGCACCAATCCAATGGCCAATTTTGAGTTTTTCACCACAAAATTAACACCCTCATAATGCATAGCACCAAGTTCTCAAACCCACACAATGTTTTCAAGGAATCACAATATGCCTTGATTTTTCTATGCAATTTCAATGAAGCATTTTATCACATACTTGGTATACACTTTAAATCATGCATCATTCATGAAGTAAACTATAACTTTCAAATCCCAAGACTTCTTCCACATGAACACATGTTATATACAACCAATTCAAACCCAAGCTCAAGTTACATATTCACAATCTTACCAAAACAACCATATCTTCCAAAACACAAGGCCTATCCACATGAATATAAGCCACCATATAATAATTTAAACACATATTCAAGTTACATCTTCATCATTGTAACAAATTCTCAAAAAACTCAAAGAACATACAAGTACACAAACAACCAACTCTAGGTTTTCAAAGCAACTACATCCTAAGTGACTTTCTAATAGCAAATAAATGTACAAATCATTTAATCAACTTATAAAAAGAGTAAAGAAACTTAAATCTATTCCTAACTTAGCAAGATATCATACCTAAAAGGGTTTTTCTCAACCCTAGGGAGTTGTGTTCTCTGTGCAACCGAACCAATCTGTGAGAATGTAGTCCTTGAAGTGGGGAAAAACTTCCCAGAAGGAAGTCTTGTGAGAATCCTAGCCTAGAGATGTGTTTTGGTGGCTTGAAACTTTGAAAATTCTAGGTTTTCTTCACTTTTCTCTCCATGAACGAGCTTCTGCTGTATTCTCAGACCAAATAATGAATTTTTATCACTAAGGGGTCCTATTTATAGTAAAAGGGCTAAGGGGCAAAATGACCCTTTTGCCCTTAATGAATTTGGGACCCCGTTACACTACAACTATTTCTGAAATGCCTCAATTCAACATTTTACTTTAGCCAAAGTTCTTAAAATCATTTCAAATAAAAATTTTCCAAAAAATTTATTTTCGCCTGTTGGCGGCTTTGGCCGGACCTACCCAGGCCACCCGGGATGCCTTTTATGGTCCATTTTTCAAACTATCTCTGATTTGGCTCAAATTTTTGCAGGACGTTTATTTTAACATTTTAAACATATTTTTTTTTCTATGACACACTAAAATTATGCTCCTAAACATGACTTATGCTTAAATGATGCATGTAGAATGCCCTATCGGCAAACAGTGTATGAATAGTGCCCTACCGACAAAAACAAAAAAATTATCTTGATTTTTCCAATCTCTACATCCTTCCCCCTTTAAATAAATTTCATCCCAAAATTTATAAATGTACCTCTATGAATAAACAACTCTGGATACCTAGCGCGAACCTCAGCCTCGCACTTCCAAGTGGCCTCCTCGACCCCGTGATGGCTCCAAAGAACCTTGACCAAAGGGATGGTCTTGCCCCACAAAACCTGATCCCTCGAGTCCAATATGTCTACAGGCCTCTCATCATAAGAAACATCACCCTCCAATTGAAGAACTACCCAATCTAGCACATATGAAAGGTCAGGCTCATACTTTCTTAACTTCGATACGTGGAAGACATCATGAACCCCAGATAACTATGGTGGTAACACCAACTTATAGGCCACCTCACCAACCCTCTCAAGGATCTCAAATGGCCCTATAAACCTTGGCGATAGTTTCCCGCTACGCCCGAATCTCCTCAATCCCCATTGTGGGGCTACCTTGAGGAACACATGTCCCTCAACATCAAATGATAGAGATCATTGCCTCCTATCCGCATAAGTCTTTTGGCACTTCTGTGCTGTCAATAGATGTTGCCTAATCACCTGTATCTTCTCTGTGGTCTCATGGACTATGTTAGGCCCTAAAGCAACTGTCTCCCCTACCTCGGTCTAACATACCGGTGAACGACACAGCCTACCATACAACACCTCAAAAGGTGCCATCTCGATACTAGACTGATTGCTCTTGTTGTAGGCAAACTCTACCAGAGCAAGATGATCTTTCCAACTACCCCTGAAATCATAACACACGCTCTAAGCATATCCTCAAGTATTTGGATAGTACGCTCTAACTGACTGTTAGTCTGAGGATGGAAAATAATACTAAACAGTAGCTGAGTCCCCAAGGCTTTCTGAAGACCCTGCCAAACCCGTGCAGTGAAACGTGGATCTCAGTCTGAAACAATGGAAACAGGAATCCCATATAGTCGTACTATCTCTTGGATATACAACCTACTGAGAACATTCGCCAAATCAGTCGCTCTAATCGGTAAGAAATGTGTGGACTTCGTCAACCTGTCAACAATAACCCAAACTGCATCGTGACCTCTAGGTGACTTCGGAAGACCTATCACAAAATCCATAGTAACAAACTCCCATTTTCACTCGGCCACTAGTAATGGCTGTAATAAACCCCTAGGTCTCTGATGCTCAGCCTTAACCTGCTGGCGCGTGAGACATCTCGATACAAATTGTACAGCATCTCCCTTCATCCCCGTCCACCAATACTAGCGGCGTAAATCATAGTACATCTTAGTGCCCCTTGGGTGCACTACTAAACGTGAATGATGGAAATCTCTAAGAACATCAGCCCTAAGAGACTCTGGAACAAAGACTTTACCCATATACCTCAGGTTAAGGTCAAAATGAATTGTCTATCCCCCAAAAGCCCTCGATACTAGCAACTCGTGCTCGAATCTACTCTGCCTCTGCGTCCTGTAACTGTGCCTCAATAACTATACTCCACAGTATAGGCTGTGCATACATATTGAATAGTGTGACGTGTCCTTCAGACTCGACAAAGTCTAAGTCAAACTGTCGCGACCCGAAATCCACCCTATGCAGATCTCGTGTCGCGGGGCTGACCCGAAGGCCGTCCCTACTTTTTGCATTCCTGTATCATAGTACTAATATGCAATGTGCTAAAAATTTTAAACAATGAACAGCGGAAGTCTTTATCAATTACAGTAATCCAGCGGAAGTCTTTTTAAATAAATTAAACAGCGGAAGTCTATTAAATACATGACATAGTTCTACATAAAACAAAATGAGAACTAAACGTAACCAGCACCCGGGGGTGGTGAATACATGGGAGAACTAACATAGACTAATACAGTACTTTAAAATGTCCTCCTACGCTCTCAGACTCCTATTGGGGTCTCGCAGCGTCATCACCTGAAATGGGGGGTAAGTGGGGTGGAATGAGCTATGAAGCTCAGCAAGTAAACCAGATCTCCGACACTGGTATCAATGATTATAAAGAACATGAATCCATGAATAAAATATGATAGCCAATCATAAGAAAGGAGATGCTGTGATAGCCAATAAGAACAGTTGCCATGATGGCCAATAAGTAATAGGTCACAATATACAATCAGGAGAAATAAATAAGCAGTGATAAGGGTTTCTCAACAATAACTTGTCACAATGAGAATACTGCCACAATAAATCGATTACAATCAAACCAATGAACAACGTAAGATAATCCATAAGAAACAGTAACCATTCAACAATATATCCATAACAATAATCCAATGGAGATGCTTATAATCTGTAGTAGGGGATGGCAGTCCCTCTGCGTATTTCGAGGCCCGGCATACCTCTCAGTTAAACTCACATCTTTTGCCACACGTCCGTTCACGGACTAGTTCGTCACAGAAGCATCGGATGAATATTGTGACTAAGCACAATTCCAGCATTTATAAACATAGCATGATCATTTGTGATTCCATAAGGAGTATGAAAATGGAATATCATGTACACAATAAAGCATAACAGTAAGCCTTTCAAGGCATGGTTCAATATAATAACAATAGCACAATAGTCAATCAATGTCCACAAAATAGAACAATATCGCATTGTGGATAGCAATAACATGAAATACTTCCAAGAGTACAAGTTTGGCAGTAATGAATAAACTTGGCTTTAGAAACACCACATGGAAGAGAAAGTGATCCACTTACCTCTATCGTGATTCTACCTCAGAAATCCGTGAGTATACCCTTGCCTTTTGAGTTCCCTATATATCAGTGAATACGTTTTAGAATAAATGCTATTCATCAAATTTTATGCCTTTCTATCATAAGTATTTCAAATACTATTTTAGACTTTACCATTGAGTCCGGAATGCTGAAGAAAGTCGGTTTAGGCTTTCGCGGAATTCCATTTGGACTTTTGTACTAAAAAGGGCAAAATGGTCATTTTACACTTTCACGATATTTTATCCTTTGGGGTCTCATCTCGTAAAACAGACCCAACCATTGGACTCAGAACGTCCGAGATAATAGGTTTTGACTATTCATTTGCCTCGTTTGGACTTCGTTTGACCCAATTTTGAAATAGGGGCATTATTGTAAAAATTAATATTTAATTAATTTTTCTGTTTGGCCTTAGTGTAATTTCTCAAAACATTTGGGGCCGGTTCACAATTTCCAAAAGCTGCGGTCTGAACCAGTTGGTTCAGACCTAAAAACCCTAAACCGGTTCACCCTTCCCCTGAACTAAACGGTTTACTTCCTTTTAAAAACCGGATTTCAATAACCCTAATTTCTTATCCTATCCTTGGTTTGGATAACCCCAAACCCAATTCTAATTTACTATCCGCGCAACCAAACAGCCCAAAACCCATTTAAATTAAAAAGCCAAACGACACAGTTTCGGTCCCGTTTCATATCCGGTCGGGTCCCGACCCGATCCGAACCCGGATCCGGTCTAGGCTTAACCCGAATAGACCCACGCTTTTCCGGTCATCTTCCCCACTGCTCCGGTAGGGTTTCGGCAGTGCACAGTCACCTTCTCCGACGACGGTGACTTATTTTCAATCATTTTTTAAGCTATTTTGAATGCCACTCTTTTCTATTTTTCATGTAGATTATATTTCTAACTTTATTTTTCAGTTTAACCTTTTAATTCTTCACGAAATAGAGCTTAAACGTCTCCGGGCGAATCTCCGGCCAAGTGATATTTTTCATTTTCGTGACTATTTCATCTCGATTTTAAACCTATTTCAGTCCTAAAGTGTTTCTGCACTTTATAGCAACATTTCTACAAACTAAAAGCAAGGTTTTAAACATAAAATTCATGGAACCCGATTATCCTCCCGAACCTGCAACTCGGATTTTCTCTATGGTTTCTTAGCCATTTAACCTCATTCTTTTTGCAATAAATTCTATATTTCATGCTTGTTTAGACCCTAGCTTTAGTTCAAACATTCATGCTTAAAATTATTAAAAACAGAACCTAACTCACTTACTTGGGTTTCGGTTTTTAGCCCACTATGACCCTCCAATCTCTCTGTTTCTGCTTCAATCTTTCTCTCTTCTTCTCTCCTTCAGTTCCTGACCTTTCCCTTCTTTTCTAACCTCTCATCTCTCAAACCCGTATACATATATAAAGAGACTCCACCGCCTATCTCCCTCTTTCTCTCTCTACCTTATCACTCTCTCTCTGCCTCTTTCAGTCAAGAATGACTGCAGAGAACTGTCCCTTTAATCTCCTCCATCCACGTACCTCACATATATATACATACATACACTTACACATATTCACACACCACCTTTATCAAGGTCGGTTGGTGTGGTTTCCCAACACACACAAACACACAGTGATGCACACACACACACACAGTGATGCACACACTGATATTTTGTTGCTTGGAAGCTTCCTTTCCTTTTTCTCTTTATTTTAATTTATATACATAATACATTTACATTATACATATATATACATATAAAATACATAGTTTTATACATGTCATTATAATCATATATATACGTATAACTGTATTTTTAATCACGTACACATACACTAATATTCTGTGAACTATGCATGTGTACGTACGTATGCATGCATGGGTTGCATGCATGCACGCTTTTCGAGGTAAGGTTCTGAGTTGCTCGGGTGTTACCCGACATTGGCCATATTACTGATACTATTCTGTACATACAATAAAATAATTAGAGCTCTAAATAGCCCATATTATACTATTCAATCAACTTGCCTCAGTATACGTGTCGTATCTCGGGTCGGGATATCACACAAACTCACCAATATGTCCCATCATCTCTGATAACTGGTTAAAAAGTGTGTATTTATTTTGTTAACCCTAGATATTCTTGCACTTTTATTATTTTAATTTCTCCAATCTATATGCATTTGCTAGTTAATTCTTGTTTTATCTATTTGCACAGAAAGCTTGACAAAGTTGATGATTTGGTAGTGGATTTGGAGTAAAAGGAAATTATTGGGCTTTGAAGTGCTAAAAGAAGTGGAAAACAAGTGGTTTTAGGGTAGAAGTGAGGCTTGGTCCATATGTTGGTGGAGCAGGGCCTATTTTAGCATTATAGGCTCTATTTTGGAGCACTTTAGACTCCCTTTTTGGGCCCCTAATGTCTAATTACG
Organism: Nyssa sinensis; assembly: GCA_008638375.1. Classification (NCBI taxonomy): domain Eukaryota; kingdom Viridiplantae; phylum Streptophyta; class Magnoliopsida; order Cornales; family Nyssaceae; genus Nyssa; species Nyssa sinensis. Next base: position 13,555,090 of record CM018035.1, on the reverse strand, counting down.
GGATTATTATTTTATTTTCCTGAATTCTTATTTTGTGGGGGTATTTTTGGAAAAAGGAGGATAATATTGGGACCTAGGGTTTTGAGAAGGGAGGAGGCCGTTTTTGGGGATCTGGACGAGGAGAAGAAAGAAAGAGACGACTAAAAGAAGAAGATGAAGAACTCCATGGCTATGATGCTCTCCTCTTTCACCATCATGGGCTAAATTTCTCTCATTCCTAGGGTTTAGATAAAACCCTAGTCAAGTAATCTTGCTTCTTTGTATTTTATTTTTAGGTTAATTAGTTTTGGATGTTGATTGTATAACGTAGGGATTTTATTAAGGCAATGATTGTGTTATTTGGTTTCACATAATCAATTTCTGTGATTTTGTTTATGTGGTTATACAATAGTAATATTTGTACATACATCAAAACCGTAGGACGAGTCATAACTCAGGGAAAACAAATTGTGGCTATGACCTTAGAATTAACATAGACAATTTGTGTTGACCAAAGATGATTCGTGCTTAGGGTTTTGGTGCGTGGTTTTCTTGATGATTGTATTGAGGCCTGTAGCCAAAATACATCTTTTACATCCAAATTTAATGGCCCAAGAATTAATACAATTGAAGCTAGTTACAAGATTAGTGGTGGATTCAACACCCTAGGAATCCTCTTTTAATTTGATTCATCGTTAATTCAGTTGAATATTTGCTTTAATTATAGTTCTCATTTAATTTTAGAAAAAAAAAAAAATCAACAAGCAATCACTCTTTGTGAATTTGAATTAAAATTAATCTCAACTTTGGTTTTTAAACAACTAACAGTCTCTGTGGGTTTGACCCTTACTTCTCCACTATACTAGTAGTTTAGTTTGGTAATTTGATTGATTTCCACGACAGATCAATCTCCCACTCCCTAATAGTAATACTAGCAAGAGTGCTCCTTGGTTTCCTACTAAGTGCATCTGTTACGACATTGGCCTTTCCAAGATGGTACTGAAGGTCAAAGTCATAATCCTCCAAATACTCCATCCATCTCCTCTGATGAAGGTTCAAGTCCTTTTGCATGAAAATGTATCTAAGGCTCTTGTGATCCGAGAACACCTTCAAACCTCTCCCTGTATAAGTAGTGTCTCTAACTTTTAAGTGCAAAGATAACGACAATTAACTCCAAATCATGTGTAAAATAATTATGCTCATGATTCTTCAACTGACGAGAACCATAGGCTACCATCCTACCCTTCTGCATCAATACACAACCTAGTCCCTCTCGTGAAGCATCACAATACACTGTATAGCTAATACCTCCCTCAGGTATAATCAGGACAGGTGCTGAAGTCAACCTCATCTTCAGCTCTTCAAATGACTGCTCACAGTCATCTATCCACTCAAATCTAATGCCCTTGCACGTCAGACGAGTCATCGGCACAGCAAGACGAGAAAATCCCTCTACAAATCGACGGTAGTATCCGGCTAATCCTAAGAAACTCCGAATCTCAAACACATTCTTTGGCCTCTCCCAACTCATAACAGAGTCAATCTTAGAAGGATCCATAGATACCCCGCTACTTGACACTACATGGCCTAAAAACTGTACCTCCTAAAGCTAAAACTCACATTTCAAAAACTTAGCAAACAAACGATGCTCCCTCAAAATCTGTAACACAGTCCGTAAATAGAAAGTATGCTCATCCTCAGAAGGTGGATAAATCAAAATGTCATCAACAAAGACCATGACAAACTGATCTAAATAAGGACTAAAAAATGCGATGCATCAAGTCCATGAATGCCGCCGGGGCATTCGTCACACCGAATGGCATAACTACAAACTCATAATGGCCATAACAAGTGCGAAAAGCTGTCTTTGCCATATCCTTCTCCCGTACTCTCAATTGATGATACCCAGATCGAAGATCGATCTTCGAAAAACATCTCAAACCCTTAAGCTAGTCAAACAAGTCATCTATCCTTGGCAACGGGTACTTGATCTTGATAGTGACCCGGTTCAGTCTCCTATAATCCACACATAAACGTAATGTCCCATCCTTCTTCTTCGCAAATAATGCCAAAGCACCCCACGGAAAAGTACTAAGACGAATAAAACCCTTACCCTACAAATCAGTCAACTGCTCCTTCAATTCCCTCAACTCAGTTTGAGCCATATGGTAAGGTGGAATGGAAATAGGCACAGTGCCTAGGATAAGCTCTATCGTGAACTCTATCTCTCGTCTCGGTGGTAGACTAGTCAAGTCATCCGGAAAGACATCTGGGAACTCATCCACTACTGGCGGTAATACACTCTCTATAGTCCTACTCCCATCTGCTATCAAACTAGCCAACAAATAGCTATGACCTCCCCAACTCCTCGAGTCATAAGGTGGCACTAGGAAATCTCCTCGATCCCCCGTGAAATAAAAGCTATCTCCCTCAGGAGTACACACTGTCACTTTCCGCCTGTAGCAGTCTATACTCACTTGGAAAGTAAACGACCAATCTATCCCCAATTACAAGTTAAACAAAAATTTGAAATCCTACTCCTCATAAGTTTAACCTAACTATGCCATTTACAATTCATTCTCTATGTTAAACAACACGATCATTTATTTATTTATTATTATTGTTATTATTATTATTATTATTATTATTATTATTATTATTTTTTACTGAGTTCAAACACAATCTTTCTCAAGGAAAAATTCTTTTAAACAATACAATATACACATACTCAAGTTATGCTAGTGTCCAACTAGCCTACCAATACTTAACCCTAAGTGAATGCTATCCAAAAATAATGCATCTCTCCACAAGAGAGTTTAAAAGAAGAATATCCCTAAACTTCTAGGTACAAATACTCTGAGTGTCCACTGTCCAGTCCATACACACGGATCTCCTCAAGTCTCAATTCTTATTTTAGCATTCTAAGGTCTTATGTGTCTTTTAATTTACGGTTTACTACCCTATTGGAATTTGTTCACTTAAAATTTCTTATAATTCTTTCATTGTTTCCTACTTTTATAGCTAGGCAATAACCTTCATGGATCACAACTCCTTTTGTTACTGGCTGATGGGGCGTCATCCATCAATTGTAACGTAAGACTTGAGACCAATCCAGTCTGTATAAATATCATAGTCATAGTACAATAATCTATGAATATCAGGTACTAACCTAGCATATATATATATAGAATCAACAAGCAACAGTTAACAGCTAACACGTAGCCTATCACATAAACACTTAAGTATAGAAGCTTACAACCTACCATATAGGTAACTAGGCACACAACCAATCTTATGAATGTCCAGGCTTATAGCCTATCTTGTAGATAACTAAGCATATAGCCTATCTCATAAGTTATTTGGTCTACTACATAGATATAAGCATATATCCTCAGTTGATCAACAATCAAGCACATCACATATCCTCAGCAAATTAAGAAAAAAATCACGTTTCACAATTGCACGTACTAAAATAACAAGCACATACATAATCATGTACTCCAAAATAGCACAATTAAACCTGAGGTCTAACCTCCCTTACTGTCCCTAGGTATTCAAAACCTAAAGCTCTGAAACCACATTGTCATGCCCCGAATTTTCACAAACCCGAGGAGTGAGTGAAATGAAATAAGAAAAGTAAATGAAAGGCCATTGAGATGGATTTAGTTGATTATACAGTTATTCTCCCATGTTTCCCCAAAATTAGAAATGAAAACTTGTTATTTAGATTAATCAAAGTGGCCTTCTAATGCCAATTAACTATCTCGCCTAATCACTATTCAAAATAGGTTTAAGTTATGTCAAGAATGGTCTTCAAAATAACCCCAAAACGTTTCTAAAAATTTCTTGGAATTATGACCCAAATAGGCCCCAAATGTCTTAGTACACAGGCCAAAGATTGGTAAAAAATTCTACCTAAGTAGTTTAAGAAAGCGGCCAAACATAACCTAATGAGTTGGCCAAAAATGGCCCAAAAAGATGGCCAAACATGGCTCAAAAAGGTGGCCAAGGACAGGTGTTAGGTTGACATGCGTATAGGGGGCACAGGGCTGGGCGAGCACATGGGCGTGCAAGGGGTAGGGCGTGCACGTGCAAGGTGGCTGGCAGGCAGGCTGGGCTAGGCGCGCGGGCTGCGGCTGGTCGCTGTCATGGCCTGTTTCCTGCAAAATCACTGTAGCAACAGTGTATTTACTACAGCTAAATTTCTCTGTCCAACAACCAATTTTCTCTGTTTTCCAAAGTTTTAAAGGCTACTTTTTCTCCAGTTTTAGCCTATCTCTTCAAGGTTTCTAACCCCCCTTTTTGGTACTCTTTCCACCTATAATTTAGGGTGTTTTACATCTTTAATTTTTATAAAATTTTGGTATGGTTCCCTTTGTTTTCTAAGTCTTTTCCACCTAATTTTTCACAACACAACCTATCATTTCTCCCATTAGGAACCAATTATATCTTGTTATCCAACTAAACATCTACACATCAATTTAACATATACAAGTCTCTATACATACACATATACTTTAAATTTAAATGTTACAAATATAGGCCTTGCCCATTGTGTTCATAATATACAAGATTTTTACAGTTGAATCTACATGTCTTAGGGCTTATTCCCTCACACATACAAAAATATGCCCCAAGGGCCTAATATACTTCAAAATCTATTTCCTCCCTCCGTGCTCCGATGACTTCATCGAGTCTCAAGTACCGAGAGCCTCATCTGAAATATGATATCCCATAAATGGGTCAACACGACTGCTAGTATGACATGATGCTAATGCAAGGAATAAAATTAAGGCGTGGCATGTGTAAGTGTACATTTATAATCTACATGCCTTCCAATTAATCAATACAATGCAATGACAATAAGCGTGACACACCCATGCAAACTCTATGCCATACCCATGTCTCGTTTCACGGATTGTTCCCGTTAGGTCAATTGAGTACCACCACCTGTTTCACGGATCGCTCTCGTTGGGTCAATCAGGCACCAATACCAGTTCACGGATCGCTCCGTTGGATTAGTTAGGCACCAATGCAATGGCCAATTTTGGGTTTTTCACCATAGGATCTATACCCTCATAATGCATAGCACCAAGTGCTTAAACCCAAATAATGTTTTTAAGGAATCACAATATGCCAATATGCCTTGATTTTTCTATGCAATTTCAATGAAGCATTTTATCAAATAGTTGATATACACTTTAAATCATGCATCATTCATGAAGTAAACTATAACTTTCAAATCCCAAGACTTCTTCCACATGAACACATGCTATATACAAACAATTCAAACCCAAGCTCAAGTTACATATTCACAATCTTACCAATTCTCAAAGAACACATAATTACACAAAGCACCAATGCATTAAACAACCATATCTTCCAAAACGCAAGGTCTATCCACATGAATATAAGCCATCATGTAATAATTTAAACACATATTCAAGTTACATCTTCATCATTGTAACAAATTCTCAAAAAACTCAAAGACCACACAAGTACACAAACAACCAACTCTAGGTTTTCAAAGTAATTACATCTTAAGTGACTTTCTAATAGCAAATGAACATATAAATCATTCAATCAACTTATAAAAAGAGCAAGGAAACTTAAATTGATTACTAACTTAGCAAGATATCATACCTAAAAGGGTTTTTCTCAACCCTAGGGAGTTTTGTTCACTGTACAGTCAAACCAATCTGTGAGAATGTAGTCCTTGACGTGAGGAACAACTTCCTAGAATGAAGTCTTGTGAGAATCCTAGCCTAGAGATGTGTTTTGGTGGCTTGAAACTTGGAAAACCCTAGGTTTTCTTCACTTTTCTCTCCATGCATGAGCAGTTGCTGTATTTTCAGACCAGATAATGAATTTTTATCACTAAGGGGTCCTATTTATAGTAAAGGGGCTAAGGGGCAAAATGACCCTTTTGCCCTTAATGAATCCGGGACCCCGTTACACTACAACCCATCTCAAAATACCTCAATTTGACATTTTGCTTTAGCCAAAGTTCTTAAAATCATTTTAAATGAAGATTTTCCAAAAATTTATTTTCGCCTGTTAGCAGCTTTGGCCGGACCCACCTGGGATGCCCTTTATAGTCTATTTTTCAAACTGTCTCCAATTTGGCTCACATTTTTATAGGAGGTGAATTTTAAAATTTTAAACATATTTCTCTTCTATGTCACACTCAAATTATGCTCCTAAACATGACTTATGCCTAAATGCTGTATGTAGAATTCCCTACCAGCAAACAGTGCATGAATAGTGCCCTACCGGCAAAAACGAAAAATTTACCCTAATTTTTCTAATCTCTACAAGTCCTGTCTTCAAGATGCCTTTGAGCAAATCCTCCGGTGCTATTCTTGTTGATTGGAGGGTCTCTAAGGGCATTAAAATTGAGTTGCATGAGCATCTATTGTATAGCACCGAGCTAATCAATTAATTTGTGCTAACTGTTGCCCATGGTCGTCGATCACCACCCATACAGTCTCCATTCCATAACGAACGTCAATGGGATTTGGGTTCTTGACTTCGTCAATTGCCATTGAGCTAGGCAAATCCTCGCTCTTATACCAACTAACGCAATGCAGATTGTGAAGAAGAATCAAACATGTTGAGTTCCTTAATAACCAAGAACAAAGCGGACTCCTCACCTAAAGAGAACAAATCTCAAATTTCTAAACAAAAATATATTATTGATAATCTCCATAATAAAGACTACTTTATTTCATATATATAGGCTAAGACTTCTACTAATCTGAATATGAATATACTAATTCCTTATACTAGTCTTATTACGATTAGGAAACTATAATAATTTTGAAAAAGAGGAAAAATATGAAATTAATAAAAATTGGGGCTGTTTAGAAATCTAGAAATAATATCAAACGAGGAAACTATGGAAGTAAGAAGAAATTAATTCGGACTTTCCTAAACAAAGTAATTGCAAAATTAAAAATTACTATAAATGGTAAAAAAAAAAAGGTTAAATTGGATGCTTGATGAAGTAGTTTGGCCCTGTGGCAGCTTCAGTCATGGTAAAGCGATAAGTATTGTCCGTCTCGCCGTTTTGGGTGAAAATAGGATCTCTATTCCTAAAAACGTGACTAACCAACTCTGCGTCTACTAGTGTTTTTTCTTGAAATGAGACTTGGAACTTTCCACTTGTTTTTTAAAAGTCTTTGCAACTTGTTCTACATCAGTTATCCACCCATGACTTGTCTTAGACGAGAGGTCATGGGTTCAAGCTTTACTCCTTTTAAGGAAGATGTTAGATTAATTTGTCTCCCTTAAAATTGGGTTGAACTTGTTTGAACAGGTATTGTAGATTGTTGCTATTTTGTAGGTGTTAGTCGGTAAGTAACTATTGTGATGGGTCTATAAAAATGGTTAAGAGAAGTTAACAAAGAAGTATGAGAAGTTTGTTTTATTCAAAAAAATTGTTAGTTTAATGAACTTAGGAGTCTGGTTCTTCTCAAATTGAACTTATAGAAAGATTTTTCCCTCTCAAAGTAAGTTATCTTTCGTATTCTTCTATTCTATTTTATTTTACAGAAAGGCAAGCATCATTATGGTAAAATCTCTCCTAAAATAGAATTTGCATGAGTTTAAAATGAAACAACGGTCATTATTTGTTTTGATAATGATAATTCTTAACACACACACACACATACATATATATATATATATATATTAATCGTAATACTAATAATATTCTAATCATTGGCTTCTCCTTTGGGATTGATAAATTCTGAGTTACCCAAAAAACAAAAGTGATAATTCCAACTCCATGCAGTGGGGGGCTCATGCATACTAGTGTGTTTTTTCTATTTGAAGGCATAATAGAGGAGTATGTAGAAGTACTGGTGAACTCATGAACACAGTTTATAGAAGAGAAAAATTCAATGTTTTGAAGAATTTGATAGAATTGATGTCGTTAAATGAGCTAGTTGGGCAGGAGCAAGGCTTGACGACCCTTAACGCAGTTGTAGTGTTGGCAATATTCAAGTGGCTAAGTTGCTAGTGGAGAAAGCCCCATTCTTGCCTTATATTAAAAACTCCGACAGCTTTCTACCATATCCATGTCGCTGCTAGTTCTGGCTATAGGGAGATGACTTCATATTTAATGAAAGTCACCAAAGATGACGAGGAGGCAAAACCATTTGAAGACCAATCAGGTGTTAGACTTTTGGTTTTGGTCACTGCTGCCAAATTCTACAGTGAGTAATGCATATATAATTTTAGAGTAAATGATATTTTAAGTTCGAACTCATATCATGTAAAGTCTTTTAATTATTAGATAACTTATAAATTAGATATAAAATAATTAAGATATATGAAACTCGGACTCTCTCTTTTTTTTTTATTAGGAAAAAAATATATTATTAAAAATTATAATAGAGATACACCTAAAAACTAACCATAACAACCACAACTCCTAAAATCATATCTCAACACCAAAACTACCTAAACCTTAAGTACAATGGCCACAATAATTATGCTGACTTTATCTACGATTTCTGAGATTTTACTAACTTTCTCTGAGATTTTTGAAATTACACTGACCTCTCTTACTTTTTTTTTTTTTGACAAACTAGCCCCCTACAGCCACACAGAAACAGCTTCATTGAACCTCCAATCATGGCTGACACAACTACTATGTTCAACTGTGCAAGTGGCTTATATAATTCCCCTATGCACATGTTTAATTTCAGTGGGATTTTCAAAGGTTGTTGTAAAGATCTGAAAAAAAAGGGTAAATTTTTCGTTTTGCCGGAAGGACATTATTCAGGCACCATTTGTCGGCAGGGCACTACACATGCATATTTGGACATAAGTCATATTTAGAACTATATTTTGAGTATGTCATAGAATATAAATATGCTTAGAATATTAAAATACACCTCCTATAAAAATTTAATCCTGTTCGGAGACAGTTTCAAAAATTGAACCAAAAGGGCATCCGGGTGGATCCGGCAAACCCGGCCACAGGAAAAAATTTATTTTTCTGAAAATTTTCATTTAAAATAATTTTAAGAACTTTGGTTAAAACAAAATATCGAATTGAGGTATTTCGGGACGGGTTATAGTGTAACGGGGCCCGGATTCATTAAGGGCAAAAGGGTCATTTTGCTCCCCTTGCCTCTCCACTATAAATACAGCCCCTTAATGTATAATTTCATTACTTTTGGGCTGGAGAAAGAGCAGAAGTCGTTCATGGTGAAAAGGTGAAAAAAAAGCCCTAGGTTCTCCAAGTTTCAAGCCACCAAAACACATTCATAGGCCGAGATTCTTACGAAGCTTCCTTCTAGGAAGTTGTTCCTCTCATTAATATCTATATTCTCACTAATCGGTTTGGCTGTGCAGTGAACACAACTTTCCCGGTTTGAGAAAAACCATTTAAGGTATGATATTTTGCTAAGTTTGGAATAGGATTAAGTTTAGGAGTGATTTACATGTTGATTGAATGATTCATGTATTTATTTGATGGCAGAAAATTACTTAGGATGTAGTTTCTTTGAAAACTTAGAGTTGGTAGTTTAGGTACTTTTGTGTACTTGAGTGTTCTTTGGGAATTTGGAAAAGTGATAAACATGAACCATGACTATAAGTGAAAGTCATTGTATTCTAGCTTAGGTTCATGTAGACAAAATCTTGTAGTTTGAAAGTTATGATTTATTCAAAGTATTGGTGCTTTATATATTTTGTAATCTTTGAGAAATTGCCATAGTGATGAACATGTAACTTGTTTATATGTTTGATTCATTGCATTTTAGTTATGGTTCATGTAGAGAAACTTTTATGGTTTGAGAGTTATGATTTATTCCATGAGTTGGTGGTTTGTGGATTTGTGTTTTCTTTGAGAAATTGTTAAAGTAATGAAATGAAACTTGATCATATGTTTAACTCATTGAATTGCGACTTACATTCATGTAGACTAAGTGTTGTGAATTTGAAGTTATGCTTTACTTTGTGAAAGAGGCATATTTTTAAGTCATGTTCCATGTATTGATGAAATGTTTCATTGAATTGTATAAGAATGAAATCAAAGCATGTTGGCATAGTGTAAATCCATGGAGGCATGACGTGAGTTGAGCACTTGGTGCTATGCATTATGAGGGTGTAGATCCTGTGGTGAAAAATCCAAAATTGGCCATTGCATTGGTGCTTGCTTACCCAACGGGAGCGATCCGTGAACAAGTGTTGGTACTCAGATATCCAACGGGAGCGATCCGTAAACCGAGACATGGTGGCATAAAGTTGACATGGGTGTGCATAGAGTTTGCATGGCTACGTCACGTGCATTGCCATTGCATTGTATTATTGAATTGGAAGGCATGTAGATATAAATGTACACTTGCACATGCCACGCCTTACTTTTGTTCCTTGCATTAACATTGTGTCATACCAGCAGTTGAGCTGACCCATTCATGGGATATCATATTTCAAATGAGGCCCCTGGTGCTTGAGACTTGTTTAAGTATTGAAGAAAGGAAGGAAAATGGACCATGAAGCATATTTGGCCCTTGGGGCATGTTTTTGTACGCCCAATTTACTTGTATTTGAACTTGGAAAAATAGTGAACTATGGGCCTTGGGCCATTTTGCAATGTATGGATCTATAACCCAAATGATTGGTAGGATGTCTTTATTTAAAGTGTATTACATGGATGTGTTAAAAATAGTGGATGTATGTTTAATTTAATGAACTTGTGGCCACCGAGTGAGGGTGGGTTGTGACATGTTTATACTTATGAAATATTGTGAATATTAGGTGGAAAAAAGGCTTAGAAAACAAAGGAAGCTATGTCAAAATTTTGGAAAAATTAAGGAATTGATTAAGTGTATAAAACACCTTGTAATTAGGTGAGAAAAGTGCTCAAAATGGAGGGTTAGAAACCTTGGGGAAATGGGCTAAAAATGAAAGAAAAGTCGCTTGAAAAACTTGAGAAAAATTTCAAAAATAGGAAAAATTAGCTCGCAGCCATGAACAGTAAACCTGAAAAAAAATCAGATTTTAGCTTGCAGTCGTTACAAGAAAATGCCCCTGAACTACCCCAGCCGCCCTCGCGCGCGCCCGTGCGCTGCCTACTGCCCCACACGCCTGCTGCATGCCGCCTTCCCCCTCGCAGGCGCGCGCGCGCTTGCCCACATGGCACCCCTGCGCGCCCAACATGCTGCCAGCTTGACGCGCCCAGCTTGATACCCCTTTTGACACCATCTTTTGGCCACCTTTTTTAGCCATTTTTGGGACACCTGTTGAGTTATATTGGGGCACCATTTTGGGCCATGTTTGGCCAATTCTTAGACCATTTTGGGCCATGTTTGATCACTCAATTGGGCTATGTTTGGCTACCTTATGAGGCCATGTTTGGCCACTCTTCTTGGTCATGTTTGGTCACATACCTAGACCATTTTAGGTAGACTCCTTGGCTTATTCTTGGCCTATGCCTTAGGTCATTTTGGGGCCCATTTGGACCAAAATTCTAAGACATTTTTAGAGATATTTTAAGGATGTTTTGGAAGCTATTTTTGAACATGACTTAAATTATTTTGAACATTAAATGGGAAGGGTGTTTGAGTGACATTAGGAGGTCAATTTGATTGAGTTAAATAGCAAGTCTTCACTTCTAATTTTGGGAAAAACATGGGAGAATGAATGCATACTTAATTTAATTCACCTTAATGGTCTTTCATTTATTTTTCTTCTTTCGTTTCACTCACTCCTCGGGTTTGTGAAAATTCGGGGCGTGACAGTTGTGAATAGAATGATGGGGACCTAAATTAGATTTAGAAAGGAAGCGATGAACAGGAAGTGTGACGAAAAGAAAAAAATGGGTAATAATGGCATTAAAAAATATAACATTGCCATATCATTGTTTTTGAATCTAGACTTAATAAATTTAAAAATTCAGAGACTTTTGGGATTATAATGTTTCCTTTTGAATCTTAACTTGCAGACACTTATTTGAAGGGACCTTCCACTAATTAACTCTTAATAATTTGCAATGCTACTAAGAACCCATTATAATTTTTACTGATTGTGTTTTATTGATAGATTGAAGTGATTGAAATGAATAAAAACACAATTCCTAAAAAAATTAAAAGATAAAAGATTTGTTTGCATATGTAAATGAGCTCTTAGTAGCATTACCCTAAATAATTTTAGAAAATTAAAAAAGGGCTAGTCAAATGTACCAAACAAATGTTTACGAGGCTCAAGATTAATTAAAAAAAGGCCATTCGGACAGGAGTCCACTAAAAGTATTAAAATTATCATTAGGTCCTAGTATAAACTTAATAACCCACCAAGTCCTTCTAACCTTCAATGACTAAAATACCCTTACATTCCTAAATCAATTCATTAGTTCAAAAGACTAGCACATGGCTGGAGCAGTGAATCCCATGAAATAAGAAGCAGTTACAAATATTTTTTTTCAAAACTTTAAAATTCAATGACGTGAAATTTATAAATCATTTTTTAATAAAAATTATATATTTGAATTCTAAACATCGAGATCTATCAAACAATATCCAAATTGAATATAAAAATTCAAAGAAAAAAAATCATTTCAAAAGTGTAAAATTTCATTAGTGAAAGTGTAAAAATTATACTTTTATAGTGAAAAACTTAGTCCTGGCCGAAAGTGTAAAATTTTACACTTTTCTAAAACTGTAAAATTTTATAATTTTATAAAAATTGAAAAAATTCCTTGTCCACATGTTGGATACTTAAAAAAACTTTCAAACGTGTGAAAATTTGTCCAAAAAAAAAATCAATATTTAAAGTACAAATTATTAAAATAAATATATACTAGTTATAAAAGTGTCAAATTGTACACTATTGAACGACTTCCGTCTTTCTCTAACAAGCTACCTGATGGAATAAAAATTGGTTCTAATACCAATTGTGAAATTTAAAATCAAGTAGAGACCATGAAAAGAATTTTCTTTTAATCATGTTGCTGCAATATAACAATTCAATACAAAACTTATAAAATATATTTAAAGCATCAAAGCACCGAGGGTGGAACAATGAAGAAGAATAAAACATAATGTATATATATTTGCCTTGGTATTCGTGATGACAAAATCAAAAGTTAACAAAGACTTTATTTACTATAATCACGCTTTGTTGCATGGTAACATAATTTGGCCTTCAATCTCACTAACCCAATTCTTCTCTCTCTATCGTCACTCTACATCTATCTCTCACCACGATCTCATCTCAATGGTGCATTCTAAGAAATTTTTTCATCTAGCAATTGGATATGAATGAGTCGGTTGTTGTTGGGATCTTTGAGAGGAGGTGCAGAAGGTTGATGGTTAATGGTTACCTAGTCCAATAATGTTATCATCTTTGAATAGGTTAGTATATCAATCCACTTTTTCTTGAAAAATTTTCAATTTTAATAACCATGCAAATATATAAACGTGTATATATATATATATATATTCACACACATATATATAAATATATGTGTATGTGGGTGCAGGTATATGTGATAAGTCATGGTAACAGTGAGGATGATGGTACTAGAGTAGTACTAGAAGAAGAAAAATATGCTCCATTCCCTTTTTTGTGCAATGACAATATTTTTGTGGAGATTGACTTTGTATGAGTTAGGAAAAAGAAAAAAGTATTGCATTGGGTATAATTGTCAGTTATAAAAAAAGTACAGTTGTTATGCCATCACAATGGATCTAAAATCGTAAAACAAACAAACTGCATGTCTTTGAGCTCAAACAAGAACACACCTGAACTATATACCAATTTACTATCTATTTAAAGGACTCCACAGTAATTAACTCAAAACAATCACAAAAATTATCCTTGCACACTTGTAAGTTAAAATGTGTGTGGGGGGAGGGGGAAGATTTCTTTTCTTCTTTGTAATAATTTTTTATTTTACATTTTGCTTGTCTCAAATATTCTTTTCTTTTATCTCATCATTAATGGGAAAAAAATCACATTCATAAAACTCATTTTCTCTCTTTCATTTTCCCTATTTCATTGTCAAGAGAAAGAGAAGACAAGTCTTCTCAACAACTAAATGGAAGATGGAAGATATATAACAAGCCATGAATTTGGATTAGAAAAGGACACGAGACGTGTAAAGGAAAAACTTATTCTTGCATTTGCTTTGGGTAAATTAAAATAAAGAGGAATGTGAGACAAAAACTATAGTACATCCACTTGCTTTCTCTCTCTCTCTCTCTCTCTCTCTCTCTCTCTCAATGCCAACCAATGATCCAAATTTATCCTGTTAACTCACAACCAACAAACATTCTAAATAATTCAAATTTTTTAACACAAAATATAATGAGATATACTAACTCACGTCATGAAAAATTCCTAGGTAATAGCTTTACGATAGGCCTATGAATTCTTAGTTATGTGCATAATTTTCTTTACATTTGAATGTTTTTCTTCATATATTCGATAGCTATGTGCTTTTCTTTACATTTGAATGTTTTTCTTCATATTCACAAACTTTTCTTGGCAAGTGAGTAAAGTTGTTTAAATGTAAACATTAAAAATAGCAGAGGATGCTCATTTAGGATTATGAGAAGACAGCCAATTAAATTCCTTAGTATTACTGCTAAAGAAAATATCAAAACTTTCAAACCTTCAACCTTTTTGATCAATGGCAAGCTCTAGCCCTTCATGTGCAAGAGTGTACATGTGGCACATCATCCCATCCTTAGATCCATCATCCCTTGGACTATCTGCACAATACACCATAATGTATATATAGTTGCCTCGGTATTCATGATGAAAAAATTAATTCACAAAGACTTTATTTATGATAATCACACTTTGTTGCATGGCAACACAATTTGGCCATCAATCTCACTAGCCCAATTCTTCTCTTTCTATCGTTACTCTCTATATCTTTCTCTCACCATGATCTCATCTGAAGGGTGCATTCTAAGAAATTTTTCCGTCTGGGAATTGGATATGAATGAGTCGGTAGTTGTTGGGATTGTAGAGATCTGGAAAATGAGAGTAAATTTTTCGTTTTTGCCGGTAGGGCATTATTCATGCGTAGTTTTGCCGGTACGGTGTTTTCATGCATCATTTAGCTATAAGTCACGCTTAGAAGAATATTTTGAATGTTCTATAGATGTGAAACATGCTTAGAATATTAAAATACACCTTCTGTAAAAATTTGAGCCGGTTTGGAAATAGTTTCAAAAATTGGACCAAAAGGGCGTCCTAGGTAACCCGGGTGGAAACGGCCAAACCCGGCCACAGGCGAAAATTTATTTTTTTGAAAATTTTCATTTAAAATGATTTTAAGAACTTTGGCTAAAACAAAATGTTAAATTGATGCATTTCGGGATGGGTTGTAGTGTAACGGGGCCCGGATTCATTAAGGGCAAAAGGGTCATTTTGCACCTTTGCCCCTCCACTATAAATACAGCCCCTTAGTGTATTTTTTTTCATATTTTTGGGCTGAGATTCAGAGCAGAGGTCGTGCATGGTGAAAAGGTGAGAAAAAGCCCTAGGTTCTTCAAGCTTCAAGTCACCAAAACACACTCTTAGGCCAGGATTCTTAAGAGGCTTCCTTCTAGGAAGTTGTTCCTCTCATCAATATCTATATTCTTACTGATCAGTTCGGCTGTGCAGCTAACAAAACTTCCCCGATTTGAGAAAAACCATTCTAGGAATGATACTTTGCTAAGCTAGGAACAGATTTGAGTTTTCTTGCCTTCCTACATGTTGTTTGTATGTTTAATGTGTTTATTTGATGTTAAAAAATCACTTAGAAAGTAGTTGCTTTGAAAACTTAAAGTTAGTAGTTTCGGTGTTTATGTGTTCTTTAAGTTCTTTGATGATTTGTTGCCATGATCAAGGTGTATCTTGTTTATGTGTTTGGATTATTATATTTTTGCTTATATGCATGTTGATATATCTTGGTCTTGGAGGATGTGATGGCTTAAATGTCTTGGTACTTTATGAAAATTATATGTTCTTTGTGAATTAGTAAATTTATGAAAATGTGGTTTGAACATGTGATGACATGGATTAATTATGGCATATGTTAATGTGTAAGATATTTAGGGATTTTGATGTTATGATTTATGTTGGACATAATGCATGACTTGAAGAGAACACCATGTGTTTGATGAATTGTCACATTAAAGTTGCATGATGAGATCATAGCATTTTGGCATATTGTTATTCCTTGGAAACATAGTGTGGGTTGAGCACGTGGTGTTATGCATTATGAGGGTGTAGATCCTGTGATGAAAAACTCAAAATTTGGCCAATGTATCGATTCCTGATTGACCCGACAAGGGCGGTCCGTGAAACAGGTGTGGTACTCGATTGACCATCAGATGTGATCCGTGAAACCGAGACGTGGGTGTGGCATAAAGTTTGCATGGGTGCGTCATGCACATTTTCAATACATTGTATGGATGAATTGTATGGCATGTAGATATCAATGTACACTTGCACATGCCATGCCTTAAATTTGTTCCTAATATTAGCATTGTGTTATACCAGCAGTTGCGCTGACGCATTCGTGGGATATCATATTATAGATGATGCTCCTGTTGTTTGAGACTTGTTTGAGTTTTGAAGAATGGAAGCAAAATGGATCATGTAGAAGATTTGGCCCTTGGGGCATATTTTGATGATGTATAAGGGTGTAAGCCCTAAGACCATGTGTATTTATTTGTCTACATTTAGTTTATCATGAAAACAAGTGGGCAAGGCTTTATGATTGTAATTAATGTGATGATGTGAAATTTTAAATTCCAAAGTATGTGTATGTGTGGAGAAATACATAATTAGAATGATGTATGTTTAATTTAATGAACTTGTGGCCACCGAGAAATGGTGGGTTGTTTACATATGTATGCATATGGATATTGTGAAAATTAGGTGAAAAAAATGCTTAGAAAAATAAATGAGGTCATGTTTAAATTTTTGGAGAATTAAAACATTAGATAAGTGTGTAAAACACCTTTGAAATGGGTGGGAAAAGTGCTTAAAATAGGGGTTTAGAAACTTAGGAAAAATGGGTTAAAAATGGGTGAAAATGGCTTGAAAAGCTTGAGAAAAAAGGCCACAAAATGGGGAAAATTTGGAGCAGCAAACAGAGAAATTTAACTGCAGCAATTACACTATAGCTACAGTGTTTCTGCAGGAAATCAAGAAAAATAGCTTGCAGTCGGTACAGTAACTCAGACCGACATGCCAGACTACTTAGTCGCGCGCCCAGCCGCCCCTACCGTGCACCAACCCACGAGCCCTGCGCACGCGTCGCGCCTGCTCGCGCGCCCAGCCTTGACCCACTGCCTTGCCATGGCTTGTGTCAAGCCCCGAATTTCTGACCGAAACCCGGGGACGCGACTGAAGCGAAAGAAAGGAAGAAAATAAATAGAAAGTAAATAAATAAATAAATAAATGACAATTTAACTAATTTAGATACAAGTCTACATACATTCCTATTTTATAAAATTTCGGCAGAACCTCTTTTGTTTTTCGAGCCTTTTTCCCCCTGATAATCACAATACATCATATATATACAAACACATCACAATCCATCCTCACTCGATGGCCACAATCTTATCAAAGTTAAATATACATTGCCTAATTATACAACCGAAAATATACAACCATGATACAACATATATGTCATTGGGTTTAAGCCCGTACATCACAAAACACGTCTCTCGGGCCAAATATCCATCTACAGTCAAGTCTCCTCCACTCGGCTAGACTTCCTCAAGTCTCAGGTGTCGAGAGTGTCATCTGAAATATGGTTCCCACGAATGGGTCAGCTCAACTGCTGGTATGGTACAATACTAATGCAAGGAACAAAATTAAGACGTGGCATGTGCAAGTGTACATGTATATCTATATGCCTCCCTAATCATGCATATAATATAATGGCAATTTATATAATGCATCCATACAAAATCAATATCACATTCATGAATTTCTACAATGCGATGTCAATATGCGTGACGCACACATGCAACTCTATGTCACCCATGTCCTACTTCACGGTCCGCCCCCGTCAGCCCGTGGGTACGGATGTTGGCCAGAATTTGGGTTTTTCACCACAGGACCTACGCCCTCATAATGCACAGCACCTCGTGCTGACCTACACTATGCTTTCAAGGAATCACACTATGCCAATATGTCATGATTTCATCATGCAATAGTACAGTTCAAATGAAACATCACTTTCATAAGCATATATGCAACATGCTTTAAATAATGCCTCACAATTAAGATCAACAAATAGCATTTAAATCACAAGGTTTCATCCACAAATCTACGTGTCATGCTCGATCAATCTCAACACTTACACAATCCACATGTCACAATATCAACAATCCTTCTAAAACATAAATGACATATGATGACAACTCAAGAAGTAAATCATAACTCCCAAATAATCATAAAGAACACGGAAGCACATAATCACTCAACTCAAAGTGTCACAAAGCAAGAACTCCTATGTGATCTTCTATCATCAGATAAGCACAAAAATCATTCAAGCAATATGCACATCAATCCTAATTTAATCCTATTCCTTATTTAGCAAAGTACCATACCTGATAAGGTTGGTCACAACCTTACTAAGCAGTGTCCACTATGCAATCCAATCAATCAGATTAATCCTTAGTCCATGGTTTGGAAGTTGAAGAAAACACACTGGCAGGTTGATTGAGTCGGCCAACCATTTTAAATCCAGTTTCATCAGCTTCTTCAGCCTTTTTCCCTCAAGCAGATGATGATCCTGACAGATTCTGTCCCTTTATCATCCTATCCATCTTATCATTCCATCCATCAGATATTGAAGAACTTTCCCTTCCTCCCATTAGATTACTGTCTAGAGTCTTCATAATCAATAACTCCAATTTCTACAAACAAAGTTAAAACCCATAGCCTCCAACAATTACACCACCGTAAGGCTGAAGCTACAACTTAGATTGCATCACTTCCCTCAGTCAATGGGCCCTGCTCAAGCTGTAGGTCGCTTAGAAACCGCAGGTGACTCCCATGAAAACCCCACATCAAAACTCTCAATTATCCTATGTGACTGTGCCAGGACTGGAATGTTTTTCCTCCAATGGTCACTGTTTACTCCAAAACCATGAGCTAGAACTAATGTAGGACCACTGTATCCCCAAATACTGATAATGAATAGAGAAACCCCGGTGTACAATGGCATTACAGGTTTAACAATCTACATTTATCCAAATTCAAAACTCTAACCACAGATTTCCCAATTACCATTCCAAACAAAAGCCGCGGTTACGGTTCAATTTGTCATGCTACTACCAAATGTATCCAAAACATCTACAGCCTTATTTGTATCAAACCCTTCATTAATCAACATCCAGGGCATTGGCTTATTATACATAGATACCTTACAACTAAAACCATCATGAATCACAGAATAAATATAATCAATAGACTTAACTGCTTACTCACAAGATAATTGGACAAGACCCAAATCAGAAAAATCAGTGACGCGGTTGGCCTCGTCGCATCTGCATCTCCATGCCTTCCTCGAGCATCACACCGCTACTGTCGTCTCACTTGAATCATCAACCGAACCATTTTCTGTTACCTTTCAATCACCCAAGTAGGTCCCCCTAGTATCAAACCAGCTGATTTTCCAGCCTTTTCTTAACAAGATCATGACCGAGATGAGACCCCCTAACTGACCTGCTCAATAATTCATAACCGCTACTCCAACACGCTGCTGCTTCGTGCTCCCTTTACCTAGTCTCTATCCATCTAGGTCAGTCCCCAATTTTCACAGCAGGTGCTGTAATGGCAACTCCTCCAATCAGCTCTCAAATTCTAAAAGAATCAAATACAGCCCTACAATAATATATAAAAATTTTCAAAGGGCGAGATTGCTGCACCGTTACACTTATACACACATATATACTGGCTGTAGCATCATCATTCAATCGCTCCTGGTTCGACAACCGAACTCCCCCAAGCGCTATACCCATATTGCTATTTTCACCCAATCGAATCAACGAACCTCTAAGAACCCATATGCATCATAAAACCCATCCACTACTGCCGCAACATCGTCATCGCCCCCCTATTGCAACTCCAGTTCTCAATTGGAAACGGCAATTGGAAGCGGTAGAAACGGAGAAACCCGAACAGAATCCACCTTGTTGCATGGAAATCACCACATCAGATCTCTCTCACGCCTCAACATTTGCCTTCGATTTGATCTCTCCAACGCTTCCTCCGTCGCCCCCTTGCCTCGATCCCCATCGCGACCACCGTCGGATTCGCCCCCCTCCGTTTCTCTTTCCCCTTTTTCCCTCTCTCTCTCTCTCTCTGTATATCCCCTCTTTCATTTTTCTCTTCCCACCGACATAGAGATAACCCACACTTAACACACACCACACACTACACATTACATATCCCAAGGCTGCCGACACTTTCCCTTTATATCTCTTTTCTATTTTTTTTTCTACCTTACCATATTAAATATTTTATAAAGATTTTATTCCATAAAATATGCTATAAAGTCGGGGCTCAATTTAATTATTTATTCGCCAATATTGGTTCTCGTTTAGGTCCCATATTATATTCTTATAATTTATGATTCGTATCAATCCCATGGATTTATCCTGGCACTCGGTAAACCAGTTTAAATTTTATTTTTTTTATTTTTTTTTTCAAACCTCTACAGCTTGCCTGCTGGTATCCCTGTGCGACAGCCCCTGATACTCCTCCTTGACTCCATCTTTTGGCCACATTTTTTAGCCATTTTTGGGATACTTTTTGAGCTAAATTGGGGCACTTTTTTGGGCCATGTTTGGCCAATTTTTAGACCATGTTTGCCCACCATTTAGGGCTATGTTTGACCACTCAATTGGGCTATGTTTGATCATTTTATGGGGCCATGTTTGGCCACTCTTCTAAGCCTTGTTTGGCCACATACTTGGACCATTTTAGGTAGACTTCCTGAATTATTCTTCGCATATGCCTTAGGGCAACTTGGGGCCCATATGGACCATAATTCTAAGACATTTTTGGGGACATTTTAGGGATGCTTTGGAAGCCATTTTTGAACATTACTTAAACCAATTTGAACATCAACTGTGTGAGATAATTAAGTAACCTTGGGAGACCATTTTAGTCATGTTAAATAGCAAGTGTTCAATTCTAATTTTGAGAAAAACATGTGAAAATGAATGAGTAAGCAATTAAATCCACTTGAATGGTCTTTCATTTATTTTTCTGCTTTCGTTTCACTCACTCCCCGAGTTTGTGAAAATTCGGGGCGTGACAACGTGGTATCAAAGCATAGGTTCGAATGCCTAGAGACTGTGGGGTGTTGTTGAACACAATGGGACTATGACGTATGGTTTAGAATTTGTATAAACCTTGTGTAATGTTTAGAGTTTGAAAGCTAGGTATTAGAGTCTAGTTTGAGAATACTTAGTGACGATAGGGTGTTGTTGAACACCATGGGAATTCCTAGAGGAGAGAGTGTGACTTAGTGTAAACTGTCGGTGGTATGAGATAGGGCCTTGTGTGTTACGTGACTATTTATACTTAAAGCATGACTAGTTGGGATTATGTGTTAGTTGAAATTATACTATGAGGCATGATTACATGATTTGGTGCAGTGAGATGCATGATATGTGTAATGTGTATATTGGCATGACCGTATGTGATTTGGTATATGTTTACATGTGTGATAGATGATACTTGTTTTGTCTTTATAATAGCATGTAGCATTGTGGAAGAATGTCATAGGATGTGAAATACATTAGATGAGTAAAAGCTGAAATTATAAATGATGCTTGTTCCTACTATAGGATGCTATCCAAAACACAGGGTTGAGGTAAAATAAGTTAAGGGTAAGGGAGAAATTTTGTTCTCGAACCTCTATCAACCTTAGTAACCCGATTGACGTGAGATTTAGGATCTAATGTCTTGGAACAGTGGATGGAATTTAGACCTTAAGTTAGTTGGACTAGTTGAATACTAGCACGACTTGGGCATGTGTGTGTTGTATTGCTTAAATGGATTTTTTTCTTTTTAGAAAGACTGTGTTAGAGCGTGGTATTATTTTTTTATTATAAACAATGGATGAAGGTGGTTTACGTGAGTTTTATAATTTATGATTAAGCAAGTACATCTACGAGATTTTTTTTTTTGGTTATCAGGTAATGATTGATGATCTCTGGTTTTAAGAAAATTGTATGAACATGAATAGTCTGAAAAATATTATTGTGGATTAATCCGGATTATGATGTAATTGAGTTTTGATTTCGTGCTTAGGACGAATATTGAAAAATTCAAGTGATGTGAATCTGAAAGTTGGGGGATTGAAATGATTTCTTTATTTAACTAGAATATGTTATTTTGTGGTGGCCTGTGGAGGTGACCTAGTGATGGATACTATTGACTTACCTAGTCCTATAAGATGATCAATACTAGTTGTTATGAGAAAAATGAATTGGTTAAATGAACTTGTGAATATATGCCTTGTGAAAATAATGAGTTGCATAAAATGGACCAAATTGAGGTGTGAATTATAAACCTAGTTCTAGCATAGTTTGTAAGAGTGATTACATAATTATGATTGAATGAAGGATAAATATTGGTTGTTGCTTTGAAGGAAATTGTATATCAGGTTAAGAGTTGGATGATGTAAATTTTTGGATAAGAGCCTTATGTTTAAGATGCAAATTATATGAATATACTTGGGGTAGTGTGACACTGACGAGAATCAGTGGAGATTGCTCAATAGAGATAGCTAACCGTGTCCTTTAATTTGACTTCATTCTACTTGACATGCCTAGTTTTGGCATTATATTGAGGATGTATTGGTTGTTTTCTTTTCAGGCGAGTGTAGACTACTGTAGGGGGAAAGTGACGGTGTGTACTCCTGAGAGAGATAGTTTTTATTTCATGGGGTGTCCGTGGATCCTTCTAAGATGGACTTTGTTATGAGTTAGGAGAGGTTAGACCTCGACTTAATTGGACTGGTATGGATTATGTGATTAGGTGAGTGCTTGTTACTTATTATGTGAAATTGTACCGGGTGTTTATTTTCTTGATTTGCTAGGAGTATATGGTATGCTTAATTATTGATAAATTGGGGATAGATGCTTATAGCTATGTAACAGACCTAGTGATTTATGAGGTAGACTATATGCTTGTTATCTATGAGATAGGCCATAAGCCTGGACATCCATAGGGCCGGTTATGTGCCTAGTTACCCATGTGATAAGCTGTATGCTCATTTATGTATATGTATATTCCTAGGATGGATCATAATCTTAAGTGTTTATGTGGTAGGCTACATGTTAGCTGTGGAATGTTGTTTATTGATTCTATGTGTGCATGCTAGGTTAGTACCCGATATTCATAGGGTTACAGTACTATGACTATGATATCTAAACAGACTGGATTGGTAGTAATACATGTATAAAAGTATGCTTAACCATGTTGTGTATGTATGAATGACTAAATGAATATTAACTGTTATGAGCATATGATATAGAAATGTATATACTAGGTCATAAACCCATGTGGTTAGGATCACTTGAAATTGTATTATGAAAATACTGAATTGGTAACAGGTTTTGAGTTACAAGGGTATGGACTGGCTAATCCATCACCCAGTAACGAAAGGAGTTGTAAAGACTTGAAAATTTGGAATAAATTTTTTTTATTATTATTATATAGCACTATTTGAATGTCTCTAATTTTTAATTAATTTAAACTGTGAAAAATATTCTAATATATATATATATATATATATACAAATGAATAAATATATATAAATATACATGTGTGTATGTAAATGTGCTTTAGTGTGCAATTGTGTGAAATTAAGTGCATGTGTATATACGTATATAATTATATACTTATGTGTACTAGTATGTGCAAGTGCATAATTAAGTGTGTGTGAGTGAATATATGTGTATACATGTGTAACCAAATTAAATAAAAGTAAAAATAAATAAATAAAATAATAACGATAATAAATAAAATAAAATAATAGTAATAACAAAATGAAATAAAGGTATGCTGTGTACATTGTGTGTGTAAGTGAAGTGTGCAGAGTGTGTACAGTGCACAGTGTGTGTATAGATATATATATGTCAACCTCTTTGAGTGCAACACATGTGTAGGTATGATGAGAATTCCTGAGGTCTATGCTCCCATGAGTATTACGTGTGTGAAGTGAAGAAGAAATCATAAGTCATGAGTGGTATGCAGGCCTAATGGTAGAGAGAGAGAGGGCAGTAGTAATATATATTTTCATACTTGTATGTGTGAGAGCTAGGGAGAAAACAGAAAAGAAGGAAGCAAGGTGAGGAACTGAGAGGACCATTGGGATATCCAGAAGAGGGAGGGTGCCATTGTTGAGGTAAACACTAACAACCCATTTATTTTCTCTCTCTAGAATTTCTATATGTACAATCTGTTTTAAAAGCAAGATAGCTAGATCTTATTGTAGTATCCTATTAAGCATGAACTATAGGGTTAAGTAGCAAAAGAAATCACATGAAATGATTAAGAAATGAAAAAGAAAACTTAAGTTGCAGGTTTTATATTAGTTTTGGACTCTTAGTATTTTATGTGTAAAACTCAACCAAAAAGACCTAGACGTAATCCTATGAAGTGCAGAAACTTAATAGAAAAAGAAAAAGAATGAAAACAGTTAAGAAATGAGGGGATACAGTGGTTTTTTAGGTGGCCGAAAAATAGAGGTCGGTGTCAGAGAATGGGTCTTTTGGGGGCTGAAATCATTTTAAAGGAGTCCCCAAATATTCTAGGAGTGATTTCATGTGAAAAGATTGAAGTTTGGGTGTTAAAAACATGAAAAAAATCAAGAGGGGCTGCGGTTTTTCGGCGACCGGCCCCGGCCAGGTCACCGGAGAAGACGACCGGAATGTCGTCTAAGGGAGAGAGGGTTTTAAAAGTTTAAAACTTTGATTTGGGCTTTTTTTTTTTTTTAAGTCCTTGGGCTATTAAGTTTGGGCCTTCCTTTTTTTTTTAAATCCTTGGACTCTTTTAAGTCATTGGGCCTCATGAGTTGGACCTAACTGCTTTAGTTAAAAAGAATTTTAAAAAGAAAATAAAGAGGAAAAAGGGGTGGGGGGAATGCTGCTAAAGAGGTTCAAACGTGGGATTAGTAGGATGGGAGCCCAAGTCCATTGCCACTTGGACAGGCGCACCTGTGTTAACACACCCACCAAAATATATATATATATATATAATAAAATTGATTAATTCATAAATTAAAAAGGGGGTGCGCAGGGGCTGGGATTCGAACGCAGGAGCTGTAGGAACAGTGAGGGACTTATGGCCAGTTTGGATGGTTACCAACCGTGCCAACTAATTCCCTCAAAATATATATAATATGTAACTAAAATAATTAATTAATTAAATTAAATAATAGTGAAATGGCCCGGAATCTAAATTAAACAAATCATTAGTGTTTTCTTTATGTCTTGGACATTCTGAATCCAATGGTGAGGTCCGTTTTGTGAGGCGAGGTCTCAAAAAAATAAAAGACCCGTAGGAACACCAAAAAATGACCAAAATGCCCATGGATCAAAGACTAGTCAAACGAACCCCGATTAAAATAAAAGAATAGTGAATTTTTATTATTTCAAATATTCTGAACTCAACAGTAGAGTCCAATTTATGAAAAGATGCCTCGAGAAATAGGAACCCGTGAAAGTACAAAATGACCGTTTTGCCCTTTTGGCACAAATGTCCAAATTAAATTCCGCGAAAGCCTAAACCGAATTTCTTTGACGTTTCGGACCCAATGATAGAGTTTATTCTAGTAAAGTAGGGACTCATGATATAAAAACATAAATTTAATGAATAACATAATTCAAGTAAAGATAGACTAAGTTGTGTCGCAATGATTTTAGGAACATCGAAGGGCAAGGAGAAGATAGTCTAGACCTTCTGGTTGGAGACAGTAAAAGGGATTGCATTCTCATTGATTAGTTCGGCTACACCGCGAGCACGATTTCTTAGGGTTGAGACCAACCTATCAGGTATGATATTTTGCTAAGTAAGAAATAGGATTAAGTTCAGGAGTGATTGCCACGTTGACTTAATGATTCACATATTTGTTTGATTGTTTATATGCTTATGTGTTTCTTGTTATCTTTCTGAATGTTTGGCTAAGTGATAGAAATGGGCCATGACTATATGTATATTCCATGTGTTGGCACAATGTGTGATTTATGTTTTTAGAGAATTGTCAAGATGTTGAATGTGTAAATCAAGAATGTGATTAAATTGATTGTTCATGATATGCAGACTTGTGGAAGAAGCTTTGTGATTTAATGTCATTGTTGCTTTAAGTAGAATATGCATTACTTAAAGTATGTTTCATGTATTGATAAATTGTTTCGTTGAGATTACATTATTGCATGGTGGAGTCAAGGCATATTGGCATAGTGTGATTCCTTGAAAGCATAGTGTAGGTTGAGCACGTGGTGTTATGCATTATGAGGGTGCAGATCCTGTGATGAAAAACCCAAAATTGGCCATTGGTACTCATGCCAGCGGGGACGGACCGTAAAGTGAGACATACAGGTGGTACTCATGCCAATAGGGAAGGACCGTAAAGTGAGACATAGGTGTGGCATAGAGTTGCATGGGTGCGTCATAAATATTGTTCATGTACTGCATTGACGATATTGGATGACATGTAGATATAAATGTACACTTGCACATGCCACGCCTTAATTTTGTTTCTTGCATTAGCATTATATTATACCAGCAGTTGAGCTAACCCATTCGTGAGATATCATATTATAGATGACGCCCCTACTACTTGAGATTTGATGAGGTCTTACCGAAAGAAAGGGAAAGGAACCTACAAGTGTATTTGGCCCTTGGAGGGCATATTTTGAGATGTAAGGGCTTAAGCCCATAATGACATGAACAATTTGTTTTCTTGACTGTACTTTACATGTTATGTGTTGATGAGAACGGATGTCTGTCTAGTTAAATCCTTTAAACTGTCATTTATTTACCTTTCTTGTCTTTTATCGCTCACCCCCGGGTTCATGGAAATTCGGGGCGTGACAGGAGTTGTGATCCATGAAGGGTTATCACCTAGTTATATACAGGAAAAAGGCAAAATATACCTAATAAGACGATTCAAGGCAACAAGGAAAAATGAATTAACTAAGGCGAACTTGCATGAGTATATACAAATTACATGATGGAAATGTAATATATCTTTAGTATTTGTCAAGGTTTGATTGATTTGTTATATGTATTAAGTATGAGATTTTTTTTTACTTAATATATGTGTAAAGTATGTGAGTATAAATGAAGTATGTTAAATTCTTTGATGTGTAAGAGATATGTATTGCATGTTTTGTTTTTATATACACCCATGGATTGGGTACATATGTGTTTACATGTTTATGTTGCATTTTGGAGCATGTCATTAGATAGTGCATGGAATTAAAAGCTTGAAAGCTTAAAATGATGAAGATGGAAAAACTTTTAACCAAATGTGGGAGTGTATGAGGAATGTACCTTGGATACGGGGTAGAAAAGATTTTAATTTATCCTTGATGAATTAGATTGCTGAACTATTAGTTGATGATAGTGTTGTTGATATAGTGAGTGAATTGTGAATGGCATGGTTAGGTCAAGCTGGTGGTAAGTATAATTTCAAATTTTGCTTAGCATGTAAATTGAGAATGGAAATTTTAATTTGAAAATGGAATGATCTTGTGGAAGTCCAGGGACTTGTGAACAAAAATAGTGGATTATTATTAATATTGGATTATGATTCACTACCAATATTAATGGATACTCTTGGAATGTAAGATTAGTTAGAAATAGTATGTCTCAGGAATGGAGTGATTTATAGATATGCATATTGAACTGAGGTTGGCTACTGAGAATTATAATAATGCATTTGATGGCTTTTGATTTTTAGTAGAGTATAAAAGTGCTAGAAATTTTGTTATGACTATTTCTTATTGTGGCTACATAGTGATTGGATTGATCTTCAAGTGTAAGGTTTTTTATTATATTTCTTTGATGATAAAAGTCATTTTGTTAGTCAGGCCTGTGTATGCCAGTTTTGTTTTTCCTAGTAATTGATGGATGATGGATTTTAATCATAAATTTACCTGATGAGTGGACACTAACAGTGATGAATTAGTTTGGGACATTCTAATGATTTACTTGGGGACGATTACTATTGTAAGAAGAGTGAATTCTCCCTAGAATGATTTGATAATGTATCTTGTGATGATTGTGAAATTATATGAGTTGAAAAACTCAATTTGAGGACTTATGACGAAATGACTGAATGATGAATCTGATGTGTAGAATGGTTTCTGATAGTGTTGATTATAGTGACTAAATTAAGTTAGATTTGAAACTAATGTGATGAGTTTCATATGATTAACGGGCTCTTTTAATTAATTAAGAACTCGACATGAGTGTTATAGATCTTTGCAAGATCTTGATTGATAAAAGTATTGGAGAAGTAGCCTATCGGTTGGCGCTACCGCCATAGTTATCTGGGGTTCATGAAGTCTTTCATGTATTGATGTTGGGGAAGTATGAGCTTGACCCTTCACTTATACTAGATTAGGTCGATCTTGAAGTGGAGGGCGGTATTTCTTATGATGAGAGGCCTATAGAGATATTGGACTCGGGGGACCAGGGTTTTGAGGGGCAAGACCATCCCTTTGGTCGGGGTTCTTTGGAGCCATTATAGGGTCAAGGAGGTCGCTTGAGAATGTGAGATTGAAATCTGTACTAGGTGTCCGGAGTAGTTTGTTTCTAGAGGTACATTTTTAAATTTTGGGACGAAGTTTTTTTAAGGGAGGAAGGATGTAGAGATCTGAAAAATGAGGGTAAATTTTTTGTTTTTGCCGGTACGGCACTATTCATGCGTAGTTTTGCTGGTAGGGTGTTTTCATGCATCATTTAGTTATAAGTTATGTTCAGAAGCATATTTTGAATGTGCCATAGAAGAAAAACATGCTTATAATATTAAAATAAACCTCCTGTAAAAATTTAAGCATGTTTGGAGACAGTTTCAAAAATTGGACCAAAAGGGCATCCCGGGTGGAAACGGACCAAACCCGGCCACAGGAAAAATTTTTTTTTTTTGAAAATTTTCATTTAAAATGATTTTAAGAACTTTGGCTAAAACAAAATGTTAAATTGAGGCATTTCGGGACGAGTTGTAGTGTAACGGGGCCCGGATTCATGAAGGACAAAAGGGTCATTTTGCACCTTTGCCCCTCCACTATAAA
The DNA here is from genome assembly GCA_008638375.1 of Nyssa sinensis. NCBI lineage: Eukaryota > Viridiplantae > Streptophyta > Magnoliopsida > Cornales > Nyssaceae > Nyssa > Nyssa sinensis. Next base: position 13,525,814 of record CM018035.1, on the reverse strand, counting down.
TACAGCCCCTTAGTGTATTTTTTTTTTCATATTTTTGGGCTGAGATTCAGAGCAGAGGTCTTGCATGGTGAAAAGGTGAAAAAAAAGCCCTAGGTTCTTCAAGCTTCAAGTCACCAAAACACACTCCTAGGCCGGGATTCTTGCGAGGCTTCCTTCTAGGAAGTTGTTCCTCTCATCAATATCTATATTCTCACCTATCGGTTTGGCTATGCAGCAAACAAAACTTTCCCGGTTTGAGAAAAACCATTCTAGGTATGATACTTTGCTAAGCTAGGAATAGATTTGAGTTTTCTTGCCTTCCTACATGTTGTTTGAGTGTTTAAGGTGTTTATTTGATGTTAGGAAATCACTTAGAAAGTAGTTTCTTTGAAAACTTAGAGTTAGTAGTTTGGGTGTTTATGTGTTCTTTAAGTTCTTTGATGATTTGTTGCCATGATCAAGGTGTATCTTGTTTATGTGTTTGGATTATTATATTTTTGCTTATATGCATATTGATATATCTTGGTCTTGGAGGATGTGATGGCTTAAATGTCTTGGTACTTTATGAAAATTATATGTTCTTTGTGAATTAGTAAATTTGTGAAAATGTGGCTTGAACATGTGATGACATGGATTAATTATGGCATATGTTCATGTGTAAGATGTTTAGGGATTTTGAAGTTATAATTTATGTTGGACATAATGCATGACTTGAAGAGAACACCATGTGTTTGATGAATTGTCATATTAAAGTTACATGATGAGATCATAGCATTTTGGCATATTGTGATTCCTTGGAAATATGGTGTAGGTTGAGCACGTGGTGCTATGCATTATGAGGGTGTAGATCCTGTGGTGAAAAATCCAAAATTTGGCCAGTGCATCGGTTCCTAATTGACCCGACGAGAGCCGTCCGTGAAACAGGTGTGGTACTCGATTGACCATCGGATGTGATCCGTGAAACCGAGACATGAGTGTGGCATAGAGTTTGCATGGGTGCGTCATGCACATTGTCAGTACATTGAATAGATGAATTGTATGGCATGTAGATATAAATGAACACTTGCACATGCCACGTCTTAAATTTGTTCCTAGTATTAGCATTGTGTTATACCAGCAGTTGCGTTAACGCATTTGTGGGATATCATATTACAGATAACGCTCTTGTTGTTTGAGACTTGTTTGAGTCTTGAAAAATGGAAGCAAAATGGATCATGTAGAAGATTTGGCCCTTGGGGCATATTTTGATGATGTATAAGGTTGTAAGCCCTAAGACCACGTGTATTTATTTGTATACATTTAGTTTATCATGAAAACAAGTGGGCAAGGCTTTATGATTGTAATTAATGTGATGATGTGAAATTTTAAATTCCAAAGTATGTGTATATGTGGAGAAATACATAATTAGAATGATGTATGTTTAATTTGATGAACTTGTGGCTAACGAGAGAGGGTGGGTTGTTTACATATGTATGCATATGGATATTGTGAAAATTAGGTGAAAACAATTCTTAGCAAAACAAAGGAGGTTATGTCAAAATTTTTGGAGAATTAAAACATTAGATAAGTGTGTAAAACACCCTTGAAATAGGTAGGAAAAGTGCTTAAAATGGGGGTTTAGAAACTTGGGAAAAATGGGTTAAAAATGGGTGAAAATGGCTTGAAAAACTTGGGAAAAAAGGCCACAAAATAGAAAAATTTGGAACAGCAAACAGAGAAATTTAGCTACAGCAATTACTCTATAGCTACAGTGTTTCTATAGGAAATCAGGAAAAACAGCTTGTAGTCAGTACAGTAACTCAGACCGACATGCCGGACTGCCCAGTCACGCGCCCAGCCGCCTCTACCGCGTGCCAGCCCGCTCGCGCTTGCCGCGACTGCCCGCACGCCCAGCCTTGCCCCACTGCCTTGCCATGGCTTACCTGCTGCTGTCCTTGTGCAACAGCCCCTGATACTCCTCCTTGACTCCATCTTTTGGCCACCTTTTTTAGCCATTTTTGGGATACTTTTTGAGCTAAATTGGGGCATTATTTTGGGCCATGTTTGGCCAATTTTTAGACCATGTTTGGCAACCATTTAGGGCTATGTTTGACCACTCAATTGGACTATGTTTGATCATTTTATGGGGCCATGTTTGGCCACTCTTCTAGGCCATGTTTGGCCACATACTTGGACCAATTTAGGTAGACTTCTTGACTTATTCTTCGCATATGACTTAGGGTAACTTGGGGCCTATTTGGACCATAATTCTAAAACATTTTTTGGGACATTTTAGGGATCCTTTGGAAGCCATTTTTGAACGTGACTTAAACCAATTTGAACACCAACTGCGTGAGATAATTAAGTAACCTTGGGAGACCATTTTAGTCATGTTAAATAGCAAGTGTTTAATTCTAATTTTGAGAAAAACATGTGAAAATGAATGAGTAAGCAATTAAATCCACTTGAATAATCTTTCATTTATTTTTCTGCTTTCGTTTCACTCACTCCCCGAGTTTGTGAAAATTCGGGGCGTGACAAGGATCTTTGATAGGAGGTGCCAGAAGGTTGCTAGTTAATGGTTACCTATTCCAATAATCTTATCATCTTTGAATATGCAAGTGTTACAGTCCATTTTTTCTTGAATTTTTTTAAATTTTCATAGCCATGCAAATATATAAATCTATATATATATACATATTCATTTATATATATATGTATATCTATGTGGGTGTAGGTATATTCATAAAAATGTGTATATATATTCATATAATTGTCATTTATAAAATAAATACAATTGTATGTCATTACAATGGATCTAAAATCGTAAAACAAACAAACTGTATGTTTTTTAGCTCAAACAAGAATACTTGTGGACTGTATACCGATTTACTATCTATTTAATGGAATCCACACTAATTAACTCATAAACAAATTTCACAAAAATGATCCTTGCACACTTGTAAATTAAAATATGTGTGTGTGGGGAAGATTTCTTTTCTTCTTTGTAATAATTTTTTCTTTTGCATTTTCCTTGTCTCGAATTTTCTTTTCTTTTATCTCATCATTAAAGGGGAAAAAAATCAAATTCATAAAACTCGTTTTCTCTATTTCATTTTCCCTATTTCATTGTCAAGAAAGAGAGAAGACAAGTCTTCTCAACAACTAAATGGAAGATGGAAAATATATATAATGACAAGTCATGAATTTGGATTAGAAAAGGACACGTGTGAAGGAAAAAATTATTCTTTTATTTGCTTTGGGTAAATTAAAATAAAAAGGAATGTGAGACAAAAACTATAGTACAGCCACTTGCTCTCTCTCTCTCTCTCTCTCTCTCTCTCTCTCTTAATCCAACCAATAATCTATACTTATCCTGTAAACTCAAAACCAACAAACATTCTAAATAATTCAAATTTTTTAACGCAAAATATAGTGAGATATACTGACTCACGTCATGAAAAATTCCTAAGTAATAGCTTTACGATATGCCTATAAATTCTTAGTTATGTGCATAATTTTCTTTACATTTGAATGTTTTTCTTCATATATTCAATAGCTATGTGCTTTTCTTTACATTTGAGTGTTTTTCTTCATATTCACAAACTTTGCTTGTCGAGCGCGTAAAGTTGTTTAAATGTAAACATTAAAAGTAGCATAGGATGCTCATTCAGGATTATGAGAAGACAGCCAATTAAATTCCTTAATATTACTACTAAAAAAAATATCAAAACTTTCAAACCTTCAACATTTTTGATCAATGGCTAGCTCTAGCCCTTCATGTGCAAAAGTCTACATGTGGCACATCATCCCATCCTTAGATCCATGATCCCCTGGACTATCAGAATAATAAACCATAATATATATATAGTTGCCTCGGTATTCGTGATGAAAAGGTCAAAACTTAACAAAGACTTTATTTGTGATAATCACACTTTGTTGCATGGCAACACAATTTGGCCATCAATCTCAATAACCCAATTCTTCTCTATCTATCGTCATTCTCTACATCTTTCTCTCACCACGATCTCATCTGAAGGGTGCGTTCTAAGAAATTTTTTCATCTAGGAATTGGATATGAATGAGTCGGTTGTTGTTGGGATCTTTGAAAGGAGGTGCCAGAAGGTTGCGGGTTAATGGTTGCCTATTCTAATAATCTTCTCATCTTTGAATAGGTTAGTATATTAGTCCATTTTTTCTTGGAAAATTTTCAAGTTTCATAACCATGCACATATATAAATCTGTATATATATGTATATATAAGTGGGTGTAGGTATATTCTTATAAATGTGTATATATATTCATATAATTGTCATTTATAAAAAAAAGGTATAGTAGTTATGTTATCACAATGGATCTAAAATCGTAAAACAAACAAACTGCATGTTTGTTAGCTCAAACAAGAATATGTGTGGACTATATACCAATTTACTATCTATTTAAAGTACTCCATACTAATTAACTCATAAAACAATCACAAACATTATCCATGCACACTTGTAAGTTAAAATATGTGTGTGGGGAAGATTTCTTTTCTTCTTTGTAATAATTTTTTATTTTACATTTTGCTTGTCTCGAATATTCTTTTCTTTTATCTCATCATTAATGGGAAAAAAATCACATTCATAAAACTCATTTTCTCTCTTTCATTTTCCCTATTTCATTGTCAATAGAAAGAGAAAACAAGTCTTCTCAACAACTAAATGGAAGATATACATAATGACAAGCCATAAATTTGGGTTAGAAAAGGACACGAGACGTGTAAAGGAAAAAATTATTCTTGCATTTGCTTTGGGTAAATTAAAATAAAGAGGAATGTGAGAGAAAAACTATAGTACATCCACTTGCTTTCTCTCTCTCTCTCTCTCTCTCAATGCCAACCAATAATCTAAACTTATCCTGTTAACTCACAACCAACAAACATTCTAAATAATTCAAACTTTTTAACACAAAATATATTGAGATATACTAACTCACGTCATGAAAAATTTTTAGGTAATAGCTTTGCGATATGCCTCTGAATTCTTAGTTATATGCATAATTGTCATTACATTTGAATGTTTTTCTTCATATATTCGATAGCTATGTGCTTTTCTTTACATTTGAATGTTTTTCTTCATATTCACAGACTTTGCTCGGTGAGTGAGTAAAGTTGTTTAAATGTAAACATTAAAAATAGCATAGGATGCTCATTCAGGATTATGAGAAGACAACCAATTAAATTCCTTAATATTACTGCTAAAAAAAATATCAAAACTTTCAAACCTTTAAAATTTTTGATCAATGGCTTGCTCTAGCCCTTCATGTGCAAGAGTGTACATGTGGCACATCATCCCATCCTTAGATCCATGATCCCTTAGACTATCAGAATAATAAACCATAATGTATATATTGTTGCCTCAGTATTCGTGATGAAAAGGTCAAAACTTAACAAAGACTTTATTTACGAAAATCACACTTTGTTGCATGGCAACACAATTTGGCCATCAATCTTGCTAACCCAATTCTTCTCTATCTATCGTCACTCTCTACATCTTTCTTTCACCACGATCTCATCTGAAGGGTGCGTTCTAAGAAATTTTTTCGTTTGGGAATTAGATATGAATGAGTCAGTTGTTGTTGAGATCTTTGAAAAGAGGTGCCAGAGGGTTGCGGGTTAATGGTTGCCTATTCTAATAATCTTATCATCTTTGAATAGGTAAGTATATCAATCCATTGTTTCTTGAACAATTTTCAATTTTCATAACCATGCACATATATAAATCTGTATATATATTCAAATATATTATTATATGTATATATATGTGGGTGTAGGTATATTCTTATAAATGTGTATATATATATATATTCATATAATTGTCATTTATAAAAAAAGTACAGTAGTTATGTCATCACAATGGATCTAAAATCGTAAAACAAACAAACTGCATGTTTGTTAGCTCAAATAAGAATATGTGAGGACTATATACTAATTTACTATCTATTTAAAGGACTCCACACTAATTAACTCATAAAACAATCACAAACATTATTCTTGCACACTTGTAAGTTAAAATATGTGTGTGGGGAAGATTTCTTTTCTTGTTTGTAATAATTTTTTATATTGCATTTCTCTTGCCTCAAATTTTCTTTTCTTTTATCTCATCATTAACGGGAAAAAAAATCACATTCATAAAACTCATTTTCTGCCTTTCATTTTCCCTATTTCATTGTCCAGAAAGAGAGATGACAAGTCTTGTCAGCAACTAAATGGAAGATGGAAGATATATATAATGACAAGTCATGAATTTGGATTAGAAAAGGACATGAGACGTGTGAAGGAAAGAATTATTCTTGCATTCGCGTTGGGTAAATTGAAATAAAGAGGAATGTGAGACAAAAACAATAGTACATCAACTTTCTCTCTCTCTCTCTCTCTCTCTCTCTCTCTCTCTCTCTCGCACAATGCCAGCCAATAATCTAAACTTATCCTGTTAACTCACAACCAACAAACATTCTAAATAATTCAAATTTTTTAACACAAAATATAATGAGATATACTGACTCATGCCTATGAATTCTTAGTTATATGCGTAATTTTCTTTACATTTGAATGTTTTTCTACATATATTTGATAACTATGTGCTTTTTGTTACATTTCAATGTTTTTCTTGATATTCACAGACTATGTTTGGCGAGTGAGTAAAGTTGTTTAAATGTAAACACTAAAAATATCTTAAGATGCTCATTCAGGATTATGAAAAGACAGCCAATTAAATTCCTTAATATTACTGCTAAAGAAAATATCAAAACTTTCAAACCTTTAACCTTTTTGATCAATGGCTAGCTCTAGCCCTTCATGTGCAAGAGTGTACATGTGGCACATCATCCCATCATTGGATCCATCATCCTCTGGACTATCTGCACAATAAACCATTATGTATATATAGTTGCCTCGGTATTCGTCATGAAAAATCAATTAACAAAGACTTTATTTATGATAATCACACTTTGTTGCATGGAAACACAATTTGGCCATCAATCTCACTAATCCAATTCTTCTCTTTCTATCGTTACTCTCTATATCTTTCTCTCACCATGATCTCATCTGAAGGGTGCATTCTAAGAAATTTTTTCGTCTGGGAATTGGATATGGATGAGTCGGTTGTTGTTGGGATCTTTGAGAGGAGGTGCCAGGACGTTGCTAGTTAATGGTTACCTATTCCAATAATCTTATCATCTTTGAATAGGCAAGTATATCAGTCCATTTTTTCTTGAATTTTTTTTAAATTTTCATAGCCATGCACATATATAAAAATATGTGGGTGTAGGTATATTCATAAAAATGTGTATATATATATTCATATAATTGTCATTTATAAAATAAATACAATTGTTATGTCATCACAGTGGATCTAAAATCGTAAAACAAACAAACTGCATGTTTTTTAGCTCAAATAAGAATACGTGTGGACTATATACCAATTTACTATCTATTTAATGGAATCCACACTAATTAACTCATAAACAAATTCACAAAAATTATCCTTGCACACTTGTAAGTTAAAATATGTGTGTGTGAAGATTTCATTTCTTCTTTGTAATAATTTTTTATTTTAAATTTTGCTTGTCTCGAATTTTCTTTTCTTTTGTCTCATCATCAAGGGGAAAAAAAATCAAATTCATAAAACTCGTTTTCTCTATTTCATTTTCCCTATTTCATTGTCAAGAAAGAGAGAAGACCAATCCTCTCAACATCTAAATGAAAGATGGAAAATATATATAATGACAAGTCATGAATTTGGATTAGAAAAGGACACGTGTGAAGGAAAAAATTATTCTTGCATTTGCTTTGGGTAAATTAAAATAAAGAGGAATGTGAGACAAAAACTATAGTACAGCCACTTGCTCTCTCTCTCTCTCTCTCTCTCTCTCTCTCTCTCTCAATACCAGCCAATAATCTAAACTTATCCTGTTAACTCACAACCAACAAACATTCTAAATAATTCAAATTTTTTAACACAAAATATAATGAGATATACTGACTCATGTCATGAAAAATTTCTAGGTAATAGCTTTGCGATATGCGTATGAATTATTAGTTATATGCGTAATTTTCTTTACATTTGAATGTTTTTCTACATATATTCGATAACTCTTTTCGTTACATTTGAATGTTTTTCTTGATATTCACTAACTTTGTTTGGCGAGTGAGTAAAGTTGTTTAAACGTAAACACTAAAAATATCATAGGATGCTCATTCAGGATTATGAGAAGACAGCCAATTAAATTCCTTAATATTACTGCTAAAGAAAATATCAAAACTTTCAAACCTTCAACCTTTTGATCAATGGCTAGCTCTAGCCCTTCATGTGCAAGAGTGTACATGTGGCACATCATCCCATCCTTGGATCCATCATCCCCTGGACTATCTGCACAATAAACCATTATGTATATATAGTTGTCTTGGTATTCGTGATGAAAAAATCAATTCACAAAGACTTTATTTATGATAATCACACTTTGTTGCATGGAAACACAATTTGGCCATCAATCTCACTAATCCAATTCTTCTCTTTCTATCATTACTCTCTATATCTTTCTCTCACCATGATCTCATCTGAAGGGTGCATTCTAAGAAATTTTTCCGTCTGGGAATTGGATATGAATGAGTCGGTTGTTATTGTGATCTTTGGGAGGAGGTGTCAGAAGGTTGTTAGTTAATGATTACCTATTCCAATAATCTTATCATCTTTGAATAGGCAAGTATATCAGTCCATTTTTTCTTGAATTTTTTTTTAATTTTCATAGCCATGCACATATATAAAGCTATATATATATATTCATTTATATATATATATGTATATATATGTGGGTGTAGGTATATTCATAAAAATGTGTATATATATTCATATAATTGTCATTTATAAAATAAATACAATTGTTATGTCATCACAGTGAATCTAAAATCGTAAAACAAACAAACTGCATGTTTTTTAGCTCAAACAAGAATACGTGTGGACTATATACCAATTTACTATCTATTTAATGGAATCCACACTAATTAACTCATAAACAAATTCACAAAAATTATCCTTGCACACTTGTAAGTTAAAATATGTGTGTGTGTGTGTGTGTGAAGATTTCTTTTCTTCTTTGTAATAATTTTTTATTTTGCATTTTGCTTGTCTCGAATTTTCTTTTCTTTTGTCTCATCATCAAGGGGAAAAAAAATCAAATTCATAAAACTCGTTTTCTCTATTTCATTTTCCCTATTTCATTGTCAAGAAAGAGAGAAGACCAGTCCTCTCAACATCTAAATGAAAGATGGAAAATATATATAATGACAAGTCATGAATTTGGATTAGAAAAGGACACGTGTGAAGGAAAAAATTATTCTTGCATTTGCTTTGGGTAAATTAAAATAAAGAGGAATGTGAGACAAAAACTATAGTACAGCCACTTGCTCTCTCTCTCTCTCTCTCTCTCTCTCTCTCTCTCTCTATACCAGCCAATAATCTATACTTATCCCGTTAACTCACAACCAACAAATATTCTAAATAATTCAAATTTTTTAACGCAAAATATAGTGAGATATACTGACCCACGTCATGAAAAATTCCTAGGTAACAGTTTTACGATATGCCTTTGAATTCTTAGTTATGTGCATAATTTTCTTTACATTTGAATGTTTTTCTTCATATATTCGATAACTATGTGCTTTTCTTTACATTTAAGTGTTTTTCTTCATATTTACAGACTTTGCTTGGCGAGTGCGTAAAGTTGTTTAAATGTAAACATTAAAAATAGCATAGGATGCTCATTCAGGATTATGAGAAGACAACCAATTAAATTCCTTAATATTACTGCTAAAAAGAAATATCAAAACTTTCAAACCTTCAACATTTTTTAATCAATGGCTAGCTCTAGCCCTTCATGTGCAAGAGTGTACATGCGGCACATCATCCCATCCTTAGATCCATGATCCCCTGGACTATCAAAATAATAAACCATAATATATATATATATATATAGTTGCCTCAGTATTCGTGATGAAAAGGTCAAAACTTAACAAAGACTTTATTTACGATAATCACACTTTGTTGCATGTCAACACAATTTGGCCATCAATCTCAATAACCCAATTCTTCTTTATCTATCGTCATTCTCTACATCTTTCTCTCACCACGATCTCATCTGAAGGGTGCGTTCTAAGAAATTTTTTCATCTAGGAATTGGATATGAATGAGTCAGTTGTTGTTGGGATCTTTGAAAGGAGGTGCCAGAAGGTTGCGGGTTAATGGTTGCCTATTCTAATAATCTTATCATCTTTGAATAGGTTAGTATATCAGTCTATTTTTTCTTGAAAAATTTTCAATTTTCATAACCATGCACATATATAAATCTGTATATATATGTATATATAAGTTGGTGTAGGTATATTCTTATAAATGTGTATATATATTCACATAATTGTCATTTATAAAAAAGTACAGTAGTTATGTCATCACAATGGATCTAAAATCGTAAAACAAACAAACTGCATGTTTGTTAGCTCAAATAAGAATATGTGTGGACTATATAACGATTTACTATCTATTTAAAGGATTCCACACTAATTAACTCATAAAACAATCACAAACATTATTCTTACACACTTGTAAGTTAAAATATGTGTGTGGGGAAGATTTCTTTTCTTCTTTGTAACAATTTTTTATATTGCAATTTGCTTGTCTCAAATTTTCTTTTCTTTTATCTCATCATTAACGGGAAAAAAAATCACATTCATAAAATTCATTTTCTACCTTTCATTTTCCCTATTTCATTGTCCAGAAAGAGAGATGGCAAGTCTTGTCAACAACTAAATGGAAGATGGAAGATATATATAATGACAAGTCATGAATTTGGATTAGAAAAGGACACGAGACATGTGAAGGAAAGAATTATTCTTGCATTCGCGTTGGGTAAATTAAAATAAAGAGGAATGTGAGACAAAAACTATAGTACATTCACTTTCTCTCTCTTTCTCTCTCTCTCTCTCTCTCTCTCTCTCTCTCTCTCTTTCAATGCCAGCCAATAATCTAAACTTATCCTGTTAACTCACAACCAACAAACATTATAAATAATTCAAATTTTTTAACACAAAATATAATGAGATATACAAACCCATGTCATGAAAAATTTCTAGGTAATAGCTTTGCGATATGCGTATGAATTATCAGTTATATGCGTAATTTTCTTTACATTTGAATGTTTTTCTACATATATTCGATAACTCTTTTCGTTACATTTGAATGTTTTTCTTGATATTTACTGACTTTGTTTGGCGAGTGAGTAAAGTTGTTTAAACGTAAACACTAAAAATATCATAGGATGCTCATTCAGGATTATGAGAAGACAGCCAATTAAATTCCCTAATATTACTGCTAAAGAAAATATCAAAACTTTCAAACCTTCAACCTTTTTGATCAATGGCTAGCTCTAGCCCTTCATGTGCAAGAGTGTACATGTGGCACATCATCCCATCCTTGGATCCATCATCCCTTGGACTATCTTCACAATAAACCATTATGTATATATAGTTGCCTTGGTATTCGTGATGAGAAAATCAATTCACAAAGACTTTATTTATGATAATCACACTTTGTTGCATGGAAACACAATTTGGCCATCAATCTCACTAATCCAATTCTTCTCTTTCTATCGTTACTCTCTATATCTTTCTCTCACCATGATCTCATCTGAAGGGTGCATTCTAAGAAATTTTTCCGTCTGGGAATTCGTTATGAATGAGTCAGTTGTTGTTGGGATCTTTGAGAGAAGGTGCTAGAAGGTTGCTAGTTAATGATTACCTATTCCAATAATCTTATCATCTTTGAATAAGCAAGTATATCAGTCCATTTTTTCTTGAATTTTTTTTTAATTTTCATAGCCATGCACATATATAAAAATATATGTGGGTGTAGGTATATCCATAAAAATGTGTATATATATTCATATAATTGTCATTTATAAAATAAATACAATTGTTATGTCGTCACAATGGATCTAAAATCGTAAAACAAACAAACCGCATGTTTTTTAGCTCAAATAAAAATACGTGTGGACTATATACCAATTTACTATTTATTTAATGGAATCCACACTAAACCTAGTCCCCCTCAAGAAATTTCATTACAAGACATTGCACTTCTTGAAAGGCATTAAGCAATTGTTATTATAGCTAGTGTTTACAACCCAACAATACTCAATGGTGCGTCCCAGTTTATATTTAATATATATCCATAATATATATCTATATAAGACTGGGGCTCACAAATATATAATACATATTATTATTGTTATTATTATTATATAATACATATTATTATAATGAATATATACTTCCTTATATTATAATATCTATTTTTAAATTTTTTAGGTTACTGAATTTATTAACTAATTTAATTATATTCTATAAAAAAAAAACAATTATTACTATCTAATAAATTATAAAAAATAAAATAGACTTCATACATTAGAATTGCTTCTAAAGAATTTTAACTAAACACTTATTAATTATTATGTCATTACTATTCTCATCCAAAAGACAAATATCCAATAATAAGTAACGAAGAATAATTCATTTTTCCAGTACCATGGCTTTATATACTAATAGGGATTATAATTTGTTCTGTTTAGTCAGGGATTCATCTCTATTGAAAAGAATTTGAAAAAAAAAAATAAACAAGGTGAGTCTGAAGTAGATATCTCGTCTCTTTCTGATTATATATTAAAATTATATAAATAATTTTTATTTTATTAATTATTTATATATATATAAATATGAATATATACATTATTTGTATATATAAATATGAATTTATAATTTTATAATAATAATAATTAATTTTAATTTTGAAAAATGAAAAAATTAATTTTTAGAGAAGAACAAAGAAGCCAGATCAGGTGTGAATGGATTTTGAGGTGTGGGACATAATATGGACAAAAATGGGAGAGGCCAATCAAGAAAACGGGACGTGAACGGACAAGGGATTTCCCGTATGTAAGACTTGCCGGCAAAGTGAGGCCACACACCTGGGACCATCCCGGCACCAGTGAATGATTGCTATGTGATAATGGGAAAAATATTGGGAGGGATATTTCCCACTCCAAGATGTTATATTTTGATCACTTGCACTCTTTTTAATATACTTATAGGTGGAGTGCATAACACATCCTCCCAAAATATTTATGATTAATGTTATTGTAATTTTGAATGTGTATAAAATAGATTATTTTAATACTTAGATGATCTTGAAATTTGAAATAAAATAATTAAAATAAATAAAAAATTAAGTTTAATACTATTTAAAATTAAAATATTATATCTCAAATACACTCGATTTTTGACAAAGCAAAAATAATTGGCCCATGACAAGGTGATGACAACGTTGAAATGATAACCTTTCACATTGTTATCAAGATGGAAACTTTTAGAGATGAGAGTGTCCACTTAAAAAAGAAAAAAAAAAGGAAAAAATGATAACCTTTTACATCATTATTAATATGGAAACTTTTAGAGATGAGGCTGTTTTCACTTCCTTAAAGAAAGAAAAAAATAAAATTTTTATAAGTTTGAGTGTATATTAGATAAAGTATTTTAATTTTTTGATAATTTTAAAATTGAGTCTTTATTTATTTTAATTATTTTATTTCTTAGATTATTCAATGGTTAAAATATCATGTCATATATACAGTAAAACTTACAATAGCATTATCCTTAAAATAAAGTGTCTTTCATTTTAAAATCTCACCTAGTATGTGTTTTTATACATAAAAATTGTAATATTTTCAATAAATTATATTGATTTTTAATGAGATTTTTTTTACAATTGCATTGTTTTTTTATTTTTAAAATTACACTGATTTCTTCTAAATTTTTTAAAATTTTACTGACATTTTCTACTTTAACTGACAAACTACAAAAAAAATATCTCCAGTTAATTTTTTTAAAAAAAATAACAAAGTTGTTTCCTTCAAGTTTTTTTTTTTCATTTTTTTTGAAATTTTGACCAATTTTTCTAATTTTTTATTGAAAATTGCAAAAAGAAAAAAGAAAAGAAAAGAACATAAAAGATACAGTTTTTTCATTTCAAAAAAGTTGAACATAAAGGATATTTATAGTTTGTAGGGTAAAATAAAAGTAGGTCGGTAGAGCGACGTAAGGCGATAGTCGGTTCGGTAAACTCCTTTGTTTTGGTCAGTAGGCCTTAGATGTACCCCTTCAAGTTAGTGCTCTCATGGCTCTCGTAATGTTTAGTATCCTGACCTATATGGACATGTGGTGGTTGCACAAATCAGTATTCAGGTATGGTATATCAACTACTCCCCCTAAGCCTTAGTCTTGTGAGATTTATTTTGAGCTAAAATTAGGGTTATAAGACAACAACCATCAGACAACCTTTACGTCCTTTCATTGTAGCCGCCATGCAAAATCAAGGCTAGCCGTGATTATTTTAGTTATGGAACCCCATCACCTCCTTTTGTAATGTTGGTGTCGATACAATGGAGCATTGAATGCCTTCACTGCCTATAAAATGGACAAAATTCCTCATATGTCAAATTTTACTTATTGAAGAAGCTTCAGGTTGAAGAAGCTTGAGAAGGCGATTTTCGGTGAACCACTGCTCTAACTCTGGCAAGATTCTAACTTATACTTCGTTATAAGTCACGTGTTCTTCCTTCTCTTTTCATTCTCATTCTATTTTGCTTCCTTGCCCTTTTTACATTTGTTTATTTATGGCCACTTCTGAACGGTACGGTACAATGAGCCCATCAGAGGGTTTAAAGACTCTCGGAATAGGATAGAGATTAGCTTAGGGGCAGCCATCATAGATAGGTTCGAAGAAGGGGTGCCAAGGTGAAAGAATTAAGAGCTGGAAAGGCTAGTTGCATTACCTCTACCATGTTAGACTGTATCAAGGAGATGTACGATTTCCCTAACAACGTCGTGTGTAGAGTCCTCAGTTCCATGGACCAACCATAAAACCTTGAATCCCAAGAAATATATGTGTATCTTGCATGGTTCAAGATAGGGTTCAAATTTTCATTTCATCCATTCCTTAGGGAATTCTTTATTCGTTAACGAGTCTACCCTGTTGAGCTCAATATCAATAGATGGAGGTGCCTAATGGCGTAACTCGTCATGTCCCACCAAACTGGAGTTGTAGTGGACCTAGACTTGGTGAAATGTGGGATGGACTTCAAAAAAGTCCAAGGTAGTCTTTATTACATGTCAAACAATGTTGAGTTTAAACCCTTCACCAGTGTCATTTCTTCTAATAAAACATGGAAGAAGTGGTATTTTTTCGTTAGTAGAGGTTAGGATGATGCTATCCTAGAAAGAGAAACAATATATTTCCTTGGAGTACTGGGTTCACAAGTGAGGGTTTTTATTTCTGACCTCTTTTCTTTATAACAGATTCCTTATTGTAATGTGCTAATCCCTCTGTTTGTACCTAATTCAGACTGGTCTGCTCGAAAGCGCCCAGTCTTTATAGAGGATCGCCAAAACAAACTAAGGCTCCTATTACAGCCTTCAGAGTGTTCTCACTCCATGATTTTAAATTCAAAAAACCTCGATGTTGTAAGACTCATCCAGTTGAAAGATATGGAATTGAAGAAAACAATCCTCGTTGTGGACTGCCCCGAGCAGTCTAAGAAAAACCTTGCTAACCCATCCGATGAGCCAACCACCACTTCGAAAAAAAGGAGGCTACTTCAACCCGATGAGGGGTCGTTGGAGAGGATGAAGTCTGATGATTTAAAAGTGCTGCCTTCCGACCCCTTAGTGGCACCCAAACACAATCAAAGGGGAAAGGCAAGAAAGGCCCTCTCCTTCTGAGTATGACTTCATATGCAAAAAGTATGATGAAGTCGGCTTGGGTTGAGGCCTGGAAAATGAACCCTAGGAAGATGAAGGATTTCAATGTCAAGCAAGTTTTGAAGGATGGCTTGGCAACTCAAATAAAGGTGATTCACACAGTATTTCTAAGTTTTTCTCTATTTTCTCTTTTTTTATTTAATTTTATGTCATATCTGACCAACTTTTTGTGTCGTTTACAAGTCGTGCATGTGATGGCCAACTTGTTTTGTTCTTCAAGGGACCTCGAACAGGTGAAAATCTAAGAAAAGTTGGATGAAACTCGCATTCTCCCATCACCAATGAGGTAGAGAATGTTAGAAGTATTGTATATTAGGGTTAGGGTTAGCCGCCTATATATTATTGTGATACTAGAGTTAAGGTAGCCACCACATATATTATTGTGTAATGCTAGTGAGATTAGGGTTCCATAGTTTGTTTCCTTTATTTACGCTTTCCATGTACAACTTCAGGACCCTCCTATATAAGGAACTCTCTTGTTTAGTTTTTGTTATGAATTCAGTCTAATTCAATGTAGTCTTTTGAGTTTTTTTGTTTTCTCTCTTCTCTCTCTGATCTCTTTTATGATATTCCACCGAATTTAATATTAAATTCGGTAAAATAATATAAAAGAGACAAGAAGCAGAAAAGAAAGAAAGAAGAGAGAGAAGAGAAAACCCAAACAACTACATTGTATTAGACTGAATTCATAACAAAAACTAAACAAGAGAGTTCCTTATATAGGAAGGTCCTAAGGTTGTACATGAAAGCGTAAATAAAGGAAACAAACTATGGAACCCTAATCTCACTAGCATTACACAATAATATATGTGGCGGCTACCCTAACTCTAGTATCACAATAATATATAGGCGGCTAACCCTAACCCTAATATACAATACTTCTAACAGAGAAATGATGGATGATGACCAACAATGAAGCCCTCATCCGAGAGTCTAAGCAGGATGGGCTAAAAATCGAGGTGGATGATCTTAAGAATGAGCTATTTAACTCTAGAAAAATGGCCAACACCCTCCGTCGTCAAGTCTATGAGAACCCCGTCGAGGGTTGAAGACTTATACCTTTTTTTTTTTACTATGTAATCCAATTTTTTCGATCAATAAAATTTGACTTTTTCTCTCCAAATTCTTGTCTCTTCAGTCTTCTAATCAATAAAATTTGACTTTTTTATCAATAAAATTTTATTATCGCAATTCATGTCTTCCATCTTTGATTCGTTTGTACTTGTAGTCATGATCATGAAGTCCATTAGGCTTAGTAACAAAGTAAGAAATTTTTAAACTTTTGATCTATGGCACTAGGTAAAATTTTGACTAAAAAGCTTAAAGGGTCTTGAATTGAATGGTGACACTAGAACTTGTAGGTTAGGGATTTTAGTATTTTAGACCTGTGTCACTTGTAAAAATTTTCACAAGTTTTAAAGATTATGAAGATGCATTGTGTAATGACATCCAGAGCCTGTAGGTGTAGAAATTTTAGCCTTCCGACCTATAAAACTTGTAAAATTTTGCGCAATATATAAAGGTCATGAAAATGCATTGGGCGACGACATCCAAAACTCGTAGGCGTAGAATTTTTTTTCCTCTAACCTGTAACACTCGTAAAGTTTTGTACAAGATTTAAAGGCCATGAATATGCACTGGGTGGCGACATCCAAAGCTTGTAGGCATAAGAATTTTAGTCCTCTGACTTGTAACACTTATAAGGTATTTTACAAGATTTAAAGTTCATGAAGATGCACTAAGCAGTGACATCCAATGCCTATAGGCATAGAAATTTTAGTCCTCCGACCTATAACACTTGTAAGGATTTGTACAAGATTTAAAGGTAATGAATATGCACAAGGCAGTGACATTCAGAGTTCGTTGGCGTAGGAATTCTAGCCCTCTGACCTGCAACACTCGTAAGATTTTGTCATTTTAAAGAAATATTTTGACTGGTAAGAGATATTTATATATTGTAAGGTAAAGTATAAGAGGTCAGTTTAATTTCAAAAATCTTAATGGAAGTTAGTGTGATTGTCAAAAACCTCAAGAGAGGTTAATATAATTTACCCTTTATATTGTTAATGCATAATAAATTATTAAGCACTTGGACATAGTGAATAATTAGGAATATTATTTAATTTGTTAGATCATTTGATTTAACTACTTGAGATCAAATATTAACATTTATCAAAGTAAGAAATTAATTAAAGAAGTAATTTGAGATTATCTTTTTAATTTTAAAATATACTAAAAATATCCATTATTCTTATTTCGCCTCAGAAATACTTCATTATAATTAAGAGATAGTGTCACAACCCGCAACCCACCCTCTACCGATTAGCAGACCGCAACCATCCGACCCAGCCCTTCCACCGAACCGGACCTAATCATCCTACTACACTATCATCAATGTCACTAACATGTAACCATATACATCATCATGTATAAACATGGCAGAAGACATCAAATGAAAGGTTACATGTACATCTCATTCTGCTAATACAAAAATACAGCCTATAAAATTTTTAATTCATCATCTCGTCCCCAAGACGTGAATACACGGGAGTACTAAAAAACTGTACTACTATTACCGTTACTTGTCAAAAATGTCCAACCTATAGCCGTCGTCTCCTACTATCTGTCCTCTATATCAGTCCCTGAAAACAACATGTAAATTTAGAGTGAGCTAAACTAAGCTCAGTAAGTAAATCCCTTATTCTGCCATGTGTATAAGATCTGAAAAGAACTGAATGACAAGGATATGATAGCCAGTCAATGTCATATAACAATCATAACTCATCAATGAATATCAAATGATCAGGGATACAGATGATAATCAAAGCAACAATCATAGCTCGTCAATGAATATCAATGATCAGGAATATAACTGATAATCAAAGAGCATCTAGTCTGAATAACAATATCGTATGCTATAGACAAAAGCTGGCAAATACATGATCATAATAAGTACTCAAATAAAGCTGTGTAACTGCCTGATCATTCATACAAGATCATGATTATACAATGAATCTCAATAAAAAGATAGTGATGTCAAAACTAGTGGATGCAATAAATTACGAGGCCCGGCTACCCCTTACGTGCATAAGCACTGAGCTCAATAATGTAACTGTGTCCTCCAGGCCTGTTGTCATGCACTATGCCTCGATATAGCCCTGGTGGAAAACCGGTCCCCGTACTCGGGTCATACTACGCATCTAGATGGAATTTGTGACTGAGCACAAATCCAGCACTGATAAATATCAAGATCATGCTATCTCCACGAAGAAGAATCTGGAGTATAACTGGTTCAAGGCAACATAATATAACTATAGCTTTTTACGGCTATGTTACCGGGCTGCCGAGAACAATAATTACTGGCCCTACGTACAAATGTATAGAATGGTCCTTTGCACAAACGTACAGGAACTCATGATCAAGATATAACATCATCAATAGATATGAAAATCAAGGCAAAAGACAACATCATAGCTAAGTTATTCCGCTGATAAGCAAGATCACATAGTGGAATCATAAAGGATCTAATATGATAATAAAAAGTACAAATGCATAGAGAAGAACTGTGACATGACTGAGAATGTACTACATGCAGAGATCGGTTATTACTTACCTTCTACTATCCCTTGAAAAGTCAAGCTATTGTTCCCTTTCCTTTTGACGCTCATGTCATTCAAAAAATACAACTCAGTTTATAGTCGTAATCAGTTTATTCTACGTATTCAAATAAATCTATCATGGTTATAAGTATTTTATTAGCTAATTTGGACCTCGTCATCGATCCTGGAATGTCGAATAAAATTAGTTTAGGCTTTTACAAATCTTAATTTAGACTTCCAGATTGAAAAAGAGCAAAATGATCATTTTGTATTTTTATGTGTCTTTTATTCCCAGGACTTCTTTTCATAATTTTGACATTACCATTGAGTTTGGAATGCCCGAGATAATAAAAATTGACTATTCGTTTGCCTCATTTAGAGTCCGTTTGACTCACATTGGACTTAGAGGCATTTTAATAATTTTTCTTATTTAAATATGAAAATAATATTTAATTAACTAATCTTTTGGGCATTTTCATAATTAAGTTAGATTTCTGGGCCTCTACATAATTTTCATAAACTTTGGGTTGTTCAGTAATTTCAAAAACCCTTATTCTTTTTCAGAATAGCCAAACAGTGGTTAATAACTTAAAGTTAGAATACGACTATCCCTGTTTCCCCTTTATTTCCAATTTTTGATTTCCTATCCTTGCGCCCAAACACCACCAATCCAATTAAAATTCAATCACCCACTTAAACAAAAACGTTGCTATTTCATGTTATTCAGATTTGCGGGTGGGTTGGATCTGACCCGAACCCAATCTAGACCTTGACCCGAACCCTTAATAGGTTCTATCTCCTCCGGCGACCAACAGTCGCCTTTTCTGGCGACGACCATATTTTTCAGCCATTTTTTTAACATCAAATCTAGTGCAATTTTATTCTAAATTCTTCAAGGATCATGAATCCAACCTTAGTTTTTTTAATTTAATCAATGGTTTTTCATGAAATAGGATTTTAATTTAGCTCCGGCCACTGTTCGTTTTTTCGGCCAGCCCAATTGTTCTCTATTTTACACCATTCCATGTAGTATTTGTGCCCCCTCTCTTCCCTAAATTTCTTTCTGCACTCAAGAAGATCATTTTCCCATGGTTAAAACTTCACAAAACTCCCAAAATCTTGTCACTACCTAAACCTGCAACTCGATATTTCATACTGGTTTCTTCACTATTTTGTTCCATTCTTTTTGCATTTCAAACCTTAAATCATGCTTCATAAGACCCTATAAATGAATGAAACCTAAATGCTTTATTTAATTCAAAACTCAAAATTAAACTTACAGTTTTTTTCTACAAGATTTTTCCTCATTTTCTGAATCCGTTTTTCTTCTTGCTCCTTCCTCCTCCTATTCTTTTCTTCCTTTGTTCCTAAAGTTCACTTGGCCGTTTGGTTTACGTTTAGTTTAGGTTTGTTTCATTTTCATTTTTATTGTTGTTTTTAAATTATATAGGAGCACACGCACACATGGCTCCATGGCAGCCTCCACACTCTCTCTCTCCTCCACTTCTGAATTCTTCTCTAACGTTCTTCAAGTTTCTCAAGACTTCTACTAAATTCTGAATTCTCCTTCCTATTTTTTTTCTTTCTTTTTCTTTTCTTTCCTACACTTGTTGCATGCATCACTAACTCATGACACACACATCCTCACTTCCGTCACAGCTGCACACATGGCAATTCACTCTCAGCAGCATATATAACTATATATATATATATATAAATTTTACCTTATATACATATATATTTAGTCATGTATATACATATATCTATACATATATATATACATGTAAATATATTTATTTTATTATTTCTTTATTTATATATATATATATATATTTTTTAAATGTCTATCATTCCATACCATTTCATTTCGGGCGCAGAATATACATTTATATTTTATTATTATTATTATTATTTCATAAAATATTAATTATGGAATGCCGGTAAATTTGCCACAAAGTCGGGGCCCGGTATCTTTATCATTTATTTTACATATAATACGTTTTTGCTTTTTGGATCTTGGGATCAAATCCCTTAGCCAACCCTTTTTGGATCCTTTATTATTTTCTGACTTTCATTTTTCTCTCGTAATACTTTATGACTTTTATTATTTTTTCGATTTAATTTTCATAATTATCACCATTTTATCCTTAACATCTAAATTAGTAAATTAAGTGGTGTGCTATCGTAGGCAACCAAAAAAATAAACATAAACTTCTAAAAATATATGTAGTAGGGTAAGTAAGAATCGTTCTTACGGAGAATATCTAGTCTAATTTTATGTTACGTGAACAAGGATGGGGGTTTGAGTATAACAAAAACAATTTAAAGAAAAACCACTAAGGAACAATTCAAATTAAAGTATCGAATTCAATCAAAATAACAAACATTGGTCTAAGTCAATATCCACTATCGGAATTTCACAACTGATCAGCGATGCAAGTATATATCAATTCACACTTTGAATATTCACCGTTGGAATTATTTTTCTATTTTTCCTTAATCGCAATTAATTAGAAAATAAGCGATCTAATTAACCCTAACTACTAAACAACCCAAGACAAGCTCTAAAAGTTTAATCTAGTAGCAACCTTAAGAATTAGAAAGACCGACGAAGCAAAACAACACAAGTACAAGCAGTTGCATTTAATTTAGTCGAACGTTCTTCTTAAGATCTATAATTTCTGACGCAGCAAATCATTAAATCTTAGTTGCTTCACAAATTAAAGGAATTAAACAATTACGGATTTGATATCTAACCAAGAAATAGATTGCAACGAATAATAAAATAGTAGGCTTCCTAGTAATTAAACGAAACAATCATAAAAATAAGTACAGAAGAACATCCGATACTCAAAACACAAATTGAACAATAAAAATAAATTAGATCTCACAGTTTTATTGATTCCGAAGCTTCCGTTTTCTTCGACCAATTATAAAAGTTTAGCCACGCACGACCATGAAAACTTGAAAGATAAGTTAGAGAGGAAAAAGAGGCGTGCATGTGTGTAAATCTGATCTTTCCTCCCCTTTTTACACATTAATTCAGTGTTTGAAGCCTAATCAAACTCCTAAAGATATTCTAAATCTTATCCTAAAATAAAAATATCCAAATCTAACTAATTAAGAAAAATATTAAAAATAAAATAAAGTCCTAATATAACTAGGAAAGTGGCGTTTTCAGCTAGAATTTTCGTGCACCAGATCTGAAAACTTTTGAAAATAAATCGCGTGAACCCACGCATTAGAATCGCAGGCTAAAAAAAATGCTCTAGAACGTCCGTAATACAGGTGCAGCGACTTTAAGCCCAATTTTGACCTTGATGCAACCAGAATCTCTCAAAACTCAAAACTAAAAGTTGTAGAGCTATTTCTTGGCGTTCCATAGCATCTTAAATCATCTTAATCGGAGCTCGGATGAGAGAGTTATGCCCAGATTACGAAACAATATCAAAACTGTCCAAAATCGTCCAATTAGTTTCGTTTTGCACTTAACGCCTCCATTTGCATCCGAAATCAAAATATAAGAATAACGAGTACATTTAGGCACCAAATAAGTATAAAAGACTAAACATTAAGGGAGAAAAATATGATATTTTACATTCTCATTATTAAGCCTCGATAATCGGGTCAAGTTGTTATAGATGGCCTTCAAATCTCATACATAAAATTATCCTTTCCCTTCATGGCAATTCCATCCGTTACTGAAAACTCTGATCAGAGCAACCAAACTTTTTTATATTTGGTCTCAACATTGCCTAAAGAAAGAGGATGGATATCTAAGCCCCTCCACCATTACCAAGGCTTTTGGTACAACACAACATTCTTTCAAAGTGTCATCACTCTCCAGCAACACTTCAAGGCTCAACCTACTGATGTTCTATTGGTCAGCTATCTAAAGTCTGGCACCACATGGTTTAAGGCCCTTCTTTTCATTATAATCAACCGAACCCGTTATGATTACCAAACACACCCTTTGCTCACCTCCAACCCTCGTGAATGTGTACCCTTCTTAGAAGGGTTTGCAATCAACAACCCCAAAAATCTAACGCCACATGTCCCTCTAATGGCTACCCACATTCCTTACTCTTCACTACCTGAATCAGTAGTTCTTTCTGGTTGTCGCATTGTTTATGTGCATCGAAACCCAAAAGATGTGCTTGTTTCTTTATGGCATTTCACAAGTAGGAAAAAACTGGAACGTATAGAAAACCTTTCTTTAGAAGAGGCATTTGATCTATTTTCTAGAGGGGTTTCTCCATATCGGCCATTTTGGGATCATGTTTTGGGGTATTGGAATGCAAGCTTAAAGTATCCAGATAAAGTATTGTTCTTAAAATACGAGGAGATTAAGAGTGAACTCCTAGTTCAATCAAAGAGATTGGCAGAGTTCATCGGCCACCCTTTTCCCTAGATGAAGAGGGAGAAGGTGTGGTGCAGAAAATAGTAAAGTTGTGTAGTTTTGAAAACTTGAGCAATTTGGAAGTGAACAAGACTGGATCACACGCTTCACGGATATCTAATACCGTTGACAACAATATATATTTCAGGAGAGGATAGGTAGGAGATTCAAGAACTACTTAACATCTGAGATGATAGAACATCTAGACAAAATCACGAAGTGCAAGTTCAACGAACTTGGTTTGATCTCAGCCATTCAACACAGTTCATAAGCACCTTTTAGAGAAATTTGAATATTTGAGATAGACTTTGGTTCTCGATTTGTCGGGACAAATGTGCTCTCTGTCTCTTGGTTTCCATTTGTCGGGACAAGTGCCATCTATCTCGTGTATTTGGAGTAAGTTTCTAATTTAGTCACTATGATTTGCAAATTCTGCTAGAGTTTGGATTGCTTGTTGAACTGTGTAGTTTAGATTGCCTACATTCTTTACAAGTTTGTGAACGCCAAATCTTGATGAATTTAGAACAGCTGGTGGCTTGATACCTCACTAGATATAAACCTGTACATTAATTATTTGATAGGGGAATCCATTTGAATACAGTACGGTGGCAGGTGTAAGGTCAAGTCATAAGCTTGGATTAGGAGCCAACCATGTGATGCCTGTTTTAACGGGAAAAAAATTTCAGTAGAATAATAGCACGTGTTACCGTCACGGTGGATTGAGTATCACCATATAATTTATGTAAATTTTACAAAAAATAAATGACAAATTATAGTAGTCAATGAATTTTTTTTATAATGTTACATAATGTTACATAAATTATGCATCTTAGTTAAAAATATATATATATATATTCAAATAATGTGATTAATATAAAAATTATTAATTGATAAAATTATTTTTAAAAATTAATTAATATAATAACAATTAATTATTATATTTTATTCAAAAAAAATATAAAATATATATATAAACTATAAAATACTGCTATTTTTTTTCGTTGTAATGATACTGGTAGGCAACGACAAATTATTTAATGTCGCAGGGCAACGGTGGTCTCACATGCCAGTGAATAAAGGCCCCAGGACTATAATAATAGTTGCGAAATAATGGCGTGCAGCCAAGACCAACGTATCATATGCTGGTCATTAAGATGCAAGTGTCATGAGTATTTAATATTTATAGTTTAATTTTTATGTATATTATATGTGCATACGTAATTTATATAAAATGAACATACGTAATATATGTATTAATTAAATTGTGATTATAAATACTAATAACTGACATTTTTCTCATAAAAGCATTTGCAATTAAGGAGTGTTGGGTACACTTGTGATAGTCTAATTATTATGATTTTATTGGTGCATGATGTTTATGCAACTGGATGCATGTAATTTACGTATTAATGAAATTGTGGTAGTCTGACCAGTGCGAGTGTATTTAACATTTTTTTTTTGTAATTAAGTTATTATTGGATAACTTACATTATGCTTGAATAAATAAGAGGAAAATGAGATGAGAGGA